>CM067900.1:3589052-4287591 GCA_034621355.1 Mycalesis mineus
AATTTTATGAGGAACCCTTATTACGTATTTGAGAATCTCGCAATATTGATACCTAATGTATAATGGACCTTAACTTTATTATTATAAAGTCCTATATCTATTCTACTGATTTCATTTATACTCTATGAAACGCTAAACGTAAAATTGCAACAAAACTTAAGTCTTAGTTAATAGCAATAAGGTCCATTCTACAGCAACTCGATTCGATTGTCAGTGCGAATATCTTACTTATTGTTGCAGCTACCAATGCAATAGAGATTTAATATGTACACACAATTGTAAGTCTTATGTCATAGAAGGTATGGCATATTATTCTCTAAATAAAACATGAATTTCAATGCAGTACGTAGCGTTTTGCTAATGTAGCGAAGTACCTGGATATGGCATTTATACACGAGATGCATTTTTATTATGAAATCTTCCGTAGTTCACAGTTATTATGAACAATTTTATTACCCATAATAATTAAATATAGACCTTGAGTTATGCAAATAAAGTTGTAAATTGAATGCAATATAAATAATGAGGGTATAAATTATGTACTTCATGACCATTTACGACTTTATGTGAGTCAGTTAAGATTTATTTTTCACTGCGTTCAAATTTGCTTAAGAGGATTTTTACTAAATTGATGTTCTTTGCACCCAATAGTAAGCATGTAGAGTTCAAACTCTACTAGAGTTGTAACCATTACACATCTGTAATAGCAGTAATAAATTACGCAGGATGACTCAAGTCGATATCTGGATAGGTAATCCAGATATAGACTTTGGATGTCCAAAATTTTTATAAATAGTACATAGATGGAAGTTTTACGCGAATTTTGAAATGAGTCTTCATTTGTTGCAAATTTAGATATCAAACGAGGCTATAAGATATGGCCTTAATCCTTTTATATATCTACGGCTGTTAATTTAAGACATAAAGCTTTGTGAGGTATATACGTAATTACGTAACTGCAGAGACTATAATACTCACTGTATAAGCCCCCATTTTGTTATATTTTTTATTATTTAATATCACAGCCATAACATTACTCACTGCAGCTATACGTACGTAACAGTGACTTGCGCATCATGCATGCTTAAAACCGTTATCAACCCCAATACAGAATATTAAAAATATGATCGATTTATATACATGACTGGACACCACGATTTACTTACTACTAAATATTCTATATAATGTGTAATTTCATCACCACGCTTTTACGCTACGTTATAAAAATAAGTATTATATCTAAGTCCTGTCTACTTATTGTTTACTCTATACATTTATTTATTTCAAATAATTATTTAAGTTCTGAAATAGTCTATAGTACAATTAAGTTAAGTGTTTTTTTGTAATATTATTATTATTTAAACAGGCATTTTCTCGTAACGAATTTGAGTGCATTTTTACTCATTTTTACATGAATAGAAATTAATTACAAGGCACTATTATTTATTTATTTAGATGTAGATAAAACAATGCCCGGTCTCGAAGACCAGGTTGTATTTTTATTCTGTGATATATGTAGAGGTGTAAATAAAAATATTGCAGTTGTTTATGTATTTAACTTTTATTATTGACTGTTTAAAATTTTACTATCGTGCTTGTTTCTTGTAAATAGTAGGAAAATTTTCAAAATTTTTGTCAATTATGTATATGTATGTGCTATATGGTTGCCTATCGGGTAAATTAGCTTTTCAATTTACTTTAGACAGTTTATATATTACGTAATAGTATTTTATTTCTATTTTCATGTCATTTTGAATATATTTATTAAATAATAGGCCGTTTTCTATATTCTTGTTACTGTCTATAATATATTTTTTATTTCTATCTTGTCATGTATAGTGCTACAAACGTATCTGGCCCGGTGAAGGTGTCGCTTTGGTCGCTGTTTCTGTCAATAGAGTTGTCAGAAACCAAAAGAGTGACAACTGCGATGTTAGTTCCAGTTTTGGCCACCGGGTCAGATAAGTTTGTAGCACAAAACACGCTTTCTGAAAAATGGCACTTATTATTTTTTATTTAGTAAGTAAAGGTAAGGTAAGGTACCTATAGATAATCTAAACTGTCTGTCAACCTAACATTGCAAGGTAATTGTACCCTAGGTATAATTTAGTAAAATGTATTAATTTGTGTGTTGTTATATGAAAATTTAATAGTTTATGAAATCAACATTGAAGAATTTTAACATTATAAACGTCATTTGATACAACGAAAACTGAAAAGGAGCAAAAATTATCGGCAGTTTTTTTGTCAATTATGTTATTAATTGAAAGCTTTAAAAATTATTGTTTTTTTTGGATTCTTGTGTATGTATAGTAATAATATAAAATAGGAAAAATGTAATTTTTTTCATGGTACATTTTTAGAGTAATGATTTGTTGTGTTTATATAGAAATTAAGATATTATTCTACGTACAATATTTATGCACCTAAATTATTTTAAATAAGTAATGTCTATTTCGAAATGCACTGCCTAGCACTAGTTTATATTTTGGCAGCTATTTAATTTTAATGTTTTTTAATGTACATAGTTTTATCTTTGAAGCATAATAAACACATTCTAAGATTATTTATTTTTATTTTTTAATTAACTAAGACTAAATTAATAATAAATTGACATGACGCAAGTCTTACCCATTTGAAAAATCAGGTGTAGAAAACCCATACTCTATATCAATAATATAATACTATCATTTAAAATTGTAAATGAAACCAATAGATTCTTGTATTTAACCGCCATCTATCAGAGTGATATAAAAACTCGTCGTAAAATTTGTATCATGATTTCTTCACTTGTGCATAGATGGCGCTGTAAGTACTAAGTTGAAATCTATCAAATACGTCACATAAATGCAAAGTAATTTAATCATTATAGCTTTAGAATACAGTTGCTAATGGACTGTATCATATTTAAAGTATAAAGTTTACTGTTTAATATGGCACGACCATTTGAAGAATGATAATACTATAGGACTTGAATCCTTATGTCGTTAATTTAAGGACTATAATTAACAATATATGACTCGATTTCGCACAGCTGTCCAAGTTTATGGTGATACACCCACAATTGTTTTTTCTTTCGCGAATACCTACAAACAACGAACAATACGATCTTTGCCTATAATTTAACTCGTGTAATAGTAAATTACAAGTATATTATTTTACTACTAGTTTATTTTGAAGGTTAAGTTGAGCCTTTTTCATAGCTTAATGACAGCAGGCGCGATGACTAACGTTTACCCCACTTAAAGATTGCCTTTTTTATCAGCGATTCTTTATCACTCTGATTTCATACCGCTCGCGAAACGGTCATACCGGATTTTAACAGTTGATATTTACATTAGAATTATACTCGTTTTCAAACTGTACGTTGACCTAAACTTGTTTAGTGTATAAATGAATGTCCTAAGCAACAAACTGTGACGTTGGTACTTTTATCAAGAAAAATGGGCTTTGACAAGTTAATACTGAAGATTATACTGGACTTCCTTGTATTAGCATGTGGTGAGTATTGATTAGTAATTAATGTAATGTTAGGTACTGTTACTTATTTGTATGTTTGTGGTTTGATAGTGGTTTTATTTGTATTTGTAAAATGCATAGTTTATTTCAATGTTAGATATAGCTATATAAACAAACATATAGGTATGTACACAAAATACAGCTGTTTGTACTTTTGGTCGTTATAAAAAAAACTAGAGGACGCCCGCGGTTTCACTTGCGTAGTTCTCGGTTACGTGGGAATTTTGGGATAAGATGTGGCCTGTGTTATTCTGATATATAAGCTATATTATTGTGAAGTTTCATCAAAATCCATTCGGTAGTTTTTCCGTGAAACAGTAACAAACAAACATCCATCCGTACATACTTTCGCCTTGATAATTAATATTTGACGGCCGAGTGACCGTGCTTCTGCGTAATAGACTGTGGGTTCGATTCCCGCGTCTGGAAAATATTTGTGTGATGAGCATGGATGTTTTCCAGTGTCTGGTTTGTCAGTTCAGTCTGTCGGTATTTATCTATATATTATAAGTATTTATGTATAATATATATAAAAATATTCATCAGTTATCATATCACCAATAACACAAGCTTCTTACGAGTACGCTTACTTTGGGGCTATATAGCGATGTGTGTAATTGTCCTGTAATATTTCTTTTTTATTTATATTAGCAAGGATTATCTTACAGTAAATATGTTTTTGCTCTGTTCCGGAACGAATAAAGTTTTATTTTTTTATATAACTTCATTGAGAGTGTGCTTAGTCTATATTTCATTTGTTTTTGTTGTATTTTCCTGTGGCATTGTAATGCCAAATCGAACGAACCCACGTACCTATTTTCGTTTAGATTTTCAAAGGTAACGTCAGGGAAAGTTATTGTTTAATATCAACAGTTAACATATTGTATTCAATTCCAACCGTGCCTATTTTGGCTCATTACCTACGAACCAATCTGTCGAAAAATTTAGGTTTAACCTAATTCAAATAGTAAATTAGACACATTGGAGACATAAACAGTAGCAGATAGACACGGATGTAGGTATTGCTTTCCCATGGTGTCCAAGGGTCCGAAAATGATTAATGAATTAGATTTTTATTAATCTCCTCTGTTAAACGTAGAGTTCTAAATACAAAACGTATAGAACGTTGCGACACATTAATGTAATACCTTTTGTCTAATATCCCCTCGATTAATAAATAATCCGCGGTTTTCATTCCTTACGTTCAGTGCTAGGAAGGAGGGGGCGTCCAGACCTAAATCTCCTATGTTCATGACAGTCTCCGTTGACCAGTGGGGCAAGTGTGAGTCTTTCACCGAGCGACTGCGTAAAAACGTAGTCACTAATAATGTCAAATTATACTTATAGCAAAAAAAGCGATCTGACACTCGCCCATTTGAGTTTTCTCTCACTCCCGCCAGGGGCGCTGCTTCAGTTCCATATAAAATTTGCCCTTAACGCGAATGTGAAGTTTTCGATTGTTTTGAAGTAATCTCACACTAGGCACTCTGAGTATAATGCTCCTCTGATCGACAGGCACTGCAAAAAGTCAGGCAGAGTCAGTTGCGCTAACTGCAATTTCATGTAACGCAACAACTATAGTTTATCTTGCCACTACCGACCTGCCCTGGCTTCGCCCGGGTGCAGTGGTGGCGCCGGCGGCGGCACACGCACGATCCGCGCACGCCCCATACCGCTCGCTATGTCCCTGCATTTTGAATCTTATATATCTTGGAAATTATTTACTTAAATTACATGCTTTAAAGGGCAATAGGATTGATTGATTTATATGGATAAATCCAATAGATAGTCATTTACCATCGCGGACTTTTTTGTTGACCTTTTTAAGGTGTGCAATACTGTTGTACATTATTTTGATATATATATAGCGTTTGTAATGCAAGCGCAAAAAGCGGTAATTTAAATTTAGGACATCACATCAGAAACCTCTAAAATTATCAGTACTACAGTTCTCTACTATATTATTCATGTATTATAGACATAAACCTTTTGAACCAGACTATCTAATAAAAAAAACCGCATGAAAATCGGTTGCGTTATTTTAAAGATTAATGCATACATCCGGACAAACATAAAAAAGCGACTTTGTTATATACTATGTAATGATAATAACTGGCACCTATCTACTTGCCTGTTTAAATTATGAATGAGCACGTACTTAATCCACTGAAATAGTTTCATTGTTGTAGACCACCTAGTTACGTATGTTATCTAGTTATGTAGGTAGCTACTTGACAAGATAATATTATGAACCTTTGTTTCTCTTATCTGTAGTAATAAAAATATAGGTTCGTTTTGATTTTTTGCATATACTGAAAACAAAGATCGTACAACCATAGGACATTTAAGGCTAGGCCACTCTTTTTATAGGAGAGGGAATATGGAGCTTTGACTCACCAGGCTACTCCTGTGTAGGATGGCAGGCTTAGGCAGATAGCGAACACTCAGATTATGATCGATGGCTTAATGTGCGAGTTAAGAGGGTGTAAAATCATCAGTTGAGTTTAAACGGCCAGTCCATAGATGTTGTCATGAGTGTCAAATACCTGGGTAGAAATTTTACGTCAGACTTGGATCACCTTCAAGATATAAAATGTAGAATAGGCCAAGCTAACGATGTTTTTCATAAGATGTCAAAGACTTTATGCAACTCAAAGTTAAATCTTAAATTAAGATGTCGTCTTATGGAATGTTATGTGTGGTCCACTCTCTTATATGGTTGTGAGACTTGGGTCTTTAAAAAAGAAACAGTAAACAGGCTGCAAGCTTTTGAAATGTGGATATACAGGAAAATGCTTAAAATCTCCTGGAACAGCTTCACACCTAATAACCGGGTACTGGAAAGGATGAATGAAAAGAGGAAACTTATGTCCACTATCATGCAGAGAAAACTAAGTTTCTTTGGACACCTTCAAAGAGGAGCTCAGTTTTTATTTCCAAGGTTAATTTTTGAAGGAAAGCTACAGGGCAAGAGAGCACCTGGTCGTCAAAAGCGGAAATGGTTGGACGACATAAGAGAGTGGACCGGACTCAACTATCCGCAACTAAAGAGAGTTGTACAAAACAGAAAAGCTTTTCGCATAATGACCGCCAAACTTCGTTTTGAGGATGGCACCACGTGATGATGATGATGATGAAAATCATCAGCTACTAATAAGTGCTCGCAAAAGAGCGTTTCAGGACACGAACACTCGAACTTATGAGAGAATGCCGCAAAAACACGTCGGCAAAGGACGCAATTATTAGAATTGTTCAAAGACAAGTTTGCTCTTGACTGCGATCTCGCTAGATGATGAATGACAATGCAGTCTGACAGTCCTAGAACTCGAGAGGGGCCAAATACAAGCAAAAGTAACTGTATCAAATTGCAGGAAAGTACTTAATGACTTAAAAACCCGTTGTGGTGTTCTTTCCGGGAGGCTGATTGATGTCCACCCCCCATGGAGGTGTTTTTGCCCCACTTCGGAAAAATCAAGTTCCTGTAATCTGTAGTAAGCTTTAGTCTGAGGGCTAACGCTAAAACTGGCGCGGTTGCACGCTCGCGGGTGTATAATGAAAAATTGTATGGACAGCGCGACGGAGCGCGGGCGCGGGTGGCGGATTCGCAACCGCGCGGCGGGCGGCGGGTACACGAGCACACGCGAGCGAGTTTGTTTCTACAAATCAGTCGAGCGCCGCTAGATGCTACGGTCAAATAAATTTGTTGATTATATTGAATAAAATTATACTAGCAGCGCTTACTGAGACGGGCGCACGCAACGGATGCCCGCGCGCGGTTTTGTGGCCCGCGGCGGTCGCCCGCCACCGTTAGCCCTGAGACGGGCTACTAAAGTACTAGAGGTACATTTATTTCAAACAATATCCCCAAATAGTTCGTTCGCAGCATCATATCGAAACGCAAAAATCGATTAATTGTAGGTCTTTGCCGATAGGGTGCTAACTTGCCACGGCCAAAGCCTACCGCTGTGCCAGGTCTATATTATCTCTAGTACCTATAAGGAGCAAAGCCTAGCTCGCCCTGTACTGTTAAAAGTTAAAAGAGGTTGCTAACAATTATGATGACAACTACATTTTCCAAGTAATCCTGCTACTATATTCGACTGAGTTGTCACTCACCGTCGGGTGGTTAAGTTACTAAAATCCTACAAGTGTGAACGTGGCTTTACATAATTAACCTAGCGTCTACAAATACGGAAATGGTAGTAACATTAAAGTACCGTGTAATTGCAGCGGTCACCGCAAACTATTCCAAGATAACAAAATGTTGTTTACCCTACTTTCGATTTCCTATTTACTTAACTACGAAGAGTTTTGTGTTTGATGTGTTAGTAAAGTGCAGTTAGTAAAAGTGGCCTTTATCACCCTACTTCAGACTGAGACTTGGAAGAAAGAAATACTTAATATAATATTATTATAATTGCCCAACGCTGGACTTGAAACTAGGACCACGTGATAACCATGCCTACGCCACATGTTAACCACTGGACCAACGAGGCACGAGGGATGTGTTTAAGTTATTATCATCATCATCATCATTATATGCCTATTAACGGCCCACTACAGGGCCAGACCTCTCTACTTACAGGAGAGGGGATATGGAGCGTACACCAACCACGCTGCTCCAATACGGGTTGGCGGGCTAAGGTTGACAATGTTTCGTTTACGATCACTATCAGATGTTGATGATAGTAACCGGGACCGACGGCTTAACGTGCTCTCCGAGGTACGGGGGTGTAACACCACCACCAACTTCCAGACTCCGTGCTTGGAATGTACTGAACATTTCGTAGCAGAATGAAAAAGCTCAGAATTATTCCGTGACCCGACCCAGGAATCGAACCCAGGACCTCGTGATCGAATCGACATAGGGTAACCACTAGACCAACGAGGCAAGAGCATTAAATATATTTTTTAAATGATTTTTTCCGATTGTCCTAAGATATCACAGGAAAAGCGGAAAAATCATCGCAGCAGAAATCTTAGGAAGGCTTCATTACACTCGTCCTTAGATTCCATGGCAAATTCTTGCAATCGCCCGACCTTTTTAAGAACATCGCTAAAAGCCTACAGTTGACTATATATGTGATGTACCTATTATTTACTGATCTATCTGTTTAAATTCTCACACTATAATAAGATAATGCTTTATTATTTTATCATTATCATAAATTAAACACTTAAAATAAAGCAGGTTAAGTGGTCGGCGACATTTTTATAATCGATATTTTTACAAAGAAATCTACGATCGACGTATATAACGTAAGGTGATAATGTATGTATAGGTCGTGCTCGTGTCAAACTTTGCTCTAAGTTGCAACAAGTCAAACAGCGCAGCACTTCAGTTCCGCGTGGCTAGTGTGCGATTTTACCGCGTCGATACCGAAAACAGTAAACGCAAATTTTATATCGAATTGGAGTAGCGCCATCTAGTTGTAGTGAGAGTAAACGTTTTTTTTCTATATAATTTTACATTACGAGTACGTTTTTACGCAGTCGCTCGGTAAAAACTCGCACTTGCCCCACAGAGCGGACTCGTTGATTGGCACGACTAATACCTACTGTTTTTTATACTAAGTAGGCTATGTATTTTTTATACCTGGAAGTGAATTTAAGATAAAAGATAACTTGTTAGGAGTAAGATAAATTCCCTTCTCGGTTTCTACACGGCATGGTACCGGAACGACAAATCACTAGGCTGTACGTCTTTGTTGATAGTTTTCGGCTTTTGCGGCCGAAGCTTCCCACCTGCCAGACCTGGAGTAATAATTTAGGAAATTTAATCGATTAAATGAGAAAATTGACCCCAAGACCTCCATCTTATAAATCCACTGCGCATGCCACTGGGCCACGGAGGCCGTCCAAATGTAGGTATAGGTCGTACCAACATTAACTCTGATGTTGCAAGTGTCTTACTGCGCAGAGATGCATCTCGTATTCGGAGCGACTCGAAGATTGGCACGTCTAATAACTACATATTTATTTTTCTATGTAGGTGTCTGTATATCTTAAAGCTTTTTTGACGTGACAACGTCTTGTAATTCGATAGAGCCGGCTGCACGCACGAAAAAACATGACGTCATGCGTCGTTACCTCGCTTTGAGGCGTTCCACGTAAGGCTTGAAGTGCAAGCGAGAGCGCGGCACGAGCGACAAAGAAGCACAATCGGCTTTTGCGTTCGGCAGTGTTCGACATCCGTCTATTAACCCATCACGCGTCCGAGCCTAGCTCGCCTATCGTTCGTTGAGCGCCCGAGCACTTTTAGTTCACTTGATATTTCACACTTCCGCAAGATAATTCATTTTATTAGGGTTTTGTTTTGAAAATTTTCAATATAAATCGTATATTATTGGAAACTACACAATATTTCCTATACGATGATATAAAGATTGTAATATTATAAATGTAGTATATAGTAAAAATAAAGTCGTGAATCTGTACCTTTGATTTTTGACTTCCTAGCTCGTCGAGTTTTTGCAATATTACACTAAATAGAACACACAAAACACATTTATTATTGGCAAAATAATTAGGATTACCTTTTGACTAATCATTTGTAACACTATCACATCATATAATTGCTTTAAAACGTTGTAATCATAATTTAATTTTTACCGCGCGCCATTATCTTCCCGACGGCAAACGAAATTTTTGAAAACTAATAAATGTTGTCCTTGAACGCGATTTTAACCTTGACGCGTGTAAGTACAGTTGACACGAATAATGTTCTTTTGAATACCAAAAAAATTGTATATAGTAATTTGTTTAATATAATTTATTTAATTAAACGTATTTTACTATTGGTTTATGATTTTATGTATAAGTTATTACGATTGAAGTAAGTAAAAAATTCAATATAATAATCTTGCTCTCCCGGTACACCACTACTATTTTCTACGAGGTTCATTATATGGACTTGACGATAGGAGGGTGCAAAGCCTGAAACCTGTGATGACCTTGGGACAGGCGTGGCTGATCGCGAACGGGATGCAGGGCGATAACGCCGGCGCATACTAAAAATTATGCCAACAAGATAGGTATTAAAATGGCAAGGTCATTTTATTTTCGGGGTAATATTATACGGGGTACTATAAAAAAATCACCAAAACTGAAAGTTTGCGAACGGATTCTGCCACTTCCATAGGTCGATAAAGCATAGTCTCGAGGAACAGGTACATTTTGTTTCATCTATCAGATCGAATATATATACAAAGAATCACACGGACGGAGTCACGGCCATCCGCAAGTCCTCCATATGGTCTTTAATTTTTCGAAGTCAATAAGGTCGATGAAATCGACTTTACTATATTATTTGTGATAAAAGTAATGTATCATCTGGCAAAAATCAAATAAAGTAAAGCATCTGTAATTATAGTAAAATACTGAAAAAATATGAAATCAAATTTATGAATCATTAATAATAATAGATATTAATACATTTTTATTATATAAATGAAATTCTAATATATTCGCAATTTATGTATGTGTAATTCTTTTCTGACTGTACAAAATCACACGATGTCACGTGACATTGGAATGCGTCCAGTACTTCGATACAGTTGAATATTCAAAATGGCCGTTATGAATGTTTACTTATTATTAGCTTTTTATTTGTTTTAGGTTTTTTGTAATTTATAAATAATTAATGCACTAAATATTTTTATAATCTTATTCTTGAACATGTTTACTACAAACTTATCTATATTTTAGGACAAATTCATTGCAAGATCATAAATTATTACGTAACGAAAATAAATCATAACATAGAAATTTTGCCCGTTTAAAAGTTTCGACCTTTTATCACTATGTAAATCTTATATTACATGAATTTAACAGTTATTAAAATATTCTTTACTTTATTCTTTGTATTTTAGTATGAAATACATGTATATTTATTTACATTTCATCGGATAAATCCATTTTTCACTGAGTTACGTCTACCACAAACACTTGTTGAAAACGTTAACGCGGGCTTTTTTTCAATTTATGATTGGTGCACGTATGTTTTATTTTTTTTCTCGATCCCTATGCCGTGTAATTTTATTTAGTTATACCTTGTTTCGTAGGGAGTTAAGTACAGAATCAAGTCACATTTTTTGTTATTCTGTAATTCGAATAGTTTTTAAACAATTGAATGTCGAACGAACGAGCTTCAGTTTTGTACACATGGGTGTGCGCGGGACGCTACAGGCCAATTTTATTCTTGTACATACGGGTGTGCACAAATCGCGTGACGGGTTAAATATAATTATTAAATATATTAATTTTAAATTAAAAATTAATATATTTATAAATTAATATATTTATTATAAATTTAAAATATAAATTTATAAAATCAAAATCAATTATTTTATTAATTTAAATTAATATTTATAAAAATATACTTAAATTAAAAATTTTAATAACCAATTAAATGCTACCATTCCATCAGTATTTTCTTAAGACATTGTCACGTTCAACTATCGTCAGTAAACCGACTTCACAGACAACCAATTTTTTACTTTCGCCTAAAGCCTGTCTATAGTCTATATAAAGGGATTAGTCCAACTTCCTATTAATACGGCCCTTTTAACTGTTGGGTTAATAGGTAATTGGTTAGTCATTAGTTTGGTGTTTTTATTATATTTACCTGCAATATTAATAGCTATGACAAGAAGTTAAAAATAAAAGTTAGTTAACCATAATTTAAACTAATTACTAATTAGCTACGATGTACATTATCAAACTGTTTGTAAGAAAAAGTAATGAGTAAGATTTACATGTTTACTACCTATGAAATGACTCAAATCTCACTTCATGATAACATGACCGCATCGAATGCTATCGAGTATCGAACTTGGTTAGGTATGTATCTACATTATCAAGAAGATAATAAATTCTTTCGTTATCGAACTTGTAGTAATACTATAATAAATAAACTAAGGTTAACGAGAGATAAATTGGCCACTAAGCTCTTTCTTTTGCCATAGGGAAGTCCCACCAACGTATAATTAAAAAAGAATTGGAACAGTTTTTAACCGACGAAAAAAAACGGAGGAGGTTCTCAATTCGACACGTATATTTTTTTTTTATATGTATGACCACGCATAACTTTTTACAGAGTTGTCCGATTTTGATAATTCTCTTTTTATAAGAAAGGACATACTTCCAAGGTGGTCCCATTGTCACCATGTTAGGATCTGATGATGATATCCTGGGGAAATTAAAGGAACTCTTCGAATTTTGGAGGCACGCTTACAGCGATTTCAGTTTTTGTCTCGTTATCGGTAGCTTTTAGGCTACTAGTGCCGTATAATATACTATGACAGTATAGTACGAGTACGTTACGTGACGATAAATCACTAAAAAGTAAGAAATAAAAATTTTTAACAAAAAATAGAACCGACTCAAAACGCACTAAAAAGTATAAAATAATTGTGTCATTTACTTAGTTTAATTTACTTAAGCATATCTAGGAGTCGGTGCCAGCCAAGGTTTCTACTTTAAGGACGTTACCTAGAACCCACAAACTTCTTTACTACGTAAAATAAATGTTCCTTAAACTTGGCTGGCACCGACTTCATAGATATGCTTAAGTAAATTAAAGCAAGTAAATGACACAATTATTTTATACTTTGTAGTGCGTTTTGATTCGGTTCTATTTTTTGTTAAAAATTTTTATTATACTCATAATTTTTTGGCTAGTGATAGGCTTTATTTCTGGTGGTAGGACATGACTAGTTACTTCTCTGCCGGCAAAGACGTACCGCCAAACTATTTCGCGTTCCGGTATGATGTCATGCAGAAACCAAAAGGGTTATGGATTTTTATCCTACTCCTAACAAGTTAGCCCGCTTTCATCTTACATTGCATCGTCACTTACCACCAAGGGCTAACTTGTAATAAATAAAAAAAATGTGGGACTAAGCTGATGGCCCACTGGGTGCTAAGTGGTAAACCATCGCATGCATCGCATGTGTATCATTAACCAATAAGAGAGAGATGTGGAAATAATAATTCCGGCATTATTGCCCTTCAGACTAGAGGACAACAAAACGCTCGATGGAAGCAGGAAGCATGTCTACTAAACATAATTTTGTATTCCTGGACCAAACTCAGAAGCAGTATCGACCTACCGCTATGTGAATGAGGCATGTTTAACGAGCGGGCCGTTAAACTGTTGTGTCCAACCCTAAACGCTGTCTTTAAGACACATTAGATAGGAAGGATTTGTCATATTTAAAAAAACTTAGAAAAATACGCGTTTTGTCACAAGTTTTGTAACACATGTAAACACCTTATGTTTTCTTATATTCCGATGGCATTACTATTGATTCTTAACATTCTTTTAGGAACTTTTAATTAAGGCTTTTTATTTAGTTTTGTTTTATTTAGTTTTTTAATTAAGGTACTATGATAGGTAAGTTTATTATATGAAATGTTAAAGTTATTGCATGCTGAATTAGCCTAAGTAGGGCACACCGATATCAACATTAATCTATGCCATGCTTAGTTAAATTTTATATGGTGTACAACTTTAGCTGCCTAATAAATGAAATAAAATATATAAAAATTGTTTTGTCTTCTTGGTAGAATCTGCTTTCCGAACCTGGGGTGGACGAATTTAGCTTTTTTATTCACTATAATTTGCCCTTGACTGCAATAACACCTGATGGTTAGATGGTAACGGATTTACTTGTTAGAAATATGCATAATGCATGAAATTCACACCCCATTCGATTTCTACACGACATTGTACGTACCAGAACGCTATATCGCTTGAAGGTACGTCTTTGTTGAAATAATGGTAATTAGTCACGGACGAAGCCTCTCACCAGCAAGACCTAGATCAATTATGAAAATCTTTATTGGCTAGCCAGAAATCGTACCCTGGACCCAGCACCTTCATCTCATAAATCCACCGCACCTACCGCGGAGACCGTCAGGCTTATCGAAATAAAATAATTTGATATGTTTTTTTCCAGTATCGATACCTCTACTAGTAATACATTTGGTAGCTGAGCCCTACCACCGGGGCTACTTCGATGACGATGTGAGTCTGATGCTGCCGTACAAACCGCAGACGGTATCCGAAGGCCTGCTGGCGGGCGTCGGGTTTGCTATCATCGTTGTTACGGTAAGTTATACCTTGAAATAATTTATTCAGTTTAAAGAGTAACTCTTGGTCATCGGAAATGAGGAGATTCGCGGAAGAACCAGAGTAACTGACATCTCAACGAATTACAATGATATATGGCAATGGGCGGCGCACATAGTTTAAAGAGCCAATGGATGTTGGGGTACCAATGGCGACCTTGCACTGGAAGAGCCATCGTCCGCCATGGACATCAAGCAGCTCGTTGGGAGTCGTTGAAAGCAGGCTGCGGTATTTGGGAGTCCTTAGAAGCCTGTGTCCAGCAATGGACTGTTGGAAGATGATGACTTTAATCTTCATTGTATTGTCATTATCAGCTTATTTAAGCAGCCCACTAAACCAGGCTACTCCAATGCGGATTGATTTTACCACCCCATTAATACATAACGCATCTGATGGTACAGATGAAAGGCTTAGTGTGCTCTTCAAAGCATGGAGGTGTAAAACTACAGACTAACTCTGGACCAAGAGTTTTAACTGAAAATAAGAACAATATAAACGCTCATTGCTATAATTTATCAGACTTATCGACGATAATAGCAAATTCAATTTGTTGATAATACCTAATGACAGTGAATCTGCTCACTCATTTATTAACTTACCGTTACGGTCGTCTCTGATATTTACACTAAAACCTATTCCTTACCTACATGAATATCTACAGCTACCTGTAGATATTCCTGTAAGAAAATTAACTAAAAGATTTAAAAGAATATCTAGGTACATGCCCGCCTATATTTCATTGGACAATATAAGTAATTGTCCAGAAACCCGTGATCGATGGGTACGCTCTAGTTCTTACTAGACTACCAACCAATAAGCGAAATATTTTGATATATTTCAAAAAAGTTGTCGTTTTTCAAAGTCATTATCCTGTTGTACTCAAGCACCACCTGGTTAAACCTGATAATGAGGCCCAGTTTACATAAGGGCATATTACATTGATATGAACATGCATCCTCTGGATTATTTCATAATTCTGCTTGCCGAAGACGTTGACTTATAAATGGGGATGCCCCAGATACAAAGTTTGGACGAGCACAGAGACTTGCAATTGGGAAAGGCTTGGAGAGTAAACTCAAAAAATCCTTTCAATCGTTAAGAATTACTCTTTTGTTACTTGTTATTGATGTTTGAGTAATCGTACGTAGAGACTATTTGTCGGATTCGTGACATTGCCGCAAGAATTTGTCAGGATATAGCTAAAATACAGCTCCTTTTATGAAGTTGCCTGAAAAGTAAAATAACAGAATTATTCCAATACCCTTTCAGATAATACTAGTGGAAGTAATCCGGAACAAACAAGGCAAGGGTATCGGGGACAAGTTCCTCTCCGGGAACCTGGTCCCGGGCTGGCTGTGGGAGAGCTACACGTCCATCGGGATCTTCACGTTTGGCGCCGCCTGCCAGCAACTCACTGTCAACTCTGCCAAATACGTCATTGGCAGGCTGAGACCACATTTCTTTGATGTAAGTTATGCTTAATCCCTCGTCATTTTATACAAGTTTGTTTTTTATTTATCGACTACAAGTTGGCCCTTGACTGCCATCATACCTGATGTTAAATCATGATGCAATCTAAGATAGAAGCGGGCTACCTTGTTAGGAGTAGGACGATTTCCACACCCCTTTCGGTTTTTACACGACATCGTACTAGAACGCTGAATCGCTTGGCGGTACGTCTTTGTCGGTAGGATGGTAACTAACCAAAGCCTCCCACCAGCCAGACCAAGACAAATTAAGAAAAATCTCAGTCTTCCCCGATTCCCGAACCCGGGATGTCCGTCTTATAAATCCACCACGCACGCCACTGCGCCACGGAGGTCGTCAAAAGTTTGTCTGGCTGTCTGTCTGTAGAAGTTACATGCAGCTCGCTTGTTCCCTATGCTTCCGTTTTCATATACCACAGCTCTTTAGCGAAAAGTTGTATCTGCTATTAACACTCCCACTTATCAAGGACAAAACTGGTCTAACAATTCTCTCAATAGCCGTGTTTTTGAACAAAATTATTGTAACGTTCATCATAATACGTAACGGACAAGAGAATGTCCGTATGTCTAATTGATATGATCTGGTTGACACCTTCGAAAATTCAAAAGATACCTTACTTGTTAAGGCAAACATGAGCAATTTTTACAGTTGACGTCAGCGAAAATATTGTTCGCCAACTATCACATAGGTACGTACCTACTCTACAACTCCGATAGTACTCGTATATTTAAATTATATATTTAAAGACATGAATACTGTAAGATATTAACAGCAATAAAGCACTTTTTAAATATATTTTTTAATATTAAATATTTTAATTTCCAGTTATGCCAGCCGGTGCCTAAAAATCAAACGGCCATCAACACGATGGGCTACTTCCAGGACTTCACATGTGTGGGAGTGAACGCCGATGCAGCTCGGATGAAAGACATGCGCCTGTCCTTCCCTAGCGCACATTCCAGCTTTGCTATGTACACCGCTGTGTTTTTCATCGTAAGTTCTTCTATTGCTATTCTCTCTTTAAATATTCTCTTCGACATTGTTGTAACTAGGTCAATGCCAACGGTGCCTGGAGATCTTGGAAGGGCGCAAAAATTAATGGAGCAGGACATCAAAAAATTTATCTTTTTACACTATAGCACTTTTGGGGTAGGGTGAGTAAAATAAGACAACTTCCTTGAGATAATAAAATAATAATAACTATTGTATGTAAATTAATAACAATGCATAAATTAATAATAATGTATAGGTAAATAATTCAAAATATAGCATTACTGCCGGCAGTGGCCGACTCCGTTCTAAGCAAATTCTGATAGAATAATGGTTTGCCCAGCTCGTTCGCATGCGTCGAGCTGGACAAGCCATATTTAAAGTACATTAATACACTACTTTTAATTTAGAAATTCGCATATATGTCAAGTATATGTGACCTCCTTTAGCCGCCACGCACTCATTAAAAAGGTGGACAAGGGTGGTATACGCGTGGTCGCTCCAGCGATGACGGCACTATTCTTTGGTTCTTTATTGTTAATGCTACGTCGTCTATTTCCAGTTCTACATCCAAGTCAAGGGCAAGTGGCGGGGGTCTAAGCTGCTACGGCACGGGGTCCAGTTCGCAGTGCTGATCGGCGCGTGGTACGTGGGGCTATCGCGGGTGGTCGACCACATGCACCACTGGAGCGACGTGGCCGTCGGCTTTGCTGTCGGCGCTCTGTACGGCGTTGTTGTGGTAAGATATTGAATATAATGAACATAGCTAACAGTTCGCAGTGCTGATCGGCGCGTGGTACGTGGGGCTATCGCGGGTGGTCGACCACATGCACCACTGGAGCGACGTGGCCGTCGGCTTTGCTGTCGGCGCTCTGTACGGCGTTGTTGTGGTAAGATATTGAATATAATGAACATAGCTAACAGTTCGCAGTGCTGATCGGCGCGTGGTACGTGGGGCTATCGCGGGTGGTCGACCACATGCACCACTGGAGCGACGTGGCCGTCGGCTTTGCTGTCGGCGCTCTGTACGGCGTTGTTGTGGTAAGATATTGAATATAATGAACATAGCTAACAGTTCGCAGTGCTGATCGGCGCGTGGTACGTGGGGCTATCGCGGGTGGTCGACCACATGCACCACTGGAGCGACGTGGCCGTCGGCTTTGCTGTCGGCGCTCTGTACGGCGTTGTTGTGGTAAGATATTGAATATAATGAACATAGCTAACAGTTCGCAGTGCTGATCGGCGCGTGGTACGTGGGGCTATCGCGGGTGGTCGACCACACGCACCACTGGAGAGACGTGGCTGTTGGCTTCGCTGTCGGCTTCGCTGTTGGTGCTTTGTACGGCGTTGTTGTGGTAAGGTATTGGATATAATGAACATCGCGTGGGCCCAAGCTGAGAGTTTACAGTGCTGATCGGCATTCTCGAGATAATACTAGTATGGCTACAGAGTTGTTTTTATTATATGTATTAGACCCTAGTCTATCCGAGCACTTTATTACTTATTATTATTAAGGCATTAAGGCGATTATTGTAGATAGCGAAAATAAATAAATAAATATTATAGGACAATTACACACATCGCTATATAACCCCAAAGTAAGCGTACTCGTAAGTAGCTTGTGTTATGGGTGCTATGATAACTGATGAATATTTTTATACATATTATACATAAATACTTAAAATATATAGATAAACACCCAGACACTGGAAAACATCCATGCTCATCACACAAACATTTTCCAGATATAGGAATCGAACCCACAGCCTAGGACGCAGAAGCAGGGTCACTAGTCACTACCCACTGCGCCACACATTGCGGTCTCGCTTCGCCTTATGTTAAGTGACGATGCAAATGGTAGCGGGCTAACTTGGAAGAAGTACGTTTTTCATACCTCCAAATGATTTTTACCCGACATCATACTTGAACTCTAAATCGCTTAGTACGTTACGTTTTAGTCTGTAGGGTGGTAACTAACTACGACTAAATCAGGCCTATTTTTTTTAACGCTGAGAAATGCCTTTACGCATCCCCCCCGGAAACAGGGCGGTCATAACTGCACCGTTTCCTGAGGGGTAAGTGTGACACCCCAGCCGAAAAGCTGAAATACCGACTAAAACCCAGCGATGTTGCATCACATCGCCTGGTGACTGGGCCCCGGGTGCATCATGAATCTTCCGCAACTAAATCAGGCCTATAATATAACCTATTAAGAATACCAATTTCGCTAAAAAGGTCGTCAAAAATTATTATCAAAATCAAGATTATTTAATATATTTTTACTTTAATTTCAGTTTATCTTCGTGTTGAAACCCAAGAAATACGGACCACCCGTGCCCTGGGAAACCGCCCAAGCTGAAATATTACCGAGACCTGTACTATCACGATGACCGAATCGATTGACTAGTTTTTAATTCACAGAAAAATTAGATAAATACATAGGCTTGACTCACATTGGCGCAAGGTTGGCGTTGGCGCGTTGCGACTGTTGATTTCATAATTGTATAGCATGTGTACTTACTTGCCTTAATGATGGAGATATTAGAGATGAATATTTTTTAGTTGAAAACACAACTCGTCGCTACACCTCAACTCTGCGCCATTGTGAGTTGAGACTTAGAAAGAGCTTATAATATCTCTATCGTAGACTGCTTATTTTAACTTTTCAAAAGTGTTAAACTAAGCATACTGGGGCTTGGAAAAGTCGTTGAGACTATAAGGTTTGTGGATTTAAGTGAAATCTGGAGCCTTTTGTACGAGTATCAGCTCTTGTAGCAATAATGTAGCATAAATTTATAAAAAAAAATTCAAAGCGGATTTTGTGGGGTTCTTGAGAACCCAAAGCAGGCGGCGATCAGCGTGCCGAGTGTGAGTTTGTTACCGAGCGACTGCGTAAAAACGTAACGCAAATTTATATGGAATTTTAGTAGCGCCATCTAGTTACAGCGAGGTTGAACGCTTTTCTATTTAATCGAGTGGCTACGTTTTTACGCAGTTGTTCGGTGAAAAACTCGCACTTGCCCCACAAGACTATAGTGAGAAACCTCCTCAAAGCAGTTAAGTACATAATTATTATTAAAGCGAAACTTTTCTCTATCGTATCAAATTTTTTCATCCATCTATCGTATGACGGATTATAGTCTTTTTTGGAGTAAATTGAAAGACAATTGGCAGAGCAGCCGATGCCAATATGGCGGCGCCCATGGCCCGCATCATCAGCTAACGTTTGGCACGTACTAGAATATTCTTTATCTCACTCTTTCGGGCAAATAGTCCTCGCAGTATGTATGTTTTAAAAAAAAGCTTGCATCGTGGTATCATAAAAAAAATTGGTTGTCTGTAAAGTCGGTTTACTGACGATAGTTGAACGTGACAACGAAAATAAGATAATACTGATGGAATGGTAGCATTTAATTGGTTATTAAAATTTTTAATTTTGAGTATATATTTATAAATATTAATTTAAATTAATAAAATAATTGATTTTGATTTTATAAATTTATATTTTAAATTTATAATAAATATATTAATTTTTAATTTAAAATTAATATATTTAATAATTATATTTAATAGACGGATGTCGAACGCTGCCGAACGCAAAGGCCGATTGTTCTTCTTTGTCGCTCGTTCCGCGCTCTCGCTTGCACTTCAAGTCTTACTTGGAACGCCTCAAAGCGAGGTAACGCCGCCGAGTCATGTTTTTTCGTGCGTGCAGCCGGCTCTATCGAATTATAAGACGTTGTCACGTCAACAAATTAATACATTATTTCTGTTTAACTTATTTAAAATGAGAATAATAGGTATAGGGAGACTAATGAGAGGCTTTTGTTTTTTATTTATATAATAACTGTTGTATTATGTTGTGATAGATGTATAATTAGATGTTTGTTATAACACGCCAGACTGGCTGAATAGCTCTTAATGATTTTTGGTACACACATAGTTCCTAGGACGGATCCTTAAGATATATATGACCGCAAAATTTATTGTAGACCTAAACACAATTCATCCATACATAGTTTTTTATAGCTCTAACGACGCGTAACTGGCAACAATTAGCGTAATATTTGAACCAGTTTACATAACAGCTTAATAAAAATCCGTTCAGAAGTCTTTGATTTTATAGCCAACAGACAGACCAGATTGGACACTTTGTTATATGTAGTGACATTTATATCTAGGTTGGGAAGCAAGGGTCTTATATGGAAGCAGAAATAATATATTATTCGTTAGGGTCCTTTTTAATGGACATAGGTAAAAAATGTATGGGAGTCTGCCCCAGAGATATTTAAATAGTAATAAAATTACTTATAGCTAAGCAGTCGCTGATAAAAGTTATGAAAGTCGATAAAAGTTGATTTTTCATACTACGACGACGGTCACGTGATTCAGAACACAAAAAATCGATTGAAATTCTTATATTTTTGATATATTTTCAAGTAATTGCTATGAAACATGTGTATTTAAATAAAATAAGTATGAGCATTCGTTTAGACAGCCTGGGGCAAATTTGGCAATGTCCTTTATTTCTTAAATCCTAAGTAGGTGCCTATGTAAGTAGCTAGAAATTTTAAAAATAAAACTGAAAACAAAATTTTTATATTCCAAGGTTTTATAAGACAAAGTTAATGTACAATTAAGCTTTAAATTAAGTACTTAAGTAAGTTACGTTTGAATTTAAAAGTGTCATTATTTTTTGTGCGATTTTGTAAAGAAAAATATACCTGGTATTTATTAACATGAATAGTGTGTTTTATTGGATATGAATTATCCAAAACTAATATTATAATATTGATCTATCTCACTGCCTCGTTGGTCTAGTGGTTAGCCTGTGGCTTCGATCACGAGGTCCTGGGTTCAATTCCTGGGTCGGGTCACGGAATAATTCTGAGCGTTTTCATTCTTCTATGAAATGTTCAGTACATTCCAAGCCCGGAGTCTGGAAGTAGGAGGTGTTACACCTCCGTACCTCGGAGAGCACGTTAAGCTGTCGGTCCCGGTCTCAATCAACAACATCTGATAGTGATCGTTAATAAATGAAACATTATCACCCTAAGCCTGCCAACCCGCATTGGAGCAGCGTAGTGGGTGTAAGCTCCATATCCCCTCTCCTATAAGAAGAGAGGCCTGGCCCTGGCCGTGCTTTTCCTGACTCTGGGCATGGAATATGCTGAAACGTTCATAGAAGATTGAAAAACTCAAAATTATTCTGTGACCAGACCCAGGATTGGAACACAGGACCTCGTAATCGAAGCCACGTAGGCTAACCACTAGACCAAGAACGCAGTCAAAATTTATAATATGATAGTTGGGATCTCCGAAGATGTACCTACGACATTTTTTGGAAAAACATTTTTTATATGTTATCTGAGGAAAGATGCTTGAGATTAAAAATTAAAACATTGGATTGTTAGGAACTTAAATTAATTTCCTTATGAGGTTATCACTTTTAAATAAAAATTAAAAAAGAATAAAATATGTCATCTTTCAAATTAAAGAGCTTCGTAATATCAGCCTATAATGGAATTGTAACATGTTCAGTTCATGCTGTAGATGGCATTACAGGCCGGATACCTGGATATCAAAAACATAATATCAAAGGACAATTTTGACACCGACGTCATCGGGATCGTGGCCTAGCGGTAAGGCGCTCTAAGTGCCCGGATTGCCAGAGAGACGCGGCTTCGAATCCCGTCGGTTCCGCAATTTTTGATATTATGTTTATTCTTAAATATAAACCATCCCTTAAGTGTGGGTAACACTTTTCAATAAAAACTTAAAAAAATAATTTCCTTATTTTGTGATAGTGTGAAGCTAGTTATAAGCTTTTATTGCGCCCTGTGCCAGCGTGCGTAACTGCGCCCTACAGTCAGTTACGACTCTAAATAAGTTACAGACGTATTTAAAGTCGAAAGCTAAAATACAAACAATATATGGTCCGGTAATTTCTGCACTCCTCTAGGGTCTGCGTCCTGTGCCTGGCACTGCCCTAGTTACGGCACAGCCTACATATTAATAATTAATTATACAATTGATCGTTTTATAGCCTATGTCACTCTACAATAACGTAGCTTTCTATTGGTAAAATAATTTTGAAAATTGGTCCAGTAGATCCGGAGATTACCCCTTACAACGTCACAAGATCACAAACTCACAAACTCTTCCTCTTTATAGTATTAGTATAGATTAATTATGCAATTGCTCGTTTAAATGTATTATTACATGCAATAGATACATGTATTACATATAAATATATCACATATTCCTACTTATATCTACTAACATTAACACAGTGACTCTTATGTACGTAAGCGACCTTTAATAGTTTGGGTTATCAGTTCGATTCCGTGCACTTTCCACTGTAGGATAGTTAGTACAAGTAGATAAGTACAAAGTAACTATGCCCGTGCTAAAGGCTAAAGTCTAGCTAGGGCTTAGAACAAAGTATAAAGTTCAGTTATCTGTACTAAAGCCAAACTCGATTGAGAATGCTTGTCAACAAACAAATTTAAAATTAAGGTAGAAAATGCAACACATTTTATGCCTAATAAATTTAAAATTATGTTTTGTTTATATTATATTATTAATTAGTTTTAAGCTTACTAATCTAATTTATTGTCATGAATTCGTCATTAACTAATTAATTTAAAAAAAATTAACAAATAATAGAACCGACTCAAAACGCACTAAAAAGTAAAAATAACTGTGTGATTTAGTTGCTTTAATGTGTGTTCGCGCATAACTTCGTCGTTTGTGAACCGATTTTGATAATTCTTTTTTTGTTGAAAAGTAGATAGTTTGGTGGTAGTACCATGATAAGGAAACCAGGATCTGATGATGGGATCCTGGAGAAACTGAGGAGAACTTTCAAAAATTGTAGGGACAACAAGTACGTTTGTTAACTTTTCCGGTAAGTATTTAAAAGCACTACAATTTGATGAAGGTCTGGAGTCGATCTGATGATGGAGCCGATCTACATATAAGAGAACTCCTTGACGATTTACTGCAGTTACCTTGTGTATGGGCTCGATTAATTTGTCTTGAAAAGAACTTTACATTTAGATGGGCTGTGACTGTCATTGAGGGTCTGGTGATGAAGACGAAGTACAGTTAAGGGAGCTCCGTAACAGCTTACAGTAGCTACCTTGTGTTTGGGCTTGATTATTTTGTCTCGATGAGAAATTTACATTTAAATGGACTGTGACTGTCATTGAAGGTTTGCAGATGAAGACGAAGTACAGTTAAGGGAGCTCTTTAACGGCTTACAGTAGCTACGTTGTGTTTGGGCTCAATTAATTTGTCTTAATGAGAACTTTACATTTAGATGGGCTGTGACTGTCATTGAGGGTCTGGCGATGAAGAAGAAGGACAGCTGAGGGAGCTCTTTAACGGTTTACAGTAGCTACCTAGTGATTGGGCTCGATTTATATGTCTCAATGAGAAGTTTGAAAGGTTATAGTTTCCAGTTAGTTTAATGTTTACTAAGTCAAATCACTAAAAAGTATGAAATAAATTTTTTTTAACAAAAATAAAAACGCCTTCAAAACGCACTTAAAAGTAAAAAATAACTACGTTATTTACTTACTTTAATTTACTTAACCACATCTATGAAGTCGGTGCCATCCAAGTTTAGGTAAACTCTTTAAAGTAGAAAGCTCGGGTAATAGAAAGCTCGGAAAATAATAGGTGGAAATTAGACTCGCCATGCTGCTCAAAAACGAATCGGTGGGCTTATCACAATCTGCCACAAAAACCGCGGAAAAAATCACCTCATGATGTTATTTTAAACTTGTGACACGCCCATATTTAGCTTAAAGATAACGAAACAAAAATAGTCAAGTAAACCTCACGCACATAGTGCGTAAGCTGGCAATAATTGTCGTGTTATTTCATGTTTTATCGCATTACTTGAACCGCGTTGAACCCTGGACCGCGATAAACGAAATTATCAATTACTAAAGATTTTCCAAATTCCAAACATGAAACATTTCAACCATATTTTCAGGTTGATTATTGGGTATTTTGGCCTTGATCTCTGCGAAGATAGAGTTTCAGTCCAAAAACATATTTTCATCATCATTATCCTCTGGCTTTCTACAAGGCATATTATGCCTTCTTTCAAGAGGGACAAAGGGATTTAGGCTTACCATGCAGCTTCAACGCGAATTGGTGAGCTTTACTGTGTAGGTATATATAACGATCACTATTAGATGTTAAGGAACATAAGGCCCACGCCTTAGTAAATTGAGAGCGTGGGCAGAGCTCATGCTCTGTAAGACATCAGAATGTAATACCTACTTAACAATTTCAGTCTTCTGTGGGGCAAGTGCGAGTTTTTCACCGATCAACTGCGTAAAAACTTACTCACTCATAACGTCAAATTATATAGATAAAAAAGCGTTTACTCTCACTATGACTAGATGGCGTTAATCCAATTCCATATAAAATTTGCGTTTACTGTTCTCGATATCGACGCAGTAAAATCTTACACTAGGCACACTGTTGAAAATTTCTAAAAAAAGAAAGCTATATTTCAAAGAGCGTTGAAAAACCAACTCAGGACCTCCGACCTCATGACCCGTAGATGCATATGCTAACCACTGCTCCAACGAGACAGCAGAAGAAGAGAACCTCAAGAGCAGATAACTGCAAAAAGCACAAAAATCATTAGTAAATATATTAGAAGATTAGAAGTTCTCCTCGACACGACTACCAATAAAGGTTATGTTTTTGGCGCGTATCTTATGTGTATGTATGTGTGCATGCAAGTCATTTTCTTTATTTCCTCGTCCAGCGTTCCAAAACGCTGAACGGATTTCCATAATTAAAATTGGCCCGGAATCCTTTTTTTCCCGCTGGGAAATGCATTTACGCATCCCTCCCATATATACCACACCATGGTCGCGGTACCTCCCAGAGGGTATGTGGGACTTCCGGCCGAAAATCGGCCAGAATGCCCTCGGCATCGTGTGTGACGTACCAATGGATCGAAATGAACATTCTACTTCGGCCCTGCTACAAGACCTATGCAGGAAGCACTACGTGGGCGAACCTGCGACTTCTGCCGCCCGTCCTTCTTCTACGATTATGTGGGGCATGTGCTGCCATCTCTCTCGTGTTCAGCTGTTTATTTTAGCCGCATTATTTCCTCGCAGAATAAGACCATTTCTCGCCACTTAGTTTCGTTGCTGATCATTAAGTCTGATGTTCGGCAGCGAGATGTTGGCCCTGAATCCTGATAACCCAAATATACCTAAATAACATAAAGTCGAAATGGCGACTGAGACACCATTTGGACTTTGTGAATACTGCAATAAGGGCATCTAATTCAAGAGCTCATCATGAGGATTTCAGAAAGTACAATGAGAGGTATGTCATTTGTTTATTATACAAAGCACTTACTGGAAGAGGTTGTCAAGGTAGGTTTATGAATTTGTAAGTTTAAAAAACGTTTATTAGAGTGAATAGTTTATTAATACTAGACTATAAAACTATCCTTTTTTATTCATTACAAGATTGCAGTAGACTTCAATCACCAAATCTAACAGCCATAGACCAAACAGTTTGGCCGAACATTTGTATAAAAAGGCTGGACAGTAAAGAATTTTGGGTACACTATTGAGGATTTTGAGTCTCAATTTTAATAGGTACAAGAAAAAAAATCGAGCTTTTTTGATGATTACCTTAAATTTTAATACTAATGAAATAAAGTGTACTGTCGGTCGCTCGACCATGATCGGCATGCGCTCGTTTGCGAAATTTAAAAAGCCTAATAAAAGCCCAACTCCTTTCATTACGACCGTTCACGCAATAAAAAAACTATCTCCGGCTTTACCCGGACGCTTGGCAACGCTAGTTACAATGATACCCTTAAGTGAGCTCTTAAGTGAATAATTGAATAAATCGTCGGTTATTACACGTTAATCTCACTGCATTGTGTCGCGGTCACTGACTCTACTACTTGGGTATCATTCATAACTTTGAGCTACATGTAACAAAGTAGGAGAAAGGAGGAACCTATAATGATTGTATTAAAACTTTTTGAAAGTGTGGATTAGTTCAAAAACTAGCTAGCTAACTTTTGAAGGCCTCCGTGGCACGTGCTTGGGTGGTATGTGCGAATGATTTATATTACGTAAGTCCAGGGTTCGATTCCCGGCAGAGCCGATAGAGATTTTCGGAATTGCTCCGGGTCCGGCTGGTGGGAGGCTTCGACCGTGGCTAGTTGCCACCCTACCGATAAAGACGCACCACCAAGTGATTTAGCGTTCCGGTATTATGCCGTGTAGAAACCGAAGGAATTTGGATTTCACCTACTCGTAACAAGTCAGCCTTTATTAACCGACGAAAAAAAACGAAGGAGGTTCTCAATTCGACACGTATATTTTTTTTTATGTATGACCACGTATAACTTTTTACAGAGTTGTCCGATTTTGATAATTCTTTTTTATTAAAAAGGACATACTTCCAGGGTGGTCCCATTGTCATCATGTTAGGATCTGATGATGATATCCTGGGGAAATTGAAGGAACTCTTCAAATTTTGGAGGCACGCTTACAGCGATTTCGGTTTTTGTCTCGGTATCGGTAGCTTTTTGGCTACTAGTGCCGTATAATATACTATGATAGTATAGTACGAGTACGTTACGTGGCGATAAATCACTAAAAACTACTTTAGGACGTACCTAGAACCCAAAAACTGCTTTACTACGTAAAATAAATGTTCCTTAAACTTCGGCACCGACTTCATAGATATGCTTTTTCATAGTATAGCAGACACAGTTATTTTTTACTTTTTAGTGCGTATCATCATTCGCCATCAGGTGTGATTGCAGTCAAGGGCAAACTTGTAATGAATAAAAAAATATGAATAGAAAAGTTTCTACCAAGTAGGTATATACCTAATTAAAAGCCAAAAATATCTCGAAGTTTTGAAATATATTAGAACGCGACCTCAAAACCCTCTAATTTTAACATTTAAAGTAATCATGTTGTCTCCTTTAATTAAAATAACTGTGTCATTTAGTTGTTTTAATTTACTTTAAGCATAATAAATGGTAAGCTGGATAGTCCTCTATTACTATCGAAAGTCAAGGTATCGGTGCCACCCTTGTTCCAAGTGCCACACAAGAGAAAAAACTACACCAAAAACTCCGTCATAACCAGAATAACACGGGAGTACAATTCACACTACACATATATTGATTTGTTCCGCTATTCAAAAAGGTTTTTAAGGACATTACCAGATTAGAAGCTTCCAAAAAACTGACACATTCATACACGCACACACATATTTGCACGCACGCACATATACACGAACACACATACACACACGCACTTACACACATACACGCACAAGTTTTATTGTGATTTTCAATTTGTAGTTATTTATTGTTTTTTTTTATTTACGAAAAATCTGTTATTGGCCTAATTTTAAGAAAAATATCTTGATTATTTTGTATATTTGGTTACGCTGTTGATTTTTCTGATTAATAAATAAATAAATAAAGACAGACTTTCATACAAAATGTATAAAGGCACATATAGTGTGCTCATTCCCCGCTCCCCCTCTCAATTTAATTTTTTTATAGTTTCCCGTGAAGCAATATTTAAAGGTCTAAATTTTTGTTAAACTTGTCTGACATTTCAGTACATTAACATTAAAAATATATATTTATAGCAAGCTGATGGGTATAAATTGATATTAAATAGTATATTTCACTCTTTAGTCTAGCCTTTAGTCCGTTTTCTTCCATGTACTAAATAGATTTTTGAACAAAGATCGAATTCTTAATTCATCATCGTAGATATAACATAGATCTATCACCCCCGCCTTGGTGACGTCATCAGGTAACTTCAAAACCAAAAGTCCAATTTTAATTTTAATCTTTTAAATACCAAATATTATCTACATAAACTGTACTTAGTAAGGATTGCATGGTAAAATAAATCTTGTAATGATTTTTAAATAAAAAAAAATGGTTGTTGTGCCTCACTCGACATAGATAGGCATAGTGTGTCGCGGATTTATAAGATATTAACTAGAACAGTTTATGGTTCTACCTTAAGTTTAGGTAGATACTCTAATTAAAAGCAAATATAGCTTATGTTCTCGGGATAAGTAGTGGTGAAATATATTATATTAGTATAGATGTATGATGATAAGAGAGCGAAACAAACGCAGCTTGGCAACAAAAACAGAGTTAAACGCTTATTAATACTTGTTTATATCACTCAAAAGTTGGCGGTATCAATATTTGTAAGAAACTCTAATAGCACTAAATCGAGAAGACAGATAAATAACAATATCCGTTGGTGTTATGTTATCCGCCGGTCACGCCCTCGATAACAACGAATCACACGAAGCCAACGTCGCGATCGCGTGTTTCTCCTGATTACATATTTACTTGTATGACGAGAGCCTGTGACAGCTAGATGTTCGTCATTTCATAAAATCTGCGTATGCTCTGACCATTTGTGCAAGGCTAGGCAACTATGAAGTATACATAAGGCTTTCGAGGGCAGTATTAAAGCTAAAAAAGTGGCAGCCCTTCGTCGTAGACCTTTAATCGATAATTAATATAAATTCAACGGTAACCAATATAGGTTTAAAGAGAGTCTGAGGAAAAACTGTCGTAATTGTGGCGTCTATCGCTGTACATTACTTGTATAGTGTATGGCGAAAGAATTTTGAGAGGCTATGTTTCAAGCGACTGAGGACATAATTACACAAAGTTATTATCCTGAAACTTTCAGATGTACAAAATGACGAAGGACTGTTCTTCACAGGCTCTTGGACTTGACAGTTAAAATGTTACACGATGTCAATACATGTCTTATTAATCACATTAATCTATTTATAATGTTATAAAACTGTAAGGGGGTCATTAGTACAATAAATAACTATCTTAGGCGCCTATCCTAAAAAACATCAAATTTGTTTGACCATCGTATGAAGTCCTAAGCTATTTTTTTGATTTTGATCAATGCATCCGAGAAAATTGTTAAATTAAATATTTATAAATAATATACTAATTCAACCATCACAGAGCGAGACATCACTGGATTTTTATAAGCGAATAATTAATTTACACAGACATGACCCTACTGACAAAGCCATATACCAGCCAGCATACCTAGTCAAAAAATTGGTTGTCTGTAAAGTCGGTTTACTGACGATAGTTGAACGTGACAACGTCTTAAGAAAATGCTGATGGAATGGTAGCATTTAATTGGTTATTAAAATTTTTAATTTAAGTATATTTTTATAAATATTAATTTAAATTAATAAAATAATTGATTTTGATTTTATAAATTTATATTTTAAATTTATAAATAAATATTTAATTTAAAAATTTTTAATTTAAAATTAAGATATTTAATAGACGGATGTCGAACGCTGCCGAACGCAAAGGCCGATTGTGCTTCTTTGTCGTTCGTTCCGCGCTCTCGCTTGCACTTCAAGCCTTACATGGAACGCCTCAAAGCGAGGTAACGCCGCATGAGTCATGTTTTTTCATGCGAGCAGCCGGCTCTATCGAATTATAAGACGTTGTCACGTCAAAAACAATACCTAAAGCATCTTTGCTTAGCGTTGGGTGTCCTACATTCACACAACAGTCGATTTTTCTTTTGCAAATCAGGTTTTATCAAAACTACCTTTTGTCTTCTATGGCTTATTATTCGAAAGTTGCAATCATATCGCTACAATCAGTATATTTAATCTCCCGTATTGTCTATTTTACCCCCAACAGCGAGCAACGACCGCTACGTAGCCTATATTCTAAATCTCAAGCTTAACCTCGGATTTGATAAGACAACGTTCGGCTGTCACGCCTCCGATAGCAGCGAATCACACGCCGGGAACGAATGGACCGCATGCCAGCGGCCGTTTGTGATTACGAACGATATCGCTGCGCTATATCTGTAGGGAATTACACCACACGTCGTACGAATTACAAATGCCTTATTGTTTGTAACTAATTAATTGCTACATAAATATTTTGTAGGGAGATGCGCATGTCAAATTTAAAAAGTTGCTTTTATTAACATCGACAAGCAACAAGCACCGACTCCTAGATATGCTAAAGTAAATTAAAGCAACTAAATTACACAGTTATTTTTTACTTTTTAGTGCGTTTTGAGTCGGTTCTATTTTTTGTTAAAAAATTTATTTCTTACTTTTTAGTGATTTATCGCCACGTACTCGTACTATACTGTCATAGTATATTATACGGCACTTGTAGAAAAAAAGCTACCGATGCTTACACAAAAGCCGAAATCGCTACAAATGTGTCTATAAAATTTGAAGAGTTCCTTCAATTTTCCCAAGACATCATCATCAGGTCCTGACAATAGGACCATTTTTGAAGTGTGCCCTTTCGAATAAAAAAAGAATTATCAAAATCGGTCAACTCTGTAAAAAGTTATGCGTGGTTATACATAAAAAAAATATATACCGAACATGTCGAATTGAGAACCTCCTCCGTTTTTTTTCGTCGGTTAAAAAGCAGTATTTTTTTCGAAATAAGTAATTTTACATTAAAAACTAGAGCAAAGTTCGTTCACTTGAATATCAGCACTTAATTGTTATTTTTGTACAAAAAGGTCTACGTCTTTTAAAGGGCGATGACAGAGTTTATATATTATTTAAAAACTGGATTTTATAAATTGTTTTCAAAACAATGTAGTTTTATTGTACCAATTATGTCTTCAAATCAGATATAAAGTTCATGTCTTATTGAAAACAAATGAAACTTTGTTATGAACATACAGTCAACAAAGTTTATCGACCCATCAAAAAGATATTTAAAGAACTATAATATAAACATTGTAAATATTTAATTTTATACTGACCTTTTTTTTTATTGGGAAAGAATACAATAAGGAACTTAAGCTAACTTATCCTAATAACTATACAAATCATGCCCACGTGGAATGGTGGCAAGAATACTGGCTGCATTTCCGCGTTGGATAGCCAGGCTAATCCTTTGCGCAAAAAATGAGCCAGCCCTTCGGTCACCAGTTGAGGCAATTAGGCGCGGTGAAATATTACGGAAGAATTTTTTGGCACTGCGACTCCATGGCCCAAGGGTCTCCACGGCAAAAGGTACAAATATGTAACTCTCTGTCAGAGAGGCATACTTGTGCCACTTACCGGTTTCAGCCTTTTCTGCTGCGGCTCCCGGTCTTGATTCTGTCTCCCTGATATGACACGGAGCTAATGTGTCAACGCAAGTAGCGTCCCACATTAGGGCCCGCCCCACTTCCCAGGGAACCAGCGTCAATCCATCAGGTCTCTTGCCATCATCCCAGCTTATTCCTGACGGCTCGATTAGCGCAGGAACGTTTATGGTGGCAAGAGCCCTTTTTATTATATCATTAAGAGAGCCATGCCGAAAAAGCCTACCGCCACTCCTTTGGCATAAGAGCCCGTGAATACCAAATTTATTTACCTCTTTTCCACATGGACATCTGTGCTCTAAGCACAGTGGTGTTCCCAACCTGAGGCCTAGAGCCACACGAAAAGTTTCATTATCTAAAAATGTTCCGAGATTTTTTGATGGCAAAGCATGAAGCCAGTACCCAGATTCTTTCTCTAATAAAGCTAGAAGCCTAGCTCGATCTGTAGCACTTGTAAGATTTTGAATCAAATTTTTATGTGTCCGTTGAACCAATGGGACATCCCAAAGTTTTTGTGCAGAACGTTCCTCTGGGATATCAGCATTGGTACACCTGACCTTCCAACTCTCTAGAGCCTCTGTGGCATAGGTTATGCAAATGTTAGATTTAAGAACACGAGAACTTAGCTCTTTTATACTATGCACAGAGGAAAGAAAAGCTGGAAGAGCAACACTAGAAATTTTTCGCACGCCAATACCACCGTATTTGACCGGTAAAGTAGCTTGGTTCCAGGACTGATCATCAAAATGTAAATTTAGAATTTTTTCAAGTGTGTTTTTTAGGGTGGTATCCATATTTTCGAGTAGGCCAGAAAATTTCCAAATTGGGCTAGAACGAAGAACATACATTAATTTAGGTACAAAAAGGCAATGCTTTAGAATCGAAAACGCTATATGAGAATTTAGAGAGCCCAATTTGTCTGTATTAGCCGAAAATATTTTAAGTTTTTGATCCAAACAAGGTTGAATGGCTTCGTCATAAAGAGGAGCACCAAGTAGGCAAAGTGTTTGTTTGTTAACTATTTTGATATTAATGGCAATTCTATTAAATGATTCAAAAGCCAATAACTGTCGTTCTTGCGACAGTTTTTCCGTAAAAAACAATTCGCATTTCGAGAAATTTAATTCTAAACCAATTTTACCAAACTCTTGCTTAACGTGGTTAAGATCTTTTAAGACATCAATCACGTTGCCTCCAATAGTTCCATCGTCAAGATACCATATGTTAAATTTAGATGTTAAATTTGAGATATGGTTATGTATCCCTAAGCTGAAAAGGGCTGGACCTAAAGGATCCCCCTGCTGAACACCTACTTTGGACTCAATACCGTTATTTCCGAAAAATAATTTAGAAGCTGAGCTATAACACTGCCAAACATATGGGTAAATTTCGGGAAGATGCGTTGAAACTTCTTTCAGCAGAGTTGCTCTATCCATAGAGTTGAAAGCATTCTTTACGTCTACTTTCAGCAGTACTTCAACCTCGCCATCCTTTAAGAATGTGCGAGCCGAATGTACCGCTGCCTCACAACCACCTTTACTACCGAATCCTACTTGAATAGGCTGAAACTTTTCCTTTAAGGAAGCGACTATGTGTCTACACGCTAATTTTGACGCTAAACGACGAAAAGTACAGCCAACAGCGATGGGGCGGATCCCACCGTCCTTTTTATTAAAAGCACAAAGCCTTGCACCGTAAAGGAAGGGTAAAAAGGATGAATTTACCTCGCCAGATAACAATAGATTACATAGTCTGGTAATATCACTCAATAGCGCTCTGCCGGCGTCACCAGCAGTAACCGCCACAAGATCTTTAAGATGTTGTGGAGTTATGCCGTCCAGGCCACCAGCAGAGCCACTAGAAAATGACATTATCGCAGCGTAAGTCTCCTCATCCTTTATCTGCAAAAAAGAACTCTTAAGTGGTGGATCTGGAAGTAAAGAGTTGGTATTTGGTAAAGGATGCTTTTCGTTTAAGGCTTCCAGAGTTATATCATTGAAAGACTGACTAAAATAACTCTCTCTTATCTCTTACTTATAGGTGAATACTTATAGGTATATCACTAAAAACTGCTACCTCCATATTGGTAGGTATAATTTAACTAAGATATTGGTTTTAGAACAGTTTACAGAATTGCACATGACGCTTTTAACTCATATCTAGTAGGAAACCCAGCAAAATACCTGAAAGATTGGTTAGGAATATAGAAATATTAACGCGTTTTTAACCGACGAAAAAACGAAGGAGGTTCTCAATTCGACGCGTATATTCTCTTTATGTATGATCACGCATAACTTTTTACAGAGTAGGGGAGAGCGGGGCTGAAAGTGCCGATTTTGACAAATCTCAATTTTTTCGGGTAAAACAAATACTGAAAATCTGAAAGTAGTCGTTCATCCTACGTAAAATTTATTCAATAATATGAATTAACCTATACATTTTGCACATGTTTTATAGTTTGTTAGAAAAAGTGATTTTTATATACTGCGGCGGAAAGGCACAACCAACCCCACCTTCGGGGCAAGTTGTGCCGTAGCTGAGGTCGGTTGTGCCGGTAATAAAGCTAGGTGTTTTGCATTAATGAAAATTAATTTAAAATGTAAAAGACATTAATTTGGTATTAATATATTTATTTGTTATTATTTCTACTATAAATCAACCTTATTAGTAGATAATAATTATAATACGTTATAATAAAAAAGAACTAATCGCCCTTTATTATATAATCAAAACATAAAACTTTGTTTTAATCGAAAGTTTGTACTTATTTTAATGCGAATATGATAAATTATTAAAAATATCAGTCTTTTAGTACTATTAATAAAAAATAATGATAACATCAGTCTCTTGACTCTTTAACAAATCAAAACTAGTTATTCCCTAGAAGAATGATCAGAACAACAATGAGGACATACACATTCCAGGTTTTCTTGATCTTCAATACATTGCAAATGGGCCCATTCCTTACACTATCTGCATTCAATCCACTTTTCTTTAGGGGCAGAGTTAGAATAGGCATCACAACATATGATGCAGTACTATTCTTGTTGGTTATCAGAACTGTCGTCATCTTACAAAACTCTTCTCTGAGCGGGGATCTTAGTCGGTTTTTTGTTTGTTTACCATTTTCCTTAAACCTTTTATATACTTTCACTTTCTTCCTTCTTCTTTTTATTAGCCTGTTCTTCGGCCAAAGCATTTTTCTCTGGAATGTCTGTAAGAATAGCTGTCTTTCTTTTCGTGTTCTTTATTACCTGATGGTTCGCTCGTACAATCAACGCTGCAGTCACTTTGCCCACGAACTTTAAGCTTTAATAATGATGGACTAGTCTCATCTCAACATTGCTGCCCACGTAATTTGACTCATCGAGATATTCAAGAGTTTTTTCTCGATTATTTTGAGGGACAAGCAAGTTTCTTGTACCTTGTGAAGGTTGATTGTCTGGCATCGGGCGAGCTGTTACAAAAGACACTGCATGATCTTTGTCTGTAAATACGTTCGAATCATAAGGCTTTTTATATGCATTGCATATGTTAGCAGGTATTGCTGCCAAAGGTAAATCGTATTTTACTACACCAGGTATAGTAAAAATAAATCACAAATTGCCTGTTATTTTGAGCTTTAAAGCAGAATGTTTGATAAGAGCCACGTGCAACATTTTTTAGTTTACGTCCATCCTTGATGTCTGCATCAGCAGCCCTTTTTTGGGTTTGCCCACCTAAGATGTTGTACCCTTTTGTGTTTTCGTTTGAAACATACAATTTTGTCGATTTCATTCTGTCAAAGACAATAAATGCAGTGCATCATCATTTATTATGTCAAAAAGTAACTATTTTCTTTCTTTCATAAGTGTTCTCGTAAACATAAGCAATGTATAAAGAATATTGACTGCTTAGGAGTTGGTTCTGCCGCGGCACAAATAACCCCGGTTGAACGGCACATTTCACCCCAAATAACAGAGTCTGATATTTTGGCTCATATATAAAAATCACCCTGCTCCAAGCATTTCAATTATACTGCATAGCAAACTAGGATAAATAACAAACATTTTAATAAAACTCTCATATAAAAAAAACAAAAAACGCTAGCTTGTGACCAAAACATATTGAAGCGAAAATATTTACTAACGTGACGTTTGAGATGAAAATATTTTCTAAAATGCACTGCCCCTCGGTCCGCGTCGCTGGCGCAACTAAAATGACAGCCGCGTGTGCTCGTCTGTTAAGCATTACGCAACACAATACGATCGTATTCTATCTCTTACTGTTTTCGAGATATTCGCATCGGCACAATTTACCCCCGGCACTTTCAACCCCGCTCTCCCCTAGTCCGATTTTGATAATTCTTTTTTTATTAGAAAGCTTATACTTCCAAATAATCCCATAGTCATCATGTTAGGAATCTGATTCTGGTAAAATGGAAAGGACTCTTCAAATATAAGCACACTTGCAGCGATATCGGTATATTTTGAAATATTGGTAACTTTTTTGGCTACAAGTACCGCTTGGTAAGTACGAGTAGGTTTTATGTTCACTGTTGATAAAAATAAATTGAATACGACTTTTTAAGCATATCGCTTAAGTAAATTAAAGCAACTAAATGACGCAATTATTTTTAACCGACGAAAAAAAAACGGAGGAGGTTCTGAATACGACACGTATATTTTTTTCTATGTATGACCACGCATAACTTTTTACAGAGCTTTCTGATTTAGATATTTTTTTTTTTATTAGAAAGGGCATACATCCAAGATGGTCCCATTGTCATCATGTTAGGATCTGATGATGATATCTTGGGGAAATTGAAGGAACTCTTCAAATTTTGAAGGCACGCTTACAGCGATTTCGGTTTTAGTCTCGGTATGGGTAGCTTTTTGGCTACTAGTGCCGTATAATATACTATGACACTATGACAGTACAGACAGTAAAAAATAACTGTGTCATTTAGTTGCTTTAATTTACTTAAGCATATCTAGAAGTCGGTGCCAGCCAAGGTTTCTACTTTAAGGACGTTACCTAGAACCCACAAACTGCTTTACTGCGTAAAATAAATGTTTCTTAAACTTGGCTGGCCGACATCATAGATATACTTAAGTAAATTAAAGCAACTAAATGACACAGTTATTTTTTACTTTTTAGTGCGTTTTGAGTCGGTTCTATTTTTTGTTAAAATTTTTTTTACTTTCAAGTGTATATTCAAGTCGTTTTAATTTATTTAATTTCTAATTGTATATAAGCCTTCGGAACAGCTTCTTAGTTAAGTATCTTTTATTATTTTGATAAAATTTAATACAAATACATTTTTGTTAAGTATAAATAAGTATTTATTAAACTTGGATAAATTTAAGTCCAGCTACAATTAATAAAATTATATAAGTCAGAATAAATAAATTAATGTCAATATTGCATCATTGACGCGTCATAATGATTATATTCGCAATATACTATTTACCATTTACATAATATTAATACGCACACATTTGCGTCACGCATCGACACGCAGTATTTTTCTAATTTTATACAAAAATAGATGATGAAAATTTTAACCTAAAGATATTTGAACTTTATTATGGTTTTTGGCTATTATTTGAAGATGCAAATAAAATGCAATTTACTAGGATATAAAGAGCATCCTTTATTTATCCAATTTTTTTATTTTTCCATTATCATTCTAACTTTAATCGCAAGACACACAGGAGAAAAGACAAGAGAGCGTAAGTTAGAATTAAGACACCAAAATGTAAATACGACACAATTTTTATTTGGATGTTAAATAATAACAATATTCCATTAAGCTGCTTTGCTTGCCTACGAACACGTAATCATGATACTACATGAAAAGTCAGTTGAGATGACTATGGTAAAATTTTAAACAATAAATCTACAGCATAAGTAAAGTCGTAGACATCTGACGAATCTCTATCTCTCTGGTGCCAGGCGTGTATTTAAAGAGAACTGAATGAACATGCCAGCTGCCTCTCAGGGTTAGACTATAGACATATTATCATCATCATCATCATTATCAGCCTATTAACGGCCCACTATAGGGCCAGGCCTTCCTCCCAGTAGGAGAAGGGATATGGAGCGTACACCCACCACGCTGCTCCAATGCGGGTTGGCGGGCTAAGGTTGATAATGTTTCATTTACGATCACTGTCAAATGTTGCTGACAGTGACCGGGACCGACGGCTTAACGAGCTCTCCGAGGCACGGGAGTGTAACACCACCAACTTCCAGACTCCGGGCTTGGAATGTACTGAACATTTCATAGAAGAATGAAAGAGCTCAGAACTATTCCGTGACCCGACCCAGGAATCGAACCCAGGACCTCGTGATCGAAGCAACATAGGCTAACCACTAGACCAACGAGGCAGTGGCTATGGACATATAAAAGTTAATAACTGTTAATAGGCCAAAACTGGCGGACGATATGAGTGATTTCAATAATAATTTTTTAATAATTCTCACTCGTTAATAAAATGAAATAGAACTAACAAAGAAAACGCTGTCTATACAAATTAAAACATCTCTCAGGTATCCATTATAAAATAAAAATATTATAAAATTAGATCTTTCTAGAAAAATGAAAAAGACGTCGCTTCCCTATTTATAAATATACCTTTAAACCTATAATAGTTTATCCTATTTTATTGATGTAAATCAATTATTGCATAAATCAAAACAAACATCATGTTATGATTTCCTATTGCCGATAATTTTCTAATCTAGTAATAGGTACGTGCGAGATTTTCCTTCTTACTGTTATCTACTCCCTGTTGTATATACCATATAATGTATATATAGAGGTTTGGAATAACAATCTATTGCAGTTTGTGCTTAGAAGACAGACACACAAGATGTCGCGCGAAGAATCTATGCGGATACTTAGAAAATTTTTCGTCGATATATTCCTAATATCGGCACGTAAGTTTATAATTAAGTTTTTATTAAATCATTCATGTAAATCAATTCATTCGGTATAATTTTTTATCAGCTTTCAAGTTTTTTTCCCCATTTTTCTTGATTGTTCAAAAATACGATTCAAAGAAAAACTCATACAAATACGTACAAAACGCTTTAGCAGAATAACTTTATCTACACCTGCGACTATTTCTGTGGAAAATATAACATTATAAATATGGGAAATACTGAAATCATATTAATTTAGTTAAAGTTTTTAAATCTGTAACAATACTTATGAAAAGACGACAAATATTTGAACCCTGCTATTAAAATTAAAGAACCCCTGAGTGAGAATTTAAATAAATATAAAGTAACTTAAACCGCATGTTAATAATAAATATTTTTGTTCTAAATCTTGGAGCTTTATCGAACACTAATAATTTTACGGATTAGACTGAAGTCCAAAAGTTCAATCCTCAATTCAATACATCAACTAAACGGAGAAAATAAATTTCGTTTTAAAAATGACATACTATGAATTAAAAGATCGTTTACACTAAAAATATTAATATAGTTTTCTTATCAAACAAGAAATTATTAAAATAATCGGATAACCTTTGAGATTAAAGGTGTAAAAACTTATACTATGTTTATAGTTGATAGTATAAGTTTTTTTACACCTTCCTTCTATTATCTGGCTGCAACAGTAACAGATATATAGAGGGGAATTTAACTGATATCTTCAGTTAGTGTTGAACGCTTGCGATCAGCGCCATGACGCGAGAAGACTCGCTTCGTGTGATTAGGAAGTTTTTCGTAGACCTATTTTTGATATCTGGGCGTAAGTAATTTATTTACGTTTGACAACCTAGTTACAAAAAATATCTAAAAACCGTCGTAGAGTCGTTACAAACAACCTAAAGTTTTAAAGTGCTAAAGTAATCATTGAAATAAATGAATTTTATAAAATATGATTTATTTTGAATTAATAATTAAACTAGATTTTTATATTGGAGGACGTAGGTACCATATTTTTTTTAAAATAAAATTTTATAAAGTCCTTAAACAATAAAATAGTTAACATGGCATATGTCAAAAATTATTTAAATTTACGAAATTATCAATCACTAAAATTAGGTAATCCCTTTGATGTAAGGATTTTACTGGTAAAAAAAATAAATAAACTTAAACGATATAATATTAATAAATTAATTTAAACTCCATAACTAATTGTGCATTATCTACTTAAAATCATTACCCAGTACAACATCATTCGATTTAATTAGTTATAAAATAAAGTTTCGTTGTGCTTTAGTAAGTTCGGGCTTATCTAAGATACTAAATTAAGTAGTCTTATTAGAGTTTCAAGAGTTGTAAATTAAAGCAACTAAACGACACAGTTATTTTTTACTTTTTGGTGCGTTTTGAGTCGGTTCTATTTTTTGTTAAAAAAATTTATGTCTTACTTTTTAGTGATTTATCGCCACGTACCGTACTCGTACTATACTGTCATATATTATACTGCACTTGTAGCCAAAAAGCTACCGATACTTACACAAAAACCGAAATCGCTGCAAGTGTGCCTATAAAATTTGAAGAGTTCCTTCAATTTTACCAGGATATCATCATCAGATCCTAACATGATGACAATGGGACCACCTTGGAAGTATGCCCTTTCTAATAAAAAAGAATTATCAAAATCGGACAACTCTGTTAAAAGTTATGCGTGGTCATACATAAATATATATATATACGTGTCGAATTGAGAACCTCCTCCGTTTTTTTTCGTCGGTTAAAAAGAGGTGAGGTCACGCGGACGGAGCAACAAGCCTAGTAAAATATTTTAATTTTATTAAATCTTTCAGTGGTGCTATGCATCTACGCCACGAACACGTTATGGGTGCCATTCGAGAGAGGCTATTTCTGTGACGATGAGAGCCTCATGTTTCCTTACAAAAATGATACCGTCACCACGCCGATGCTGCGGTTGTTTGGACTTGGCCTGCCCATACTTGCAGTGAGTATTTTTTATAGTGTTCATAATTATTATTTCTTCGCTGTTCTCGCCATCACCATCATTAGTTTATTTTTAATGAGCCGTTGCAGACGGTCTTTTTTTTCTTTTAAAGAGGGATTCTTTTCTTGAGACGGAATTTGGTGTTACATTTCACTCGCACAGCTCAATTGCGAGTTGGAGCACATGACGTAATAACACTTTTAACTCTGTAAGGATCAATAACAGATATTAGTGATGATATCCGGAACTGATGGCTAACATGTAGTCTTGAAAATGTCTAATTCCTTACCACATATGTAACCTACTACAGGCTCAGTCTAAAACTTGCAGCCAGAACCTTATCATTCAAACCCACTAAGGCTAACCTAGACTTCTCTGTCTCAACAAGATTATTTGAAGCTAAAACGCACACGGATAGACTTACGTAGGCAGGTTACTGCTACCACATTTTACCGGATATTTCATCATTATGTACAAGGATATTGCCTCGTTTCTAATCAAAATTCTACTTATAGTTCTTCCTCTGCGAGTGGGTGTTACTCCGCAAAGAAGTAGACGACCGTCGCATCATGAGCATCTGCATCCCCGCGTGGCTGCGCGGCTTCTACTGCCCACTCGCCTCCTTCGCCTTCGGCACTTGCTTCATTGAGCTCACCACCAACGTTGCTAAGAACGTTATCGGAAGACCTAGGCCGCATTTCTTTGATGTAAGTATTTTAGTTACATTAGCTAGCTGCCTCATTGTTTTAGAGTAAAATCCTGTTATAGACTGAACTTTAGACAGTCAAATTCTAACCATGATAGACTGAAAGACTATTTATTAGTTAGTATATCGGTGATCGTTGTTACGTTTTCAGCTTATTGTATAGATCCATATGAGAATGTATGAATTAATACTGAATCATAGATATTTTTTTATTGAATATTTTATTTAATCTTCAGAGTCTCTCTTCCCTTTCCGACAGACATAAATGTGTTTTACTAATATCAAAAATATCAGAGTACAATTACTACATTATATACTACTCATTGGTCTACTGACTGCCTCGTTGGTCTAGTGGTTAGCCTATGTGGCTTCGATCACGAGGTCCTGGGTTCGATCCCTTTTTTTTTTTTTTTTTTTTTTTTTTTTATCGCTGGGAAATGCATTTACGCATCCCGGTCGAAGGCTGCGCAGGCAGAACTGCGCAGTCTTCGTCCGGGTATGTGGGACTCGCTGACTGGGAAGCAGCCAGAATACCCACTAAAACCCAGCGGTGCCGTCTGCGTCTCATTTGAAGCGCCAAAGGATCTGAAAATTAAGCCACTTTGACGTTTCAACGCGCACATCTGAGCACTCGCAAGTCGCAGTCTATGAGGACATAGACGCGTCCTCCCGCTCTAGACTTCGCCTTTCACTGGCCCACTGCTGAGAACCAATTTCACCCTTAGTAGAAGGAGGGAAACAATTTTTGCTACCCATGATGTGACCTGAAGGCAACCCCGCATCAAAGCAAATGGCACAGCGAACAATGTCGGTGCAGCTTGCCGCCTTGTGCCCTATGACTCCACACCTGTAACAAAGTTTGCTCCTGTCTGTCTTCGAGGTGCACATGGACCCCGTATGACCCAAACCCATACATCTAAAGCAGCGCAAGGGGCGCTGCTCCAGAGCCTCAACACCAGCTGAACTCCAGCCCACCAAAAGTCGTCCGGCTTCGCAGACTTTCTTTGCGACAACCACGGGGCAGTGTGCTATAACCGACCCCACTCTGGCACCCTGCTTTACATCTCCAACTTTTATTGCAGTTGCTGGGCAACCCCCGAACTGGGCTATCGCTGCAGCCACCTTTTCAGCCGTTGCCGAGTCATCCAAACCAGTGATCCGAAGTGTCGCTAATTTGGATGGGCAGGTTACTTCCGCCAAACCGTCTAGAGCCACCCGTAAACGGCCAGCCAAGATCTCCGCCTGTTCCCGGGTTTTCTCACTAGGGAGCTCTAGGAGCCTAGCTCCTGTGGCAGCACGGCGGATTTTCACGCCCGTTCCAATACCCAACTCCTTTAAGTCAACCTTACGCTCAGCCTGCTCAAGGAGCCGAGCATAGGTTACCCCTTTTTTTGCCGCATCCGGAGCCAAGGTTATTACGACCGCAGTGCTTTTGGGGAGAGCCAGGCTGGCTTTCGAAGCAGCCGCGGGGGGGACCTTCTGTGTAGCCGTCGGGGTAATAGAAGCAGGCGCCGCTGAACGAACCTTCTTCCTCTTTTTACCAGCAACTGCCGCCCAACTCTCAGTAACTGGTGAAGCTTCGCTAGGTCCTGCTGTAGACGGCGGAAATCCAGGGGAAGCCGTCGCTGCACCATCAGACTCTTTTGGCCTCCTGATATCTTCTGCCCGGAGGGGGCGTGGAACCTTCTGAGGAAGGAGACGCTCCTCGATGCCTGCAAAACGGGCATCAAGCATAGCACCGACTGAAGCCACGATAGTGGCTTTGAGCTCCTCTAACACATTCTCGCTCAATGTGGAAACCGATGCGCTTTCCTTTGTTGCCTCTTTTGAAGCCTTCATTGCTGTCCGTATATCATGGAATTCAACGGCAGCGGCTTTCAACTCCTCCTTGACTTTCTCGATTTCCGCTCTCAGCCGCTTATTATCAGCTCTCAGCCTCCGCGTCTCGTTCCCCTCCGTCCGGGATGCTAGGACCTCCACTATAACTTGGAGCTCCGTGGCCGCCTCCTTTAAATGCCGTGCGTATACTCCTTTCAAGTTACCGGAGCGTGAAGCCATCTGCATGATGGCGGTAGCACTCCGGCCCGCTAAGGCCCGTAACTCTTCGGCCGTGAGTTGTAAGGGGTCCTCGCGGCATGAGGTCCCACTTACTGTCCCCTCATCAGGATCCAGAATCGGCTCAGTGAACTCCCGCTGTTTGGTTTGGTCCTTGATACGCCTATTGTATACATCCTCATGGCCCTCCTTCCTATCGGTGTGCAACTCAGCTCTAGCAGCAGCAATTCCACTCAAGGATGAATCTCGTGAGCTAGGCGAGACAGACTCCTCCTGGCGCAAGTAACGCGGGGCTAACCCGGTGGCTAGGCGACGACTTCTTCGCACAGACGCCTTCTCAATACCCAATGACTGCTCATCGTCCATCTCCAAACATTCACCCGTCTGGCAAGCCAGGCGGGTCAACGTTAACAAGCTCCAGCAAACAAAACAACGAAAATAAATGAAAACAAGACAAAGAAAACTACAAAAACTAGCTAACAATAATAGACTTATCCATCCAGCAACACAGGTGGGTCAAGAATTACCGACGGTTAATCAAAATTATTAATAAAACAAAATTAGTAACTACCTACACGGAAAAACAACAAAATTAACAATAGCAACGACGGTAATAAACTACGTAACAACAACAATGGCCCTGAAAAGGGCCTGTTATTTAAACTACTCTGAAAGAAAACAACACGACACAAAGTAACAAACAATTCCCAGTCTATTTATAGATGCACGCTTATCGCGTACGATCTAAAAAATGACTCAGCTCCGTACGCGTCCGTCTCCTGCGCCGACCCGACGCGCACTCCCCTGGGTTCGATCCCTGGGTCGGGTCATGGAATAATTCTGAGCTTTATCATTCTTCTATGAAATGTTCAGTACATTCCAAGCCCGGAGTCTGGAAGTTGGTGGTGTTACACCCCCGTGCCTCGGAGAGCACGTTAAGCCGTAGGTCCCGGTCACTATCATCAACATCTGATAGTGATCGTTAATAAATGAAACAATATCACCCTAAGCCCGCCAACCCGCATTGGAGCAGCGTGGTGGGTGTACGCGCCATATACCATCTACTATAAGGAGGGAGGCCGGCCCTGTAGTGGGCCGTTAATAGGCTGATAATGATGGTACTACTCATTTTAAGTCGGTTAGAGTTCATGATACTGGCCGACATCAAGCAGGAATGACATCGGAAAAGCCTGAACCTGCGCAGATAAATCCGCATGCATAAATTCACCAGTTTGATACATATTTTACCCACTAATGACGTAATGACAATAATGACTGGGTAAAACACAGTTGGAACCAGATAACAAGCTCTCCTAAGACGAACCTATATCTAGCAGTAGAAGTACATCAACTGAGATAATAAATAATAGCGTGGTTTCCAATACACAAGTTGTAGGTAACAACTTGTGTCCATTGTGGGTACAGTCTAACAGGAATGATTTCATTGACGAGGTGTCAACTTCAAGTAATTCATTATCCCACAACCCAGGGAAACCGTAGCAGTTTATTTGTATGTTATTTGCAGCTATGTAAGCCGTCCGTAGACTGCAGCCTAGCTGAGTGGCAGAAGCGCTACGTCCAGCCGCATGAGTACCACTGCACGGGTGACCAGACTGACAAGTTCACCGACATGCATATGTCCTTCCTCAGCGGCCACTCTGCCTGGTCCGCCTTCACCATGTTCTACTTGGCTGTAAGTACTTCTGCAGTATTTTATTAGTATCATTAGTGGAATTCTGGAGCCCATTCGGGGAAGAGCTGACGCCCTGCTTATTTGGTCCTCGAATGATATTGCCGTCTTTAGGTTTGAAGTGTAAGTTTACTGCTGCAAGCATCAACGTATTGTACGACGTGTTCCTAGAATTTCCTGCATATTTATTTGTTATAGATGAAACATTTTTACACAAAATTAGGTGGATCATTAACCACTACAATTACACAGTATTACAATAAAAAACAAAAAATACCTAAAGTGCTCCACTCCAACACCAGGACATATTTAAAGGGCATTCAATTACTCTGAAATATTGTAAAAAATCTTTTATCCAGTACTTTCTGGCCTCGGGACTTCTCTTTGTTATAAAACTGGAAGACTGAAAGAGCTGGAATGCTGGTAAAGATATTAGATAATGCTGTGGTAGAATGAGATTCAGACAACGCTGCTCATTACTTGGTGGGCATCGTTTTAAGTCGTCTTGTGTTTGTCCATTTATGAATGTTTGGATGGATATCTGTAACCCAATTAAAGGCAGAACACCAAAATGGAACTTTATGAAATTGAAAGAAAACTAATTATACTCTGGAATCTAGACTTCTTTGCTACCAATATTCCAACAGGATCTACACGGCGCTAAATATACAACTATAAAACCTGTTCTCTTTCCAGCTATATCTAGAGAAGCGCATGGTATGGCGTGGCACTCGCGTGCTCCGACATTCACTACAGTTCGCTGCCGTGATGCTGAGCTGGTTCACTGCACTGTCCCGCGTGTCAGATTACAAGCATCACTGGAGCGACGTGCTAGCGGGCTATTTCCTGGGGATGACCTTTGCAGTGCTTATTGTAAGTCCCTCGTCATCATAATCAGCCAATCATTGGCCTACTGAGCCACTCCCTGCCTTTAGGAGAGAGAAAATGGAAGAAAGGCCTACCACAATGATTATATACGCGTTGGTGGGATTAGGGTGATGATTTTGAAATCTTTACCGATCATTATCATTATGTTACTTTATTAAACGACTTCAAAAAACGGAGTTTCTCAAAATGACCGAACATATATTTTTGTTTGTTAGCGGATAACTTCGTCGTTTATGAACCGATTTTGATGATTCTTTTTTTATATCTCGAGTCAGAACTTGAATCAAATACCTCTCCATCTCTACCAGCTGATCGTGAAATATAACAAGCGTATTTTATCTCGATTCTTATATTTCAGTGGACGTGGGGTACAGATATTTTGGAGCCAAAACGAAAACACAACCCTCTACCTCAGCAGGAGTTAAACTCAATACACCACCGCACGAGTATATCGTCGCCAGCGTAGCTATAGTTTAATAAGTAAAATATAACTATATTAGTTATATTACAATTATAAGTTCTTAAAAGAGGATCCGTTAGATTTATCGACGTAGCCCGAATTGAATGTTTAAATATAAGTACAATAACTTTTACGCTTCATAATTTCTTAATTATCGTCTTTTTCAACTACCGAAAAGTTCTTTAATTTTGATTGATCTCATGTAATTTTGTACAAAAGCAGTAACAATATAAATATAAGCAAAGGATAAGATCGATTAAAGTATAGTTACTAACATACTTATTGCTTAATTGTAAAGTTATAAAAATTACAGTTACGAAAACTAAGTATGTAACAGTACCTAAAAGCTTTTTGATAATTTTTATGTGTATTGATGTCATGCTCATAGCAAATACATCACGCAGTCAAATTGCTTTACCTATACAAAATTAAGGTACAAAATGTCAGCATAACTCAAATGATAATAACTTATTTTAATTTAAGAAAAATATTTTTATAAGTAAAGTAAGAGAGTTATTATTAAATAAACTTTATTTGTATGTTTTGTTGTTTTTTTTATAAATTTCAACCTTCATTTTCAAATATGAATGTAGGTAATAGGAATATATGTTATTTGTTCTTATGTAAGTAAACTAAGTATACGTCTTGGTAAACAAGTTAGGAACTCTGTCCCTCTCCTTGTCATTAACATCAGATGGTGGTCGTTACAAGTTTGAAACATTATCAATCATTTAAGCATCGAGCGACGAGGTAGATTTGAGTACAGTATCCTTTTCCTAGACCTTCCTTCCTTTAACCTAACCTAACCTTGAACTTAGCCGTTGAAGTGAGCTGTTAATGAGGACTATATACTAAAATATAATGAGTAAATTATATACCAGCTTATCAACAAACACTGTTCATCAATCTACATAAACCGTTAATTTCTCTGCAATAGACGCTTTATCAATTGAATCCGACACAAAGCATTTCAGCGAATTTATAAACGAGGTCACTTGGTTTTGAGTATCTTTTTTAAAAATTAGCCTTATAAATTGGATTTAGTTTGAATTTAATGCGGATCAGTGATTAACTAGCTTACATAGATTTTAATATTCTATATAAAAAGCTCAATTAGACGAATCTTGAAGCTCACATTCATACACATTTTGTTACTTTTACATTTTTTGGCCGAATTTTGGTCATCTGTGACTTTTTTTTCAATTTTTTTTTTTTTTTTTTTTTATGTGTGTTCGCGCATAACTTGTTCGTTTATAACCGATTTTCATATTTTTTTTTTGTTGGAATTTTTCCGATAACTTTAAAAGCACTACAATTTGATGAATCGAGTCGATCTTGATCTCTATAAGAGAACTGCTTGACGATATACTGCAGTTACCTTGTGTTTGGGTTCGATTAATTTGTCTTGATGAGAACTTTACATCTAGATGGTCTGTGACTGTCATTGAGGGTCTGGTGATGAAGACGAAGTACAGTTAAGGGAGCTCTGTAACGGTTTATAGTTCGATTAATTTGTCTTAGTGAGAACTTTCATTTAGATGAGCTGTGACTGTCATTAACTGGCTTACAGGGATTTTAATATTTTATCTAAAAAGCTCAATTAGACGATTCCTGAGGCTCACAGTCACATATTGTTACTTCTTTTGGCCGAATTTTGGTCACCTGGTTTAAAGTAGCTACTTTGTGATTGGGCTCGATTAATATGTCACAATGAGAAGTTTGAATGGTTATAGATTCCAGTTGGTTTAATGTTAACTAAGTCATGATCCGATGATGAGATCTACGAAAACTCGAGGAAACTCTTCAAACTTTATAGGCACATTTGCAGGATGTTGGAATGTTATAAGTAGCTAGTGAATATTGGTACGTTCGAGTAGGTTCTTTAGTATGTTAGTTGTTGATAAATCACTAAAAAGTATGAAATAAAAAAATTTTAACAAAAAATAAAAACGCTTCAAACTTATCTATGAAGTCGGTGCCACCCGAGATTTCTACTTTTAAAGACCTTTTTTTTATTTTACCTAACCTTTTTAGTGCGTTTTGAAGGCCGACTACAAGTTGGCTCTTGACTGCTATCACACCTGATGTTAAATGATGATGCAGTCTAAGATGGAAGCGGGCTAACTTGTTAGGAGTTGGATGAAATCCACACCCCTTTCGGTTTCTACACGACATCGTACTGGAACGCTAAATCGCTTGGCGGTGCGTCTTTGTCGGCAGGGTGGTAACAAGCCACGGCGAAAGCCTCCCACCAGCTAGACTTAATCTGCCCCGCCGGGAATCGAACCGAGGACCTCCGTCTTATAAATCCACCCCGCATACCACTGCGCCACGGAGGTCGTCAAATCTTATCAACTATGTAGAAGTATGCACAGTAGGTAAGAATGTATTATACTTGGTATACAACTCACCACTTTCCCATGGCTTTGCCGTCGTTACATTTGGTATAGTGGATTTAGCGAAAAAGTACAAGGTACAGCGAATTCTGATGGTTAAGGCTGGTGGAAGCCAGTGAAATTTGAATTTTAACGTATTCTCATATCCTGCAAAGTAATGTTCAACCTAACATCACGTCAGCTTTCTACTCGTACTCCATCGATTGAGTTTGATTGATGTGAATTTTAGTAGAATTTTCTGAGTAAAGTACGATTGCTATTTATTTTCAACAGGAACCAAACATCACTATAGCAAGTCAATTAATTCGTCAATTTTGACGACCTCTGTGGTGCAGTGGTATGCGCGGTGGATTTATAAGATTTATAAGAGGTCCTGGGTTCGATTCCCGGCAGGGCAAATTGAGATTTTTCTTAATTTGTCTTGGTGTGGCTGGTGGGAGGCTTTCGCCGTGGAACAGGATTAACACCCTACGACAAAGTTATATTACGTATCGCCAACATTTTAGCAATTTAACGTTTGGGAGGTAACGATGACGTGTAGATGACCGAAAGGACATGCCCCAAATTGAATAGAATTTGCAATATTTATTGATATGTTAAAAAAAAATAAAAACATAAAGCAATATTTAAGCCGAAAATTATATTTCTCTATAACATTCGAGAAATACGTATTACTTTATTTATTTTGGATATTTCTTTGACTCGCATTAGCTTATGAGTTTGGATACATATATAATACATATTCTATCTGTATTTAAGACTTCAGTTTGTAATTAAATATAATATGACTAACAAAACACTGTAAACTGAAGTAAATAATATAAACATATAATAATAAAATAAAGATTTACGCTTTTTTTATTGTATAAATATGTTACGATTGTTGATGCGGCAGCACACAACCACGCGACATGCAAAAGAGTATCCGATCGTATTTTGACAGATTTTAAATGATTTTTTTTCTATATGGAACAGTCATATGTAATGTAATAATAATGACCGGGATGAATTAATTCGCTTTGATAAACTAGAATAAATGTTTAGTACGAACTCAATCTCCTTATATACCAATGATATTAACCCATATAGTCTAACTATTGGACCAGTGAGGTATTATTTGCTACTAACTATATATGGCTTTAGTAAACGACAGTAAAATCATTGCTATTTAAAATAATTAGGCGCCTTTTTGTTACATGTTATTGAAGAGTCTCGAAAGTTCTTTGATCACAAATCTTAAATAGCAGAATTCTAATACTCGTAAGCTTTAAAATAAGATACTATATGTCACTGCCAACGAATTTTTTTTCAGGGCACAGCTCCATACTAATTCCGGCCATGTCCTTTAGTAAAGATAAAAGATGTTTCTATAACTCGACAGTGTGTGCCTCGAATTCGTCTATACCTCACTTTCTAACACAGAGATTATATATACAGAGATATAAAGATGAATATTTGAAACTCATTCTGTCGAGTTATTTACAGCAATAGAAATGAAAATCGACTATCGAAATCAGAGTATAAAGCATCAACAACGAAAAACATTTTAAATACAACACGACATTTATTTATATCTTTCCCATACTGTACTGTATTTTGAAGTAAAGAAGTTAAAATATAACAAAAAAAATAAGACATATCTTTATCTCCCGCGACTGCTTGACTCCCGTTGATGTCTTTTCTATCAGTACTAGATAATTACGATTATATAGCGAGTATCTTCAAGAAAGGTAGATAATGATCTCTGATCGATGTTATCTATTTTCAATAACCCATTTTTTTGTAATCTGACAACAAGCTGGTAAGCAACGTTATAATAAAATAAATAATATCTATTCAACTGTAGACAAAAGTTAATAGATAAAACACTTTGATAGTTTTGTTATCTTTACTGTCTTACGCTACCACATGAATCGAGACATTATTTCTGAAACTATACGAATAAACAATTGAATACCACATTTAAAACCTTTACGTAGTTTAAAGACCCAACCTGTTCGTGGTGCTGTCAAAGTTTTTTCTGAGCTAAAACAATCGCAAAATAAAACTATTTCAATTTATTTTGGGATTGTCAATAAGACGATCTTCCCGAACTGAAAAACCACCTTGATGCTCCAAAGCGAGTTGGTGGGATATCACTATCATATATTATAACAATGACCATGATCGATGGCACGATACTCCCAGCTTGTCAACGAAGCGAAAATTTCATAACTCGGCCCTAAATTCTAACCGAACCCAGGATCTTGTGGTCCAAAACAACATAAGCTAATTGAACCGGCGAGACGACTAAAGTTAGAATAAAAATGTGTGTACATATATTTTTCTCTTTCTCTGGTGAAAATTGTTAGGTACACGAAGTTTGAACTTGATATTCTGACAATGCAAAGAACTCTGAACTCAGGTAGCCTAGTACGTACTAAGCGTATACGATGCAATCACCTGTATTGCCGGCTATAGATGACTTTGTGTTTACCAAATCCGTTAAATATCCTACCTTATTACAAAGGTAGTAGGGTCTAATGTTGTGTTAATGATTTCGTAAAAGGCTATATTAGTAGAGTTTACTTTCTCCAGCAGGCGATTTGGTTCGGAATGCCCGATGTACTGGCCGCATCGCTTCTTCGCTACCTTCGCGGTCATAGTATAGTTAATTATAAATAAGTCGATAGGTATAAACTGGAGAACTGTTAATCTATGGGTTTTGTTTTTGTGTATTAAGACGTAGATTGTAGGTGGGTAGGTAGAATAGGGCATATAAATTGATGAACGCCGGCTCCACGCACGAAAAAAGCATGACTCATTGTCACGTTCCACTGTGCAGTTGAGAGCGCGAAACAAGCGATAGATTAGCACAAGCAGCCTAAGGCCTCGGCTTGTGACGTTGACCTTTTTATGACATTATCACGTACAAATATCTTTCGCGAATCGACTTTACACAAAACATTTTTTTCTTTATTTTACTTATTTTAATGCTGCTGTCTGGTTATAAACTATTTTATAACATTCATTTTAAGTTACTTTACACAAAACGACAAAGGGCACTTCGTACAATGTGGCAGCAGAAATATCAAATCGACAAAATATCCTCTCAATTTATCGCGAAGATGTTTTCGTATTTGAACATTGTATATCCACAATTTAATCAAAAATCTCAAAATAAAACGTACTTCGAGGACTTTAATTGTAACTCGGTGGCTGTGTCTCTTCATAAGTAAAATAATTTATTATTTTGATTAAAATATAAAAACATTCAATTATTTTGACTTTAATACTAGGTAATTAGAAATAGGTAATTTATGATATTCATGAATTAATTACTTAATCACAGCGGCAAAGGGCACGTTAGAGCAAGGTTATAAATTCTACCCATATCAATCACCTGTGGCAGATCGTTATCAGAAATCTGTCCGATATGAGATAACGATAAATTGATGAACAACTGAACCTGTCATAATAGTAAATATCTTATCACATCTAATCTGTTGTATAATCATAGTAAATATAACTTGATAGTGATAAATTAAAGAATTGAACTCTTGTGACGAAAGCACCATATTATAGACACTATGATATTCAAAGCACTATTATAGTATAGAAAATAGCTGTACAATGTCTTTAAATTCTTTGTTATTATTTATTTGATTTTTGTTCTTGTATATTATTTTTCGGAGAATAATTAAATAAAATACTCACATTTAAATAAAACAAACATTATTGACATAAAGTTGAAAATACCTTGGGTCCCTATTTCACCAGCGTTGTGCGAGCGTCTGCGCTTATTCAACGTCTGCGCAACGACGTTACGTTTATTGACAACAAGTACAAGTACAATCACGTAAATTTTTTAACAACCTGTATGACAAATTTAAAAGTATTCTTTTTCTTACCTCAAAGTTATAACAAGCCTCTCTGCCGTATGTGGTTTCTGGCATTCGCAAATATTTTTAAAATTCAGATTCATTATATTTAATACTATTAGAGTAAAGTGCGAAATATTCACTTTCTTGTAATCGATTCGACCATATAGGATTTTCCTAAAAGTGACGATGATAATTTCTTATTCTTTTTACGTTATTTTCGACGAGTAGTGTTTCTTGTCGGAGTCTATTTTTTCTCTGATTGTATGCGAAAACGCAACGTTGACGCTGCGCAGACGTTCAAGAAACGCTGACGCTCGCAAAACGCTGGTAGAATAGAGGCCTTATTCTAAATACTGATTGGATTAATCTAAATATAAAATATGAAATTATAAGATATTTTACATCTGAAACAGGTCTGTCAGATATTAGATCCAACCCATTTAAATTATTTTTAACTATACGCAGAATTATTGGGTTTAAAGTACAACAATCTTAGCTGTCATCTAATATATATTCTTAGCAATATCTCGTCACTTCCTTTCTCTAATCGTTATTTAAATCTATTCTATAACAATATATTGTCTCTCAGAAACTTAGTGTACCCACATATTTGTAACTGTCTTCAATTCACGAAAGTATTAATTTTAAGTTATTTTATTTGGATTTTTCTTGTTAAGTACCTGTTCTCTCACATATCATTTAAACTTGTGGTACGATTGATAAATGACCCTGGTGACCACATGTTTTATGCATATAACAGGCGTCAGCGAACCATAACCCAATGTTAATAATTTCAAATGAACTACATATAATTTAAGCTGTAATTGGTTTGTGGTTATTATTATATGATTATTATTATATTATTAAAGTAATTTCCACGCTACGACCAATATCCTTAGCAATGCTTTATCCCTCAAAGCTAACGTGTTCACACTTATTACAAAAATCTCAAAACATCACACAATAATAATTAATTTTATAGCAATTTCTTATTTAGAAAAATTCAAAATATCACGGTTTTTATTTCGCATAAAAACCCATAATTTGTGTAAAACATTACTATTTATAAAAAAAATTAATTTGCTGGCAAGTAACTGATTTTATTATATGCATTAAATTTTTGGGAATCCCTCCTAATTTTTTAAAATTTGCCTGGCAATTTCAGTTTCTACTTTCAATAGCCAAACTCTAGCTATAATATGTCCGATAATCTTATTATGTCTCTGAGAGACAAATCGTAACCACCTATTTGAAATAATCTCAGCAACACACGGAAGGCTTTTTCATCTTTGCCATAGCGAGACCGGCCGTAAACAATCGCGGGCAGTCCGCGACCGGCCCCCGCGAGCGCCGCGCGTCCCACCGGGATTTGTCTATGACCTAACAACTGTCAAACCGAGCCATAGACAAGATTCGTTCTTTTTAAGTGTTTTCTATGTACCGTTGCGTTTCTTTGAGGTTTCTTTTATTCCGTTAGTGCTGTGCTGTGCGATTAGATTGGTGTTACACGTAATGTATTTAGATTTACAGTAAAAGGTACCGCGTAAGCAGATTTTAATGATGGCAATCTCATGGTAGAGGCACAACTTTGGAAAGGTTATTTAACAACAGATGGAATGATATTGGACTCTACGTTTTAAAAAATTTTTCATAAATTTTGGAAGTCATTAACTGAAAACCTACGATCTTAAAAATATGTTTTCTAAAATATCACTCTTATTGACCAAATATGAAAATGATATAAAAATCATTTATTTTTAATGTTATTAAGTTTAAGTAGTTTAAGGATCTATGTAGATGACTACATAGATCCTTAAACTATTACTTAATCGACTTTTGTCATCATCTTATTTTGGACCTAGTTTACCAACGCTTCAAACGTCAAATTTGTCAGTTTGTACTTTGTAGTGACTCTACTACCGGTTCAGAAGGCAAAATCTAATGAGAAGAGCCGGCAGTTGCTCTTTTGTTATTATTGTTATTTAAGTACATTGTAATTAATGCATTATTTCTCGTGAGAAGTTTTGCCTCCAAACATCTTTTGTGATGAAAAATCATCAATTAGTGACAATGATTTAATAAATGTGGTTTAACACATTTTCTCGTTACCTATTTGCTGTCTGAAGTTCATAACCAGAAAATATGTTACCATTGTCAAATGGACTATGAAGATTGTACGATGAAAGAGCTCAAAATTATGGATTTCACCTACCATAGATAACAAATTAGGTCTCATAATAAATGAAAAACTTCGGAACTTTTTAGTATTGCCTATGCTAAACACGCATCCTAATCGTTAAGCTAGGCTACTGTGTAGCTTAATTTAGTAGGAACCTAAATTCAATATTGCCTATTTCGTCAATTTTCTAAAAGATAAACGAGGTGTCATAGTCACGGAAGCTGGAAGACTTAACTGTAGGATGGATGGTAAGACAGGAATCTAAACCATCTATCAGACCAAATTATAAAACTTAACTACTACCCAAAAACTTTTATTCTTTTAACAAAGTTTAAGTATAACCCAAACATAGACCCTAGATTTAACCCTCAACCTAAACCTCATTACGATATAGCGAAGGCAGTTTTTTATATGAATACCTAGGTATATTATATGTATCTGAACCCACTTCATGACTAATCGATATTTTATAACCCGCATGTCTCGTAAACTACAAGAACCTTATCATTTAACTCAAAAATAAACGAAACAAAGGCGAAGATATAAATAAATAACCTTCGACATAGGTTGTTGAAAATTAAATAAACATCGGTATAAATACCTATTATTGTTAAGTAAAACCTGTTTTGAGAGTTTATCTTATTCCGCTCACGTATAATACTACGAAATAGGTTATACCTGTACGTACTTACCTATATAACACATCATTTTTATACCTACGTGTATCTTTTGTAAGAGTAATGAAAAGCTACATAGTAAAAGCCTTATTTTAACGATAGATCCTATAGCCACTTTAAGGTTGTTTTTGGTGACTAATTGAATTGTACCAAAAAGTTACAGAAAAAAATTTACACGTACATATACAAAAAATAAAGAAAGAACAGCAGGTTTGCTAGCAAAGAAAATTGCATTTTAAACCTATATACATTGTACTGATTTCTAACTTATTTTCAATCAAAAGCTACAAAATCGTCAAACTTTTCCACTGGTCACTAGAAAGCCAAAAAATTCACGAAAAGATAATTCTAATTTAATTAGACTCGGTTACAAAATACCGTTATCTTCTAAATTAAATCAAAGAGTAATAAGAACGCGACAAGATATTTTTTGCTGACGACAAAAAACTGTCACGACTGAATAGGCTGTACGAGTTTCGATCTTTGTCAAACTGGATAAATTGAAAAAAAATCAACGCAAAAACGTCAGCTCATAAACTTCAGAATTATGCGATTTAAAAGGCTGTATGGACGTTGCATATTCCCGTAGGCTTGGAAAAATTATAAGAAAATAGGTATTTATATCTTATTGATATAATAAGAATAACGACTGTTTTTTTAATTACGCACTACGAATTATCCAGATTTATCCAGATTCCCATGTTTGACTATCCTATCCTAGATTATCCGTGACAAGTGAACTTACAGACAATCTCAAGCGATAGCATTTCAGGCCTATATCTTATACTTATTTTAATCATGGAAAACCTTTTAAATAGTTTGAATAATTAATATATAAGTAAGTAGTAAATCAAGGCAAGACGACTCTTAACAGACGTCTCAGAATGGGTAGGTATATTGTGCCCTGGAAGTCTAATTTGCGCTTTCTAAAAAAGGACTGCATTCAGTTTCAGTTAAGTTCTTTCTTCCTTTGTAAAAAACTAACATCGCACTAAGCAATTCTTGATGTTGATATTTCTAAGGAAGTCCAGTTTCGCAATCATTAATAGGTACAGTTAAATTAGACCAAACTTTAGGCACAGGATCTTGTTCAAAGCAAAAGACAGCCCCTTTACTAAAAATATCTTTCTAAAAGAATTTACCAAAAAGTCTCTCTTCATAAATTCGATTATCCAGATTATCTATTGTGTTTTGACACCCAAAATTAAAATTCAACTAGGTAAATGTGATTTAAAAATATGAAGATAAATTTATCCCGTGATAAAGAATAGTTATGAATATTGTCTTGTCCGTTCAGCTCAGTTTTAGACTTCACAACAAAATTAGCAACAAATTATCTCAGCGTAGGTATTGAATTTAGTTCTCACATTAATTTAACAATTGTAGGAAGTACAGACAGTTGAATAAAGAAATATAATGTAATACAATTTACATTTCAAATACAACACTGTCCAAACTTAACAACTCCGGTTCGCCTTCGCCTGTAAGGTGGGCAAACGGCATGCCAACTAATTTAGCGCAAATGCTGGCTGAATGAGAACACATGTCAATGAATTAAATTAAATATAACTTTGCAGATAATAATGATATTTATTTCAACATTAGTAAAATATTGTACCTTTTAAAAGTATAGACCCTTTAAAATAAAACCAAGTAGAATTGCTGTGTTTTCGACTAAAGGATATGGCTGTCGGTATTTGTCATCCAAACATCAGTGGGGCAAGTGCGAGTTATTCACCGATCGACTGCGTAAAAACGTACTCACTCATAACGTCAAATTATATAGGAAAAAAAAGCGTTTACTCTCACTGTAACTAGATGGCGCTATTCAAATTCCATATACAATTTGCGTTTACTGTTCTCGATATCGACGCAGTAAAATCTTACACTAGGAACACAGATTAAACATTACTATCTTCTGCTCTAACTTCTAAAGCCAACTCACGTAAAATTTTATTTTTTATCAATAGAAAATCCTTTTACTTAGTTGATTAAATTTTAAAATAGCATCTTTCGCCAATAAAAACATCATCCCTATGTAAAATGTGCTATGTAAAATAAAAAGGCTCTCACTGCAAATTATTTACACAGAATACTACAAGCATGATATAAAGAATCATTTCGCTTTCAACAAAATCCATAGACACCTGCCCCTCAATACACCGGTTGAGTAACACAATATCTAACAGGTAAAAGTGGTTCTAAAGTTCACATCACCCACTCGACGCCGACGCAGATCATCTACACCCAAATACACCCATATTATACACCCATATTTTACACCCATTGACCAATACTGTCCAAAACAATCACCTACGGATAACGGAGATATTTCAATAAAACAGCTCAAGGCCCGTACGGTTAAGAATGGATCGATTTCGAAAAACGTTGCCACTAATAAACGACTGAGACAGATCGTAGGATTAGATTAATTATTATAGTACTAGATATTTTAATTAAATATTAATTTATTTATGCTTTTGCACGAAATAAAGATTATCTTTTTTCCAAATTATGAAAATGGAGCTCTCAGTATTTAATATTGATGTAATTTTGTATGTCGCGATACTTCTCCATGTTCTTCTATAGAAATATAAATTGATCGCAAGTATTGTTAAGCAATTTACTTAATTTACTTTATATATTTAAAAATATTCGCGAGAATCGCGTTGATACTTATTATAACGACAAACAAATATAGTAGTATATATAAATAAAAAGTGCACAGTATTTCCAAAGTCCAAAGCGCTATTAAAACTTTCTGAATGTAATATTTATTTTATTTTTCTGTTCGATGTCTCCCTATCTTAACATACTGCCTGTTTTTTTATCATAATAATTTTTTATAGTATTACCCAGTATATCGTTTTGTAGCACTGTTGTTAGTTGACTCTATTCTTCCAAATTTTACCAGTAGTAAGTAGTAGAAAAAAAAACGTTTATTTCTAAAATTATGCCATATATTACATGCTCTGATGCATCGACCACTTGCGCTTGTCAAAAACCAAAACTAAGTAGAAGCTGTGTATTTAAACCGGATAATGTATTTTCTTCGCAGTTGATTGTTTATATATTTATGTCCTGATAAGTAGTTCTGTTATATTTAATGATTGAAAAAATAATAACTACGCATATGCTGCTTGCTATATGCTAAATTATAATTTTTTCAATCAATACTAATGTTGAAATTGATTACACATTTTACGGTCAATTTTGTGTGTAATAATAATTTAACACGAAAATTAATTTGACCTAACACACATAATTCTTAATTAAATAGCTGATCGCTTAAGCGTTCATAAAAACCATCTGTCTTATTAAATTATTGCATTCGAATTAATTAAAATTACGCAATTCGCTCATTAATTTTAGCAAACTGCGTAGTTCAGCGTTGTACAATCACTTTGATTATCCAAAACTCCGATATTCAAAAAGGCAAAACTGACACTAATCATTTAAATTTCATACAAATTTGAAAATCCTTGTAATTCTAAAAGGTCTCATCGTGCAGCTAGCCAGGGAAAGTACAATCTTGCTTACTTCTGGTGCCTAAGTAAAAGATCAGTAAAACCTGTTAGCCTAGTTTTTGCATTTTCTGAGAAGATTTACTATAGCAATTTTGTCCGTCGGAAAGTAGAGATTTCAACGATCAGAAAGCACACCAACTTTTTGAAAAAAGCTGATATTTTGACGGACGAATTTTCAGTTGAAAATTAGGTTACTTTTTTGATATTCATTCAAAATAAGGTGAAAGAATGGACTGGTTTATATAAAACTTGAGCCTCTGATTTGATGTTCTGTTTTAAACGACGGAATAAAAAAATGTTAATGTAAATAATTACCATAACACTTGTAGACCCCTAAGTATAACTTCCAACGAACATTTGGAAACATTTTACATAATACGTGCTAAAATCACTGGATTTTAAATTTACATATGAATTTTGTTAGATTTTTACATAATTCACTGATGTCTATATTCCCAAGCATGATGTCATTCGTAAATTATTTTAGAAGAGTTTTATAGCTTTTGTCTGGGTGATAATTTTCTCGTTTAAGTCGTAATTGGTGCCGTATGCCGATTGATCCTTTTATGTATTTAGTTGTGCGCTCTGGCTGCCAATGGAAGATATATGTATACATATACGTGTATGTGACACACACTCACACATATAAAATATACGTTTTGTGTATAAATATAAAAATCGTCCAATATTTATTTAGAAATATTTATGTACAAATTGTGACAGATTTTATAATACTTTTAACATTTTTGCTACCATTTATCCTTGTCTAAAAGTATTACTTGTTAGTGAAGCCTTAAATTTTCTCGGCTTTAAGCTCGGTCTGCTTAATAGGCTCTCTGCTCTTTATAGCTTTCCAAGTTAACAATTAAGCTACGTCCGTAGGTCCGGAAGCACGTATAACTGAGTTATTTCACTCACCCGGCCAGTCAATTACTTAAATTTCGTATATTCAGAAAAAGAAATACAGAATACAGGTACACATGTCTCCTAATGAAAAATATACTAAAATGAATGTCATCTACCAATGCGAACTTAGGAAACTCGATATGTGAATTTTACAAATTGCTAAACTAGCAATTTAAAATAAAACCTTCAGATTGATGTCCTAGGTACTCCAATTTAAACTAGTATGGAATTTTTAGCTCATATGTATGTAGCAATTATAATGTTTTCAAATAATGCCGTATACATTTTAATCTCTGATAATACGTACTAGAGTTTACTTTAAGTTAAATCTTTTTCCGATGGACCAAGTTTATTCAAGCCCATTAGTATTAACTTACCGCATCGTTAGAAATCTCGTCAAAAAGATTTCCACCGTATCCGCCTAGACATTCCTTTCAAGCATTTATCAAGATTAAATCAAATGGCCTAGGCCCAACCGATTCGCTCACGTATTTCTAACAAGCAATCACTATATTCCTACTAATAGCTATAAATTGACTATTGAAATGTGAGCTTTCTAACATTTTATTGGCGGCAGAAATTGTCCTCGCAGATTTATCACCTGTTTGGGCAATATATAATCATAAATGAGCGGCCATTACGATTTCACTCGCTTCAAACGCAATATTAATTATCAAAAAGCGTATCCATAATTTGCTATTTATTTATTACATTGATAATTGTGTTTTATGGATACATTTTCTAATTAATTATTACTTTACGAAATCAAACAAAGCAGAATAGGTTAAATCTTTTACGGGTCTAGAATGGTTTAATGGATTACCTATAGTCTGGAACATCAACGTCATTGTCATTGATATCAGCCGATGGATGATCATAGTTATAACATAGACATCTTGTGTACAACAATTCACTTTCTTAAACAATAAACTCTTGCTTAAAAATGTTAATTCGTTTTCTCACAATCATAGTAAAAAGTATAGAGTATCAAAAACGGAGCCAAAACCGCATTATAAATCGGTTATTATTTAACGGTCTATGGGCGAGACTAAAAATACCTCGTATATAATGGGTCACTTTAGTCCCTCGTGTAACAATCTAATATATGGGCAAGTAGAGCAATCTGATGTGTAGAAAACCAATCGCTTATAAAAATCAACATTATTAACGTAGGGCTAAAGTGACCTACGTGGGCGTAGCCTGGTGCGTTGGTCTGACCAGATCCGCACCATACTCGACTCCTCGATGTATCATATGACGCTCTTCAAACGGCCGGTAACAGGAGTGGATGGCGTACAATCGTAAGGAAGATCATAAATGGAGGTGGTCACGACCCTCAAACATGAAGAAAACGACTCACGGAGGAGGAAGGTGACCTACGAAATAATATTGATTTTATAAGAAAATAACCTAAAACAATTGTTAATTTTTTTGCCGCAAAGGAACAAACATTTAGGGAATGATTCACTAGATGATCTCTGTCCTAAATAATAGAGACTTTACTATACCTATAAATCATGAAGTTAGATAGTGCTAATGTAGTGGTAGATAGATAGTATAAATAGTAGGTAGGTACCGTTTAGCAGAAGAATGTAAGACATTTATAAATAACAAGGAGTAACGCATGCAGCGTATGAACACGGCCTATCATTACATCGGCACGCTCCAATACGCGGCTCTGGCGGGGCTTGGTACAACGCAGAGGAGAGTTGATGTTGAGGACTACTCTTGCGTTATTGCCACAAAACCTGGGTTCGATGTCAGTCTCGGCATTTCATATTTACTAAGTTGCTTTAGTCTGTGGCTAGCTTACCACCCGAATACCTTACTCGTTGCTTACCATAAAATTAAAATCTATGAAAATAGTTCCCAAATATTAAGAATGATAGAACGGAAAAGCCAAGAGAGAATAATAGATTATGTGTTAAGAAGTGTTCTTATCTCGTTTATGGTAATGAAATTGCAATAACTTAACAACAATAACCATCTTAGTGTAGTGTTGACACTATATGGCTCATAAGTTCAAGTTCTGCATTGGGCTATAAAATATTGAACTTTATTTTGTTTTCGAAAATTCACACCTTAACCGCCCATTTTGGTAGACTCCTTTGGCCCAGAGAATATACTCGTAATACGTTAAATCATCGATCCCATCATTATCATTACCTGATAGAAGCCCTGAAGAACAAAGTTTGGCAGTCAATATGCGAAAACCTTTCCTGTTATCCAAAATTCGCTTTAATTGTGGGTACCTAATTAAATTAAATTTTCTCCTTTGTCGACCAGGTGCTCTCTTGCCCAGTATCTTCCTTGTGCTGTCATAAATAGAACGTGCTCTCGTAAATGCATTAGAAAACTAAGAAATGTGTGGAAATTAAATTTCGAATCGATATGCCACGCGATCATTTCCATACATTTACGTTCGCAGAAAGTAATCATGGCTAAAGCCTGTCCTGTAGTGGGCTAATCATAATCATATATCCTTTCATCAATTCGCTCTCGCTAAAGCTTTTAACTTGCATGCGGTATAAAGCCCGAAGCAACGGTACACGGCCGGCAAGCATTAATTTGCTAATAAACAGTGTAGCTTAGAACATTGACTGAAAACAGAATATGTATTGTATATGAAGTCAGTTGTGAAGTGAACTGATGATTAAATACCACCTTATTATTGTAATACATAGGAAGTAAGTACAATTGACAGACGTAGCCGTCCTAATTTAAACGAAAGTTAATTTGAAGAAATTTTACACAACACTTAAAATATTTAAAAAACAATCGATATTTTTTATGAACAGGACACATTTATTAATTTTAATATTATAAACGCATAGACTCTTAGGGACGTTGGATTTTTTTTAAATTGCTTCGGTTATCAACCTTTTTTTTTATCGATTACAAGTTGGCCCTTGACTGCTATCACACCTGATGTTAAGTAATGATGCAGTCTATGATGGAAGCGGGCTAACTTGTTAGGAGTGTGACGAAAATGCACACCCCTTTCGGTTTCTACATGACATCGTACCGGAACGCTAAATCGCTTGGCGATACGTCTTTGATACTTCATAAAAGAAGTAGAATCTTATGTATTGATGTAATTAACGTAGTATTGTGAAGAACGTATAATTTTAAAAGAGCGACTGTCGAGTTCGGCTCTTTTCATTAGCTGCCTTCCAAACCGGTGGTAGAGTCGCTATAAAAACTTAATAATTGTAAAGTATATATACCTATTTACTTTTCAATTATTAAGTCGACTTAATAATTGTAAAGTATAAGTATTTGTATTTATATTTAGTAAGTATTTGTATTTAGTACATACTCGAAATAAACGAATTTGAATTGAAAAAAACGAAACCACTTGCGGTGGATTGAATTCTAAAATTTTCAACACATTACACATGGTATATGTGTTGAAACTAACTATTTTTTTGACTTTTCGGCAATAACGTATAAAATTATTGACAGTAATACAAATTTTATAGATCGGTCCTTTAAAAAAAGTTGTTTAAGACCAAGAAATATAAATCTACCCACGTACAGACTTACTTACAAAGTAAATACAACAAGTAAACTGACCACTGAGTCACTCATTCCTACAGTTACATAAAATTAAGGGGTTCCTTCCGATCAATACACCGGCCACCCTCGTCTAAGTGTTACAACAGCACACAAAATGTGAATGTGGTTTATAAAAAAGCTTAAATTAAAACCCAGTGGAAACTTGTTTGGCCTTAAGAAGAAAGAAAACGTGCCGCGTAGCAAATCATTAAAATGCAAAAATAAGCTGATAATTGTGATAATGAATAGTAAAAATTAAGTACATAATTACGTTGTATATGTCGTAAAGTTAACCTTTATGTTGTATCATACTCCATAAGTTTCATTAGTTCCCTTATTTTAAGAAGCCGCACTTTACAAGTACTTTGTCAAAAGTCAAGTTTGTATAGGTATTTGTAGTGACTCTACTATTGATTTAGAAGGCAAAACAATTGAGGAGCCGACGATAATTTCAGCAAAAGATTGAACGATTTTCTAAAAAAGTATTTTAAATAATCATCCTTAATTATCCTCCATTTACATTATTTATATAATTCCTTGTGTGACGGTGCCTCCTTTGCTTTTCTAGCATCTTTGCCATTAGAAATTTCAACAATGTTTTTTTACTATGATTTAATAAATGTTTGGGGATTTAGTTGTAAAATAGTATCTACGATTCTAAAGTTGGCTGTGAAATATTTCGGTCTTTTGCTGATTCTAGAATTTTGATTGTTTCCACTTCACATAATTTCGATCGTGATCATTCAAAACACAAAGATAAAGTTTGTATTCTTACTTACTTACTACAGTTTTTTATCGCGGGAAAAAAGTACTATCTCACGAGAAAACTAGGCATTTTAAGCGAAGGAAGTAACATGGATACATATAACATTTTCTATCTTCTTTCTGCTACATTTCAAATTAGATTTATAACACATAATCATAGATTAATGATTAGTCTTGTCAGGTCGTTGGAATATCTTAGGCTATATGTATATGTCGTAGCCTCATCGTAGATTTGCTCATTTCATGAAATGCTTAAGAATTTCATGAAATGGCCGCGGTTCATGATGTGGCCAACTCAATTTGACCAGATCGTTAAATCGTCTACGTTTCACGATTTTGTCATCCGCGTTTGGCCGAATCATATAAATAGGCGCTAGGTAATGTTTGCCCAAAGATTATATGCAATTTATAAATGCCATAATAATAATTAAACATAATTTTTTAACGCCCCACCCCGCCCCGCGGGGCTCCTATATATGGGTCGTTTACAAAAAAAATAACCACGAAGGCTAAGGCGGGACCTAACCTATCCGAGTCGGGGTACTCTAAGTCGGGGTGTAACTAGTTTACGATATGGTCAAATAATTTTGACCACTTCATGAAGTAATGAAGCAGTCGCACGTTAAGTTGGCCACATCGAGAAACGATATTGTATCATTGATCTGCCCAAACCATATCATGATGTGGCCAATAGACAGGCAAACACTTCATGAAACGCGACCATTTCATAATCTACTCAAACATTTCATGAAATGAGCAAATCTACGATGTGGCTACGACATATATAGAATCATGACGAGAATCGAACCTTCGATTCTGACCCTCGACCTCACAATTTTGAGTCTATCCAGTTACTGATGTTCTCTACACTGCCCATTGTATTTTCCCATACTCTACTATTAAACAAAAACTCACGTCAACTTGAGTCTTTCTTTATATTTTCATAGAATAGTGTTCGCTACACTTTGGCGCGCCAAAGAGACGCGGGTTCGAATCCCGTCGGTTCCGCAATTTTTGATATTATGTTTATTTTCACACTTAGTCTTATTTGCCTTTAATTTCCGTTTAACCTATTGGTAATATCCGGTTAAGTAAGTAAAAAAGATTGTAAAAACACTTGAGTTTACCTTATCTAATGCGGATGAAGGATATACCCGTAATAATGCAAATCAACCTCCTACAAGTGGCAACACCGTAAGTTTTTATTTTATTTTAACATCCTTAAGCCGCGCTTAAACAACAGACGCGTTAGCTGTAGAATAAATTGAAGAAATATTTAATTTATTTAAATAAATCTGACAAATTATGAAAATGACGTACTCATACAAGCGATGACCAACTATTATTATTTAGTAGGTTTGTTTCATAGATTTTTAGCCCTTCATCGTTGTCACCCTAATAACGGCCCACTACAGGGCCAAGCTGCCCTCCTTTAAGAGAGGAGATATGGAGAGACCCACCACGTAACTCCAATACGGGTTGGCGGGGTAGGATTGCTTTTAACTTGTTTGCATTTAATTAAAAATCATTTTTGTAAAAGTATTATAGAAAAAAATCTGAATGACGATGGCGAATGGCGATTTTTGGCATTGTCCTACAATATGACATTTCCAAACAAAGTAATAAGAGAGTCAAAAAATTTTTAAACAAAAAATAGAACCGACTGAAAACTTCCTTCAAATTTCCCAGGATATCATCATCAGATCCTAACATGTTGGAATATATATACATATATTCGTGTCGAATTGAGAACCTCCTCCGTTTTTTTTCGTCGGTTAAAAATAGCTAAAGGTTTGAGTTACCCACTTTCATTGTGTACCCAGCTTTACCATTCAACCTCTTTTGTAGTGTTTGTTCTTCCGCAAACATTTGCATAACGTACGCCTTATCTAGCACAAGGCTTAAAGCATAACATCCTTTTCTCGATTATGGCCACTTTACGTAGGATATATTTTGAAACTGTTCTAATTTACAATGTGGCACTATTATTAATACTGGAAATACAAAATCCGTTTTGCTAAAACACGTTGTAATATGTAATTATAAATAATAAATAAAAATAATTATGTATTTGAGCCGTTTGGAGTTGAAACGCTGGGACCGTGGGGTCCGAGTACTCGCTTTTTTTTATAGGGAAATCACAAAGCGTTTGATCGACGCCTCCCGTGACCGGGCTGGTCTCTTTTTAGGTCAGAGGATCAGCATTGCCATTCAATGTGGCAATACTGATCCTCTGATGTTTAAATTTACCAAGTAAAGTCAAACATTTTTTTTAAACTAAATTTCTCTTCTTTCGAGTTAACTTTTCTGATGTTCTCTTTGTGAAATTAACGGATGAAAAACATTCGTTAATTCAGAAAAAATGTATAGATTTATTTGCATAGAACCTAATGAATAACGAAACATATCTCTACATTGCCAGCATTAGTATATTCTGCGATCGACAATAAAAACACCATCTGCACTATAAAACTTATTAAAATCCTATGATTAAACAATTAAAATTAGAAAAAAATCTTGTCTATGCCTCGTTAAACATAAAATTGTATTCCAGAACAGACAATGCGCCAAGTGTAACAAAGTGACCGACAAGTGAACGAAGTGAAGTGAAAGTGAAGTGTATTCTAATTATGACGTGACTAAACAACCGTAGCCATGTACCGGCCGAATTTCTACGAGAGCACGTGCTTCAGGTGCAACGAGATCGTGTACCAAGTGGACAGAGTTGGACCGTTGAAGGACTTCACTTTCTTCCACAGTGGATGCTTTAAGTGTGCGGTGTGTGGAACGAAACTTACTTTGAAGGTAAGCGATCCTATACGCAGGTATATATGCATAGCTATAATTGTTCTTTTCTATATTTTGCTATCTGGGCGGCATCGCAAAGCGCAGTTGATCGAGCTCCCAATGGGTGTGCCGTCTACTTCAAAAGGGTTGCCGGTGTCAGTGGCAAGTTTACAAGAGTCATCTATGTATCATCATCATCAATATCAGCCTATTAACGGCCCTCTACAGGGACAGGCCTTCCTCCCCATAGAAGAGCGGATACTTACCTATGATTAGTAACATAAATAACAGAGATGATTAGACTAAAATTTATACAAAAAATATTTTGGTTTTATGATTTGCACTTCTTTTTTTTATCGACTACAAGTTGGCCCTTAACTGCTATCACACCTGATGTTAAGTGATGATGCAATCTAAGATCGAAGCGAGCTAACTTGTTACGAGTGGGACGAAAATCCACACCCCTTTCGGTTTCTACACGACATCGTACCAGAACGCTAAATCGCTTGGCGATACGTCTTTGTCGATAGGGTGGTAACTAGCCACGGCGAAAGCCAGACCAAGACAAATTAAGAAAAATCTCAATCTGCCCCGCTGGGAATCGAACCCAGGACCTCCGTCTTATAAATCATCCGCGGATACCACTGTGCCACGGAGGTCTTCAAAAAACAAAAAAGACTATCTCTCAATAACCATAAAATTTAACATTAAACTCGGTACAGTAATTTAAGACATACAACTCATCGCAGACATACAACATGACAAAATTTTCGTATGCGATGATATCTTTTTTAACGTCTATGTTGGTAAGATCTATTCATCGCACGTGAATTTTTTTTATTCTTTTAAGAATGTATCTACAAAGTATCAAGATAATCAATTGAGTAATAAAAACGTGAAAGCGCAATAAATAATTTTCTTTTTCACACTGCATACACATAATAATAACATATATTTAGCGACAATTTTAAAAAAGATTAATAACTAATTAATTAGCACGTTAAAGCTAATTATTTATTAAAAATACTTACAATACCTAATATACTATTTCATATTAGGTAAGTACAAATGCAACTAAAAAATTATAACAGTGCAAAAAGGTTTCAGAGATAAGGTACGTAGGTGCGCAAGGTCGTCCAAATGTCAGCGAACATTTCAAATGTCGCGAAGAATTTCAAATTAATAACTCCTCCGAGCCAAAGAATAATAGTGGCCTCATCTGACATTTCTTTAGCTTATTAACGGGGTTTTATCTAAATTACCTACCTGGTTGAAGAATTAAACCTTGAAAGTAAAGCGATCAATCGCCTCAGTAACCCGGCATACAACATTTCATGAAAATCCTTGATGCCGTTTCCGAGATTCAGATCATATATATGTTAGCAATAGCGACTAAATACGACTAACGAAATATCGAGATAAAAAGTATGTTTCAATTTAGAGAAAAACCTTTTTTTTTCGAAGGGAAATCTCCTCCTGTGGAAGTTCTTCACTAAAACCCCCTCGGTGGCCATCCTCAGTGCATTTGCGAGGCACCGGGATCTCTAATCAACTGCTATACCAGTGCCACTGTCGCGCTTTGCCTCTGGGTTCATCGAGTATAACCTACCTCGCAAATTCAGCAAAACGACTCAATAGGCAGAACTTAAGTGGCTCCTAAAAACACTTCAAAATATCGCTTAAACAAACCTGTGCAAAGCCTTCTCTGAGTAATCCAAGGTAAATAAATGTGAGTAATGATATTGCACACACAAGTTATTAACCTTCCGTTACTGCTTGCATTGTATAATTGTTACTGTTACATGTTACATATTGTTTTGGAGGCCATGCTTATTACATACTGGCTGATGCCCGCAAATTGGTCTGCGATAAACGCGTTATAAATATTTTTTGATGTTATATAAAAACAATCGAAATATTTTATAAAAATCTGTCAAACCGGATCAAGAAGAAGTTGCATAACAAATACACGCGATTTTATTATATTTAGATTTTAATAAAAGAAAAGTAGCCCAAATTACTTCCTGTAACCGTAATTCGGGCCGTCAAAATTGGTCCAGCTGTTTCAGAGTTTAGCAGGAACAAACAAACAGCCAAAAAATAATTAAAATTGCTTAACATTAACATTTAGTGAAACGCAGTTTATGTCAAATTACAAAGGGACACTATTTTTTTCATATATGTATAGATTTTCAATGCAAATGCAGGTCACCGAATGAATGCAATAATTAATGAATCAAGTTTGATGACCGTCACTCAAAAATATGGTTTGCATACAAAAAAGTTTTAATTGAATATTCAATGTTGAATTGTCCATGACAACAAAGCATGCCAATACTATAACATCATTTCATTACGCTTTTGTAGTTAAATTAACCAGCATAATGTGACCTCCTTTCTCCATATTTAATGTACGCATTAGCGGGTCCTTTGAGTCGCATTTTCAACAAAATGTTCAATACAAGTAGACCTGATCAATGTTATCGGTCCGAACAAACACTCATTAACATGATTTTTTTATCTTTTAACTATTGATAAGATTCATCATCATCATTATTATCAGTCTATTACCGGCTCACAATAGCGGCCATACATTCTTGTAGGAGATGGGATATGGAGCGTAGACCCACCACGCTGCTCCAACGCGAGTTGGCGAGCTATATTAATGATTGATTTATAATATAATGATGATAAAACTGGGGTTTGAGGTAGTTCAGATAACTTTTAGTTTGTCAAAATAAAAAATCCTAGTAGACAATCGTTCGCAGCGCCACCTACCGGATTTAATTACATTCATACACTATGTAAAAGCCTTTCTAACATTCAATGTTCTAATTATTAAAATATATAAAAAAATAATAAAAAACAATTGGAAAAAGTTAAGAAAAACAAAATAAAACCAACCCTTTCAGGACCCATTACATTATCCTGAAAGATTTGCATGCGTAGATACATTTAGCAAATTGATATTAATTTAACAAGCAACTAAAATGAAAAAATAATTAAACGAACGTTTTAATTTGGTTGTAATTCATAGTGCTTTTGCCGCCACTATTGAAAAGCAATACCGTGGTCGCACCTAACGGGGTGCGCACGTCATTACAAAGCTGAATCATTCGCTCCAACATAATGGAAACTGTGGCATTCAATAAACATTTGTCGCTTTCCGTTGTGTTTATGTTGTTTATGGTGTGTGTTGTTTATGGTCGACCGTTTGCAACATGAGGCGAATATTTTAACAAAATTACCAAGGCGTGATTTTGTTTATATATCAGATTTTTAAACAGTACTGAATTTTTGTTTTCCACTCTTAATCCTGGCAATAAATTTTAAAATCGCTTGGTTCCTTTTTACGTAACCTTTATCTCCTCGATGAGATTATTACAAGTACGTCGCAGATACTATAAAATCTTCAAAATTTAATCTCAATTCTCAAGATAACATAAATTAATAAGTAATTTATGTACATTCTATAAATTAGCTCAAAATTAACTTCACGATTCATTAAAAAAAAATGTTTTATATATTCAGTACCGTTTGAAGTTCTATTTTATCGTAGTTTTGGACCAGTTTTGGTGACACTGTATTTTTTATGACAGATTTACGAGTAAAAGTATGACCAATCTATGTAGTTTTTTTCTAACTTTACGGCTCAACTAATTCAATTTGGTCTAAATTGTCGCTTAGGAAATTTCCTTTGCTTTGTAGAGCACGTTATGGCTGAATCTATTATCACCCGCATTTCGCATTATAACCCGCAAACCCGCATTGGGGCAGCGTGGTGGGTCTACGCTCCATATCCCCTCTACTAAAAAAAGGGAGGTCTGGCCCTGTAGTGGGCCGTTTCTAGGTTGATAATGATGATGATAATTAGAATTGCGAAAGTTTGTGTGTATGTATGTATGTTTCTTACACTTTCACGCAGAAACTACTAAATGAATTTTGATGAAACTTTACAGTAATATAGTTTACATATCAGAATAACACATAGGCCATGTTTTGTCTCGAAATTCCCGAAATACCCACTAAAACCCAGCGATATTCCTTTGCGTCGCCTGGTGAACGAGAACTAACTAGAGAAACTCCGGGCGTCTTCTAAAAAGTTATAATATTTTTAATTAATAAGAAATATTTATTTGGAGAGATAAAAAAAGCTTTTACAATGATTCCCTGGCCTTTACACTACGCATGCCCGTACCTTAGGGGCTAGTGTGATCAGGATGATGAAACCAATGTAAAGCGGTTCCTATATTATATGTTGTTCTCTTTCCCAGACATACTACAACAACCAACATTGGACGGAGGACAAAGAGGTGTACTGCTCGAGCCATGTGCCTAAAATCGGGCCCGGGCACTTGGACAACTCGTCCGTGGGCATACGGAGTGCCCTCAATGTGCCCAAAAGCAACAACTACGTCAACGAGCAGATAAGAGGGCACGCCAGAAACAGCTATGAGACTGAACGTAAGTTTTTTTTAATTAGCTATATTTTTAAGACGAATACTCCTAATCGTCACTAATTAGTTGTATAGCCTGTAGTAGGAATAGTTACATCAATTGACGGCGGAGTGGTATGCGCAGGAAATTTATAAAACGGAGGTCCTGGGTTCGATTCCTGGCGAGGCAGATTGAGATGTTTCTTAATTTGTCTTGATGGTCTCGCTGGTGGGAAGTTTTCGCCGTGGCTAGTTACCTACCGACAAAGACATATCTCCAAGCGATTTAGCGTTCCGGTACGATGTCGTGTAGAAGCCGAAAGGGGTGTGAATTTCATCCTACTCCTAACAGGTTAGCCCGCTTCCATTTTAGATTGCATCATCACTTAATATCAGATGTGATAGCAGTCAAGGGTTAACTTGTAGAAGATAAAAAAAAATGTAAAAAAAATAGTCTGATGGGCGGGGATCGAACCCAAGACCTCTCGGCGTTAATTCCGACAGCGGTGCTTCGATTTACGCAATTATTTATCTGTTTCCATATTTAATAGATTATTTACATACCATACGATTACTTTAGAGGATGAGTATAATAAAGCCTGACTTTCGCCATTTTATAAGTGTTAAAGGTAAGCACATGTACAGTACAGTAGTCAACTATGTGGACTTGGTCCAAACAGAACCTAAGTAATTCTAACAGTGACCAAGAAGGACGGAGTTTTCATAGCTCCAGATGTCCAGAAGTATGTTTCTATACTCCTCAGACAATTAGCTTCAGTAGCAGCAGCTTAGCAGTGTCTAGTTCAAACTCTTAACTAGCTAACCGTATATAGGTACATATCTTATTTAACTGACAAACTAAAAATTTTTAACAAAAAATTAAACCGACTCAAAACGCACTAAAAAGTAAAAAATAACTGCGTCATTTAAGCATATCTATGAAGTCGGTGCCAGCCAAGTTTAAGGAACCTTCATGTAACATAGTAAAGCAGTTTGTGGGTTTTAAGTAACGTCTTTAAAGTAGAAACCTTGTCTGGCACCGACTCATAGATATGCTTAAGAAAATTAAAGCAACTAAATGACGCAGTTATTTTTTACTTTTTAGTGCGTTTTGAGTTGGTTCTATTTTTTGTTAAAAATTTTTATTTTTTACTTTTTAGAGATTTATCGACACGTAACCTACTCGTACTATACTATTGTAGTACATTATACGGCACTAGAAGCCAAAAAGCTATCTATCGATACTTGCACAAAAACCGAAATCTCTCCAAGTGTGCCTATAAAATTTGAAGAGTTCCTTCAATTTTCCCAGGATATCAGCATCAGATCCTAACATGATGACTATGGGACCATATTGGAAGTGTGCCCTTTCTAATAAAAAAAGAATTATCAAAATCGGACAACTCTGTATATACGTGTCGAATTGAGAACCTAGTCCGTTTTTTTCGTCGGTTAAAAATGACGAATCTGGCTACAATTGGCTCTTACACCGCTACTACATATATTAAGTCTCTTTTTGTATTTGACCACAACCGTTCGGCGTCAAATTAACCTCCATTGTATTGTATCTATTATGTCTGTATTTACATCACGGAGTCCTGACGTTTGGACAATAGCCGTGACCTTGCAGGCAGGCTTACCGCTCACAAAAGAACTAACCTTAGCAGCTATATATGAACAGTAATATGAATCAGATAACAGAATTAATGTAACGTTCCGTATTTAGACATCTTAACTGCGTGTGATGACCTAGTGATAACTAGAGCACTTGGAGATATAAAACCGTCTTCAAAATTATTCAGACATATTTTTGACGGCTTCCGTGGTGCTGTGGTTGTTATATGCAGTGGATTTATAACACGGAGGTTTTGGGTTCGATTCAGTGAACACATTTTATGGATAATAAATTTAAAATTATGTTTTGTTATTTTAAAAAACCTTAATTAAAAGATATTGAACATTTTAATTAGTTTTCAGCTTACTTATCTAATTTATTGTAATGAATTCGTCATTACCTAGTTAATTAAAAAAAATAGGTGTAAAATGACTAGTGATTTCTACCTTCATTTTTTATTTGTTTGTTGACAAGCATTCTGAATCGAGTTTGGCTTTAGTATAGTTACCACCCTGAGCTTCGGAGTGAAACGAATGTACGAGGGTTTCTCTCGGTTTTAGGTAACTTTGTTGCTTGAATTCGTCGGTTTTTCGCGAAAAATAAAAAAATAAATAAAGTGTTAACTATTTAATTTAAGTTTATAAATTTCCGCGAAGTAACGCCTGCGTCTGTCCGATAGGCTTTTTGTGTGGGGCTATATAAATAGGTTGTTAATGATAAAGTTTAATCAAAATTAGTCTTAAAATTTTGTGGTATGTATTTATACTTTTTTTTATCGATTACAAGTTGGCCCTTGACTGCTATCACACCTGATGTTAGGTGAAGATGCAGCCTAAGATGAAAGAGGGCTAACTTGTTTGAAGTAGGATGAAATCCACACCCCTTCCGGTTTCTACACGACATCGTATCAGAACGCTAAATCGCTTGGCGGTACATCTTTGTCGGTAGGGTAACTAGCCACGGCGAAAGCCTCCCACCAGCCAGACCAAGACAAATTAAGAAAAATCTCAATCTGCCCCGCCGGGAATTGAACCTAGGACCTCCAGCTTATGAATCTACCGCGCATACCACTGCGCCACGGAAGTCGTCAAAAACTAGACTGTATGTCCACGACATACTCGAAAACTGCTGATCAGATTCGGATAAAGGTTTCTTTATTCAAATGAAAATTTCGGGTATGGTTTATCCAATTTTGATTTAAAATATGAATAGATTGGTCGAAAATATTATGGGAGAACGTTAATTAAGTTTCATACAATTTAGTTTTATATTTTGTCTTATAAAACCTAAAACTGGTAATTGTATCAAACAGTATGCGGCGCCTAGATAGGCAACTAAAATTCCGACAAAACTAAAACTGGTTCATCTGCGACAACTGGTCCATGGTGCCGCGCATTATTACACATTATAAACGAATGCTATAACATATTATATAACACTCGTTATATATATGGTATCCGGTACATTAACTTTTTGTATCATATACAATTGTGTTGTTTTTATTAGTATGGTAACAATATCAATACAACTAGCGCCATGTTTGCTCATTCCGATTCAGTGAATAAAAGTTCAGTTCGTCAATGTCAACCGTTGTTTCATTATTAGGTTATGGGCACAGATCCATATTTAAGTGCATTTTGGAAGTTTAAAGTTAATAATCTTTATCCATACTGCTATAATAATGTCGGTGAATTATATAGCCAACGTCCCAAAGTTGAGTTTGGGTCGTGAAAATTATGACGACTGGTGTTTTGCGGCGCAAAATGTTTTGGTGCTAGAAGGCATGGCGGATAAAATCAAGACAAAGCTATCAGCATCGGCGTCTGCGAGTGATATTGAGAGTGACGCTAAAGCCAAGGCAAAATTGATATTAACAATCGATACATCTTTATATGTTCATATCAAGCAGGCAGCTACGGCATATGATTTATGGTCTACGCTTAAACATATGTATGATGATTCCGGCTACACGAGGAAGATTAGTCTACTGAGAAATCTTATTAACATTCGGTTAGAAAACTGTGAGTCAATGGCACAGTATGTTACTCAAATTGTAGAAACGGGCCAGCGACTTCGAGGAACAGGATTCAGTATAACTGATGAGTGGATTGGAGCATTAATGTTAGCGGGATTGACCGAAAAATATGCGCCTATGATAATGGCTATTGAGCATTCCGGAATTGAGGTTAGTGCAGATATTGTAAAAACAAAATTGATAGACATGTGTGCTGATGATTATGTTGGTACTACATCCGGTTCAGATATTGCATTTATTGCGAAAGGAAGACATAGATTGAAAAGTGGCAATACTAAAAGCGGCCATATTAATAGACAATCAGATACGACGAAACCTGTCAAAATTATAAAGTGCTACAAATGTAAACAAACCGGTCATTATAAAAATCAGTGTCCACAATCGGATAATACTAAACGAAAACAGACCAATGCCTTCAGTGCTGTTTTTCTGAGTGGAAATTTTAATCGGAACAGCTGGTATATCGATAGTGGCGCAAGTAAACACATGACTGCAAACAAAGATAACCTCACGAATGTATCGCAGCAGCAGGAAACCAAAGAAATTATTATCGCCAATCAGACTAGAGTTCCAGTGTTGTGTTCTGGCGATGTAAACATCGTTACAGTAGTCAATGGTGATGAATACGACGTTACAGTTGCTGATGTATTGTATGTTCCGAATTTAACCACTAACTTGCTTTCTGTGAGTCAGTTGATTAGAAATGGCAACAGTGTAATTTTCAAAGGAGATATTTGCTATGTTTATAATCAACAGAAAGAACTCGTTGGCCAAGCAGAATTAGTTGATGGTGTATATAAATTACAAACATTACAAGTCGAACAAATATTTGCAGCACCAGCAATAACATCATGTGAGACTTGGCACCGGCGATTAGGGCATATTAATAGTGATAGCCTGAATAAAATGAAAAATGGAGCTGTAGATGGAATCACATATCCAGAGGTGGCAAACATAGGCAAATATTCATGCACTATTTGTTGTGAAGGCAAACAAACTAGGTTGCCTTTTAAGAAAAGTTCATCGAAAACAGAGGATGTGCTGGAGATTATTCATGCAGATGTTGCAGGTCCTATGGAAAATCAATCAATCGGAGGATCAAAATACTATGTTTTGTTTGTGGATGACTATAGCAAAATGGCATTTGTTTATTTTATGAAAGCTAAGAATGAAGTGTTCCAGTATTTTCAAGAATTTCAGAGTATGGTAGAAAACCAAAAAGAAAAGAAAGTCAAAGTTCTTCGAACTGATAATGGAGGGGAGTTTTGTAATCGTGAATTTGGCAGGTATCTAAATAAGCAAGGCATAATTCACCAGAGAACTAATGCTTATACACCGGAACAGAATGGTCTCTGCGAGAGGATGAACAGGTCAGTAGTTGAAAAGGCCAGATGTTTGATCTACGATGCTGGATTAGAGAAGAAATTCTGGGCAGAAGCCGTCAACACATCAGTATATTTGAGAAATAGATCTGTTGTCACGGGGCTGAATAATAAGACTCCTTATGAAGTATGGACTGGTCAGAAACCAAACCTAAGTTATTTGCGTATATTTGGCAGTGTAGTCATGGTTCACATTCCCAAGGAAAGACGTTTGAAATGGGATAAGAAGGCCAGTAAGCTAATTTTTGTAGGTTATGCAGAAAATACTAAAGGTTATAGAGTATATGATCCTGTAACTAACATTGTCACAACCAGCAGAGATATAGTTGTCATGGAAAGTCCAAACCAGAATATGGTAGAAATACCATTGGTATGTAAGCATCCAGTGGAGGTAACTGAGCAAGAGAATGATCATGAAAAAATTGAGAGCTCTTCCTCTGAAGCTGATTGTGGGGATGAAACTTATGTTCCAGAATCTGAAGTTACAATAAATACTTCCAATGATAACTTTTTTGACACAGTCTCAGATCCAGGTATTGAACCAATTGAGCCAGAGAAATTACCCAAACGCACTAGAGAGAAACCAGATAGGTATGGTTACAATAATTTGTGTATGGTGGAGTGTGAAGACAGTAGTCAAGGAGAGACCACACTCGGAGAGGCATTAAATGGCCCAGAAAGTCAATTCTGGCGAGCCAGTATGAAAGAAGAACTAAAATCATTTGAAGAAAATGATGCATGGGTACTTGTTGATCATCCTAAGGACAGTTCAGTGATTCAGTGCCGATGGGTGTTTAAAAAGAAATATGACAGTGAAAATAATGTGAGATATCGTGCAAGATTAGTTGCAAAAGGTTTTTCCCAGCAAGCTGGTGTTGACTTTCATGAAACTTTTTCTCCTGTGCTTAGATATTCCACATTAAGGTTGTTATTTGCATTAGCTGCAAAGTTACAGTTAGCAATCAGTCATCTTGATGTAACTACAGCCTTTTTGAATGGTATTTTGAATGAAACTGTATATATGAAAAAACCTGTTACTTTTGAGTGTAATGATACAAATAATAATAAGGTATTAAAATTAAAACGAGCAATATATGGCTTGAAGCAGTCTTCTAGGGCTTGGTACCAAAGAGTTAATGATTATTTAATTAGTCTAGGTTATAAAAAATCTGAATATGAGCCTTGTTTGTTTACTAAATTTAAAGGTAATGTTAAATTAATTATTGCATTATTTGTTGATGATTTTTTTGTGTTCTCAAATTGTACTAAAGCTACTGAACAGCTAGTTCAAGAACTAGGTAGTCAATTTAAAATTAAGAACTTAGGTCAATTGAAGCAATGTTTAGGTCTAAGAGTTAATATGTGTAAAAATGTTATTACTATTGACCAGGAGCAATATGTTGATAGTTTATTAAAGAAATTTGATATGTCACACTGTAAAACTGCAAATACTCCTATGGAGGCAAATTTAAAACTAGAAAAATCATTAAGTGTATGTAGTGAATATCCATATCAACAGTTAATTGGTGGATTAATGTACTTGGCAGTCCTTACCAGGCCAGACATTGCATATAGTGTTAGCTATCTTAGCCAATTTAATAATTCACATAGTGAGACTCACTGGAGACATTTAAAAAGGGTATTAAAATATTTAAAGAAAACAAAAAATTATGGTCTTGTGTTTTGTAAAGATGATTCTATTATTGAAGGTTTTGTAGATGCAGATTGGGGTTCAGATATCACTGACAGAAAATCATATTCAGGGTTTTGTTTTAAATTGTCAAATACTGTAATTTCATTTGAATGTAGAAAGCAAAGCAGTGTCGCTTTGTCAAGTACTGAAGCAGAATACATTTCTATGTCAGAAGCCAGCAAAGAAGCAATTTATTTAAATAGATTATTATCTGAAATCTATGGAAAGTCGGATACTATTGTTTTATACAATGATTGTCAAAGTGCCCAAAAACTAGCATTAAATCCTATTTTCCATCGAAGGTCTAAACATATAGATATAAGATTTCATTTTGTGAGAGAAGCTGTCGCCAAGAAATTTATTAAAATTGCATATTTGGAAACAGCTGAAATGCCTGCAGATATTTTAACAAAAAGTTTAGGTTCTGTTAAACATAATTACTTTACTAAAAAGCTTGGTATTTCACCTGTTAATTAATTAGTTAATTACTAGATTATGTATTGCTTTTGTTAAGTGGAGGTGTTGTTTTTATTAGTATGGTAACAATATCAATACAACTAGCGCCATGTTTGCTCATTCCGATTCAGTGAATAAAAGTTCAGTTCGTCAATGTCAACCGTTGTTTCATTATTAAATTGAATATCTAGATTTTCCCAGACATCAGACTACAGGCAATTAGGTACGTGTCTAACTGTTCTATGAATAACTTTTGCTAGATAAACCTTTTTTTGTGACGGGTGGAACTCTTCTCGAGATACCGAACATCCTGAGGGTGAGATGACGTTATGTGAGATTTTATGTGGGACTATTGCACGGTGGTCAGCTTTGGCCACTTAAGTTGCTCCCTTCCTAGGTTGCACTATAAAACGACCTAGCCGAGCCCCCACTTGGGAAACTCGCGACCCCTAGAACGAACGGGACTAAACTGGATATACCTTTTTTTTTTTTCGCTGGGAAATGCATTTACGCATCCCGGTTGGACACTGCGCAGTCTCCGTCCGGGTATGTGGGACTCGCTGGCTGAACCAGAATACCCACTAAAACCCAGCGGAGCCGCCTGCGCCCTAGTTGGAGCGTCAAAGGATCGAAAAACATTCACTTTGACGCCCGGCGCGCCCATCGGTGCACTCATTGGTGTCTACAAGGGTGCCAGGAGATGCGCATACCGGCGTCTCCTGCCGCCCGTTCTTCTTCTGCGGAGCGGGTGAGCGTCAGCCGCCTGCTCTCTCTCCCGCTCCGAGGCCTCCTTTAAGCCGATTATAGTCTCAGAAAAGGAGGCAACGTGGGACCACCCTTCCTCGCTATCGAGCATGTGATTGACGACACTCGATAGCGAGAGGTCTCCGTTTAGAGTAGACACCAGTGAAAAAAAAACTGGATATACCTACCAACCTACGAGTAACTCGTTTGTCCAGTGACTAGCCAATAAGATCCCGAAGTCCTTGGTTTGAATCCTGGATCGGGTTAGGAAATAATACAAACTTTTCTCAAAGTGCCATCATCATCATTGAAACTATTAACCAAAGGTTATTCTATGAAGAGTGTTTAATATCGCTGATTTTATCGTCGACCTGTTATATTGCCTTGGTTTTAGTTGCATATTGTTATCGCCTTCACAATCAATGGAGTATCGTAAACAAAAGATCTCAAGCAGGCTAATTTGAAAAGCACTTTTTAAACGTTTTCAACTATTTGTGGTGACTCTACCGCTGATTGGAAAGGTAGATTTGTACTGAGAAAAGCCGGCAAGAAACTCCGCTTTCGTATCAATTTCAATTATCAGTATTATCAGTAGTATTTAATCAGTAGTACTTGAGTTTAACGCGTACAGACAAACCTTTTAACTTTATAATATTTATACAGATGCATTATCATAATTTGGCCTGCTGTATTTTGATACCTCAATTTTGTCATTTCGTTCGTACATCAAGAACCTTACAACTCCCATTCAAACCAGAAAAGGTAATTTAAAGAAAACTTTATGACTTCAAGACATGCAATACCGGGAACATTATAAAGGAATGCAGACATAATAAATCGTTAAATAATTTCCCACCTATCTCAAATCGCCAAACCTGTAGCACACTACCGGAGAAGGTAACTTAAGGTGCAGTTGGAGCTATACATATAAAGATTGTTTCTTTCTTCTTTCAATTCTACGTATTTAGAGTTTGTCTACTAAAATAGAGACTGAAATCGCCCGGCAAATCAAAAAAATTGCGTGTTTCTCATATAAAAGCTTTTGTGAATAGAATAGCTGGTGGTGTTTCACCCCGTGCCTCAAAAGCACTTTAAGCTGTCGGTCGCGGTAGTTATCCAAGCTTTTGACTCTATATCCTCTTTCTCTGCTAGACCGGGTGTTTGTTGACGACTTCCGTGGCTCAGTGGGCTTATAAAGCGGAGGTCCTGGGTTCGATTCCCGGCTAGCCGATTAAGATTTTCAAAATTGGTCCAGGTCTGGCTGGCGGAAGTCTTCGGCCGAAGTTACCACCCGACAATCCGTTACCGAAAAAGTGTTCCGGTAGGTACGATGTCGTGTAGAAAGTGATCAAAAGGGTGTGGATTTTACCCTACTCCTAACAATTTAGGCCGTTTCCGTCTTAGATTGCATCATCACTTGCCACCAGGTGTGATTAACTTGTAATAAATGAAAAACTGAAATAAATGAACTGGGCCGCTAAAAGCGAGACTTTTTACTTTTCAAATGAAACTTATAACTAGGAATATCTGTGAATGAGTAACGTGAAATAAAAACTAAACTGAACTTTATAGATTCCAATAAAAACTGCTATTATATTATGTTCTACGGTTGGACTTGTCCAATAACTAAAAGGAAAAATAAATACCTCAGATTTTTGTGTTTAAAAAGTCAGCTTTCGTGTAAATATTAACAAAAACTTGCCAAAACACACCTTTACCAAACAAATAAATCTGTAGTCTCCGCAACGGTTCGGTGCTAAAGCGAGACAGCATTACATTTCTAACTAGAGTAAGAGAGATAGAGGCAACTGTCAAAAAGGGAAGGGTATCAAATTAATGCGAGAGTGAAAGGGACAGAGGAACTTGTTGCAAAAGCGGCCGCATTCCGTAGGACAGCCCAGTGACCCAAAGCTCCGTGGCTTCACCTGTAATGACCTATGGTTGCCATAAGCACCTACTTTAAATATGAATGGGGAATGAATTTAAAAATTTGAATAACGGATATGAAACCTCGACAACGTGAGATTTTTTTATTATCTGTAATATTGCTACTAAAATTTTGATTGAAAAATATCTATGTAACTCTTCATTGCCATTTTGTTTATTAGGTCACTAAAAGCCCAAGCCTCTGTCCTAATAGGGAAGGCGACAGGAAACTCGGACCCTGCTCAAATGCGAATTGGCGTGTTTAGGGAGGTAATGTTTCATTTTATAGCGATCACTATCTAATGTTAATAAATACGACCTATACCAACTTATCCAGTATAAGCTTACGGGATGTCCTCAGCAAGCGACAGACTACGCCATGCGACGCGATGCTCCGCGACGCGACACACGTGCCCACTACGGCGAGTTGCGCAGTGGGTAGTGACCCTGCTTCGGCATCCTAGGCTGTGAGTTCACTTCCTACAACTGAAAAAATGTTTATGTGATAATTATAGATGTTTATCTATTTATGTAAAATATATATTAAATATTCATCAGTTATCATAGTAGGTACCCATAACACAAACTACCTACGCTTACGTTGGGGCTATATAGCGATGTGTGTAATCATCCTATAATATTTATTTATTACGTCGCGTTCCACCGTTGTCTGCTACATTGAACGCAAGTAGTAGAATGTCGTTTTCATCGCGATTGTCGCGTTGGCAGCTTATACATATATAAGGTGAGTTTGAATTATCCCAGAACCAAAAAAAAAGAAATTTGAAACATTACAAAATATCTATTCACTTATGACAGTATGCATAACACCATCCAATACAACCATGAATTAACCCCAAAGCCAGTCAGCCATTAAACCCAAGGCAGTTAGGTACCTACGTACCTATGAATTGATCAAAATAACAAATGTAACAGCTGATCGACTACCAAGTCGATCAAATATCAAGTATCAATAAACTTTCCATTAAGAGGTTGAAACTTTGTTTGAAATGCCGGCAGAAAGCGTACAAACAGGCGCGACGCGACTGTCGGTCTTTTAAAAGACCGACAACGGCACCGCGCTTTTTCTGATCGCTGCCGCAGACGCCGACAAACACGCGCATTTAAACACTTGCCGCCCGCGTTTTACAGTAGATAATGTAACAGGAAAATTTATTGAACTTGGCACAGATATCAGCTCATTTAGTTCTAAGTGCTTATTTAAAAGTTTAGTTCGTTCTTCATTTATTTTTTACCAGTTCTAAAGTGTGCAGGTGGGGACATATCTACCTACTTAGTCCTTCGAAGGTTCCGTGTTCGATTTTTGACAGCTGATTGTTATTTTTTTTTAGTAGTTCAGGTCTGGTCTAGTGGGAGATTTTGGTCGTTTGTCGTTTAACTTCGTTCGGTATTTTTATTCCGCTGTTGTAATCATTATGCATTACACTTACTCTAGTTTCTACTGGGACAAATGAGATAGTTAAATAAATCTTAGCTACTCACTCATAATAAATAGTTAAAAATATTGTGACAGAATAGTCAGTTTGTCCTAAAAAGCATGTCCTGGTTTCCAGCATTAGACATGGTAACCCACGAACCACATGGCGCCGTTTTGTTGTTTTGTAACATACCTATCATTGCCTTAGTAAGAATGTATCACGCTTGAGCAATACAGCTGTTAGCTGTTATGTTAGAATGTATGTGTGTTCCGAATACTTAGCAAATAACTTACTGTTTATATAGGTGCTTTGTTTGACTAGGAACATTTTTCATAAATAACAAAAAATAGAACCGACTCAAAACGCACTAAAAAGTAAAAAATAACTGTGTCATTTAGTTACTTTAATTTACTTAAGCATATCTATGAAGTCGGTGCCAGCAAGTTTAAGGAACATTTATTTAACGTTGTAAGGCAGTTTGTGGGTTCTACGTAATGTCCTTAAAGTAGAAACCTTGGCTGGCACCGACTCCTAGATATGCTTTTTTAAATTAAAGTAACTAAATGACACAGTTATTTTTTACTTTTTAGTGCGTTTTGAGTCGGTTCTATTTTTTGTTAAAAAATTTCATTTCTTACTTTTTAGTGATTTATCGCCACGTAACGTACTTGTACTATACTGTCATAATATATTATACGACACTTGTAGCCAAAAAGCTACCGATACTTACACAAAAACCGAAATCGCTGCAAGTGTGCCTAAAAAATTTGAATAGTTCCTACAATTTTCCCAGGATATCATCACCAGATAGTAACTTGTTGAAATAAATGATTTTGAATTTGAATTTGAATTTGAATTTGACCACATTGGAAGTGTGCCCTTTCTAATAAAAAAAGAATTATCAAAATCGGACAACTCTGTAAAAAGTTATGCGTGGTCATACATAAAAAAAAATATACATGTCGAATTGAGAACCTCCTTCGTTTTTTTTCGTCGGTTAAAAATAGTCATATTTTTATTTTTTAACCGACGAAAATACTTTCTACTTTAACGACGTTGCCTACAACCCATAGCACTACTTATACAGAACTCGAAACAAACAACGTGTCAAATTAAGTATAGAGATGTTTCGCTCGTTACGAAAGTTATTTCATAGAAATACATTTTGACGACCTCCATGGTGGTATGCGCGGTGGATTTATAATACGGAGATCCTGGGTTCGATTCCCGGCGGGGCAGATTGAGGTTTTTCTTAATTTGTCTAGTTCTGGCTGATGGGAGGCTTTCGCCGGCTAGTTACCACCCTACCGACAAAGACGTACCGCCAAGCGATTTAGCGTTCCGGTACGATGTCGTGTAGAAACTGAGAAGAGGTGTGGATTCCTAACAAGTTAGCCCGGTTCCATCTTAGACTGCATCATCACTTAACATCAGGTGTGATAGCAGTCAATAAAAAAATAAAAACACATACAAACCACTGATGTCGCTGCAACCCTTGCACCCTAACGCATTAGCTATCATTCTACGTAGGAGGTTCTCATGGATATTCCGTTTAGGAAGCTTTGATTTTACGTAAATGAAATTCAATTCCCAATATCGTTATTTCTAATAGCCAAATATGGAAAACTGAGGCATAATCTTTACTCATGAGGTAAACATTTCTCAGTATCTCATTACTTAGTATACCATATTACCTTTTACAGACAGTACGGAGTGTCAAGCGTTCCTTTAGAGGCATTGAGTAGTAACGAGAATGTTACATCTATCAAATTAACTAATTCACTTTAGAGTTTCGCAACAAACGGTTTTGATGAAATACTTATAGCTATTTTTTTATCTATGCCTTAAACTGCGAATATTCGAATATTCGTAATTTGGAGCACTTTTCTATATTTATTTCTCCGTGTTTTTTTTTTAATCTTTTTTTTATCAACTATCTTAACTATCTTAACTTGACTGCTATCACACCTGATGTTAAGTGATGATGCAATCTAAGATGGAAGCGGGCCAACTTGTTAGGAGTAGGTTGAAAATCCACACCCCTTTCGGTTTCTAACATCGTACCGGAACACTAAATCGCTTAGCGGTACGTCTTTGTCGGTAGGGTGGTAACTAGCCACGGCGAAAACCTCCCACCAAAGACAAAAATAAGAAAAATCTTAATTTGCCTCTCCGGACATCAAACCCAGGACCTTCGTCTAAAGCAAAAATGATGTCATAAATTTACGTGCGAGCCTGCGTATGCTCACTCATGCCTGATGAAAATCAGTGATGATGCCAAATCACTCTTACCTTAAATATTGCAAATCATAGGTAATGTAAAACCGACGCCGGATGAGCATTCTACACATTGGTTCTAATAAGCAATGTAGAAGCATTTCGCTTCCAGTTTAGTGCGGCTCGCCTAAATATTCATATCAGATTTTCATGAAGTTCTCAGTAAATATTTTCATAGTTTTTGGTGCAACACCCTCGTGCATCACAGAACAGTTTATGACATAGGTAGGTAGTATGACGACATATACGATAAAACTAGAAATTTAAATTAATTTCAAGTAGGTTTAGTTTAAATGTTCTTTTGAAAGGTCATGTCAGACCACTATTTGCAGTGGCTCGGAAGGCAGGCACTGGTGAGAAGAGTCAGCAGCTAAATTACTGGACCCTGAAGGTTTAGGAGCTGATGATGAGTAGGTTACAGATAGCTACATAACCACCGGCTCTGGTATGCGACTGAATCCTACGGACGCAAATAGTGTCACTTATGTATGCCTTATGGTTATATAAAGGGTCGTTGACACCATTCCGAGGTGTAAATTTATTTCAAATAATTTATAGAAATCTCGTCTCTATTCATAGATGATTATAAAGCATAGTTTCGCTTGGAATGCGTTTAATTTATTCTTAAGAAATGCTCAACTCAATTCTTGTGTGACAACCGATGCGATAATATTTTAACATTCACTTGAATTATATTAATATGTATCAATTTAATGGTGATAACAAAAGTAATACCTGCCTGAGTTTGTTGCGAGCTAAAACTAATGTTATAATAATTATAACCTTTCATTTAAAATATTGTGTTCTTACGTCTACAAGGTATTCTTAAAATTACTTGCATTCTCTTTAAATCACGGTGGATGTAAGCACCGTATTTCCTCTATTAATCATTTTCCAAATAGGTACCTACGTTTTTAATGGAATTCATTAATTCCATGTATATTTATTTGTTTGATATATGCATACTAGTTGTAGCTCTCTGGGAATTATGCTTGTAAATTGTTATTCCTAGATTCTTTTCAATATGACCAATATCCCATTCCTAGAAGGGGGTATTGAAATTATCAGATCCATGACCTCTCAGTGGTACGGCGCTTACCCTGGTCAAAATCTTTATGCACTCTGTATGTACAATTACAATCCGGACTCTAATAACATCAATATTTTCAAATTATGGGAACAATAAGTGGGCTAACTCAATAGTCAATAGTCACGCATAACGGGCTACACGGTCGGCCACACGCCAATAGCCGCTAATAGCCGGCTATTATGCGAATAGCCGTTACTGATAGCGGCTAACTGGAATAAATGTGTGTTTTGTCTTCATTAAACACACAATATACAGTCAACACTACAGCTATCTAGCTAGTATGGATTTTAAACTAAAATGATCAATAATTAAAATTTTAAAACGACTAAATTTGCAAGCACTTTTTATACTCCAAGATTGTTTGTAGGTAGTGATCTAGCTACCACCAACTGCATATACCAACATCACCATAGACAGGGCAATACTTCGCAGGGCATGCAAAGAACACGTCCTGCAAAGTGCCGACCTAACCGAACCTGCTGCTGCCTACCCGCAACTCTCTATTTCTGATTCCTTATTTCTAAATTACTGAATGTTGGGGTTTTTCAATATTAATTATAATTATTGTCTAACAGTATCCTCCACCTCCACTACCTTGACTGCCTCGTTGGTCTAGTGGTTAGCCTATGTGGCTTCCATCACGAGGTCCTGGTTTCGATTCCTGGGTCGGGTCACGGAATAATTCTGAGCTTTTTCATTCTTCTATGAAATGTTCAGTACATTTCAAGCCCGGTGTCTGGAAGTTGGTGGAGTCACACCCCCGTGCCTCGGAGAGCACGTTAAGCCGTCGGCCCGGGTCACTATCAACAACATCTGATAGTGATCGTTAATAAATGAAACATTATCCACCTAAGCCCACCAACCCCCATTGGAGCAGCGTAGTGCGTGAACGCTCCATATCCGCTCTCCTATAAGGAGGGAGGCCTGGCTCTGTAGTGGGCCGGCAATAGGCTGATAATGATGATGATGATATATAAATAAATAAATAAAATAAATAAATAAATAAAAATGATAATCCTTCACCAACTACATACACCAACATCGGTATAAACAAAGCAATACATAGTAAGCAGGGTATGCAAAGAAAACATCCTGCAAAGAGCGGTCCTGTCTTCATCAACCTAACCTGCCACCGCCAACCCGCAAGCCTCCTAAGCTCTATTTCTGATTTCTTAGTTCTAATAACGGAGGTTGACGATCGTTATCTACAGCTATCTTGACTTTGACGTAATGATCGCCAATCTCCATAGAGGAAATGGCACTTGAAGAATAAGTTCTAGTTACTGAATGTCAGGGTTTTTAAATATTTTTAATTGTTGTCCTTCAGTATCGCCCACACGAGCGACCAACGGTGGCAGCGTGCACGCGTCGCCGGCGCGCGAGATTTCGCGCGACACGCCCGACTACCAGTACGGACGCTTCGACGCGAGCGCACTGCACATAGCACACGCGCTCAAACAGACCGAGCTGCAGAAGGCGTACCACAGGCCCAAGGAGAAGCCTATTGATTGCTATCTGGTAAGTGACTACCAGTGCAGGTGCTTCGACGCTTTCCTACGACATATAGCGTAGGCGCTCAAACAGTCCGAGATATACAGAAGGCGTACCACATGCTCAAGGAGAAACTTATAGTTTGCTATCTGTTAAGTGACTACCAGTACAGGTACTTCGAAGCTAGCTAGCGTACGCGCTGATGTGTGCTATATTTTCTTCAGGACAGCAATGGCAACCTTTCGTAGAGACACTTAATGGTAGATCTTTAAAAGTGTTTGTCAAAGAGTTGCTATATAACTGAACTAGAGATATAAGTTTTTGTATTATGACGAAAGAACCAAAAACCAAATTTGATTTATATGTATTGGGATGATTGACATAGAGCGGTCCAATGTTCAAATTTATCTACCATATTTACCACCGGTAGGAGCATAGATTGGCAAATTTCCAGCTTTTATATTTATACCATCACGAAGGTAGGAAAGATCTAATACCGAAAGCGACATACGGCATTGCGTTACGGCGTAGTCGTTAGCGAAAGAACCTTGCAAGGCTGTGTTCTAGTTCCTGGGTATTGCGTATTACGTTGACTGTTTTCACCGTAACACTAGTTTGCCTACACCGAGTTTCTATTGCGTTTGAACTTAGAGAGTAAATCGATTAACTGTTGCAGACAGATATTTATAATGGTTGCTGGTTGCAGTACGTAAAATAAATATCAACTGACGTTCGTGAATTTCGCGTCCTTTGATTTTAAAACTTACGATCGGAAATAGTCACAATTTTTTATCATTTTTTGGTATACGGATCTACTAAAGTTCATGAGATTACGTCCGAAATGTTTATTTACAATTTTATTTATTTCTTTATAATCCTGTAAAATTAAGTCTGTAATCAACGTGTAAAAGATACGTTGTAGGTAGTAGAGAAAATCGAGGTTTTCAGCATTTTGTATATATACGCAGAAATTAAGGAATCAAGGAACAAAACATTTATAAAACAGCTAGTTTAAAAATATTTATGGCAACTTAAATAAGATCGTATCATGATTTGTTATAAAAATATTTTCGCAGTCATTTTTGAACCAAACGTAATTGAAATTTTTTAAACAACAAATCATCCATCGTCAATTTGATATGCTAGTAAAATGCATGCGGTATTTAAGATTTAAAAGATCTAATTAAAACGGTACAGCGAAAATACCTTATAAATGATTTTAAAAATGGTATAATTATTTATCTCTCGCGGAGCAATATCGAGTGATCTTCGCATTCTTGGCTTTCCGACTAGAAACGATCGCGTGCGCATCGAGAATGTGCTGATATTGTGGGATACACGATAAGAGGAAAGCGGTAAAATATCGAGATGTGATCGATAAAATAATTAATAAGTAGATGTCATCGATAAAACAGTAAATTTCGTGTACTGAAATATTTATTATCGATAAGCTTAATAACACAACTTGATTAATTAATGGCAAAGTATGGTCTAATTGATCTCTAGTCGGTAATAGTGGGTATGCGTCTCATCAGACAATGATATTACGGAAATAGAGCCATCTTATTTACTTATTTTTTACTGCACCACAGATATAACAACATGCCAACAGAAAATGTAAACGTAATCGGATTATAAATTTATGTCATTCTATCACGGTTACTACACAAAGACAAGTTTTTTGAATAATTGTTATAATTTAGATAACTTGAAACAATGAAATATTAGATTTTTAATAACATAGTGCAAAAATACGCGTCGGTTTCTTATTTCAACGCTCCAAATAGAAAAAAACACGTATACAATAAAGAAACCAAATCAATTGATAGTTTTCAGAAATAACCTATTTACAAAAAAATAATATTAGCCATATCTCTTTTTGAAATGCGACCAGTATTCCCTACAGTTAGTCGTAAAGACTATATTAGGAGTAACAATTTATGGGAGTAGCATTTTGTAATCGCTATCACCTACAACTTGCAGCCTAACAACACCACCATTACAATCGGACGTCATTAAGTGTAGCGAGAAATCGACAAAGCTTCCGATGGCAGGACGATCCGCACGCAGATACAACACTATTTGCTTCTTTTACATTCTCTACCTTTTGTAAAGCTGGATATGTTTTTTTTATCTTTGCATTTTCTCTATATTTATAACGGATAATTCTAAAGTTCGCTTCGAGTCCTGAGTCCTGAGTCTTGTTTTTTTTTCAAAAGTTATCAAAAGCAGCTTAAAGTTCGGAAGTTGATAGTGTTACACCCTAGTGTTGTTTGCAACGGGATTTTAAAATAATATTCTGATGTCTTTCTTCAAAATCGTTTTATTCTTTCGTAATCTTTTATTTACCGCCGCATCGGAAAATCAGTCCGTGACGAGAAAAGACGCGGCCAGAAAAACTCGACACATGCTCTTTTTAAATGAATTACAAAACCACTCAATTACAATAGTTAATATTACACTAAAAATATGCATACTTTGTAACATAGATTAAAGACTACTAGATGGAGTCATAACGCGGCTGTAGGTTCAAGAGCGTGACAGACTTATTTCATTCGGCCTTTATTAGAAAGTGATACAAGATTATTTTTTGTCCCTTTCAGCGTGTTCGTTTTTATTATTTGTCAAGAGTGGAATTTGTGACAGACAAGGGACATATCTGAGCAATTATTAGCTTTTTATTAAATTTGCTGATAAATAATATAACTTTGCGGTTACTATATTAATTTAAACGTTATCGTGCTATGGTGGGTTGTAATATTTTCGGCTGCAACAGTCGCAGCGAACAGAAAATCGAATTATTTATACGTAAGTAGGCATAAACTTCATTGATTTGATTTAAAGCTTAGATATATTATTTTTTAGCAAATTTCATGTATTATGCGTTTACTAAACTATATTACATAAAGTAATATTTCGTATTTACGATATTTTAAAACATAAGTTTAATGTACTTTAAATGTTTTATGTCAATAAGTGGACCTGGATCTATCAAAAAAATCCACCTTTTGAAAATCATTTCTAACCTTATGTAGAGGATAGTGTTAGGTATCATTAGAAAGGTAACAAAAAGGACTATCAAAAAACAATTAAGTGTAATCTTTTTTTTAATTAAAATTATACAAAAAACATTAAAATTTGAAAAATAATGAAAATTCTTAGTTAAGTACTAATTAACAATCGATAATTTACATGTCCAATATTTTAAAATGCTAACACTAGTGTCTAAAAAACGTTAAGCCGTCGGTTTTAGTATTTATCATGGACATTGAATAGTGATCGTATTATACGCTATAACTCTTATAAGAACATTCTGGCGGAAGCTCTAAATCTCTAATATTCTATAGCGAGGTATTAGTAGCATTGGACTGGTGAGCCTGTAATAAATTCGACTGGGAAAAATAATAATCATCATCCAATCGCCCCAGAAATATATTAATAATTACTACATTCATGTAGGTAGGTACCTCAGCTCGTTCCCCTGCCTCCGTTCTTTTTTGGGCTAAAAGCGAATCAGGTCTGGCAATGGGACGGTGGCCAATACGGTGTTAGGAGCCGTCTGCAAGTCCGGTCATTTCTCCTGTGGGAAGTTCGTTATTATGTAACCTTTAATGGAGACGCCGGTTTTTGTAGGTGTTTGTACTCTGGTACTATACGTTTGCAGTAGTGCAAGCACTTGAGCGGCCTCATCAGCTGTAGTATCCATTTTATACATTGTCTTCGTTATAAAATTTTGAAATATCCATAAATGAAAAACACACTTTTTTAGGTTTTATTTGATAATGAAAAATAATGTTTTATCACTTATTTTCTTCACATTTATTATTATTATATATTATATGGTGTCGGATTTTCTTGGAGGTGCGATTTTTTGACGCCGAGTTTAGTAGTCTTTAATCTATGCTTTGTAAGAACCAAAAGAACAGTCAAATACACTACACGACTATTCTAACATGTCAATTCTTGTCTTTTATTTTACGGCCTGGAATCAAATCCTTTCGAATCATTTGTCAGTCGACAGATTTTACGTTACCATAGACAATATCGTAAAGTATTGTCTGTGGTAACATATTCCACATGTCCAATATTTTAAAATGCTAACACTAGTGTCTGAAAAAACGTTAAGCCGTCGGTTTTAGTATTTATCATAGACATTGAATAGTGATCGTATTATATGCCATAACTCTTATAAGAACATTCTGGTGGAAGCTCTAAATCTCTAATATTCTATAGCGAGGTATTAGTAGCATTGGACTGGTGAGCCTGTAATAAATTCGATGGGAAAAATAATAATCATCATCCAAAATATATTAATAATTACTACATTCATGTAGGTAGGTACCTCAGCTCGTTGTCTTTTTTGGCTAAAAGCGAATCAGGTCTGGCAATGGGACGGTGGCCATATACGGTGTTAGGAGCCGTCTGCAAGTCCGGTCATTTCTTGTGGGAAGTTCGTTATTATGTAACCTTTAATGGAGACGCCGGTTTTTGTAGGTGTTTGTACTCTGGTACTATACGTTTGACATTGTCTTCGTTATAAAATTTTGAAATATCTATAAATGAAAAACACACTTTTTTAGTACATACTTACACTTATTTTCTTCACATTTATTTATATAGGGGTTGATCGTGTAGGGGTGAAAATTTAGCGTTGTATGTATTTTTGCCACATTATAAAAAAATTGTCCGAAAAATTAAAATACCTGCAATGTTAGGGGTGGACAACCCTTATCACTTAGGTTTCGATTCTCAGACTTACTGAGTGTGCATATAAAATTTCATAAAAATCGGTCAAGCCGTTTCGGAGGAGTATGGTAGCTAACACTGTGACCCGAGAATTTTATATATTATATGGTGTCGGTAATTTTTTTCATCATTATCGACCTATTTTCATAGCCAATTATAACTCCAGGCCTCACTTTTTTGGCAGAGACGATGTTAGAGCCCCTACTCACCACGCTAATCCAATGCGGATAAGCGGGCTTGATCACTACAAAGGTGTTATGATAACGACCGGGACACTACTTGCCGAGATCTAAGCGCGAGAATGTAGTACCATCGATTCCAGACTAACAATTATTATTGAAAATTTTACGGAAGCAGAAAGTCAGTATTTCATAAACCGACTCTGACACAAACCAAGACTACGAGATCGGATGCCACACTGACATGAATCAGTGCGGTATGAAGTATAATGTTACTAATATAGAACTCACAAGGTCTGAGTGCTTTCTGAGCGCCTTAAATAGATGGTACGAGCACAAAAAGATGGAGGATCACCTTTTGGGTGACAGCCGAGTATATTGTACTGAATAATGCAGGACTTGTGAGATTTGTTACTGTCTTGACGCGTCCTTTTAGTGAAAACCGGATGTGTTTTATATTCTGTCTGCCAAGGACTTCTGACTGACTATCTTTGGCGAAGTTTAAAGAAAAGTGAATTTAAAATTTTAGTTCGTTTTTACATCAATTTTTACTTCATCATCATCATCATTATCAGCCTATTAACGGCCCCCTGCAGGGCCAGGCCTCCCTCCTTACAGGAGAGGGGATATGGAGTGTACACCCACCGCACTGCTCCAGTGCGGGTTTGCGTTAATTTTTATTTGCGGATTCTCAAGAGATCAGTATACAACCAAAATCTACCTGTAACAAGCTCGGGTCGAAGAACGCCTTTCAGCCGTACCCACTTCTGCATTTGTGCTACGCCCGATATTGAAGCCAATGTCCTTTACTTGGTTTTTATTTATTCGGTTTGAAAATTTGAACCGAAAGTGCATATTCTTAACAATTTTATGTCTAGAAATATTTTCGTTTCAACAATACCATAAAAAATATGCACCCACAATTCACAAGTCACAATTTACACCCACTTCCGTCAACTGGAACCGTACCTACGTCAACTGGAAGTAGCTAAGAACACTCCTAGGACTTTTTCATGTAAAGATATTGGGGATCGGTCAAGCCCTTTGGGAATTGTAAGGGAACATGTAACAGACAGTCAACAAGAATTTAAAAGTATTCCGCAGAAATACAAATAAAATACATATAGGTATAGTGTAGCCTTTTTTCTAATCATACTAAAAGGGAATATACTTTATTTTGTTATAGCTTAAAGAAATTAGGCCGAGTTGTTGTTGAAAGTTCCCAAGCATCTTGAGCTTTTCAGACATATCTAACAATAATTATTTTCATATTTCAACCAATATCCATAAAACCTTGGCACATTATATATGGTCGTGTGCTCGGAGGATTAAGGATCTGTGTTGTGGCCGGTGGTGTAAGCTGTCAATGATGTTAGAATATGGTTGTCAATAAATAGTCTGTATATGTGAATGTATGGCAATCTTTACAAGCTTGTCTGGGCAGGGAGAACCACACGTACATTGAAGATGAACGTTGATGATGAGCCTTGGAGTCTTTTTTTTTTATCGACTACAAGTTGGCCCTTGACTGCTATCACACCTGATTTTAAGTGATGATGCAGTCTTCAGATGGAAGCAGGCTACCTTGTTAGGAGTAGGACGAACCCGTTATGGTTTCTACACGACATCGTACCGGAACGCTGAATCGCTTGGCGATACGTCTTTGTCGGTGGGGTGGTAACTAGCCACGGCAAAAGCCTCCCACCAGCCAGACTCTGTTAGAGTCTCCCTGCCGTGCGATAGGCATCCTAGTACAGCCCATAGAAATATCCCTTATCTGTGACACATACTAACACCTTCCTTAGGCATCACTGTATCTATTGGTGGAAACCTAATGAAACTTTGTATAGATCTGAAAGATAGAATAATCACTATTTTATTTTACGAGCAGAAGACGAATATTAACATATATTTTAATGAAAATATGAATTATATATGAATAAATATGCTATGTAAGAACAGCAACTTTATGCGATTAAATAAAAAAATACTTAACAACACAACGGAACAAAGTAAGAAACGCATCCGGTATGTTAAATAGTGATTGTAATGAGATCATTAATATAAAATTAAATCGTGATATAATATGTAAAGCATGTTCAAATAAACTTCCTTTTGAAATATAAAAGTTGTTCCTTCCTACGTCTTATTTAACGGAAAACGAATGACAATGTAACAACGTTTTAAAAATATTTCCATAAAATTGTAAGTATACTTTATGGTTATGTATTATTTTTACCCGTCTGCGTCAGAAGGAGGGTAATGTTTTTACAAGCCTATATTACTCTTTTTTAATCTAGGCTTAGTCCTTGGCTGCAATCATACGTGAAGTGATGATTCAATCTAAAATAGATGCGGGCTAACTTGTTAGGAGTAGCATGAAATTCACACCCCTTTCGGTTTCAACACATCTAAAACGCTAAATCGCTAAGCCGTTCGTCTTAGTCGGTAGGGTAGTAACCAACCACGACCGAATACTCCCACCAGCCAAAGACGAACTACAAGGCGTATTACAGCTAACTCCCTGTACATGTATATAAAGTTTAAGCCTTAAACGAAAGTTAGCAATTAATTGGTACGAACCGCCAAGCGATTTAGCATTCCGGCACGATGTCGTGTGGAAACCGAAGGAGTGTGGAAACCGAAGGAGTGTGGACATTATCCTACTTCTAACAAGTAAGCTCGTTTTCATCTTAGAATGCACTGTCACTGTCACCATCAGGTGTGATTGCAGTCAAGGGCTAACTAGTAATGAATAAAAAAAATGCCACTTGGCAATACAAATAAACATGTTGGTAGATCTTAAATAAAAGAAGCTATACTGATATTAAAAGTCAACTTATAATAACAGTGTGCCTAGTGTGAGCTTTCGCCAAAACAAATCGAAAACTCTAATTCGCGTAAAGGCAAATTTTATATGGAATTAAAGCAGCGCCCCTGGCAGTATCGAGAGAAAATTCGGGTGCATCCCAAAAAAATATTCTCTTATTTTAGAAGTTACAGGGGGGGGACACATTTTACCATTACACATTTTTACATTAAAAACCTCAATTCCATTTTAAAGACGTTTTGTGCAATTTAAGCAAAGCTGTATTCGATATAGTATGTTTATAGATACTCTCAAATTTAAGTGGACATTTATTATTGCAATCAAAAGAGATTCCATATTATATTTATAAAAACTATAGATATTTTATATGTAACGTACGAACAAGATGTTGATATCAACATTTCTTTAATCTTGTCCCATTAGTTCTATATAGAACTAATGGGACAAACTATGGTGTATCAACAGTTCTATAGAACTAAAATTAGGGGATACTACTGAGATGCACCCGAAAATTCAAATGGGTGAGTGTCAGTGTCATATAAAATTTGCGTTTACCGTTCTCGATATCGACCCGGTAAAATCTTACACTAGCCACTCAGTATAGCTTAACATACTTACTTCTGTAATTAGTGAAGTTAGTGTGCACTTTTTATTGCATAAGCTTCGCGAATTGATATAACAGTTAATACATAACTCTATAACCTACGTTGTATAATGGATGCAAATTATACGTATAAATTATAGATAGTTATCGAAAAATTAATGCGTAAATGTCACCCATATGATATGATCTGATGCAAGCGAATTAAATTGAGTGCTTATTAGTAGGATGACTATGCAACAGTTAAGGATTTCGGTATATTTGTCTTATTTCAGAAAAGGTGGTCCTGTAATTGACCCGTATTCTCTCTGGAATGTGGGTAGGTACATGAGTAGCCGTCTTAAAATATAATAATTTAAGTTTGACTAGCGACTTTTTTTAATTGTCGTAGGATCCATAACGGAAGCTCTAAAACGGCGTCGCCGATCTCAACTATTCAAATATAGAAAAAGTACTTTATTTGTGACAATAAAAATCTCACATATTTCGGTATCCCACAATATATGTAAGAAATAAAAACAATGAAATAACAGAAGATCAGGACAAAAGTAGTAGAACACAAAAGGCCTTATCCCAGGCAACCTAGGATTAGAAAAAGCGATTCAAGAGAGTATGATAAGAGATTTAAATAAACATACATACATACGAATAATACGTCTAGGAATTTAAGTGAATGCCTTATAATTCCTTACTTGTATGCTCTACGTTGTAATTGCACTCGAGTTTAAGTACCGTAATAACCAACGAGAGGACGTGAGGAAACATCCCTAATATGACTTCATATAATTCGTAGTCAGTAGATAAACCTTTTAATATAATTTATTTTTATCGACTACAAGTTAGCCGTTGACTGCTATCACATCTGATGTAAGGTGATGATGCAATCTATAATAAAAGCGGGCTAATTTGTTAACAGTAGGATGAAATCCAAACCCCTTTCGGTTTCTACACAACATCGTACCGTAACGCTAAATCGCTTGGCGGTACGTCTTTGTCGGTAGGGTGGTAACTAGCCACGGCGAAAGCCTCCCACCAGCCAGACCAAGATAATTTAAGAAAAATCTCAATCTGCCCCGCCGGGAATCGAACCCAGGACATCCGTCTTATAAATCCACCGCGCATACCACTGCGCCACGGAGATCACCAAAATTGTTTCCTCACGTCCATCGTGAGGAAACATCCCCAATATGACTTCATATAATTCGTAGTCAGTAAACCTTTAAATATAAAAAATAAACTAAAAATCATGTAAGCTTATCAGGAACAATACTTCAAGTAACTTTATTGATGGTGATCTCAGACGCTCGTATGAATGGAACGGATCATATCGACCTTGCGCCCACGCGGCTGTACCGTACGCTTTGTAGGCCGTAACTTGATAACTCAACTAAATCTGTGCCGATTTTTTTCGATAGCATCTGTAGTACCGACGTAGGTAGTGCTAAGCCATAGAATAGACGATAGGTGTAGTGTAGTAACGTAGGCAGGTATTTTTTATGCAAAGTAGCTATAGTTTGTAGTAGCCTAGCGTTTTCCTGGTAAATATTCCTACAAGTCAATGTTTATGCATATTCTATTTAGTTTTCATAGAGTATAAGTTGACGAAAACTCATCAAAATATGAGGTAGCAGAGCCAGCATTACATATGCAGATTATGCGACCTGTAAATCACACACATATTATAAAATAAAGTCCCCTGGATTTTTATGCAGTTACCACCAATAAATAACGTATAATAAAGTATACATAATTGGCTCAAATGTTACAAAATTAGCAGGAAGAGCCATGCGCTGCCTGATTCCATTGAGATATAACAAAACAGTGTAGGGAATAATTGTTCCTCTTTATAAAGACTAAAATAAAGTCGTCAATGAAATATGCTATACCCATTATTTCTTTAAAAATAAGGGTCACGTACAATTTTCTTCTATACTGTTCTTGCATGCAGTTTTTCCTCGCAAGCAAAGATGCGTTAGTACAAGTAATATTATAAAAATTTGCAAAATCAGTGCTTTTATGCAGTCTTAAAATGGGGACCATCGATTGTAGAGGCTCATTTCTAATCAATAGAGCAGTATTAGGGCCCTATTTATTCTTACACGTTGACAAATGGAAGGTTTTGCGAAGTATTGCTCTATAAAGTCGACATTTTTTTTACAAGCTTTTTATTAGCTTCACTTGTATGTCAGTTTGTCAGTTTGTCAGTATGTCAGTATGTCAGTATGTAACTTGTATGTGTGTTCGCGCATAACTTCGTCGTTTATGAACCGATTTTGATAATTCTTTTTTTGTTGGAAAGTAGATAGTCCGGTGGTGGTACCATGACAAGGAAACTAGGATCTGATGATGGAATCCTGGAGAAAACGAGGGGAACTTTCAAAAATTGTAGGGACAACAAGTACGTTTGTTAATTTTTCCGGTAAGTATTTAAAAGCACTACAATTTGATGAAGAACTGGAGTCGATCTGATGATGGAGCCGATCTATATATAAGAGAACTCCGTAACGTTTTACAGTAGCTACCTTGTGTTTGGGCTCGATTAATTTGTTTTGATAAGAACTTTACATTTAAATGGGCTGTGACTGTCATTGAGGGTCTGGTGATGAAGACAAAGTACAGTTAAGGGAGCTCCGTAACAGCTTACAGTAGCTACCTTGTGTTTGGGCTTGATTAATTTGTCTCGATGAGAAATTTACATTTAGATGGACTGTGACTGTCATTGAGGGTCTGGTGATGAAGACGAAGTACAGTTAAGGGTGCTCCGTAACGGCTTACAGTAGCTACCGTGTGTTTGGGCTTGATTAATTTGTCTCGATGAGAAATTTACATTTAGATGGACTGTGACTGTCATCGAAGGTCTGCAGATGAAAACGAAGGACAGTTAAGGGAGCTCTTTAACGGTTTACAGTAGCTACCTTGTGTTTGGGCTCAATTAATTTGTCTCAATGAGAACTTTACATTTAGATGGGCTGTGACTGTCATCAAGGGTCTGGCGATGAAGACGAAGGACAGCTGAGGGAGCTCTTTAACGGTTTACAGTAACTACCTTGTGTTTGGGCTCGATTAATTTGTCTCAATGAGAACTTTACATCTAGATGGGCCGTGACTGTCATTGAGGGTCTGGCGATGAAGAAGAAGGACAGCTGAGGGAGCTCTTTAACGGTTTACAGTAGCTACCTTGTGATTGGGCTCGATTAATATGTCTCAATGAGAAGTTTGAAAGATTCCAGTTGGTTTAATATTAACTAAGTCATGATCTGATGATGAGATCTACGAAAACTCGAGGAAACTCTTCAAACTTTATTTATAAGAAAGGGCATACTTCCAAGGTGGTCCCATTGTCATCATGTTAGGATCTGATGATGATATCCTGGGAAAATTTTAAGAACTGTGCCAAATGTTATAGGCATTGGTTGCATTATTAGCTTCACTTGTATGTCAGTTTGTCAGTATGTCAGTATGTAACTCTCCGTGGGTAATCTGCGCGCCTGCGGCCTTCCTTGGTTCTAGTAGCCGTTTCTCAGGCTCCCTCTCCGAAATTGAACTTTGATTCCCCGTATTTATAATATTTATAAATAATTATTTTATTCTCACTAATAAATAAATTACTAGCGACTGTGTGGCCGAGCGGTTTAAGTGCTAAACTGCCCGTACAACAGTCGCTCAGGCGTGGGTTCGAGCCCTGGCAGTCGCAGTTTTTCGGCGACTTCCAAGGCTCGCTCCCGTGCCGACTGTACTCTGGCCAGGTTTCTGTGGTTTCCTTGGTCACTGTGCTAAGGGTGGGGCACAGGCAAATGCGGGTACAGATTGTAAGTCGGCCACAGCCACTATAGAGGTAATGAGAGTGTAAATAGTCAAAATAAGGAGGGATTCAATAATCCCACGTGTTTAGGCCAAAATAGGCTGATGCGTAAGTTCCAAAAAATCACGCTTTTATAAATAAACCAAACTAAAAAGTAAAAAATAAATAATAGTTTAAAAAAACTAAAAACACGCTTTTTATAGAAACCCAAATTAAAAAATAGAAAATAAATTTTAATAAATTTAAATTAAGAATAGTGTTAAAAAATCATTAACTATAAATTAATAATAGTGTAAATAAAAAAAATTATTTTATTTTAAAAAAAGCGTGGGGTGCTTTTTAAGATATTATCAAAATGATAATCACTCTACTCATATCTGTCAATAAAATATTTATAACTATATTGACACCATGCACCCCACGCTTTTTTTAAAATAAAATAATTTTTTTTTATTTACACTATTATTAATTTATAGTTAATGATTTTTTAACACTATTCTTAATTTAAATTTATTAAAATTTATTTTCTATTTTTTAATTTGGGTTTCTATAAAAAGCGTGTTTTTAGTTTTTTTAAACTATTATTTATATTTACATCAGTTGGAACCAACTGCCTGTTGTGTCACTTGTATGCTATTTACTGCACAAAAGGAAAACAAATAATTCTGAATAGGCATAGTCATTTAGGAAAGTGGATCAATTTCAATGGTTTTCCACAACCCTTCCGCTTACGTTATCGCAACTACCTCGTTACGGTGTCGTAAGGGAGCGCAGGCGCATTACAAAGGCTAAAACTGGACATAAAGAAACTGCCGCCAACAATAGATATTGTAGGTACTTCTGTTTGTTGGAAAAGCAACCGGAAAACCATCGAATGCGTCAAGCATTGTGGCTTTAAATATTATTATTGTTGTTTACATATTTCCTGAATACATTAGACTAAATATAATTTAGGTATAAGCTTAGCTTCAATAAGTTCACAGTAATGGGATTGCACAGAAAGTTGAATGTCATAAGTTCGATCCGGAGTATGGACTATTGCTCTACCCATATCTAGCAGTCTTAACGATTAATTAAAAGGAAAAAGAAGAGAAGGAGTTTTTAAGTAACGTCCTTAAAGTAGAAAGCTTGGGTGGCACTGATTTCATAAATATGGTTAAGTACGTAAAAGTAATCAAATGACGCAATTATTTTTTACTTTTTAATGCTTTTCAAAGACGGTTTTCTATTAAAAATTTTGATTTTATACTTTCAAGTCATTTATCGACAACGAACATACGTAAAACACACTCGTACTATACCGTGAGTACCATTATACGCTAGATGCATAACAACACCGAAATCTCTGCAAGTGTGCCTATAACGTTCCTTCGATTTTCCCGGGATCCCATACTTAGATACTAACTTGATGACTATGGGACGATTTACCATCGGAAGTATACCCTTTCTAATAAAAAAGAATTACCATAATCGGACTACTCTGTAAAAAGTTACGCGTGAACATAAATAAAAAATAATATACACATCGATTTAGAGCCTCCTCCATTTTTTCGTCGGTTAAAAATTAAAAAGAAGTAGAAAGCAATATAATCACCGTAGACAAATCGTTGGGAACCCATTCGCCCTAAATAATGCGAGCCTCATTCACAAGTCAAGTAATTCAAATCAAAACACAATTTCACTTTAAAGTTAACCCACTGACATTTGACAAAAGATCTTATTCCCACGAACTTACCGTAAGGTATAAATAAATACATAATGATATTTAAAATTCTATGTTGCGTGGGCGAGGGGGCCGGTTTACGCGGAATGGGAAATGTTTGTCGAGACCATAGACTCATAGAGACCATTGATTCCCAAAGTGGTCCAGGTCTTCCCCAGGGGAAATCAGAGAGAACGGGAACGGGAATCCACAAAAATATATCTGGTTTCATAATGAACAACTATAAAATGTTAGCTAGTAGTTTCAATCACAAACTAACACCTTCCAAAAAAAAAGTGACAATTGATTGGTAAATTAATTAATTGATTGTGCTGTAGAGCCGTTGCTTAGAAATGAAAAAATTACTTAATCATAAAATACCTATCACATAAATACCTACGTAAGTGAAGACTTATCAATCATCATCATCATCATTATCAGCCGGTAGACGTCCACTGCTGGACATAGGGTATATTTGGGGACTTCCAAACACAACGATTCTCAGCCGTCTGTGACCAGCGACATCAATATAGGCAGGTAATTAATTAATTTATGATTGAAACTTAGTCGCTACACTTTCCATAGATAAATCTAAATTTTTTTTTGTTGTGTTATAGGAAATGGTAAAAATGTAGCTGCCTGGGTTTATCGGACTCATCAAAACTTTGAAAGTGGTCTATAAACAAAAGAGTTTTGGAACCTCTGTCGTAGAGTATAGAGATAAAGCATGATGTCACAGTATGCCTTATCTTAGCTGGCAAACAAACAAGGACTTGTATCTAGGCTAGCGTGGAATGTTCATCACATTTTTGTCTGTAGGTGACCAACATTTCGTGGAATTTATGCCCCATGCGCGTTTAGAAGAAGTTTCAAACGTGCTACAAATTGCCTACTTGAAATTAACAGTGTTTTTTAACCATCCCTTGACTGCAATCTCACCTGGCAGTAAGTGATGATGCAACCTAAGATGAAAGCAGGCTAATTTGTTAAGAGTAGGATAAAATTCACACACCTTTCGATTTCTACACGACATCGTATCGGAACGCTTTATTGGTACGTCTTTGCCGGTAGGGTGGTAACTAATCACGGCCGAACCTAATGAAATGGAATTTAAAAACCAAATACACAATTCGACAAAGACTTGTACATCAACAAGTAGATGCAACATTGCACCATTTCCCAGTAAGTGCAACGAATTACAGTTGAACACTGAATGTTCAGTTTTTGCCGCCATCGCAACCGTATGATTTACGAGTAGGTACGCCCGCCTTTGTGCACACCGAACGGTAAATAGACCGCTGCTCCCACGGCTCAAGTCGGCTGCGTTCACATGTTACGTTACAAGGTACATCAACTTGATGTTTATATATGGACCGCGAGCCCGTGATAGCCAGATCTTAGTCGTTTAATAAGAGTTGATAGCTTGACAGCTTATGCTCCTGCCAAAGATATATATACGCATCTTAGGAGTTTGGACCATGGTTCCTTTTGAAGCTATTAGGGGTTAGGTGTCCAGACCCTCATTGTCCAAAAATAGAGGTATAATTTTTACGTGAAGTTTCGAGAAATCTCGATGTCACTTGCCAGGCACAAAGCTGGCAATTCTTCGCTAGAGACTACTAAAGCTTTTTAACAGAGTTTGTCGAAAGGTTGCCACTGGAGATATGATTTTTCATATAATTCTGAGGGAAATATATAAGAATTACAGTTTCTACGTCAATGGTTGAGGTTCTGCACCTTCTACTAAACCTACCATGTTCCAACATTTATAGTTGCCTATCGTGCTAATAGGAACATGATCTAGTCTAGTTTTTACGGGCTATAATCTCTCGCGTTAGATCATAAATATCTACCTCAGGATATTTTGTATTTACACAGTCTGGGCTTGTAGTCAAAGAAATTGGACCTTTCAAGCGTGATATTTGCCTTGAATGATCGCAATCTATTTCAACATTGAAAACCGCCTACATAACATACAAGCTGTTGTTATAAATATATACATAACTACGTCATCTATATTTATATAATATACTATACATAAAGGGTTAATTTAATCAACTAACATCCTCACCTGCTGGGGCTACAATACTACAATGAAAAATATAAGTATACTCACAAAGTACAAAGGATTTCGGTTTAACCTCATATTTAATCAGAGCGAAGCTGACAGTATAAATTAAATCTTCTTCGTTTCATTTAGACGACGAAATTTGTTTATTTAAAAAAAAATTTATCGACTACCAGTTGGCCCTTGACTGCTATCACACCTGATGTTAAGTGATGATGCAATCTAAGATGGAAGCGGGCTAACTTGTTAGGAGTAAGATGAAATCCACTTTTCATTCAGTTTCTACACGACATCGTACCGGAAAGCTAAATCGCTTGGCGGTACGTCTTTTCCGGTAGGGTGGTAACTAGCCACGGCGAAAGCCTTCCACCAGCCAGACCAAGACAAATTAAGAAAAATCTCAATCTGCCCCGCCGGGAATCGAACCCAGGACCCCCATCTTAATAATCCACCGCGCATACCACTGCGCCACGGAGATCGTCAGAACTCTTAATTAAATATATATAAATTATTCTTAGCTTATAAGCTGTAGAAACTTCACGTCAGACTATTTGTACTTATGATCCTACTAGCGGCTCGAAAGTTAGGTTTTATAAATATCTGTTTAAACATAATTTAACGCATCTTTACAGTTACATTTTATTTGATCCTTCGGACCGTATAACAAAAAAGTTTGTTGGAATGGCACTTTAATAACATTACATACAACATGGCACATAACTCATCGTATCTCGTTTTTTCATCCTTGCTGTAGGTAACGTGCGGGCCCCCCGCGTTCGTTGACGTTGACTGTATCAGAGAAAGTCGTTAATTAGACCGGTGATTGGCTCGATTGTGTAACCCCACGGTATGGGATATACCTACCATTGATAGGCAGTTTGGTTGACTTTGGAAATTTTGTATGTTTCTTTGTTGATTTGAACGCTATCTACAATGTAAATTTTTATCTCTGCTGTTTATGTAAGGGTTCTATTTGTTTCTTTAGTTGCATTTGTTTATAATTAATTGAAAAACAACCGCTCTTAATACCATTTTAAAAAAAGTTCATTATTTATTTATCAACATAAAAGCGTATTCAATATCACGTATTCAAACTCAAAATTCATTTATTTTCAAATGGCCCAGATATTCCAAAAGTGAGTCTGCCTACTACCTGTCTAAAGGAAGATTCTACCAAATTCTACCTGGTTAATCATTATATGTCTGTATTTTATGTTCTTTTAAAAAATGAACAATGATTACTCATTTAAAATTTTACTGTTTATACCTTGTACCTATACAAAAGAAATTAGAATCTATCGCTTGAATATTTGTACCGCCCCTACGTAGTTGTTATCCCTTGGACGCGTACTAAGCGGTTTGGTTCCTCGTTCCTTATATGAACTGTTAAGATATGGAGTGCCCTTCCAGCTTCCGATTTCCCTACCACCTACAACTTGGGCATCTTCTACGCAAGCGCGTTCCACCGTTGGCCTTCATCTTCATTTACCATCAGGCGTGATTACAGTCAAGCGTGATTTTTGAAGTGAAACTTCTTTATCGGGGTTGGAAAAAAATTTAGTGTAACATTTTTTCGTTACGCGTCACATTTTTCCGTTACGCGCCATCTTTGACTTATGGAAGTGATAAATATATATATATATATATATATATATATATATATATATATATATATATATATATATATATATATATATATGTATATATATATATATATATATATATATATATATATATAATGTTATATTGAAGTGATCACCAAAATCAAAGGGTTTATTTTAATTCTAATTCCAGTGAATTTCTAAAAAAAGTAAGTAATTACATCTCTTTTTATAATACTTAGGTGTAATTATTGTATTTATTTTTCCACGTTATTTAAAATTAACCTCAGTTTTTGATTGTATTTTTCAATACACTAACACGTGGGTGTAATTATGGTATCAATTTTTTCTAATACTTGAATGTTGATAAGTTAGTTAGTTAGTTTCACTTCTTACGGGTGTACGCTAGTACACGCACACATTTTTTTTTATATATTACTAAATACATAAAAAAAGAAAAAATTGACAAATTTTATAACATCCTCGTAGCTTAAGAGTACTTATTAAAAATGAATTCTATTTTCTAAAAACCTACTTAGCAATGATCTCAATATTATGATCTGTTCTGATAGGTTAGTCGGCTAATTCGATTATAATGAATTTATAATGTTAAACAATCATTAACCTCTCGATTAATTTTATTACCAATCGAATTAACATCATTGGAGCTATCACCATGTTTCGATATTTGAATAGCTAAGATAAAATTTAAAAGCTTTAGGTGTATTCATATAGTATAAACGTTGTAATTTTAGTCGGTAACTGAAGTATAATTTACTTATGATTCCAAAAATTCGAGTACTTTTTGGAAGCGTTTTAAAAAGCAAAATTATTAAAAAGACTGACTATTATGTACCTCTAGGCATCCTCTAAATTTCACCAAATTGAAAGTGACTCATCGTTTTGAGAAAGCAAATAAACAGTATGAACGTACAGATAGTTCGCAAGGGATTAACCTGCCTACCCAACGCGAAAATGCAGCCAGTATTATTGCCACCATGCCACCTGGACATGATTTGTATAGGTATTAGGTTAAGTTACTACTTATTAACAAAAAAAAACGATGAAAGCGTAATCAACCAATATATTAAGGCTTTAAAAAGTAATGGGTCCCGTCAGAATGCATAAAGGAATTCTTAAAAATCTAAACAAAATATTTATCAAAGCTGTAAAAAGCAATAGGTTCCCGTCATGTAGCAATGCAGTAACATCACTTATGAAACAGGAATGCCGAGAAGAAATAATAGGTATTACGCGCGCCATCTCGTTAAAGTACATTTGAATTACAAAATATTACACTTGTTGAATTAAATGCATTGCTTGTACGCGCTGTTAGAGGCCGTTTCCATTCGATGCAGATTTCTGAGGCCGACGCGAATATGAATATTGTAATACTGCCGACCTCTCTGACGCAATCGAGCGTTGGGGTCACGAGAAATTGTATTTTCTAGACACTCCATTTTTCTTATTAAGTAACGAAATTTAAAAACAGGTGGGAATTAAGTTAGTTAAGTATTTAAAAAAAATATTAAAATATATTCGTTTCATCATCATCATCATCATTATCAGCCAATGGACGTCCACTGCTGGACATAGGCCTTTTTTAGGGACTTCCAAACACAACGATCCTGATCCGCATGTGCCCAGCGGCTCCCTGCGACCCGTTTGATGTCATCAGTCCACCTGGTGGGGGGTCGCCATTCTAGTGGACATACATACATACATACATACATACATACATACATACGCTCGAAAAACATAACCACCTTCGGCCCCCAACGTCCATCAGCTGTTCGAACCACTATATAATATATTCGTTTGATTAGTTGATAATAAATCGGTTCTGCACTGTAAAATTGCGGTAGTTATTAAATAAAAAAATACTGTTACTTAGTATATTCGACACAAAATGAAATTATTTCAGTAAAACAATCTTTTAAAAAAATACCTACTTAAAAATAGATATCAGTGAGTAACGAATCCACCACCGATTTAGAAAGCAGATTATGCCTTAATTTTATTAGTAGGTATTTTATTTTCAAAAATATATTAGCCATATGTTTGAAACATGTCGCATCAACGCGAAAAGCCTAAGCGGAACTCGCGGACGGGGAATGAACCTAAAACATTTCGGCCTTGATTCTTGCTCCTTAACCACGAAGCTAAAACTTCGTCCCAGTATTCAACCATTAAATTATTGTACTATGAAAACAAACCTTTATAATACGAGTTGTAAATTGTAATAAAAGTAAACAGTCAAGAATAAATGTAATGTAGAGGTTATTACTTGCTGTGAATGGCCTTAACTTCCTCGAGAAATTATGCTTTCAAATGCCTCATAATGATGCCTTATGCCTCCTTTGCAGTGGTGACGACTTTGGCATATAAAGACATAAACAAACATCGGCCCAGTATTGAGTTGAACATTTCGGACCATGAAACCGAACCTTTATAATAAAAGCTGTAAATTGTAAGTAAACAGGCAAGAATAAATGTAAGTGTGCAGGATTATTAGTTGCTGCGAATGGCCTTAACTTCCTGCTCGAGAGATTATGCTTTCAAATGCCTCATACGCAGTTGTAATGACTTTGGCACATAGAGACATAAACTCTGCTTTTAAACTGGCCGACGATATTTGCTAAGGTGAAGCTAATTACCTGCTTACGGATGTATGACTAATAAGGTTGTAGTATTTTGAGGATATTAACAATTACTTTGATAACTACACTACGCCGTTCTCTATATAAGAGAAAACTAGAGAAGATATGGAACTCAAATCTACCACATTACTACAATGCGGGTTAAGTAGCTTTAAAAATAACATACTAAAAAGGCTATGTGGTTAGTTTACAGCATTTGTAATGGATGCGAGAGGTAGACAAATTATTTTTAAGGTATTTTAAGCAGATTACTTAAAAACCCTGACCTGACTTTATTTGCAGCAAGTTCTTTATTACAACGACGAAATTCGACGACCTCCGTGACGTAGTGGTATGCGCGGTGAATTTATAAGACGGAGGTCCTGGGTTCGATTCCCGGCGGGGCAGATTGAGATTTTTCTTAATTTGTCTTGGTCTGGCTGGTGGGAGGCTTTCGCCGTGGCTAGTTACCACCCTACCGACAAAGATATACCGCCAAGCGATTTAGCGTTCCGGTACGATGTTGTGTAGAAATCGATAGGAGTGTGGATTTTCATCCTACTCCTAACAAGTTAGCCTGCTTCCATCTTAGATTACATGATTACTTAACATCAGGTGTGATAGCAGTCAAGGGCCAACTTGTAGTCATTAAAAAAAAAACAACCGATATCCAGTACCAGAACGCTAAATCGCTTGACGGTCTTTTTGTTTTGACGTCTTTGCCGGTAGAGTGGTAGCTAGCCACGGTGAAGCCTGCCACCACTCAGACCTGAACTAATTTAGAAAATCTGGCTCGACCGATGATTAGTTCCAGCCGGGAATCGAACACAGCACCTCCGTCTTAAAAATCCCCTACACGACGGAGGCTGTTAAAATGGTGGTGTCAAATGATGGTGAATCCATAAAATGCTATTTCTAACTTTAAAGCAATATCTACTTATATTAACGAATTTTGGTCCAATGAGGTGTGTATCTGGCGCCTACGCAGTGAGCTCAAAGCTTCTATACTCCACTGTTCCGTGTATGGTATTTACAGCCAATTATTAACGTCCTACGTTTTCTGTTTCGGTAGATTATCGAATTTACAAATACGAAATTTTACGCGTAACGTTTTAATAGTTATTTTATTAATGGCTTGGTCTTGTATGAATCATTTATTATGTACTTTCAACGTTTACTTTCAAAGTTTACGGCGTGTTTATTAGAATAGAATAATCAGATTGAAATTCGTTTATTTCTAGCAGATAGAATTAGTTTACCAGCAATTTTTAGACGCCATGTTAGACTATCTTTTGTACTTACTGTACCATTGACTGCCTCGTTGGTCTAGTGGTTAGCCTATGTGGCTTCGATCACGAGGTCCTGGGTTCGAATCCAGGATTCGATCACGGAATAATTCTGAGTTTTTTTATTCTTCAATGAAATTTTCAGTACTTTCCAAGCCCGGAGTCGGGAAGTCGGTGGCGTTACCCCCCCGTGCCTCGGAAAGCACGTTAAGCCGTCGGTCCCGGTCACTGTCATCAACATCTCATAGTGATCATAAATAAAACCTTATCACTCTTAAGCCCGCCGACCCGCATAGGAGCAGCGTGTTGGGTGTACGTTCCATATCCCCTCTCCTATATAAAGGAAGGCCTGGCCCTGTAGTGAGCCGTTAATAGGCTGATAATGATGATGATGATACTATCGGCTATAAAGGCAGGTTATAATAGTTTTACTAGGGGTCGGGGATTGAAAGAACAATCACAACAAGAGAACAGACTTCAATTAAACTACCACAGCTGTCGATTAATGCTCCCAGGCCTAAAGGAACCCATCAACCGCCACGATAATCTCATCCGAGCCAGAAATATTCTCTTTAATTACTCTTATTTGTTTTTTTAAGCAATCCCTTCTGTTTGTTCCTTTCCCCTACCCATCACTGCCAGTCCAAGGTTACCGTGCCGAGTGACTCATGGCTAGGGACATGCCCAGTCGCTAGCAGTGGCCCTGGGACCGGGCGAACCCAAAGAAGGCTAGCTTTATTCTGGCATGCGAGGCTCTACTAGAATGGACTCAGTTTTCCCTTGCTGCTCATGGGAACGCAATTTAATTTAGTTAATTTTTAAATCAATTACAGTTTTGAAGTCGAGTTAATATCCATATACTCGTATTTACGTCATTAATCTTTAGCAATTAAAGTCGGCAAGGTCCTAAGGACATATCGATAAATTGTTAAAGCACAAAGATCAATTGTTAACAATTAGTTGGCAATTAGAATATTAAATGCAAAATAATTATTTATTAAGTACAGTGATGTGGGTACATTGTAGTAATTTATAGTTAAAGTTACCTATAGCATTTTAATTGTGTTATTGAAACTAAGTATAAAGTAAGCTTGCTTGGTCTCCACATTTGCATACTTCATTTATTAAATAAAATAAATGTTAAATGCGAGGTTATAGTGTAAAGAATTAAAAAAGCTGACGCAGTGGTTTAGTGGATTTATGAAACAGAGGTCCTGGGTTTGGATTCACGGATTCACTCACATTCAAATTGGTCCAGGTCTGATTGGTGGGAGGCTTCGGTTGTGGCTAGTTACCACCATACCGACAAAGACGTAAGGCCAATCTATATGGCGTTTCGGTACGTGTCGAAACTGAAAGGGATGTGGATTTCATCCTACTTTTTTACCCGACTGCGTCAGAAGGAGGGTTATGTTTTTCGAGCGTATGTTTATATGTATGTATGTATGTCCATTTCTTCGGCACGCGCTACAGCCTAAACGGCTGAACGGATTTTGACAAGAGAGGTGTGGTTGAATTTGTCGAAATTGTGGTAGTGACATAGGCTGTATAAATTTTCAAAATGACGGCTGTAAATGGGGGAAAAAAGGGGGAATGTGTGTATTTTTTTCTCTTATCTTAGCAATATGGGTACCAATTGAAAGGTCGTAAAAAGACCATTTCAAAAATATAAATATCATATCATGTTCACATTACTTTTTTTAACAAAAAATGGCAAAAAGTGTACTAAGTGCACCGTCTCATTTCTATACCATAAACTAAAACTAAAAATTCTCAAATAAAATTATTATTATAAAAACTGCTTACTCCCCGCCTGCAGCACCATAAAGTATTTAGAATTTTATACAGATATAGTGATGCTTGTTTTTCTCTTTTCAGTTCATAACTTCTAAGCAGTCGGGTTTTTGTTTTTATAATAATAATTTTATTACTAATACTTTGGTTATTCTGTTGACTGTTATAGTATCGTTGTAGTTTAGTTAGTTAGCGAGTAATAGTGAGTAGGAACATAGGGAAAGCGCCTACTGAGTACTGCTACTTTTGCGGAGAGGAGGACACTCTGCGACACGCTATTTTTGGGTGTCCGGCCTTTAATGACCTGAGGTCAGCGGCACAAGGAACCAATTGCAAAGTGGACTCAGACAACCTAATTGAGCGTATGCTCTCCGGGGAAGTCGAGTGGAACACATACGGCAAGATGCTCCGGAAAATAATAATGAGGAAAGAGAATAAAATTATTATTATAAAAACAAAAATCTCGACTGCTTAGAAGTTATGAACTGAAAAGAGAAAAACAAGGATCACCAAATCTGTATAAGCAGTCGAGATTTTTGTTTTCATAATAATAATTTTATTTGAGACTTTTTAGTTTTACTTTATGGTATAGAAATGAGACGGTACACTTAGTACACTTGTTCTAGTACATGATATAATATTCACATTTTTGAAATGGTCTTTTTACGACCTTTCAATTGGTACCCATATTGCTAAGATAAGAGAAAAAATACACACATCCCCCCTTTTTTCCCCCATTTACAGCCGCCATTTTGAAAATGTATATAGCCTATGTCACTACCACAATTTTGACAAATTCAACGACACCTCACATGTCAAAATCCGTTCAGCCGTTTAGGCTGACGAGGCCGAGGAAAGGGACAATACATACATACATACGGAAAAGCAAAAAAAAAATAACTTAAAGGCAGCCGGCACGATGAAATGCCACGCGGTACCGTGCTGACTCGGCAGTCAAGAGATTCGTCTCGAGAAAAAAAAAAGTGAGTAGGAACATACGAGTGCATATCTTGACAACCTATGAATTTATGCGAACCTCCCGAGGGAAAGGGTTGGTTGTAGATAACTAACTAACTCTTCCACTCCATGGGGCTACGCTTAAATTGCCGCGCTCGAGTAAATCCCTAGATCCCCTCTTCGGCTGGTACTGTTCATAATAATTCTGCAAAAAACAATCCAACGTATCAGTACTTGTACGAGTATGTACCACCATAACTTATCACACGGTCAACTTACGTCACTCGACATTAGTAAAGTAATACCTCATACAAAATACATCATACATCACGTACATTTTACGCTTTCCACTCTTTTGCGCACGCGCAGTTTTTGCGCCAAGCATTCTTCATAAGAAATCTTCTTTGCTATTAACACAGTTAATTGCCGATTTGTATGCCGAATGAACAACTATGGCGGTGTGTTTTTGTTTGTATCGTCTGTGCTGTAATCTTCTAGAAACTGCGGCCACCTGGTCAATAATTAACATTTACATAGAGCCTACTTGTAGTTATTATTATTTATTTGAAGGTGTTTATACCAGTGTTAATAAAAAGTAATGTTTATATCTTTATGGGTTTCTAGTTTTGTACGCAGATAGGTGCTAGTATAAATGTAACCTCTTTGGTCCAGTGGCTAGCTTCTAATCAAGAGGTCCTGGTTCGATCTTAGAGTCCTGTTTGGCGCCATGAAGTATTTAAGACAGATGGTCACAATCTTTATAATTACAGTTAGTGATTGTTACAATCATACATTATTACCCGATATCCGCCAACACCCACTGGAGCAGCACGGTGGGTTTAAGTATTATATATCCACTCCTCTCATCTCCTAGAGAGGCCTACTTATATAAAACAAGCTGATAATAAAAAAAGAACTAGTTAACTAGCCAAGCTCCTTGCATATCCAACTTCATTAAGGAATTATACAAGTAGGTACGTCGGTTTAGAGTTTGGGGCCTTAAATCAGAATGACCTGGATTTGATCCTGAAACGTTCGCCTTGGTCCTCAACCAACATTCTCATTCACTCTCGTTTTATAAATGTCTTTCGTACGTATTTTCTTCTCCTTTCACTCATTCTTTCTAGGTGACCAAACTTTTCTCAGCGCAAATCTAAAACGATTTATTTTAGTATTAAAAATTCAATTGCAAAAGATTCCTATATATGTATAACTATTAGGTCTTGATACTAAAAACAACCCATACAGAAATATAAGTACCATAATAACAACAATTACAGCTGACACTTGCACTTAAAGAGCTGTTAAGTTAGATACAAACATGAACCCAACACCGTATGCATATTAATCAAAACGGATATTGTTTTTATCGCGCCATTGTTCCCGCTGTTATAATCAACGGCTATTCTTTTAAATGTGCAACAACACCCGAAAATTTATTGTAATCTCTATTGTTTATAATTTTAAGGTCCACATTCATTTGCATCGGTATTTAGCAACGCTGATTGATCTAAATTGATTAATGAGATGAATGTCCTTATTAATGTGGCATTGTCTTACGATCAGACTAAGGTTACTTAATAATTGCTGCAATTAACTGTCAATTTGCATATATTATTGTTATTTTTTGTTTGTTTACTGACAAGGAATATCACAACAATAGCAAGTGTTAAACACTTTACATTATAATATATTCTTGCTAGCGCAATTGGTAATGTTTTGGTTTCAACAAAGAAGTCCTGGGTTCAATTTCTGACTCGGATTGTATATTTTCTAATGGCTCAGGTCTGATGTGGTGATATGCTTCAGTAGTGGCTAGTAGCCACCCTACTGGCAAAGACCGACAATCGATTAATCTTTTTGACAATGACACCGCCTAAAAGCATTTTGTATGTCTACTTCTACTATCTTACTTTATTTTACGCATGGTTAATTGGCGTTAAATAAATAAATAAAAAAAAATTAACAAAACATAGACCCGACTCAAAACGTACTAAAAAGTAAAAAATAACTGAGTCATTTAGTTGCTCGGTTCTATTTTTTGTTAAAAAATTTTATTTCTTACATTTTAGTGATTTATCGCCACGTAACGTACTTGTACTATACTGTCATAGCATACTGTCATACGCACTTGTAACCAAAAAGCTACCGATACTTACACAAAAACCGAAATCGCTGCAATTGTGCCTATAAAATTTTCAGAGTTCCTTCAATTTTCCCAGGATATCATCATCAGATCCTAACATGATGACAATGGGACCATCTTGGAATTGAGCCCTTTCTAATAAAAAAAGAATTATCAAAATCGGAAAACTCTGTAAAAAGTTATGCGTCGAATTGAGAACCTCCTCCGTTTTTTTTCGTCTGTTAAAAATATCAAAATATTATTTAAATGAAACCTGCTACGAGTAATGTAAAGATGCTAACTACCTAGTGCAAATTAATTTGTAATGTTTTAGACTAGACTTTCCATAATTTAATGCATAATTCTATAAAGTAATGTGATTAAGTTCTTTATTAGTTGAAGGTTAAATTAACAGAGTTTCTTGTCAGATCTTTTTGCTTTTACCTTGAATTCGATAAAACCTGTAAAGTCATTAAAGAGACAGGTATGATTTTTCAATTGTATTTAAAGAGCAACTCTAGTTGAAATAAATTAATTTGAATTCAAAATTAGAAGTATAAATCAAACATGAGATAGTGTAACGACTAAAATTAATTCACTGATAACACAATCAAACACAAATCACATGTTTTTCAAGTCCGTATAATTATTATCAAGTTAAAGCCCTTTTATCGCTGTACCACATTTTATCTTAAACACACTTAATTGTCATCAACGTTTATCCTACATTCTGAACACACCGAATTTACTATCTCTGAATGGACGATTCAAAGCAGTGGATAAACTAAGACCTATTACTTTTCTTGTATCTTTAGGAGCCACTATTCCATCGTCCCATAGCCGCGCGGTGCTATAATAAGGTCGACCTTCTTTCTCAAATTGTGCTTCTAACGGTCCCCTAACCTTTTTCTCATCTTCATCACTCCAAGGCTTCTTATCTCTTAAAGCTTTCTCTTTTGCAACTAGTGATAAAACAGTCGCAGCTTGAGGTCCACCCATCACAGATATTCTGGCATTAGGCCACATGTACAGGAAACTTGGAGAGTAAGCTCGTCCACACATGCCGTAATTACCAGCTCCAAAACTCCCACCTACAAGAACAGTTATCTTCGGTCCTTTAAAACAGCTTACAGCTGTAACCATTTTCGCGCCATTCTTGGCAATTCCACCAGCCTCAGCCTCTCTGCCGACCATAAAACCGGTAATATTTTGTAGAAACAGAAGCGGTATTTTACGAGCTGCACAAAGCTGAATAAAATGCGAACCTTTTAAAGCAGCTTCTGATTGCAAAACGCCATTATTGCCTATAACGCCTACAGGGTGACCATACACCGATGCAAATCCACACACCAATGTATCGCCATAAAACTGTTTAAATTCATGAAACCTACTACCGTCTACAATTCTTGCGACTACTTCTCGAATATCGAAAGGTCTTTGTATATTCGCACCCACAATTCCGTGTAGCTCTTCAATGTCATGAACTGGCTCGTCAACTTTAGGTGGATAATTTCTGGCTGGTTGATCATTATTCCAATTAAGATTAGCTACTACATTTCTTGCCAAGTGTAAGGCGTGCTCGTCATCTTGAGCATAATGATCAGTCACCCCAGATTGTCGGCAATGTAAGTCGGCACCTCCTAAATCCTCAGCCGACACAGACTCCCCGGTGGCTGCTTTCACTAACGGCGGGCCAGCAAGAAAAATTGTTCCCTGGTTTTTAATTATAATACTTTCGTCTGACATGCTGGGGATATAAGCACCTCCGGCAGTACACGATCCCATAACTACAGATATTTGCGGGATGCCTTCCGCGGACATGTTCGCTTGATTGTAAAATATCCGTCCGAAATGTTCCCTATCGGGAAAAACATCCGCTTGGTCCGGTAAATGAGCACCTCCCGAGTCGACGAGGTAAATGCAAGGAAGCCGACATTCCTGTGCGATCGCCTGCGCACGCAAATGCTTCTTTATTGTCATAGGAAAATAAGTGCCTCCTTTAACGGTAGCGTCGTTCGCAACAATCATGCAGTCCTGACCTTGAACTTTACCGATAGCAGTAACTATGCCGGCGCACGGAACCTGACCTTTGTACATGTCGGTGGCGGCCAACGTGCTCAATTCTAAAACGTCGCTTCCTTCGTCCACTAACCGGTTAATCCTGTCTCTGACGAGCAATTTTCCTCTTGCCGTGTGTCTCTTTACCGCCTCTTCGGGCCCACCTTTGATAGCGTCGCTCGTTTTCTGGCAAAGCTCCTCGACGAGTTCGTCCATTTTCGCCTTATTCTCTTGATAGTAAGGGTCATTTTTGTTCGGCTCGCTTCCGATTACCGTCGCGTAGTTGTACTGCCGGCATTGGGCATTCAATCGCCGTAAACCTCTGACTAGTTTTAACATTGCGCTTTATAAATTCATTTAAACACGACCGTCCGTCGAGTTCGCTTTCGACTACTGACGATAATGTGTAATGTTATCAAAGCGATTAACTCGCACAAAAACAATTTTTGTCGTATGGTTTGACCCGCGTTGATAAAAACTTGAATAATGAAACGATAATGCGAATTGTAAGTGGCTCGAAGTAATATTTACATAAATACACTTATCACGAGTCGTAAATCGTCATTCAAGTCGCGTCTGCGCATATTACTATGCGCTGAAGTGTATGACAATGGCACGCTTTTCGGCTTTACAGACCGTAAACACGTATACAATTTATGCGACCTACTTGTACTACCCACGTTAGGTAGGTAACTAACCGATAACCGTCACGTTTGTATATGAATGAAGTATTCAAAAAGCTCTAAGCAAATCTATTTGGAATGAAATCGAAAGTGTCTAACACAGTTTATCTTGTTGTCTGTATGAGTGTGCTTAATTTTCATTAGATATAATGGAGTATCACTTGTGTTGTGATGTTTGCCATTACTGCGATAATGATGTATAAACTTACACTAGTCAGTTAAATAGTAAATAATAGATAAGAAGTGGTAGTAGAAAATACAGAAATAAAAGCAACTCAGTTTACCTATTTCAATGTTGAAATTTTAATGATTTAACAAAACATCTAATTTATAATCTTTTTAACCGACATCAAAAAGGAGGAGGTTCTCAATTTGATTGATATTTTTTTTCTTAGCGGTAGCAACAAAAATAAATTTTTGTTTTAATTTTCTACCTCTTTTTAATTTAATTTTTTTAAAAAAAAGTTATTGACAGAAAATTCTAACTGAATATTATCGAAAACTATAATAAATATTCCTTTTCTACCTCGTTGGTCTAGTCACTAGGTTAGCCTAATGTGGCTTCGATCATGAGGACCTGGACTCGAATCTTGGGTCTTCTATGAAATTTTCAGTAAATTCAAGGCCCGGAGTCGGGAAGCTCTAAGAGCTCGTTAAGCCGTTGGTTCTGATTACTATATTCAACATCTGATAGTGATCTAATAAATTAAACATTACCACCCTTAAGCCCTAATTACTAAATTAAATGTTACAATTTAACAACCCGCAATGCAGCCACGATCGGCATCTACGATCCATATCCCCTCTCCTGTTTGGAGGAAGCCCCGGCCAGCCCTATAATGGACCGTAAAGAAGCCACCGTCAATACTCGTAATAATATTAAATCAAAGTTAATTTGATTACTTCTAAGTACTAAATATCATTATAATAATCCTGTCACGTTTTCCCCTACGGCATTATAGCATATTATAACAGTCCCATGGCGTCAGAATGTTATTCGAACATAAACAATAAGCACCACGGCCCATAGTAATTCCAATAAGCCGTAGTAAGTAGGTATTAATAGTGTGTCATCGGTCACGTAGAAGGACTGGCGAAACAAACGGTGTTCCGTATCTAATCAGCATCGCAGAATCTGTGTGCCGAAGCAGGTGAATGACACCTCACTTTCAGCTTAGCTCGATAGATGGAGCTACTTGATAGCTTTATTTTTAAAACCAGCGAATATCAACGACTTTTACTAGTTCCGGTTTCTTCAAAAAAGAAGGACTTTTATTCAAACGTTTATCCCGAATCCATTCAGCTTAACTCAGACTGGCACTGGCACTGAAGCAAAGCGACGCGTTGCGTCTTTATTTGAGCTTATATATAAAATTAATGTCTATTTTTCATTTACTAAAGAACGAAGTGGTATAATATTATACAAAAATAAAATCAAGCGTCTACATGTTTGAATAACACAACTTTGTAGCTAAATGTTTTGAAACTAAAGATGATTATTACGATTGACGAACTTGATGTGTCGCTTCGCTTCCTATCAGAGTTGATCCTTGGAGACCTGTCATCGTACCAATTAACTTCACGGAATTAATTTTATTGTATGTTTGTTTCAGGATCGAGATGAACAGACAAAGCTGGAAATGAAACACCGACAGGAAGAAGATGATTTGTACAGAAAATTTTCCAAACATCGAGAAGAAGAAAACAGGAGAATACGAGAAGAAATACAGGTAACATATGAATGTAGAGAAATTATAATTCTATAAAATCTAATGATCAAAATGTAGATATAAGATAGAGAAATATTTATTAAGTATAATTAAACCACGAGTCTGTGTCACGAGCCATAGGCATATTATTTCTTGTATAGTAAAAAGTATCTTGTCCTATATTGAAATATTTTGTTGTTCGTTACAGGATGAATGGGAGAGAGAACTAGAAAGGTTAACGAACAGATTCCAACAAGAAATGCAAGTCAAGAAACGAAGGCCAGAGTCGGAAATTGGCGCACTTACTCTACGACACCAGCAGGAGAGAGCAGATCTAGAGAAGAATATGACGCTACGGAGAGATAAGAAAAAAGAGAGTTTAACGAGAAAAATGTTGGAACATGAAAGGTATTTACATATTTATTTATATATAAACCGACTTTACAGATATGCTTACCTTGTCTAATTTTTAGTACGACTTGAGAGCGTTTCAATATTTTTATTAAAAAAATTTTAACCTAAGATACTATAGAGTTTATAGAGTTGCGAATATAAATACCCAAACTTATGTAATGTTAGAAATACCAAACCAGTGAGGAGCTTAGCTATTCAGGAAATATTTGGCCTAAATGTTTATAAAACTTGGACAAAGCTTTCATTATTATTTATTTCATTTCCCCAATAGGTACATCAATTGTAGGTAGATACAAAAAGAAACACTTTTAATATCATATTAAACATTCAAATAAGCTCAGTCAGTGACCGTAAAAATCGCGCTCATCAGCGGTCGGGTTCAAACAGTAGTGGGAAGTTACTTTCATTCGCCGCGCTAAAACCGGATGTTAGAATAAACGCATGAGAATATACACTGAATGACTTATCAGATTAAATATGTTAACAAGCGACGGCAACAACGATGAGAATCTTAATTACAATTCATCTTAATTCTTAGCAATCTTAACCATTCGTAACGTATTTGTTTACGAAAATTAACTTTCTTTTGTTTTGTGTTTGATTTCAAATTCTTATCGCTGCAATGACATGACAAAACAATATCAACGTTATCTGAGGTTAAAGAATAATTAATTTATTTCTCTTTAAAAAACTTACTTTTCTCTTACAGAAAAACATTAAAACATATTCTAATCATATTTACAGACAATTAGTCCGAAACAAAATTTTTTTTAGTTATTTTCGGTACGAAATCTGTACCACAGTGTAAGCATTATTACTATTACTGTTAATACCACTCTGATAAAATAGTTTATTTTAATACGTAAATCAAACAAATCAACTTCGATATAAAAATGTAATATAAGTCTTAACAACTTTACACAGAATGAATCGTCTAGTAGTTGTTAAATATAAAAATTGTCAATTTTCTAACCATACATCAACTTGTTTGTTTTCAGGGCAGCAACAGCAGCGCTAGTAGAGAAGCAGAGCCACGAGATGATGGAGTTGATCACTGAGAGGCGGTCGGAGTACATGGCGGCGTCGTCGCTGTACCTCGACGGGGAAGAGGCGCCCCCCTACCCCGCGCGTGCGCCGCCGCCGCAACCCCCGCTCGTCTCCAAGTTCCACATATACACTGACCCCACGGAATTTGCGGATGTCGACAAAATTGCTATCTCGGTAAATACAGAACTACTTGTTTACATTATGCAATAATAACGATTAGTAATAATACTGAGAATTATATATTATAATGGCGTTAGAAGACTTTATATTTGCGGCCCTTGCATTTGAGACTATAGGTCCCAAACAACTGATCCATGTATCTGGTGACCAAAGTGCTGGTGCTTATCCTGCCCAAAGAATAAGCCTCGTTACAGAGAGGAAATAGCCCTAATTAGATGGGGACCTTGGCTTTGGGTGAACAATTAGATGGCTTATTCCTTCTTTTGTTTATTATTTTGGTCTGAATTAATCGATAAATCAAATATTTCCTATACTTTTTATTTCCAGGTAGCACAAGAAGACCAAAAAACATTTACAGACCTCGTGCGGCAGTTGGTGGGGCGCTGTGCGAGCGACGTAGAGAAGGCGCGCACTATCTTCCGCTGGATCACCGTGAAGAACCTCAACAATATACACTTCGATGATAACCTCAAAGGAGATTCACCGCTGGGATTGCTCCGAGGCATCAAACACGGCACCGAGAGTTACCACGTTCTGTTTAAGAGATTGTGCAGGTAGATATTGTGTAACAGCAAACATAGGCAAGCTGAGACTGCGTTCTGAGTGGCAGCACAACGCGAAATCGTCAATTCGCCTGCTCGCAATCCAGTTAGGTTCAATTATGTCGAATATTGAATCAACGATACGCCTGTAGAGTGTGCTATCAGGACACAGGCTGAATCCTCACCCGCATGATACAGGATGGGAAACCGAGGGGAGGAGAGAAGCGCAGGAGACAAGATTCCCGTCTCCGTAAATGAATGACTGAACAAGGCGCCTGCCGCTCCTTTTTCAATCTCAATTCTCTTCCGTCATTCCTATTAAAAAGCTTTTAAAGGCCTACAAAACTAAATGAATTAAGTATAATGTAACATCTTAAAATAGGTCTTGACTACGCAATAGATATCTACTATTATTATAGGTACAAGTATGGAGAAACTCAGATTAATTTTTTATTCGATTACTTATAAAGTTTACTTAAAAAGAAAAGCCAGTCCTAAAACCTTAAATGAATTATAATCGTTCTCCAATATTTATCACAAAACGGGCATTTTTTAGGCCAAAAGACAACCTACAAAAAGGGTGGCCTTGTAGTGGGCCCTTAATTTTTTTAAAGATTATAATGGCAATTACTATTTCCTTTTATTTCAGCTACGCAGGTCTCCATTGTGTAGTCATCAAAGGCTACAGCAAGTCCGCCGGCTACCAGCCAGGCGTCAGGTTCGAGGACAACCGCTTCAGGAACTCCTGGAACGCGGTATACGTAGCCGGAGCGTGGAGATTCGTGCAGTGCAACTGGGGCGCTAGACATTTGGTGAACGCAAAAGATGCTCCCAAACCTGGGAATAGAGGGAAAAGTGATAGTTTAAGGTTGGTAAATGCTTCGAGATGTTCTTAAAACGTGTGTATTTATCTATGTTAAACAGGCGAACGTAACATACCTACTTTGAAATAGCTAAAAATCAGATTAAATTTTATGTTTATAGCTCATAAGCAAATGACTCATGACATCTTAAGCTGAAAACATTGCCTGTAAAGAAAAAACACTTAGTTCCACAATTCAAATTAACAACAGGCTTTTAAAAAAATGTATATTACGCGTAAAATATAGGATCCTTTCAATACAATAAGGCTTGCCAAAAGAATCACGAAACTTTGTTTTCGAGTTCATGAAATCAACAGAAAGGTGATGCCAAATGTCAACTGCGTTGCTGGTCTTTCTAAGCAGATCTTTAACCTTCAAACCCTTAAGGCCCCTGTTATCCCGTTTTAAGACGTCAGGAACACAGCCCTACGAAAATATTAAGTCAATTTGCAGAGTAAGGCTAAGGCAGTCTGCTGTCGCGCAGGCGTTTAACTCGGCTTACTCTATTCCCCAGGTATGAATACGACGACCACTACTTCCTAACGGACCCGCGGGAGTTCATCTACGAGTTCTACCCGCTCCAGCCGGACTGGCAGCTCCTGAAGACTCCCATCACACTGCACGACTTTGAGGAGCTGCCGTTCGTCAGGTCGCTGTTCTTCCGATACGGGCTCTACTTCAGTGACCCTAACACTAAAGCTGTTATGTTTACGGACTCCACAGGTAAGAACTTTATCTTTACTATATAGTAACATTTACTAGAAGGTATACCAAAGCACAATTTTCCCAATACTAGTGCCAGGACCCTGCGGTCTTTTACTTCTTGCCAGATTACCAACCGATAAGCGAAATTTCATATATGATTCAAGAAAATCTCCTTGCTCTGAAATAAATCACACCCGAACGTGTGATTTATTTCAGAGCAATTTAGAAATTTCAGAGCTATTCAGAAAAATTTAGTTATATTGCCAGCGTAATATCGATCCTATTGTGATTCATCTATACTAATTTTATAAATGCGAAAGTAATTGTTTGCTTGTTTCTGAGTCACGCCAAAACTACTGAACCGATTTAAATTAAATTTGGTACACAGATAGTTTAGACTTTAGAGCCTGAGAAAGGACGTAGGCTATTTTTATTGAACTATCACAAAACAGAATTTCTTGCGGAAGGAGTTGCGAGCGTCCGCTAGTTATTTACAAAACGTTTAACTTCAAAATAAGTATGAATAGTAAAGGTCTTTCTAATGATTATCTCATTCTGTTGTTTTTTGCTATCTAATAAGTTTTTGTATGTGTAGGTGCGGCGACTATGCGCATAGCCATGCCGGCACACATGCAGAGCTCGCTCATCTTCCACTACAACCTCAAGTTCTACGACACGGAAGGCGACGGGTTCGACGGCGTCAGCCTCAAGCGCTTTGTTATGCAGGTGAGTTATTGTGATTTTAATTTTATAACCGACGAAGAAACGGGAGATGTTTTTTTTACGAACAATTCCATTAATTAATTAACATAAAACAATGGTTGACTAACCAAAATAATATCAAATTAACGTCTACTCGGTGGATATGAAATGCAAATACTCATCAACAGATTTTTGAAATAGAAATGTTTTTTTAATTAAAATTAAAAAAATTGTCCATCGCCTTGAATTTTTCATCATCTTGTCCATTGATGGCCATTGTGTAAGGGAAAGAAAAAAAGCGCAGAAATCTGAAAATGTATGACGGCGGCCGATATGTTGTCGCAAAGTGTCACTTGCATCGTGGTTTGATAAAAATATATAATTTGTTAGTGTTATACAAACAAAATCGTGGTTCAGGGTATGTTCCATTCTGGTTTCTGGTTTCACAGGGCAAACTAAAATGTTGGCATGACTTCACTTATCAATATAGGCATTTAATAATAATTAATATTGGAATGTCTGCAACTATTAGTTATAAACACTTGCATATTCCTTGTCGAGTTTTTAAGAAATGGTAGAAATATAGCTGCACCGGGACCAGGTAAATTTTGAAACTAAGAAAAAATGTTTGGGAACCACTGGTCTAAACCCTCACCAATCTCTGAAATCCGCTGTCCATCACTGTATATGTATTTTTTGTATGTTTTTTTTCCAGTCGGTGGTAGGCAATGTGGTATCGTTCCGCGTGCACGCGCCCTGCAGCGGCGCCTTCCTGTTGGACATCTTCGCGAACGCCGTCACGCCGAGAGAGTACCTCACTGGAGAACCTATGAAGTTCAAAAGCGTTTGCAAGTTTAAGGTAGCTATCACCTTGATATTCAATGATATTGTAATAAACTTATTTTAATGGCCCACTAGATGGCCAAGGATGGCTTTATAGGAGACGGGATTAAAAAACATCTGCTTCAATCCAGATTGGTGCACTTAGGTCCCTACTGTAATTTTTTACCACCAGTACCAGACCAGACACAGTGTTGGTTGGTTCTAGACTGCTACTGAGAGTTTCTTGAAAGCTAACCCAATACCTCACGATCCAAATCCACAGAACTAATCCCTGGACTAAAGAATCATTCTGTATATACAAAATTAAAATATAAACTCACGTCACTGTATTGAGTATTCCCGACTTATTTGGAACCCATACCGGGTCCTTAGTCATTAGCTTCCTTGCTTTATGCAACGCGGCAAAGCAAACTGCGGGCGGCGCGTGCGACCGTATTATAATTCTAATGTAGGTATTTTGTAATGTTCTTGCTCATAGCAAACATACATTTCTTATCGTAACTCATTATCAGCCTATTACACTCAGGATTTTCTCCTTTAGATAGAGAATAAGTCATAACTCAGTCAAATAATGCAGTTAGTTAGTTATAATAGTATCTCTTAATAAAATGATGTTTTACTCAATCGTAGCAGATAAATATGCATCATGTCATTACAGATATGCTGTGCAGAGCTGCAAACGGTGATGGTGCCGCTGCCAGACTGCGCGAGCGGCGAGTGGGGCCCGACCAAAGCCACCAGGCTGTTTGGACTTGTACCCATTACTCATCAGGTATATTAATTAACAAACAGCATAATCTGCTTTCGTAATAGTTAGTAGAGCCATTAATTCACAAGCATGATCTTTCAAAAGTCCATTCAAAAACCAACGCACCCCCGAAATTTTTTTTAATCATTACATGTTAGACGTTAGATCCTTGACTGAATCTGAAATTAAAGCGAACTAACTTGTAAGAGTTGGATGAAATCCGCACCCTGGTTCCCACGTTTTCTACACGACATCGTACCGGAACGCTGAATCGCTTGGCGGTAATTGTTCGTCGACAGGATGGTAACTACTTACGTTTGAAGCCTTCCCACCAGCCAGACATGGACCCATGACCTTCGTCTTATAAATCCACTGCGCCGCGTAGGTCGTCAAATAATGCGTAATGCATTTCAATTACAGGAAGCGTTAGTATTCGCGGGTCGGGAGCTCGAGATCCAGTTCCGCATGTCGCGCCCTCTGGCGGACTTCATGGCGACACTTCACAAGAACGGCGTGGACGAGAAGCGCCTCTCCAAATACGTGCAGCAGAATGTATCCGACGACATTGTCAACTTTTACATCACTTTCCCTGAGGAGGGTAGGTGGACTTTTATTTTTTGACAATAACTTGTAGGTAAGTGCAGGTAGTGGAAGTAGTTGTGTATGCAAAACATAGAGAACGCATTCAATCAAATGACTTCAGTTAAGAAATATGAAAATTCAAAGAAAACGGGTCTTGTCTGTCCACTTCATAAAAGTATTGTTATGTTTTAACGATCGATAGATGTCAGTTTGAAAGTCGGTAGAGTTTTAATTCAGAAGTTCAGCAGTTCCAGCTGATACAGGCTAACAATCTTATGAATAATTTTGTTTCATACGGCAACATTATAACTTGTGCCGAACTTAACAATCCATAACCAATATAAATGTTCTTTATATATTATTAGTATCGTGGAACCCGCCATAGCGGATGCACTTCGAACCTTTTGGATCTTTTAATTCTTTATATTTAAAAAATAATGTCTGTTTGTTAGTCTTGTTAAAACTGGAAGATCTTTTTGGATCTAGCATTTTTTTAGTTGTTCTTATAATAGGGGTCCTAAAAATATTAAAAAGCCTGTATGAACCAAAACTTTGGAGTACCAGAACAGTAATATTTAAACGACTTTTTTCTCTGTAGGTCAATATGGACTGGACATATACACACGTGAACGCGGCGGCCCCACAGCTATACATCAAAACGGTTCAACAGAGAAAGAGAAGCATCTTCTGACGCACTGCTGTAAATATCTCATCAACAGTAGCAAGAGAAACTGAATGGATTCGCCTTTTGAAGAAATTTTGTCTTCCTCCGGAATAATTCTCCGTCACGTAGTGGAGAATATATAATTAAATTGACACAGGTTCATTTTATTGTATTATGAACTCATTCCTCCTAGTCCACGATTTCAAGTTTATAATCCTCTATGGTCATGTGATATCATTGATCATAGTTTTCCACCATAATTAGGCACCAAAAATAGTACTATTACAGTACTGTACCTAAATCCTTCTTTGCTCAGTTTTAAATTTTAATTTCGCAAAGATTGTTAACTCAAAAACAGGTTAAATAGCCTCCGATTTTTAAATTGATCTGGCAACATTTGAGCAAAAACATTTTTTTATTTGTGGCAAACTATTTAAAAAGGTAAATATCGTTAACTGATCAAGTCTATAATGAACATTAATGAATGGAAAAGCAAGCTTTGAAGCAAACAGATTCGGTAGATGTTTTAGTTTATAACTAAATGTAAGAATTATATCCAAATGTAGATATTAATAGAAAATAAAAGCCGTCCATTAATATAATCATTTTATTAAGTAATTATTATTAATACATTACTTTTATCTTATATAATTTTATACATAATGATTTGTAAATGATTTTTTTAGTTTTTCTAAGTACTCTAGGTTGTGCTAATGCAATCTAATTGCATTTTACGTAATTTATCATAAATATAATTTACATAAACTGGTATTTTGTAATAGTTCTCACAATTTTTAAATATATACTAATGAAGTAATAACGCAAGTAATGACAATATTTTTAACATAAAGTAACACGATGCAAAAATAAAACAGAGTTAAGACACTTGCTTTCGAATAATAGGTGAAATAATTGGTGGTCCATATAAAATAGGTTATTATTTCTTTAAAAAATTTATATTTCTTGAAAAATTATTATTTTAAAGAATTAAAAATGAAACAGATAATACTTAAAAGGTAAGTTAGTGCACAAAATATAATTGAATTCGTTAGATCATGTATTGGTATAGAGATTGATACAGACTATTTATCTATTATATAATTTATGTTTGTACCAAATAAAAATCTCGCCGTTTTAACGTATTACGTACGTTTAATTACATGATTATGTCGAACAACCATAAAATACGCTAAAAATAATTCGTAATGGATTGATAATACAAAAAAAAATAAAACGAAATCGAGTATGTTTTATGCCAAAAGGTTTTAATAGATATTACGCTTATCTGATTTAAAATATCAGTGCATATCTAACGACTTAAATTTTTGAGAAAAATAAGTATATAGCAAATACACAAAAATAGTAAATGTACTCGTATATATGTAATAACAGAAGAATATGTCCACTTACGCTTAACCTATAAGATATAGTTATTGAACGAATTGTATCGAAATAATAATTTTAACATTACATATTAAGAGATACGTAATTTATATTACAGTTTTTTTTATTGTACACCACATTTATATTATTATTGTAAATTTTTATAAAATATATGGCATGTTATTTTTCTAATTTTCGTTTTGTTTACAACCTATACAGTCAGATCCTTATTTAGTCTTATCTCATTTGAGCACCGTATACGGACGGAATGTAAGAGCCATAGGTAAATAAAAAAATCATGTAAGCCAATAAAAGATAATCTAATACAATAAAAAATATGTATTAAAAGACTTCTTAGTCGAAGTCGGTGTAAATCCGACAACTTAAAACCCATGGCATTAAGTACTGGGAATGATCATGGGGAAAATTTTCATAATTCTTTCAAGTTAGATTGTGTTCACAAACACCAATTAATTCCTGTTCAAACAAAATAAGCTTTTAATTGTGAAAACGCAGATGTTTTCAATTTATTCCTTGCGTAATAATCCCACACAAATAACCGAACGTGAACATGTTCAACTCGTAAGCTTTTGTTTGTTATTTTGACCCAAGTTGATAAAAATTAAAAATAAACTATTAATAAAGTTTATAAAATCATTACATAGCAATCAACAAAACTTTAATTTTTTAAATTATTTATTTAAATTACATATCACACCACACTTTTCTCTTGAAAAAGGTTTGGTGTAAAAGAAGATGTAGTTACTAAAATTGAGAAAGGGATACTTGTGCTTTGGTTTGGGCATGAAGAGAGAATGGATGAAAGATGATTAACAAGAGAGATTTTTCAGGCGTGGGTGAGCGAAAATTTAAGGGGCAGGCCTAGGCGAACGTTGCTGGACCAAATTCAGGACATTTTAAATAATGGCCTTGTCCCTAAGAGTACCCTAAACCAACGATCTTGTATGAAAGGATTAATGAGAGTGGACGAAGCTGAGGCAGTATGCAAGGACCGTGGCAAGTGGAGGGATGTGGTCTTTGCCTACCCCTACGGGAATATATCACACAAACATTAATTTAATGCAATTTGTTTCTCTACTTTTGAGTGACTTCCACAAATGGGTTATGTGGCATGATCTTCTACATTTGTTTGTCAAGAGTTACAGTTTGTAGAGTTCAAAGAGCAGGTGAAAGTTACGTTGTGGACTCTAGAGGATCTCAAAGCGATAATAGGGATCGCCAAAGAAGATGAGAGGAAGAAGCTTCTAGAGGAAAATCTCAAAAAAAATGAAATAGAAGTTGTCACATATACTTGTATAGGGTAAGTAGAACTTGATCTAATTATTGAATTATCGTAATCTATGATCTAAATAATTGTCAGTTCAAACTAGTTGAACTGAACGCTCGGTTGGTTGGTTGGTTGGTTATTGTCTAAGAGTTATTGCCCGGGCTATTTGATTATTACAGCACATTTTATTAAGTCGTCTCCTCATTTTTTTCAAATTGCCCTTGCATTTTTCATAATGCCGAATTAATTACTTCGTCCATAACATAGACATAGCTAAGAAGCTATTATCATAGATAAATATTTTATAGACCAGCCTCTATATTTTAAATCTCATATATCTCATTGCTATTTTCGCTAAAAGGAGCAAGAAGTTCTTAATATTTTTTTAGCATATGCGCAGAAACCGTCAAAGATAAATATTGTCATCAATATAATAATTAGATTTATAAATATCATTAGTCTAGTCAGCCCATGTTGCTTAAAACACGAGGTCTAGGGTATGGAATGATTCACAGTCGAGTCTTTCCTCCTTCAAAGAAATATTTCTTACAAGATCTGGTCTTGTATAGGCCATTATTGGCTGCAGTTAACTTAGAGACATTACACAAGTCCGTGGTTAGCGTTGAGAGTAGCTCTTTGTTCTACACCTCGTATCAGTGTTCCTAAGAGTCCTTCCATTTCGCTCGCCGTCTCACGCAACTGGGTGTTGTCGAAACACGAGTCTGTAACAAACATTATATTATGGTTAATATTTTGTATTTTTTCTATAAATATACACAAAGTTAAAAATTTACAAGTGAAAAATTGTTAGCGTACGCTCGTGGTGTCGGAACATTAGGTCATAAATTAGACTGTCACTTTCATGAGTCTTGTTATCAGGCAACCATGAGCTTAAGAAAATATCAGGACAGCGGGTGATCAGAGATTTTGATTGTCGTATGTCTACTGGGACTGGGTTTATTTATGTAGATGTATAGATATAGAATGATGTTACCATCCATAGCGGAGTTGTTGGTGAGTATCTGCTGCAGGCGGTCCAGCACAGTGTCGAGGTCGGCGTTGAGCTCTCGCATCTTGTCGTTGCTGCTCTCCACGCAGCGGATGTCGGCTGCGAAGCGCTGCTCCGTGGCCGATATGTAGATGTATAGATATAGAATGATGTTACCATCCATAGCGAAGTTGTTGGTGAGTATCTGCTGCAGGCGGTCCAGCACAGTGTCGAGGTCGGCGTTGAGCTCTCGCATCTTGTCGTTGCTGCTCTCCACGCAGCGGATGTCGGCTGCGAAGCGCTGCTCCGTGGCCGATATGTAGATGTATAGATATAGAATGATGTTACCATCCATAGCGAAGTTGTTGGTGAGTATCTGCTGCAGGCGGTCCAGCACAGTGTCGAGGTCGGCGTTGAGCTCTCGCATCTTGTCGTTGCTGCTCTCCACGCAGCGGATGTCGGCTGCGAAGCGCTGCTCCGTGGCCGATATGTAGATGTATAGATATAGAATGATGTTACCATCCATAGCGAAGTTGTTGGTGAGTATCTGCTGCAGGCGGTCCAGCACAGTGTCGAGGTCGGCGTTGAGCTCTCGCATCTTGTCGTTGCTGCTCTCCACGCAGCGGATGTCGGCTGCGAAGCGCTGCTCCGTGGCCGATATGTAGATGTATAGATATAGAATGATGTTACCATCCATAGCGAAGTTGTTGGTGAGTATCTGCTGCAGGCGGTCCAGCACAGTGTCGAGGTCGGCGTTGAGCTCTCGCATCTTGTCGTTGCTGCTCTCCACGCAGCGGATGTCGGCTGCGAAGCGCTGCTCCGTGGCCGATATGTAGATGTATAGATATAGAATGATGTTACCATCCATAGCGAAGTTGTTGGTGAGTATCTGCTGCAGGCGGTCCAGCACAGTGTCGAGGTCGGCGTTGAGCTCTCGCATCTTGTCGTTGCTGCTCTCCACGCAGCGGATGTCGGCTGCGAAGCGCTGCTCCGTGGCCGATATGTAGATGTATAGATATAGAATGATGTTACCATCCATAGCGAAGTTGTTGGTGAGTATCTGCTGCAGGCGGTCCAGCACAGTGTCGAGGTCGGCGTTGAGCTCTCGCATCTTGTCGTTGCTGCTCTCCACGCAGCGGATGTCGGCTGCGAAGCGCTGCTCCGTGGCCGATATGTAGATGTATAGATATAGAATGATGTTACCATCCATAGCGAAGTTGTTGGTGAGTATCTGCTGCAGGCGGTCCAGCACAGTGTCGAGGTCGGCGTTGAGCTCTCGCATCTTGTCGTTGCTGCTCTCCACGCAGCGGATGTCGGCTGCGAAGCGCTGCTCCGTGGCCGATATGTAGATGTATAGATATAGAATGATGTTACCATCCATAGCGAAGTTGTTGGTGAGTATCTGCTGCAGGCGGTCCAGCACAGTGTCGAGGTCGGCGTTGAGCTCTCGCATCTTGTCGTTGCTGCTCTCCACGCAGCGGATGTCGGCTGCGAAGCGCTGCTCCGTGGCCGATATGTAGATGTATAGATATAGAATGATGTTACCATCCATAGCGAAGTTGTTGGTGAGTATCTGCTGCAGGCGGTCCAGCACAGTGTCGAGGTCGGCGTTGAGCTCTCGCATCTTGTCGTTGCTGCTCTCCACGCAGCGGATGTCGGCTGCGAAGCGCTGCTCCGTGGCCGATATGTAGATGTATAGATATAGAATGATGTTACCATCCATAGCGAAGTTGTTGGTGAGTATCTGCTGCAGGCGGTCCAGCACAGTGTCGAGGTCGGCGTTGAGCTCTCGCATCTTGTCGTTGCTGCTCTCCACGCAGCGGATGTCGGCTGCGAAGCGCTGCTCCGTGGCCGATATGTAGATGTATAGATATAGAATGATGTTACCATCCATAGCGAAGTTGTTGGTGAGTATCTGCTGCAGGCGGTCCAGCACAGTGTCGAGGTCGGCGTTGAGCTCTCGCATCTTGTCGTTGCTGCTCTCCACGCAGCGGATGTCGGCTGCGAAGCGCTGCTCCGTGGCCGATATGTAGATGTATAGATATAGAATGATGTTACCATCCATAGCGAAGTTGTTGGTGAGTATCTGCTGCAGGCGGTCCAGCACAGTGTCGAGGTCGGCGTTGAGCTCTCGCATCTTGTCGTTGCTGCTCTCCACGCAGCGGATGTCGGCTGCGAAGCGCTGCTCCGTGGCCGATATGTAGATGTATAGATATAGAATGATGTTACCATCCATAGCGAAGTTGTTGGTGAGTATCTGCTGCAGGCGGTCCAGCACAGTGTCGAGGTCGGCGTTGAGCTCTCGCATCTTGTCGTTGCTGCTCTCCACGCAGCGGATGTCGGCTGCGAAGCGCTGCTCCGTGGCCGATATGTAGATGTATAGATATAGAATGATGTTACCATCCATAGCGAAGTTGTTGGTGAGTATCTGCTGCAGGCGGTCCAGCACAGTGTCGAGGTCGGCGTTGAGCTCTCGCATCTTGTCGTTGCTGCTCTCCACGCAGCGGATGTCGGCTGCGAAGCGCTGCTCCGTGGCCGATATGTAGATGTATAGATATAGAATGATGTTACCATCCATAGCGAAGTTGTTGGTGAGTATCTGCTGCAGGCGGTCCAGCACAGTGTCGAGGTCGGCGTTGAGCTCTCGCATCTTGTCGTTGCTGCTCTCCACGCAGCGGATGTCGGCTGCGAAGCGCTGCTCCGTGGCCGATATGTAGATGTATAGATATAGAATGATGTTACCATCCATAGCGAAGTTGTTGGTGAGTATCTGCTGCAGGCGGTCCAGCACAGTGTCGAGGTCGGCGTTGAGCTCTCGCATCTTGTCGTTGCTGCTCTCCACGCAGCGGATGTCGGCTGCGAAGCGCTGCTCCGTGGCCGATATGTAGATGTATAGATATAGAATGATGTTACCATCCATAGCGAAGTTGTTGGTGAGTATCTGCTGCAGGCGGTCCAGCACAGTGTCGAGGTCGGCGTTGAGCTCTCGCATCTTGTCGTTGCTGCTCTCCACGCAGCGGATGTCGGCTGCGAAGCGCTGCTCCGTGGCCGATATGTAGATGTATAGATATAGAATGATGTTACCATCCATAGCGAAGTTGTTGGTGAGTATCTGCTGCAGGCGGTCCAGCACAGTGTCGAGGTCGGCGTTGAGCTCTCGCATCTTGTCGTTGCTGCTCTCCACGCAGCGGATGTCGGCTGCGAAGCGCTGCTCCGTGGCCGATATGTAGATGTATAGATATAGAATGATGTTACCATCCATAGCGAAGTTGTTGGTGAGTATCTGCTGCAGGCGGTCCAGCACAGTGTCGAGGTCGGCGTTGAGCTCTCGCATCTTGTCGTTGCTGCTCTCCACGCAGCGGATGTCGGCTGCGAAGCGCTATGTAGATGTATAGATATAGAATGATGTTACCATCCATAGCTCCAGCACAGTGTCGAGGTCGGCGTTGAGCTCTCGCATCTTGTCGTTGCTGCTCTCCACGCAGCGGATGTCGGCTGCGAAGCGCTGCTCCGTGGCCGATATGCTGTGGCTGCTCTCTAGCTTTGACTTCACTAGGAGATTCCGTTTGTGGGTTGATGCGTCTGTTTCTAGAAAAAAAATAAAACAAACATTTATAAAGTTCTGAGGTCAAAAATATTAGACATAAATATAAAATTTTTTTTTATTTTTTTTTCTTTATGTGAATGAGAACTTTTCCCAAAAAAAATCCACAACCAAACTACTCAATCTTAAGCACTGCACGTAATTGGACTATATTAATGTAGACATGAAAACCACTATAAAATTCCAGCAGATTTAGCTATTTCAACATGCAAACTTTTGGGATTTTAGGGGTATTGTGGAATTTTCCTGATGCTATGTTTACAGTTATTACACTAGAGAAAGAAGGAAGCGGTGGAACGTCTTTCAAAGCGCGCCTTTTTTCAAACTTAGCCCACAGCTACTATAATTTTAAATCTTTTTTGTATATGAGTCGACAACAGTCCTTAGTGCAGCCGTTATACGATCACAAATTCATTTATCAGGTTCATCCCGTGTTACTTACATACCTGGTCTCCCCTATAGAATTATATGACAGATTTTATATATAAAATTCATATAAATTAAGAAGTTATGCACTTTGCCGACTAATCGCCAACTAGTCGCCGACTATAAGAGTAGTCGACTTTATCAACTACTTAGCCCATCTCTAGTTATTATATTAATGTAATACTTACCATTATACCCGTTGCTCATATCATTCATAGACATACTACTTCGGATAGTATATCTAATACTATCCGAAGTAGCATGTACTACTACAGGCTTGAGGGCGTCTCCAGACATAGTCATCAAGTTGTCACTGTCAGGTTTATCTGTCACGGAGAAGTCCCCAGAGTCCAAGCTGATTACCCTCGACTTCACGACTAGGTAGCACATCTCTAGTTATTATACATATTACTCACCATTATACCAGTTGGTCATATCATTCATAGACACAGTAGATATACTATCCGAGGTAGCATGTACTACTACAGGCTTGAGGGCGTCTCCGGACATGGTCATCAAGTTGTGGCTGTCAGGCTTATCCGTCACGGAGAAGTTCCCAGAGTCCAAGCTGAGTACCCTCGGCTGGTTAACGTTCTCATTGACTTTTGATTGCTTTTCGTCCACCGCTGGTATGGGGCTGAAGAGATCAAACGCTTGTCGTCTCTCCTTGTCAGTGTTGGCATCAAGCGGAAAGTTGTCTGGATTTAGGAAATTGTCCTGTAATTGAAATTAAATTAAATAAAAACTATTCAGATAAACTTTAGCCACATCCAAACATGCGCGATTTTTTTTTAATTTTTTTAATTATTACAAGTTATTCATTACACATTATAATCTTGAAAAGCACAAAAATATTTTTAATCAGGATATTTTTACGGTATTTACGCGAATCTATGGGGCAGTACAAGTTAGCCCTTGACTGCTGTCACACCTGATGGTAAGTGATGATGCAATCTAAGATGGAAGTGAGCTAAGTTGTTACGAGTAGGATTAAATCCACACCCCTTTCGGTTTGTACACGACATCGTACCGGAACGCTAAATCGCTTGGCGATACGTCTTTGTTGGTAGGCTGGTTTCTAGCCACGGCGAAAGTCTCCCACCAGCCAGATCAAAACAAATTAAGAAAAATCTCAATCTGCCCTGCCGGGAATCGGACCCAGGACCTCCGCCTTATAAATCCACCGCGTATACCACTGCGCTACGGAGGTCGTCAAAACTCTAAATAGCTTGGCGATAGGGTGCTAAATAACCTCCAGCTGAAGCCTCCCACCAACCAGACCTGGGCGAATTTAGAAAGTCTTAACAGGCCCAGCCAAAAATCGAACCTAGGACCCAGTCTTATAAAACCACTGCACATACCGCTGTGCGGAGGCAGTCTTAGTTATTAAATAAAACGTACTTTCAGCGCCTTGAGCCTGGCAATTTGTGCGGATAACTGATTGTAATACGTGTCGGCCTTCCCTCTCAACTGCTCGTCGCCCGCCTGAGCTGCGGACTCCAGTTGCTCCATGAGGTCTTTAAGAGCCCTAAAACAATGAGATTGCATTAAAAAAACACAAAGGTCAAATTTGTTTGTTGACAAGCATTCTCAATCGAGTTTGGCTTTAGTATAGATAGAAATATTCTAGAAGCTTTCACCAATAGATGTGATTCCTGAGGAAGGTATTAGTATATTGTTAATTAAGGTTTTATATAAATTGACTCAAATATGATGATAATTGTTGAAAGTGTCGCACCGCCTGGGAGATTTCATTGAAAACGCTGCTTTATCTATTTGAGATATAACAAAACAATATATGGCAGTATTATTCCTTCTATACTATAGACTGCCTCTTTGTTCTAGTGGTAAGCCTATGTGGCTTCGATCATAAGGTCCTGGGTTCGAATCCTGGGTCGGGTCGCGGAATTATTCCGAGTTTTTCATTCTTCTAAGAAATTCTCAGTATATTCCAAGCCCGGAGTCGGGATGTTGGTGGTGTTACACCTCCGTGCCTCTGAGAGCACGTTAAGCCGTCGGTCCCGGTCACTGTCATCAAGACCTGATAGTGATCGTTAATAAATGACACATTATCACCCTAAGCCCGCCAACCCGCATTGGAGCAGCGTGGTGGGTCTACGCTCCATATCCCCTCTCCTACTGGGAAGGAGGCCTGACCCTGTAGTGGGCCGTTAATAGGCTGATTATTCCTTCATTTAGTATTAGGATTACAAAAAGTCGAAGGTTGTAATACAATATTTTGGTTGCGGGCACCTGTTAGCTAGAACTTATTGTTTGAGAAAAAAAATATATATAATTTGCTGTTGAAAAAATGTTTACCTTGTATCATTTTCCATATTGGTAATAATATCTTGCAATGTCATGGCCGGGTTGTTGGCCTTGTTGCCCGACGCCTTGCCGACAGTCGACGTGAATATAGCCGGTTTGTCTTTCCTTTTAGTCGGCCCTTGCTTGGCCTGCTTGGACTTCTTTTCTTTCTTACTAGTTTTTTTCTTTCTTGTCTTTGTGCAGAAGAAAAACCTTTTCATTCCGTTTATGAAACCGAGGCATTCTGTAGGCTTAATCTGAAATCGGAAACTATTTATTACATAACTGAATTTTTGAAATATTTTCCTAAAACAAAAAAAAATTACTTCGATTCCCAACACATAAGAGTATGTACGGATAAAAAATGTAGAAAAATAATAATAAGATAAATATTATCTGTTATTTTTAAACGACGAAAAAAAACGGAGGAGGTTCTCAATTCGACATATATATTTTTTTTATGTATGACTACGCATAACTTTTTACAGAATTGTCTAATTTTGATAATTCTTTTTTTACTAGAAAGGCCACACATTCAATATTGTCCCATAGTCATCATGTTAGGATCTGATGATGATATCCTGGGAAAATTGAAGGAAGTTTTCATCAGTTCAATTTTTTGTTTAAAATTTTATTAGTATTTGTGTATTCTAGTTTATGTATAAGTGTGTAATTTCTTGTATGTATATGTTTATTTACACCACCTCTTGATTTGCTTTTCCTAAGGTTGCCTGGAACAAATCTCAACAAAGTGATAAGGTCACCTTTTGTATTCTACTTGATCCTGTTCTTCTGTCATTTTAATGTTTTTATTTCTTACAAGTATTGTGGTGTATATACAAATAAATACATACATATTGCTTTAATTTTTAACAATGATTTAATTTTTTTAATTCGCAATGGGCTTAAGCATGCCTCCCTTAAAGTGTGTTGTGTTCCATTTATGTGTGCAGTACTAACCTCTCCATCTATAACTTCCTGAACTAAGTGTGTTTTCTTGTGACTGGAAACACTCGATAGTTCTTTGCCATACAAATAGCACTTCTCGCAAAAATAAATATTATTGCATTTTGCACACTTGAACCTCAACACCTAAAAATAAGTTTTATTTAGAATATTTGCAATATTTCTTTTAAAATGAATATTCTTATTTATGTATATATAAACTAACAGACGCCCGCGACTTTGGCTGCGTGTTAAATAGTGCAGAAATTTTTATTATTTTGAAATTTGTAAAAAACATAGTTATTGACTTTTAGACCGAATACGAGGGTGAGCCTATGACCCAGACACATGGAGTCAAAGCGTCAAAGTCAAGACTTTTTACTGTTAATATTCCTTTTCCAGCATCATACAAACTAGATCTATAATAATAATAATAATAACCTTTATTTCAAGTTACATAGACTCATAATATAGTTAGTAACACACTTAATTCTATGTTAGTCCCTTTACCCTTAAAACCTAATATTTTGTTAGTAGCAATTGGTCATTATCTATGTTAGTAACTTAAACCTACGATGTTACGAGAAACACTGCTACGTCAGCCCACTAGAAACGGCACAACGGTGTTTCACGTAAGAGCAGTCTAGTCGACTGGCAATTAAATTCAAAATGTTGTTGGAACTGCTCCTCAGCCTACACACCAGGGACCCACACCTTTTACGCATTGTTACGATCTTGCACGCGACTTGTCTGATAATAATGTATCCATTATTTAGTTAGTTTTGAGTCAGAAATTAATAAAAAACCTATTTCATAAAATGTACAGAACTGTTAGTAGATTTGTTATTTATTAAAGATACAGAACTGCAAAAAATTTCCATACTTAAAGCAAAATCATCCTGTATAATTGGTCTGTGGAAAAACTCTGCGGATAGTTTACCTGTATGAGGGGTTGAGAGCATGCGCTGCACACAGCACTTGCGTTGGCCACACTCCTGCTGTCCACCACCCTCTGCACCACAGCCAGCCAGCGCGTACTGGAGCAGTGCTGCGAGCCCCATTCCGCTACCTCTTGAGCAGACACACCGAGCATTCCAGCACTCTGCAGTTAAAAATGTTACTGGATTACTATGGTGTTCCAATATCACAAAGTCAGTGGAAGCTCTTGCTAGTTATTATAACTCTTTATCGTTTGATCAATTTAATTCGCTGGCGCGGTAAGCGGCGCAGCTGGACGCTTTCACGTACATTGCAGTTACGCCTGCGTCTTGAAAGATCAATTAGTTTTTGGAACGAAGTTCCTTATCGCGCGTTGTGAAAGGGGGCTAGACGGAAAAAAATCGTACGAAAAGTTGTCACGACACTTTTTGATCAAAGGATCTTGCCGCCGCCTTTGATGTGTGTGCGCGTGAGCGGCGGGGGGCGCCCGCGCTGTATGCTGTCTCGCGCTCTCGTGGCGCCCTCTGGTGTTTCGGTGTACAACAACAAACGAGTGTGTGGTACGCGTTTAAGTTTATATAACATTATATTTGTTAATAATAAAAAAAATATTATTATTACTTAAAAAAAATAAAATTTTATTACAATTCCTTCACTAATTAATCGAAAGGAACTTCGTTCCATCCGGGTGTCCCTTGACACCTCTCAACTATTTTTTTATATTTATTTTTATTATTTAATTAAATCAAAATTTATATTATTTATTTATTATTATATTATTATATTATTTATTTATTTATTTATTTATTATATGCTTCATTATGGACCTGGTGCCTACACAAAGAATCCATGGAATGCAATATTTTTCTCAAAAATAAATTATTATATATATAACTAAGTATAGTCCTTTATAAGTCAAAGAAGGCTATAACTACTTTACAACGACATACTAATAATAAATTTACCTTAGCAAAACAGGAATCAACATCATTCTGCAAATGGTCACACTGGCAACCCAAGTACTTGGGTAAAGCTGTGACATGTACCAACAATGCAGCCAGTCTCCTCGGTGACACACAGCCGTTGTGATCTGCACAGCAGTTGGCGAGGGCCTGCCATTTCTCCGCTATTGATTCTTCACTTAACAGTATGAGGAGAGTTTTCGCTGCTAAAACTCGTATTGAGGTCTTCCTTTCTCTGTAATAATAAAAAAGTGTCTAAGATGCATTTGTCATATTTTCACCAACAAAGTGAAGACAACTTTACTTGGAACAATGGAATGTTAGTTAGCCGAATAACATAGATGGTCAGTAAAAAGAACTATATTAAAACATTAAAATAAAATTATAATAACATTAATAGGATCCCCTGCCCATGCACAACAGCCAACATCGTGGTCATGTGCAGAAAAAGCCCAGGAAGAAAGAAGAAAGAAGGATCCACCGCCGGCAGTAGTTGAGTTTGAATGTTCTGCTATTCTATTGTCAATGTATCCCAAAAATCCTAGTTTGACGACCAATATTTGGATTCAAATATTTATTTTATCTCCCATGTTGCCAGGCAAGATCTTGACACCTTCTTGGAAGGGAAAGGAGGTGAGTACAATGACACCACACAGGTGCAGTTAGCAAGTTTCTAGTAAGACAATCTGTGGTCAATGCCCTATACACAATTAATACATCGAAATGGGCGCAAGCAGTTGCTTTTTTGTGTGACCATATTGTCTTTTCAATCATGACTCATGTTGTAAATGAATTCAATATCCTTACCTTAATATTGTTAAGACTGGGTTAGTCTGGTTTAGGTTTACAAAAAACATGTTCAGTGGCATCTTACTTTTTTCTATGTCTTATACAACTATTTTTCTGTTGTATTTAAGAATTTTTAATTCTTTTTTTAAATATACCTCAGAAGTTTGTGGAGGAGTCCTTAGTTGGTTTTTATTAATTACTTTGTAGGTAGTATTATCATTCAGTATAGTAATGCTGTTAAGTAATTTTGAAGTTTGGATAGTTATACTAAAGCCAAACTTGATTGAGAATGCTTGTCAACAAACAAATTTAAAATGAAGGTAGAAAATGCAACACATTTTATGCCTAATAAATTCAAAATTATGTTTAGTTATTTTAAAAAATCTTATTTAAAAAATATTGAATATATTAATTAGTTTTAAGCTTACTAATCTTAAATGTCATGTCTTGTCATGACTTCATTTGACGACCTCCGTGGCGCAGTGGTATGCGCGGTGGATTTATAAGACGGAGGTCCTGGGTTCGATTCCCGGCGGGGCAGATTGAGATTTTTCTTAATTTGTCTTGGTCTGGCTTGTGGGAGGCTTTCGCCGTGTCTAGATACCACCCTACCGACAAAGACATACCGCCAAGCGATTTAGCGTTCCGGTACGATGTCGTGTAGAAACCGATAGGAGTGTGGATTTTCATCCTACTCCTAACAAGTTAGCCCGCTTCCATCTTAGATTGCATGATCATTTAACATCAGGTGTGATAGCAGTCAAGGGCCAACTAGTAGTCATTAAAAAAAAAAATGAATTCGTCATTTACTAATTCATTTTTAAAAAATAGGTGTAAAATGATTAGTGATTTCTACCTTCATTTTTATTTTGTTTGTAGACAAGCATTCTCAATCGAGTTTGGCTTTAGTATAGATCATTTATTCTATAAAGAACTATAGCTGGATAGTTTGATGACCTTTTCCCCTTAAGGTGATAATGTATAGATTGTTTAAATATCACTATCAGATGTTCATGATAATGACTGGAACAAAAAATATTTACTTATATATCGAGAGGAGAAGTCTGTTAAAGCCAGACCGGAGATCAGTCCTCACCAAAACCATTCCACCATTACCAACATTAAAAAAAATACTTACTCATCATACACATTGAGTAACAAGTTGATCAACAGATCCACTGCCAAGTCCACATCCCCGCTGAACAGACCTTCTTTCTCTGCTGCAAAGTATATATCAGCTAGCACTGCCTCTAACTCGGCTGTGTCCAGAGACAGGCTGCTCTCAGAGAGACTCAGCTGGTGTCGTGCAAACACGCCTGAACTTATGCGTAGAGGAGGCACTGGAAATGATCAATGAATTAAAATAAAAAACTTTGATTTCAATGATTTGACTAGAATTTAGTTTGAACGAACGATTTTATATCAAAAGTTCTTTTTCATTCTTTGTAAAACCCTTTAGCAAAATTGGTTGCAAATGTCATTGATTAAAGTTTTGGATTGCACTAGCTCCCTTGGCTGACCCCCTCATTATTTTCAGGGATCGCAACAACGATTAATAAAGTTAAAGAAGCTATCGGAATCCTGTTGTGAACTCATGTCTCGACTTTTAAATAAAATGTATGCAGCAATAAGTAAAGCATTTAACAAACACCTTTGTTAAAAATACATATTTAATTCTTGTTTATTTATAAAAAACCTAGCAACATACCTTTCAAGCTCTTTTGTAAGGCAAACAACTTAAACGCAACCCTATAAGCACTGTATTTTATGTCATTAAATTCTTCCAAAGTATTCAATATCTCGCTAAACTTGGGATGGTCATAGTGTTGTTTACCGCTTTTTTCACTAAAACAAAAGCAGATAACTTTAATTCACAAAGAAACGATGAAATGTAATGGTAAAAGAGTGAAAGTTGATTTAGCTTCATAGTTATTACTTACTCGATGTAACACGGATAACCAGCTTCATTTTCAACTTTCTTCCACTTTAACAATTCCATTCCGAATTATTTATATAAAGGCATATTAGTATCCGGAATCTAGATTAATAAACTAGGAATTGGAATTTAAATCGAAGGACATTCGTCGATAGTCAACATTCCTAAAGTTTAAAAAAAATAACCGCCATATAAAATTATAAATTAAAAACACAAAATTAATCGAGAGAGACAAAGCTTCACAATCTTAAGACACTTAGCAACCAATTGAATCGTGTAAAATAAAATTTTACAATTTATTAACCAATGATAAAAGTTGAAACCCACTTCTGATTCGTTGTAATTTATGTCAAATAAAATGCAATGTAAAAACATTTATAACCACAGATTAAATTTTAACTTTACTCTTATGCCTTAAAATGTACTTGTAATATATATTTAAGTAAATGGATGATATTATTATCATTAATTTTTTTTCAATATTTTGAAATAATTATAACTCATACTTATTATAAAAACATGAAATTTTATTTAATTAGTATGTTCTCGTTGCCAAATATGCTTAACGTCGTAATATTAGCCAATGGTCGAACAGATTCTTTTGTTTACATATTGTTTCAACCAATAAGAGTTTTGGATTCCACTGAAGTTATAGCTGCCATTTTCTCTTTGTAAAGGAGACGCCATTTTGCAAGCGTCACTTGGCGGCGTGTCGGGTTTCTGCATTTTTGTTACTTACCAGAAAGCGAATCATAATATTGTTTTGGTTTTGTGTAATATGTCGTATCAGTCTAGTGTAGCGCAGGATTCACTCTCTTCTGCGCAACTAGAAATGGCCGGTAACCCCAATGCTTTGGCTCTTCGTCGGCCATTCGACCCTGTGGCCCACGACTTGGAAGCTAGTTTTCGCTTGACGAGATTCGCCGATCTCAAAGGAAGAAGTTGTAAAGTGCCGCAAGATGTTCTCTCAAAGCTCGTGGAATCGCTGCAGCAGGACTATTCTCAGCAGGATCAAGATCAATTCATGCATGTGGCTATCCCGCGCATCGGTATCGGTTTGGACTGTTCGGTAACACCGCTGAGACACGGAGGGCTTTGTTTGGTACAAACCACTGACTTTTTCTACCCTTTAGTTGACGACCCCTATATGATGGGTAAGATTGCGTGTGCCAACGTACTTAGCGACTTATACGCTATGGGTGTGACTGAATGTGATAATATGTTGATGCTGCTCGGAGTGTCTACGAAAATGACCGAGAAAGAACGCGATGTAGTTATTCCTCTCATTATGCGAGGATTTAAGGACTCTGCACTAGAAGCAGGTACATCTGTGACTGGTGGGCAGACCGTGATCAATCCCTGGTGCACCATCGGGGGGGTTGCGACTACAATTTGTCAACCTAATGAATATATTGTGCCTGATAATGCAGTTATGGGTGATGTTTTAGTTTTAACGAAGCCTCTTGGCACTCAAGTTGCAGTTAATGCTCATCAATGGCTGGATCAGCCTGAACGATGGAACAGAATTAAATTGGTTGTGTCTGAAGAAGATGTGAGAAGAGCTTATCACCGAGCAATGGATTCAATGAGCAGACTTAACCGTATTGCAGCTCGTCTAATGCACAAATACAATGCTCACGGATCAACTGACGTAACTGGATTTGGTCTGCTAGGACACGCACAGAATTTGGCATCACATCAAAAGAATGAGGTGTCATTTGTTATTCATAACTTGCCAGTGATTGCCAAGATGGCAGCAGTGGCGAAGGCCTGTGGAAACATGTTCCAGCTGCTACAAGGCCATGCTCCAGAAACTTCTGGTGGACTTTTGATCTGTTTGCCTCGTGAGCAGGCTGCTGCGTACTGCAAAGACATTGAAAAGCAGGAGGGCTACCAAGCCTGGATCATTGGCATAGTTGAAAAGGGCAATCGCACCGCCCGCATCATTGACAAACCCCGAGTCATTGAAGTGCCCGCTAAAGATTAAGTTATCATCATATATCATCATTTTATAAAAATGTTAGTCTAAAATTATTTCAGAGCTGGATAAATTTTAATTTTTTTTAAACATGGAGCAAGCTTTTCTTTTATAAGTTTTAAAACATCATAAATCACTTATCGCTAGATAGGAACTTTATTTAATATTGGTTTACATTTTGATGTATTTAATTTTTATGTTCCATTATAATTAAAATATGACTACAAAAATTTATAAGTTAAACATCACTATTAAACATAAGTGAAAAAGATTCCATTAGGTTCCCTTGAACATATAGCAGCTTGTGGATAAATTCTGCAAATTGTGAACTAAGTATAATTGATTAGAATAAAATTATTTTTCATTCTAATGATGTAGTTTTATTTTATACCATCCGATTGTATGCTTATATTTCTACTAAGATGATACTTTTTGACTGCAATCTATCTTTAGTCTTGCCTGTTTATTTTTTTTTTCCAATTTATTTTTAATAAAAAAATTGGTTGTCTGTAAAGTCCATGTAAAGTCGGTTTACTGACAATAGTTGAACGTGACAATGTCTTAAGAAAATACTGATGGAATGGTAGGTATTAAAAGTCTACCTATTTAGATGAGACTCACTCACAGATAGCTAATATTATAATGAGTAACTTTATAATATTAGATAGGCTAATATTATTTTTGAAATATATTTTAAATCCATGCAGGTGTCCACTAAGAATATAGGTAATTGAGATAAAAACAAACTTCCCTCATCTCTCTTAAATCTCTTGATTTGGACCACTTATATTTAAAAAAAATTGCTCTAATAGTTTAAGAATTCATGTCACACAAATAAGGAACAAAAATATATATATATATATAGGTAGGTATAGAAGGAATTTTGGCATTAGAAAATGATATCTTTACATAAAAACATCTATAAGTTGAATACTGAGGACAATAAAACCACTTATATATTTGTATATTAAATATATTTTATCACTGTTTTAGTAATAACCTGAATGAAATGCTCTACAGGTTTGTATAAACAAAAAATTGTGTGTAGTTAAATTACCTAGGCATTCTCAAATTTTAATTAACAATTCCCTCTATTATTATTTACTTTACTTTACTCTGACGTAACAATATTTCCTGCATATAAAAAATTAAATTAATAATAAATATTTCACAAAAACATACAGAATTACTTGCTTATAAATACTTATCTCGATTTAGGAATAATTTTAATATTTTTACTAACAAAGTGATTTTTCTTTTAATGTGCAAGTAATTGTGGAAATATCTTAATTTAAAAAGATATATAACAATTAATTTAACATTGCTGAAATGTGATGTAATAAAATAACACACCATCACCTGCGACATAAGAGTAAAAAGTAATAACTCATTCATTCAAAATCACATTTTTGTAACATAGTATATTTGATATAATACTAGATGGCGCCACATGTATACAATTAATTTAAAAAATCAAAGAAAACAGATATAATAAGTAAAAAATAGAATAAAAAAGGCTTCCTTATCGCTTAGGTAACCATGGGTTTAGCTAAGCTAGTAATATCAGAACGCTACTATACTGCAGATTGTTGCTTACCTCTTTTGTCCTTTAATATTTAGTAGAAAACTACTAAAGAACCTCTCCAGAAAGCAGTTCATATGATAGTTATTTTCGAACCCTTGAGAAGAATAACTATCTTAACATAATATTTTTCAAAATGTTTCAATTTATATTAAATGAGTTATTTTTTGAACGACTTATTATTTATATATATTATCTATAACTAATAGGATAATAAGCTGTAGATAATTTAAGTTTATGACGATGGTAAAAAAAACATTTACAAAAAGAAAATCTTATAAAAGATTGAAAGTATATTTGAGTGTTTTACATGTGTTCTGATGTATTAAAATATTTGATATTTGATGAACAAATAATAAATACTTGACATATTGTTAATTGTTAAGGATAGGAGTTGGTAGCCAATTGCAGATCTATATCTCAGCGTCTCTTAGATTTCTATAAATTATTACGGAAATAAAGTGTACCATGTTCTTTTTCAAATAAATACATTCAATGTAGTAATGTTGCTGCGACACAATGTCTGTAGTTGTTCTCTGCAGTCGACTATGAACTCACACCCTTAGCAAGATGCTTCAATATGTCTCTTTTATGTCTAAAATAAATGTAGCAAAATATCAAAGTTACCATGTTACATAGGATATCAAAACTTAATTAATTGGGAATGAACAAATTTTCATTTCAATGTAATGCTGAAGCTAGGTATAAAAAATGAATTAAGCAATATCAAATAAACCCTTTTCACAACATGGAATTAATATAAGGTTGTCTTTATTTCCTCTGGGGAAGCGTCAGAAGATTCTTACATAATTCAAAACCGAAGTATAATCAAGAGATCATACTTTGACTAAGAAGTAAAGTAGGTTTTAATTAGTGAGAAAATTAATTTAAAACCAGGCATAACATTAATCAGTGATTTATATTTAAAAGTTCCCAATAAACTTGGAACAAGTGTTTCCAGTATCAACATAAAATTGACCTAAGAGTGTGACATACAAACATTAATATAAAATGGCAATACACTTTGTAAAGTCTGTAACTCAAGCACAACTTAAATGTGTGAACTTTCAATGGAACGGTGATGTTGTAGGGCAGGGCCTTTTGCGCGGTCGACTGTCGTCACCATTTTGTTCTATGTGGCTTTGATCACGTTTCTTTGGAGAAGTGTTGTTCTGCAAAATAATACAGGTTATTGTAATTTTTTTTATTTACAATGTATTTTTAATTTTAAGAATGCTTTTAAAAATTATAAAAAAGAATAGTCAATAGTCAATAGTCATTTATTCATAAATTTACATATTACACGTCAACCAAAATAAAATAAGTTTAATTAATTAATAAGAAAAAAAAAATACATAAGCCTGGAATAATAAATTCCAGTATAATAAAACAATTACAAATAGTAATAATTTCAATTCAATGTCATGCCTAAATTACAATATCTTATTTTCTATGAACTCATTATAGCTGTAGAAAGCCTTCTCGACAAGCCACGCTTTGAGGTTTTTTTAAATGTATTTATGTTTGACTGATTTTTTATACTCTCAGGGATTCTATTAAATACTTCTGGACCCATCTCTGTCATTGTTTTTGAGGTTTTTTTCAGTCTCTGATATTTTGTAATTAATCTATAGGGGTACCTTAGATTAGAATAGCTCCTTTTGGGAAACTGGTTTTTGTGTTGCCAGACGTACATTGCCACACTGTAAATTATTAAACTGGGAAGTGTCAAAATTCCCAGACTAATAAAAGAGGGTTTTGCCGATGTGCCCTGCGAAACGTTAGCCAGTATTCTTACGGCGCGCTTTTGTAATTTGAAGACGCGTTCCCACTCAGCACCACGTCCCCATAACTCAATGCCATATTGAATACGACTCTGTACAGCAGCAAAGTAACAGGAACACGCTGCCTCTACTGTCAGAGTCTTCGCTACGCGCTTCAAAGCGAAGCAAGCCGTAGATAGACTGCCACATAATTTATGGATATGGATATTCCACTTTAACCCTTGGTCTATCTCAAAACCTAGAAATGTGGTTTTTTCGACCTGCTCTATTTTATTGCTACGAATGGAAACAGACAAAGACCGACGCTTTTGACCAGCAAGATTGAACTGCATAAACTGAGTCTTTGTGATATTGAGGGCGAGACCATTTGTCTGAAACCATTCAAAAGTCCGTTCAGCCGTTCTGTTTAATTTATTTTCTAGTTTATCTAACGTTGGGGCTGTGATGAGAATAGCTACATCATCAGCATACATATAAATTTCTACATCTCCTACACCGAGGGGGAGATCATTAAGTAGCAGTGTGAAAGCAAGGTTTGACAGAGAGGATCCTTGTGGAACGCCATTGTATGTGGTTAGGCTATTTGATTTTAACGATCCGGCTTTTCCTACAACTGTATGTTTTCTGTCAGACATGAAATCAACTAATAGGGCTAAAGCGGGGCAGCCTATTCCGTAGTGCCTAAATTTCATTTTTAAGATGTTATGATCCGCAACGTCAAAAGCTTTTGAGAGATCACAGAAGAGAACTGCAACCTCGGTCTTCCTCTCACGAGCTTCTAATACCTTCTGCACTACCTCGCGCACCATCATCGTAGTGGATCGCCCCGTGCGGTACGCATATTGCCGGTCAGAGAGAGCATTTGTCAAGGTCAGAAATTCAGTTAACCGCGTGGTCAAACCATTTTCAAATATTTTTGCTACCGCGGGGATTATGGTCTGTAACACCTTGGATCGGTTTTACTCCCTTTCCCATTATAAAGTGGACATATTTTAACCTCCTTTAGTGTTTTAGGATAGGTACCTTCCCTTTGAGGCAAATTTTGTAAACTATAATGTAAGAAGATTGATTGAGATGTCGTAAATATCTCTGGTAGGTTTATTGGCAACCTTTTTATTTATTATTGTGACTATTTCTGAGGCCCTAAAAGTACCAAAGCGCAAGGATCTGTCAGCACAAGGTATTACGTTGTTCAAATTATTTTTTGAGACATTAACGTTGGGAGAAAGTGCTCCGCACGCGGCCGCTGCGTTAATAAATTGTGCATTGAGATAATTGACAAGTTCTAAATTGGATTCGAATTTGCAGCCATCAATATTTTTGACTAGATCTATGAAATCTTGTCGTGGCTTGTTTGTTTTACCCTCTCTCACAATTTTACTATACGCCACATGGTTTTTGTAGTATTCGCGCTTTCTGCAACCATGTTGTTGTAGTACTGAGTTCTTTCCTGAGTCAACTTACTAGCATATGTTGTTGAAAAGGTTTCCAGTCGATTTTGTAACAAAGTGTTAGTAGGAAATTTAGTTTTTAAATATGTCAGGTAGATAATATTGTTTGAAGGTTAATAAGGTCGCTCGTAACCCATGACTTCTCAAGTTTCTTTAGCAAATGTCTATTTTGTTCATTATAATGTTAATTATTGAGGTCGCTAAATCCTCCGCTGAAATCCTACGCGTGAACAAACAGTTCCAGTCGACACTTTCAATCGCCGCAATAAAGTTCTGCTTAGCTACCTCGGTAAACTTTCGCACAGGTTGGGCCGACGGCAGCAACGGTGCAGTAGTTATTTCAGCACGAATGCCGTAGTGGTCGCTGATGTTGGTGACAACAGCAGATGCCGCGATACTATCAGTGAAACTGTTCGTGTATACATGGTCTATTGAAGTAGTTGAGAAGCATGACACTCGAGTTGGGAAATCAACGATATTTCTGAAATTATGACATTTTAATGTATCACACAGATGTTTTATATCTAAGCTTGTGCGTAAACAGTCTATATTCATGTCACCTACAATAATACAATCTACATTTAAGTCACATACCTTGTCGAGCCGAAAAGAATTCATTTATCTTCGTCAAGTTTGACCTATAGATGCACACTATCAAAAAATTATAATCTATCAAGTTAACTGCGGATATCTCGCAGCATCGTTCTACTGATAAATTGCATATATCAATATTTTCAATGGCATTCAAATTATTTTTAAGAAAAATACACGATCCGCCATGTAATGTAGTACTACGACAGAAACTAGAAACAAGAACGTAGTTTTCTATATGTATACATTGCAACTGATCGCTCGTTAACCAATGTTCCGTTAAAGCTAGGACATCACAACGTAAGTCACTATTTAATAACACTTCGAGCATCTTAGTTTTGTTATTTAATGATTGAATGTTCTGTTGACAAATCACAAACTGATTGTCGCGGGTAGTCTTCTCACAGTTATTGTTGCGAACCGGTGAGCGGCTCTGCGTCAGTGTGGTCACGCAACGCGCGTTCTTTGAGCGGCCGCACGGCAACCACTCGCTTACCTCCCCCAATTGTTTGCCCTAACTGCCTTATGATTCCCACATATGTACCTCCGTGGTGTGGTGGTTTATTAAATGGAGGTCCCAGGATCGATTGAGGATTTCCAAATTGGTTCTGGTTTATCTAGTGGGACGCTTTGGCGTTGGCTAGTTACTACTTTACAGACAAAGATGTACTGCATACTGTTTAACAATCATGTACAATGCATGTACAAACTGAAGGGACTTTTAATATTATCCTATTCCTAACAAGCTAGCCCGCTTCCATCTTAGATTGCATCATCACTTATCACCAGATTGCAGTCAAGGAATAACTTTGTGTGATGAGCATGGATGTTTTTCAGTGCCTAAGTGATTATTTAATTTAACATGTAAAAATATTTTTTGGTTATCTTAGTACCCATATCACAGGCTGGAGGTGTATTTATGGGGTAAATTAACACTCTCCTCAAAGATCGCCAATGCATTATCAATGTTGCAAATGTTTATGGGCTGCAGTAATCAGTTGACCTGCATGCTCATTTTCACTGAGTTTTGGACTAAATAGCGTTATGTGTTACTCATTTTCACTGAGTTTTGGACTAAATAGCGTTATGTGTATCCTATAATATTCATTTATTATTAAATTGACAGACAGACAGTAAAGAGGCAATATTGGAAGATTTGGCAAGAAAGAAACCTCCCCAGAGGAAGAAGTTTGAAATACATGTCAGATGAACCATTAATAAATAAAGAATATTAACTAAATTTTTTAATGTAACCTTTATTTTCACATTCCTGCTATCAGTCATAGAGTGCTAGAAATGGGAAAGACAATAGTGCAATGGGGCTGTAATTTGCGAAATTTAATGCTACTTTATAAATTAATTTTATTTAATAAGATGAGATAAGAAACTTAATCCTGTCTCTGTAAACTCTTTTCTTGTCAATTACATTAACAATAAGTACAAAATATGTTAGTAATGTATTTAATTACCTTTTTCTCCCACTGCTGGTGTAGATACCTTAACAAAATATTTGTCTTTTCTGTTACAATTACTGTAAAAAAAAATAAAACATTATTTTAATTTGATTCTTAAAGTGGACCTAATTCAAACCCAATTTTCAGAATAACTAATTTAGAAAAAACATCTGAGATAATGATGGATAGTTCAAAGAAAAGTTTATGATAGTAAAGCAACACGTAACCTTATAATAAACTACAGATTGAGATATAAATGATTCAAAATTATCTCTTTAGATCTTCATTTTATGACAAATCATGTACACCCTTATTTTTTCATTTTATTATTTCACTATACACACAGCACTGCACAAATGTAAATGATATAGCATTTATAAACAAAAATCGCATACTCAACTTTGTTCAGAAGGAATATCCTTAGTGGGTAGGTATATTGAAGGCCTTTTGGAACAATTCCGAATTCCATGATCAGTATTGAATAGTGTGAAGTTGTGCTCGTCGTACGACGGTAAATCCTTCAGAAACTCTATCACCGACTAGAGTAAACAAGTAAATATCAATTATAACTTATTATTGATACTTAGTCCAATCATGTGTCTGGAAGTACTTTAACCCTGCTCACTTACCATTTTAACACCTTTTTGTCCTTAATATTTTATCTTATAATTAATCGTCAATGTATTATTTGTCTAGGTAAAACAGTAATAGGAATTTATGTTAATTACAACAATAAATTATTAAAAAATAAAAAACTTCGAGACCGTACGCAGAAATAAACCCATGAGAATGACATTTGTCAACAAATGTTGCCACTTATCCTCTTGAATTCTTAATGTCTTTCAAAGACAATAATCATAGACTACAAGATTTACCCGTTAAGACGATGATGGATTTTCAAAAAATGTTTTTTCCAAAAATTTTAAATTTTATTGAGTAAATAAAGATTATAATAATTAAATAAAAATAATATAATCTAATAGTATACCCCAAAAAGCACTTGTGCACTGCACTCGATTACAACCCCTACATTATCTGTGATAACGAATAAATCATTCATCCATTCATTCATAAATGAATGGCGGGAGAAGGTGGGACGTTGGCAATTTTTCAAGGGTCGTTTAAGATGTTACATTTAAAAAGTTTTAATATTAAAAATTTTGAAAAATGTACGGCTTAGTTAATTCAAACTTCAACAGAACTTATAATCCCAGAAGTAAACAGAATATTTTGTGCGACATTAAACGATTGCTAACATCGCGGGATACGGAAGCTCAAAGTAAAGCTTGCGGTTACCTCATAGAAGTTATAAGCAAGTATAGCTGCAATTCGAATGAAAGAAGTAGTACAGTTCAATATTTATTGCATAACGATATAACTGTATTTCTATGTGAGGCAACTTCGAACTTGGATTTTTCACTGTTTCGGTAGGCATAAGTATATCTATAGATGGCGACGAGTTAATTTTTTATAAAGTATTAAGATTAAAAGTCTTTGTCCGATCTACCTGAGTAGTGTAAAGTTACGATGTGACTGTCGACATAATAATTAATATGAAGTCAATATATCTCTTCTACCATTTAACCAATCAATAGGACGCTTTTCTCTTAGACGAGTTATGTAGACCTACGGGAGTGAAACTCCACTGCATTCAGATGCTATGGCATAATATTAGCTTCTTCTCTGAGGACCACGCGGCTCATGCGTTGGCAGCAGTGTGTCGAGCGCTGGCCCACTTCACTGCTACCGACGCGTTGGCTGCCGTGGATACGTGCCTACCTTTTATATGTGACCTTCTGGTCCTGTTGTGGACTTCTGATAAGCTGATAATGATGATGCTTTAGGTCAGTCCTCCACTGCATTCAGCTGCTATGGCATAACGTAAGCTTCTTCTCTGAGGACCACGCGGCTCATGCGTTGGCAGCAGTGAGTCGCGCGCTGGCCCACTACACTGCTACCGACGCGTTGGCTGCCGTGGATGCGTGCCTACCTTTTATATGTGACCTCCTGGTCCTGTTGTGGACTTCTGATAAGCTGATAATGATGATGCTTTGTAGTTAACTGCATTATATTAACTTTTGATAGGTAAAACGAGAAAGAGCCCCACCCGCTGGATTATAGTTGTTTTCAAACACAGTATGTACAACAGCCCGTTCATACATGATTTAACACGTGTCGTTCACATAATTATGGTCATATTTTTGAGAACCAATACGTTGGCAGCAGTGAGTCGCGCGCTGGCCCACTACACTGCTACCGACGCGTTGGCTGCCGTGGATGCGTGCCTAAACTTTATATGTGACCTCCTGGTCCTGTTGGGTTTCTGATAAGCTGATAATATTTCAGACCTCACTGCATTCAGACGCTATGGCATAAGTAAGGGTTTTTGACGTGAAAACGTCTTATACGTTGGCAGCAGTGAGTCGGCTGCACGCACGATAACACATGGCTGCCGATGCGTTACCTCGCTTTGAGGCATTCCATGTAAGGCTTGAAGTGCAAGTGAAGCGTAGAGCCCACGAATTCAGCGCACAAAGTAAGCACAGCGGCCTTTGCGTTGGCAGCGTTCGACGTCCGTCTATTAAATATAATTATTAAATATATTAATTTTAAATTAAAAATTAATATATTTATTATAAATTTAAAATATAAATTTATAAAATCAAAATCAATTATTTTATTAATTTAAATTAATATTTACAACAATATTCATACATTAAAAATTTTAATAACCAATTAAATGGTACCATTTTTCCATATTTCGCCATACATAAGTAGGTAAGACTTTCTCACGTATCCCATCATATGGTAGGATGAGACCATTTGAACCACTAATGTACCAATTGGTCATATTTCAAAAATATGAAATATTAAAAAAAATAAGAAAAGAGAGAGAAAGCGCTTCCCCAGACGATCTCACACAAAAACCTCTTCTTGAGCTGCGGTGTATGACGAATGACGTAAGAGTGGGGCGAATTTTTTTTATTCTATCATTCAGTACAGGGCTTTAGAAGTCTATAAGTATCTTTAAAGGCGTCTGGTGATAATTTCACATATTTTCCTAAATAATTACTTTAATATTAATTAGGTACGTAGTACAAAAGCAGTCCTCAGAAGTCCATCAGGTACTTACCTATACTTGCTATGTCGCAACTTCTCAGTAGACTAATGGCGTGACTAACCCATGGCTTGACTAATTTCAGCTTTCATAAAGACCATCACATAGGAAACTTTTAATTCATTCGTATTGTTCTCAGAGTCAAGTCTAACAGAACAACACCACCGCTATCCGCTATAAGCGCTTACAGCATCGAACAGTTGTTAGCTTGCTTTACAACATTAGCTGACAGGATACGAGGCAAAGCCAACTCAATAATTTCCAGCGCCTTATTGCTGCATGCGTTAATATCGTATCAACCAGATGATTTGGATCTCAAGGGTAGTGTAGCTAGAGGTGTCGCGGAGGTCTTAGAAAAGTGGTTTGATTTACTCATGGGGGGTCTAAATCATATAGTGTTGGTGGGAGTTAGCGAGATTTTGGGTATATTGCTCGTTATCACTTGCAAACTTGGCATGGATGTGTTAAGGTAATATAAGAATTATTATTTTACTTTTTAATAATTTATTTATATACATTTTTTACCATTTTTAACAAAGCTTAAAAAATCAATTTCGAAAGCATTTAAAAGGTTTGAATGTTTAGTGTTCTATTTGTTATATAGATTTATAGGGGTTCTTGACAAAAGCAGAGAACCTGTCGATTTTATTAACCAAATACTAAAGGACGAGCAAGAAGTGACGTTACTAAAAGAAAGCTCTACAAAGCTTAGAGAAACAATTCTACAAGCGATGAATCAACTAGTGATATTTATAAAGGTAATAAAAAGTAATTTAAAAAAACCGGCTACAAACTGTAATTCGTTTAATTATTTGACACTGCGACTGCATGACCCAAGGGTCTCCACGGCAAAAGAAACAAATATGTAACTCTCTATTTGGCATACTTGTGCCACTTTTCTGCGACGGCTCTCGGTCTTGAGTTTGTCTCCCTGATATGACCTGGAGCCAATGTGTCAACGCAAGTAGCGTCCCAAATTAGGGCCCGTCCCACTTCCCAGGGAACCAGCGTCAATCTATCAGATCTCTTGCCATCATCCCGGGGTAATGCTGACGGCTTGATTAGCGCAGGAACGTATAATTAATAAATAAAAAAAATTATAAACAGAATATTTAATAGTTAAAAGAAATGCCAACTGTAATATTTCTGAGGAGATACATTTTTAATACAGTATTCGCACCGCATGTTTCGTATCAAGTGGCGTTTACCCAAACAGGGTTTACAACTATCACACCAGTTAGTGCTTATTCCTATTCTTGGTTTAAAAAGCTGATGGACGTTGAGGGCCTAAGGTTCTAAAATGGCGAACCGGAAAGTCAGTGTTGCTCGACCCCCTAATAAGTGGACTAACAACATTAAACGTGTTGCAGGGAGCCGCTGGTCACAAGCAATTCGGGATCGTTGTGTTTGTAAAAAAGGCCTATGTCCAGCACTGGACGTCCATCAGTTGTATATCTGATGATGAAGTGGATTATTGGATTGTTATAACTAAAGGAATCTTTAAAATAATAATACAAACACAATAACATATTGTATTAAATGAGTTTATGATTTTCAGGATAACCTCGATGTTATAGGTACTAAAGAATACAGTACATTCCTCGTATTTCTCCTGAATTTCGTGGACGAAAATGCAAAAACAGGTGTTCTGCCTGATTTTTGTGACATTTTATTTACTAGGGGTTATTTGATAATGTTACCTAAGACGCAAATAGCAAGGTAAGATTTTATAGTTCCTACTAATCATCAAGTCTACCCTAACACGAGTCGTATGCTTGCAAATTGTGTTTGTGCCATGACTCTTGCGTTGACAACTTCCTAGGGGATGATTGCTACTAACTATATCTATGTGACTGTCTCATTAGTATAGTGATTAGACTATGTGGCTTCAATCACGAGGTCCTCGGTTCGAATCCTGGGTCACGGAATAATTCTGAGTTTTTTATTCTTCTATGAAAATTTTAGTACATGCCAGTTTGTAGTCCGAAAGTTGGTGGTGTTACACTACCGTGCCTCTAAGTGCCCAGTCACTGTTATCAACACCTGATAGTGATCGTTAATAAATAAAAGTTACACCCGCCTACGCCTATTGGAGCAGCGTTATGGGTCTACATATCCCGTATAAGGAGGGAGGACTAGCCCTGTAGTGGGCCGTTAATAGGCTGATAATGGCGTTGAGACCTCTATTTCTAAATGGCTCTACATTTTTAATAAAAAAGAATCACTTTATTATCAACTTTTATAGCGATAACAAAGTTAAATGGTCGATTATATCGTAGGTGGGGTATAATAAACATATTCAAATAATTAATAAAATATAACAATGTTTTTAGAAACGATACGATGTTACGTAACGTGAGCACACAAGTGTTAGGAGAAATGCTCAAAATATTAGCTGCCAAGTATTTAGCCATCAAGGATAATGATAACATTGAAACTTCTAAGGATATTCATGTAAGTTTTCTATAACATACTACTGTGGAGTGCTTCAAGGGAGTACGTGCGGCCCGAAAGTATTTTTTACCTACAAAGACAAAATTCTTTGAAAATTTATTGAATAGCAAGCAGTAAAATTCGAAAATTAGTTAAGCAGGTATTAGCTAGCTAGCTTTTACGAAAAATTAAAATGATGTGATAACAATGATTGTTCAGTGATTAGGGATCATAAAAGGGGCCATGCACATAATGCATACATAAAGGGAAAAGAAGCTAAGGAAGTATACAAGGACTGAGGCAAATGGAAGGAGGTAGGCAGAGACTACATCCTTCCATTTGCCACTGTCCTTGTATACTTCCTTAGCTTCTTCCACTCTTATTAAAGCTTTCATTACATCTTATGAATGCTTGCTTTACAAGTTTGTCGGTTAAACTCTTGACCTGGCCATTATAAAGTTCACATTGAATTTTACATATAGAATAAAACTCCCCGTTCGCCACAACCGTAAAGTTAACTTATTTTTACCATAATTTTTTCATAAAAAATACACACGTAACTGTTACGTTAGTCGTGCAATGAAACTTTATAATGAAGAATTTTTTGATATTGACTTATGCTCCACCTCAATATGTAATATTAAAAAGAAATGTTTGAAGAAATACCTTTAGTTGTTTCTTAACACATATTGGTACGAGAACATTGCATAAATTATTTTTTTATTTTTTTTTTCTCTTTCTTGCTAATATTATATTATTTCTTACAAATATTATCTTATATATGCTGTTATCACATAAAAAACATATCTTTTCCGTTTTTTTGTGTACAAATCTTCGGCAATGTATTGTCTATTGTTAACATGTATTTTTTCTTTAATGTAAAACTTTTTACTTGTAATGACTGTTTTTGCCAAAATAAGATAAAATAAATAAATAAATTATTAAATTGTACTGATCCTGAACCTCTTTTCTTATAGATGGGATTAGTGGAGTTGCAATATGGTATTGAAAAGCCGCAAGATATAGGAAATCAGTTAAAAAAGAGTCAACCCTACAGCTTGCTGATTTATATTTACTTTTATTGCCAGTCCTCAGAGAAGTATTATATTTGTCTAGTTTTCATGTTTTCATTATTTCGTTACTAAGCAATCTAACCTGCCTTAGCAAATACTAATCTAAAATTGAATTTGAGTTACGTAAGCTTATATTTTTGAAAGTTCGGGATGAAAGCAACTTTTTTACAACTTGGATTACATTATTCAAGTTTAAGTAAGGATGCGTAATTAATTTTGGAAATTGTTATAGCCTATGACACTCTACAATAACGTAGCTTGATATTGGTGAAATAATTTTGAAAATCGGTTCCGTAGATCCAGAAATTACCCCTTACGACGTCACAAACACACAACCTCACAAACTCACAAACGTTACCTCTTTTATAATATTAGTATAGATTATTTAAATTTCAACATTAGAAGCTTATCTGGGTATACGTGTGTTAAATTGAAACGTATTTGTTAATTAATTTATTTTATTGTTATTTGAAAGAGCAATGCTCGGAGTATCTCTGCGTGATCGAATCAGAAATGAGGAGATCCGCAGAAGAACCAAAGTAACCGACATAGCTCAGCGAGTCGCAGAACTGAAGTGGCAATGGGCGGGGCACGTAGTTCGAACAGCTGATGAACGTTGGGGGCCCAAGGTGGTAGATTGGCGACCCCGCACCGGAAAGCGCAGCGTTGGTCGACCCCCAACCAGGTGGACTGACGACATCAAACGTGTCGCAGGGAGCCGCTGGCAACAGGCGGCTCGGGATCGTTGTGTTTGGAAGTCCCTAAAAAAGGCCTATGTCCAGCAGTGGACGTCTACAGGCTGATAATGATGATGATGATGATGATGATTGTTATTTGATAGTATTAACCACACTTTAGGAATATTTCATAATATTTGATCATAAACGTAATATAAAAAAATGCAGAGCCGACGTAATTTTAACTTACTTCTCTTTGGCCATTACGGCTAGAATATACTGGACCTAGATTCTTTACCATGATTTAATCTTGGCCTGAATTCGAATCCCACCGGCTCCGCAATTTTTAGTATTATGTTTATTTTCAAAAAATGTTTTATTATTATTTTCATTTTAGTCCAGAAGAATCCACAGGGCCTTTGCTACCTTTTCTAGTTGAGCATATTTTGAGACTTCCTATTGCTGTGAAACCTCCGGGATATATAATAAAAGCACTTTGGCTCATTTTTGCTGTAATGTTTTTTATCACTAATCTTACTGTAACTTTACCAGTTTCTCTATTTTATGATGAGTAGACATGATTACAAATGTTGTTACTTTCATTTTTCTATTTGCTAATTCTTTTCTGTATTCCTTACCAATAATTCCTCCGTGGCGCATTGCTATGTGCAGTGGATTTTTAATAGATGTCCTGGGTTCGATTCCCGGCGACGCAGATTGAGATTTCCTTAATTTGTCTTAGTCTAGCTGATGGGAGCCCACCGCCAAAGACATACCGCCAAGCGATTTAGCGTTACGGTACGATGTCGTGTAGAAACCGAAAGGGGTGTGGATTTCATACTACTAACAAGTTAGTCCGCTTCCATCTTAGACTGCATCATCACCTAACATCAGGTGTGATATCAGTCAAGGGCCAATTTGTAGTAGATGAGAAAAAAATCCTTTCAACTTTTGCACATAGTTAGTTATACTATAAGTTTATAATAATACTAGCTGATCCGGCAAACGTTGTTTTGCATTAAAAATTAAAAAAAAAATTAGATGAAAATTAGATAGTAGCCGATTCTCAGACCTGCTGAATAAAATACAAAATTTGGTAAAAATCGGTAAAGCCGTTTCGGAGGAGTACGGTAACTAACATTGTGACAGGGAAATTTTATACATTAGAAGATGTATAATATTAGACATTTCCATTTAGATGTCAACAGTATCAAATGCCTCAATGAAATCCTTAGAGGAAAGGATTCATTTAGAGAAGGCCACTGATCGTTTAGTGGAGATGTTGCTACCGGAGCCCGACATATATTACACGCACAACCCCGCCATATTGTTTTGGTCTTTTACTTCGTCAAGAATTCCCAATTCTGTCAAATTACACATCGTAAGTTATGTAACAGTTATTTCGCTAAACCATTTTTAACGTCTTTAATTAATAAAATCTTAATTAAATTCTTAATTTTTATTTATTATTTTCAGTAGCTTATTTTGTTTTAATTATGAAAAAAATTTTTAGACAATTTCTTATCTTAACACGTTGACTGCTGTCCTATATATATATAGGTTATCATAAAATTCTATCTTAGGTACCAAATATAGGTTATAATTAACACTATTTTAAATAATCTGAAATGAATAAGTATGCTTGTCTTGTCAACAAGCAATTCTGTTTTTTGATAGTTCGAAAAAAGTAATCTATATCCTTTCTCGGATTATAGGATATTATCTTTCTCTTCTATTTAAATACACAAAGAATTTTAAACAAATACCCATGTTTCATAGCAATCACTTGAAAATATATCAAAAATATAAGAATTTCAATCGATTTTTTGTGTTCTGAATCGTAGTAAGAAAGTCAACTTTTATCAACCTTCATAACTTTTATCAGCGACTGCTTAGCTACAAGTAACTTTATTACTATTTAAATAGAAGATCTGTACTATTTAATGACATATATATCATCTCGGGGCATCTCTGGGGCAGACTTCCATACATTTTTTACCTATGTCCTTTTATCATAATGTTGTAGCTAGCTCAGTGGTTCAAAACAGAGAATACTTTACCAGAGGACTTGACACAGGAATCAGCTGTTTGGGAATTGCTTCTGTTGATGTTGATACACAGCAAAGATAGTACAGTTGTAACCAACTGTATGGAAGCTCTCAACACTTGCATTGAAACTGGAGATGAAACGACTAGAGAAGACTTCTCGACGTTAACTTGGTCGTTGCTACCCAAAGTTTTATCCTACACTTTAATTAATTGTAATCAAATAGGTATATTATTTTGTTTTTTATGGAATAAGCTCGCGCTTGACCACGATCTCGTCTGATGGTAAGTGTACATGTGGTTTAAGGTGGGACGCGCTTGCTTAGAATTTGGCTATTGATTAATTTATTTCTATTAGGCCAGTGCAGATAGCCTTAAAAATAATAAAAAGTAAAAGAAAATCGCAGTAGGATGATACCCATTGCAAAAGGAAGAGAATATCATAAAAATGAAAGGAAAAATAAATTACGGGCGATCTGAGGTCGGGAAGGGGTTGCGGGTGAGGGTTTAGGGGTAAAATACGGATTTTCTCGATTTCTGGCAAAACTAAATGTCCTATGGAAAAGAGTTGAATGGCGAAGTTGTAGGTAGGTATTAAAACTTTTGCTCTTACACTTTTTTACATAACCTCAAAATTTATGTGAAAAATTCAATAAACCTACATTATTGTTTTTTTTTATCTTTTTCAAATAAATTTTTATTTTCACGAAATTTGGTGAAATCCTATCTTTTTATGTCCCAAACACGCTTGAATTTATTTGATTTGAAATATTTATTTTTTCACCTAATTGAATGAATATCGAAAAAATAACCTAATACTCGAAAATTCGGCGGTCAAAATATCAGCATGATATTATTATATATTTATTTTTTTAGATATTCATTCAAAAAAAAGTGAAAAAATAAATATTTCTAATCAAATAAATTATAGCGAGTTAGTAGAGTTTTTTATTTTTCTATTAAATTTTCAATATATTCCAAGTGTGAAAGTTGGTGGTGTTACACCCCCGTGCCTCGGAGAGCACGTTAAGCCGTCGATCCCGGTCACTATCATCAACATCTGATAGTGATCGTTAATAAATGAAATATTATCACCCTAAGCCCGCCAGCCCACATTGGATCATATCCTCTCCTATAAGGAGGGAGGCCTGGTCCTACAGTGGGCCGTTAATAGGCTGATAATGATTATGTAATAAATAAATAAATAATAATAAATCAGCCTTTTATTATTTCTCATTTTCATAGTTTTCATTCAAGAAACACTTAAAAAAACACTTATAAGAACAACAGAAAATTTTCCAATAAAGGCCGAAAACGAGTTTTTATACGAGTATAATAACAAAATTAAATAACCTTATTATGTAGTTATTGATGTTTTCATGCCACTTAAGGTTATGCCTGAAAACCAGCGATGATTTCATTTAGCTTTTCTTTCAAGATTTTTTAATACATATCTTTTACACAATACAAACAACTATAACATTCATTCTTATACATTGTACATTTCTTACAATATATTTATTATTTATGTGTATCTATATTTTTACTTTTCCTTCCTTTTTATTTCTGTGGTATACACTTTATCATTATTTATTAAATTAACTATTTCATGCGATAAAAAAATATATTTTTTAAAAAGCTCGAAAAAAATTATTAGTTATTAAATTTCATTTATTGTTTTTTTTAATTTTGTGTTCTTTCAGTATTAAAATGAAAACCCTTATGTAGGGAAAGGCCTCCTCCAATTTTTGCCATTGTTTTCTATCTTTTGCTATCTGTTGTTGTTGACGAGTGGCAATCAAAGGCATAAGATAATATTGATGATTATGTACCTACTATAAAATTAGTAATTGTATTTATTTTTCGGCAGAAACAAATATATGCTATTTATTAGATATTGCAATAGCAGCAACGCCGTCTGAACTAGATCAAGCCGTGTGTTATAAGGTGGCTGTGCTTATCTCGACTTTGTACTCCAAAGATACAATAGATTGCAGAGATGTGAACATCAAATACCATTATGAATTTGTTTGCTTGAAGCTATGTTCGTTGCTATTGGACGTGTCCACAAAACAAAATAATGATAGAGGTAAATATATCCCGCGACCCGCTCTGTTCCATAGCTCGTGAGAATTCCAAGTTACCACAGACTAAATAACAGCACGCCTGTCTGCTTCTATCTAATATTTAAAAACCGTTTTTTGATTTTAATTAAAATAAAACCATAAAAGAATTCATTCAATTATCCACCCGACCATTATGTTATTACAATTCGTCTGAGAAAAAAAAGAAAAAGAAAATAAACTTTAAGTCATAATAACTGTAACTGGTTTTTACAAATCTCTAACTAAGACTTAACAGATAACTTATACTTTTTTAGTTTTTATTGTTATAAAAGTGTTACCCACACTTAAATTGCAGAACCAACGGGATTCGAACCCGCATCTCTCTGGCAATCCGGGCACTTAGAGCGCCTTACCGCTAGGCCACGATCCCGATGACGTCGGTGCCGAAATTGAACTTTGGTATTATGTTCTTGATATCCAGGTATATGGTCTGTAATGCCATCTACAGTATGAACTGAACATGTTACAATATCATTGAAGGCTCATATTACGAATGAAGCTCTTTAATTTTAAAGGCGGTATGGCGCTCTAAGTGCCCGGATTGCCAGAGAGACGCGGGTTCGAATCCCGTCGGTTCTGCAATTTTTGATATTATGTTTATTCTTAAATAAAGATAACTTAGAAATAAAAATCTAAATTAATTTTTAGTTTTGGTGACGTACATGAATCGGCCCGGATTTTTACCAAGCGTTCTAAAAGCAACAAATAGTTTTGATGATAAAGTCGCTTGCACATCTCTACAGCTTCTTACCTGTATCGTCTTTCATTTTAAAAGGAATAACTATAAAGTTAGTATTTATTTAAATCGCAAAATTTGTTTTTTTATTTTTTGCTTCATTCATATTAATTTTTCTATCTATAAAAAAGTCGAAGTTTGACGACCTTCGTGGCGCACTGGTATGCGCGGTGGATTTATAAGACGGAGGTCCTGGGTTCGATTCCCGGCGGGGCAGATTGAGATTTTTCTTAATTTGTCTTGGTCTGGCTGGTGGGAGGCTTTCGCCGTGGCTAGTTACCACCCTACCGACAAAGATATACCGCCAAGCGATTTAGCGTTCCGGTACGATGTCGTGTAGAAACCGAAAGGAGTGTGGATTTCATCCTACTTCTAACAAGTTAGCCCGCTTCCATCTTAGATTGAATCATCACTTAACATCAGGTGTGATAGCAATCAAGGGCTAACTTGTAGTCGATAAAAAAAATAGCTTTTGAAATTTTCTTTAACTTAAATATTTTAAAACAAAAATATTTGCTTGCAATTATATTTCATTGAGAATGTTGTTTAATAGATTAGAATTTATAAGTTTTAATTTTTGAGGTATTGAACTGAACGAAACTGAAAAAAGTTCGTATTTTTTTGTTTTTTAATTATCTGTTATTATTTTTGCTGTAACCCAATTATCTCTTACGTTCTGAATCATTTTTATTGGCCTGACTCTAAAAATTTAGTGCTAGATCTTTTAACATTTTCAGCCAAACACAGTCCTCGAAATACAAACTGATCTGATAATAAAATCCTTTCGACAAGACAGCGAAAGTGAACGCGGCTCTTCTTTGATGCAACTCGTTCACTTAATCTTCAGCTCTGGAGCGAGCACACCCGTAGCCCTTACGTATGATTTGCCCAACCAACCTTCACAGCCGCAGCAGAATCAAGCGTTGAGGGCGCTGATGTTTAGGGTACAGATGATGGTGTGCTGCAGGGTAAGGAATCTTCTTGAGAAGCAATATTTAAGAATAGACATAATATCAAAAAATTGCGGAACCGACGGGATTCGAAACCGCGTCTCCCTGGCAATCCTGGCACTTAAAGCGCCTTGCCGCTAGGCCACGATCCCGATGACGTCGGTGCCGAAATTATACTTTGGTATTATGTTCTTGATATCCAGGTATACGGCCTGTAATGCCATCTACAGTATGAACTGAACATGTTACAATTTTTAACAGATTAATCTTTTGCAAGCTTTTTTTTTAATTCTGTAATGGAATAGTGCAAGTTTTGTCCCGACTCCTGGTTTCCGATTGAGCTGATTGCATTCATGTGTATATCGCGTGACTATGCAGTATTATGATGACATGGAGCTGATCTGATGCTGGTTTTTCAAGATTGCCATAGGAACTTCGCATTGAAACGATAGAACCCTATCGAGTTGGGGGTCGTTTGATTCGTCTTGATGAGTAATTACGTATAAAAACTTGTTTTTAAAAAAGTATTGATATACATCGCGTAGAAAACAGCCTATGGATGTGGATGGTATAGGTAAGATACTACTAGGAGAGGGGATATGGAGCGTACACCCACCACGCTGCTCCAATGCGGGTTGGTGGGCTTAGGATGGTATTATTTAATTTATTAACGATCACTATCAGATGTTGATGACAGTGACCTGGACCGACGGCTTAACGTGCTCTCCGAGGCACGGGGGTGTAACACCACCAACTTCCCGACTCTGGGCTTGGAATTTACTGAAAGTTTTATAGAAGAATGAAAAACTTAGAATTATTCCATGACCCGATCCAGGATTCGAACCCAGGACTTCGTGATCGAAGCCAGATAGGCTAACCACTAGACCTATCTTTTACAACTCCCAAGTGAGCTTCCTATCTATCTTAAATATGTAATTTTTGATTAGATTGCATTGTCACTTAACATCGAGTGAGATGTTAACATGTACAAAGGAAAGAAAAATATCACAAGCACGTTTTTTTCCAGGACTCGGGAAACCAAACGTCGGAAGGTTGGAAAACTTTGAACTCTATGTTCAAACACGCGATTGTGTACAAAAATGACCCCAACTTGGTAGCAACACTGACATCACAGCCCTGGACCCACACGCTCATCCGTTTCCAACTTACACAGGACGTAACTCAAGAATTCCTAACTTTCGCACAAAACTGGCTCAACTTGCTCAAACGCACCCTTAAAGCGGGAAGAGATGGAACTTACCAAATATCAAAATTTAGTCTTTTAGCTAAAACTTTGAACTTGTTGAAGAAAAATTTGAATACAGATGAATCGAATGAGTCAAACAAAAATGTTCTTATAATCGTAAATGATATTTTAGGTCTATAACCATAAGTCAGACTCCATACCACAAAAAAACCAATATTTCTTTGTATAGCTAATAATAATTACTTAATTAATTAATAAAATTAATAAGCAATTTATATTTAATCTTAATATATAAAACTCTTCCGTTACTGAGTGATGTACTGACTGACAGACAACGCACAGCCGAAACTACTGGCCGTAGATAGCTGAAATTTGGCACGTATATTTGTTAGGGAGAGTAGGCAACCACTAAGAGAGGATTTTTCGAAATTCCCTCCCTAGGGGGAGAAAATGGGGGTAAATTGAAAATTTTAATTTCTTAATGGATTCACTTGAAACTTTGTATGTAGGTTCCACCAGTGACGCAAGTGACCAGTGAGAGAGATTTTTTGGAAATTTTTCCCCCCTAAGGGGAGAAAAGGGGGTAAATTGAAAATTTTAATTTATTAATGGATTCACTTGAAACTTTGTATGTAAGTTCCACCAGTGAAGCAAGTGAGCACTGAGAGAAGATTTTTGGAAATTTTCTCCCTAGGGGGAGAAAAGGGGGGTAAATTGAAAATTTTAATTTTTTAATGGATTTACTTGAAACTTTGTATATAGGTTCCACCAGTAAAGCAAGTGAGCACTGAAAGAGAAATTTTGGAAATTTCCCTCCTACGGACAGATAAGGGGGGGAAATTGATTTTGATTTCTTAATAGATTAATTTGAAACTTTGTACGTAGGTTCCACCAGTAAAGCAAGCGACCACTGAGAGAGGATTTTTTAAAAATTTTCCCCCTGGGGGGAGAAAAGGGGGTAAATTGAAAATTTTAATTTCTTAATGGATTTACTTGAAACTTTGTAGATAGGTTCCACCAGTAAAGCAAGTGAGCACTGAGTCAGGATTTTCGAGAATTCCTCGCCCAACATCAGGTGTGATAGCAGTCAAAGGCCAACTTGTAGTTGATAAAAAAAAAAAAAAAAAAAAAACTTCAAACTGTGTATGTAGGTTCCACCAGTGACGCAAGTGACCACTGAGAGAGGATTTTTGGAAATTTTCCCCCCTAAGCGGAGAAAAGGGGGTAAAAATTTTAATTTCTTGATGGATTTACTTGAAACTTTGTATGTAGGTTTCACCAGTGAAGCAGGTGAGCATTGTGAGAGGATTTTTGGATTGTTTTTGTCACCAGGCTGTATCTCAAGAACCATGATTGTCAGATAGTTGTCTGTTGTCAGATAGTTGGCCACTACTGAGCAAAAAACAAAAGTGCAAATTTGTACGCCATAGCGGCAGGGCCGCGCTTTTGAGAAATTTTGTAATATCTCCGAAAATATATAACTAATTAACATACTGTAAAACACAAACCTTATCTCTATAATGTCGAAAAGTTGTATGCATCTAGAATACCCCTTAGAATTTTTAAATTCTCATTCCGCAAGTGGAGTTCCAGCGCATTTCATAAAACTCAAAGTCAGCGTTCCGATTTTGCTTCTTCAGCACTAGACTCAAAATTGTCTCTTTGCAAAGAAATATTGTAGAAGCAGAATTTTCATCGGGTTGTGGCGCCAGTAAAACAGTGTTCATACCTCACATACTCCCCACAACTACTCCTTCCAGTTCAAGTGTCTTCAATTTCCTTTGAGCTTATGCTTTGCCATAACAATTATCTAATGAGTCACAAGGCCAGACACTAAAGCCTGCTGGAATCGAGCGCGGATCCAGAGGATGGTCATGGGGGTCATGACAACCCTCTGGGCTGGTCCTATGTCTGTATAATTAATAAATTACTATTTAGTTTTCGATAAATTATTATAATCGTCATTGTTCTAATGTCACTTTTATATTTTTCTTTACTTCATTTATTCTTTTTATTAATAAAAATTTTTGTTTCTTTAAAGGACAACAGAAACTTTATATTTCATGTTCACTAAAACATATTTAAATAACTCTCATTTTGTTGTGGAATCCGCGAATCTTCTGAGTTTCGCGATCGACCTTAGGTCGTGCCAAAATCACCGGCGTATGACCGCGGGCTGCCCTCAAAACCCGTACTGAGGCTTATCCCTGCAATGCAAGTCTTATATTTTATACGAAATTCGTTAATCCTCCGATCGATCAGTCGCTTGAAACTCTCCACCCTACTGTCAGGAGTTTGCTTTGCTCTCCTTTCTTTTGGATTACTTCTTGCACCGGACAACTGTGATGCCTCCATGCCTCTCACAAGTTTAATATAGAACCAGCCAGTGTTTTTTGTAACAAACAGTACACGAACAATATTACTTACAAATGTTGATATGCGCATTACTTATACGTAAACCAGCACCGTTAACCACATATTACTTAAAACTTATATTGAGAGCGTGACACAAAAATATTATAAAAACTAAAACTAAAACCTCGCGATGTGCCCACGTGCCTGTCTTAATTTTTGTGTGGAATCCGTTGTGCTTACAGTTATACTAACTAAGGTCGCGCGCTACTTTTGGCCGCATCACCCAGTCTTTCGAACCCTGCCTTGCACCAGAGCTCTACGATGCCCCGTTTCGTGCCTAACTCATTTTTTATGTGAATTCGTAATCCACCGATTTTAGCACAAGATCTACGGTCGCTTTAAAGCCGATCTGCCATCAAGGAGTTGTTTTGGATAACGTCCTGCGCTAGACAACTATGCTTCTTTCAATTTTAATGTAGAATAAGCAAATCCCCAAATTTTTGCGCGCGCCAGCTTCCTGTCTCGAGCCACTGGTTTCCAGAACTCCGTACCTAACTAATTTTTTATTTGAAATCCGTTAATTTACCGATTTTCGTTAAAGCCGCCCTGCTGTCAGGAAATTGATCTGGATTACGTCTGCCGCCTGACAACTATGATGCCTCCGTAACTCTTTCAATTTAATGTAGAATCTGTAAATCCCCGAATTGTCGCAGGCGTGAGTTTCCGTCGCGCCAAAGAATGCTGCCTCCAGCCGCGGGATTTTGGCCGGTTGGTTAATCCCTCGGTTTTGGCGCGGACTTACGTGGAAAGCTCCACCCAGCAGTCGGGGGTTTGCTCTTCGTTCTTCCAAATCCAGTCCTGCGCCAGCGTTCTGCGACGTGCCCACGTGCCTGTCTTATTTTTGGTGTGAAATCCGTTGTGGTTACAGTTATACTACTAAAATTACGTATGGTCTTTGTAACTGTCACATCTAATAAAACCAAAAAACCCGTGAAAATTTTGGAGCATGAAATGACTATACCAGGACTGAAACTCCTCTAAATTGAAAGCTGGATCCGCCACTGGCTGGAGTCGACCTTAGGACAAGCAGCTTCTCACATGGACAGCTTTACGTTGCGTGCTCTCGCGTCACCAGTCCAAATTCACTCTACATTCTGGCCTCCGAAAGCACTACACCAAACGGTGTTAAGTATATATAGAAGCAATGTAAATAGTTTATAGCAATATTAATTTTTTTATGTCAATACTAACTATATATACTGGTTACTGAATCGAAGTCCACGTGGACGAAGTCGCGGGCAACAGCTAGTAATAAATAAACTGATTTATAAAGTTTTATTACAAGCGATGGTTTTCTATTTGGGAATACTGAATTTGCTTGCATTGCTATTTTTGGTGGTTAAAGCCGTCTAAGATACTCGTAATAATGAGCTAATTTTAGGTTCAAAAGAAGTCCATCTGATGGAGAGGAAAATCTTATAAAAACAAGACATCGCAAGGCAAGCGAAAACATCTATACACAAAAAGTTCTTACTTGTAAAGGGGATATTATGCAGCGTAGACCCACCACATTGCTCCAATGCGGGTTGACGGTCTTACGGTGTTCATTTTTACCCGACTGCGTAAGAAGGAGGGTTATGTTTTTCGAGCTTTATGTATGTTTGTATGTCCATTTCTTCGGCACGCGCTACAGCCTAAACAGCTGAACGGATTTTGACATGTGAGGTATCGTTGAATTTGTCGAAATTGTGGTAGTGACATAGGCTATATAAATTTTCAAAATTGCGGTTGTAAATGGGGGAAAAAAGGGGAATGTGTGTATTTTTTTGTCTTATCTTAGCAATATGGGTACCAATTGAAAGGTCGTAAAAAGACCATTTCAAAATATAAATATCATATCATGTTCATATTACTTTTTTAACAAAAAATGGCAAAAAGTGTACTAAGTGCACCGTCTCATTTCTATACCATAAACTAAAACTAAAAAGTCTCAAATAAAATTATTATTATAAAAACAAAAAACCCGTCTGCTTAGAAGTTATGAACTGAAAAGAGAAAAACAAGGATCACTGTATCTGTATAAAATTCTAAATAATTTATGGTGCTGCAGGCGGGGGCAAACATAGTTTTGGTAGATCTTTCATTCCCCGCAGGTTAAAGTATTTTGTCCCTGTTTGCAGCACCATAAAGTATTTAGAATTTTATACAGATACAGTGATCCTTGTTTTTCTCTTTTCAGTTCATAACTTCTAAGCAGTCGGGTTTTTTGTTTTTATAATAATTCATTTATTAACAACCTCTATCAGATGTTGATAATAGTGACTGGGATCGACGGCTTAATGGGCTATCTAAGGCACAGGGGTCTAAAACCACCAACTTCCCGACTCCGGTCTTGTAATGTACTAAGAAGAATGAAAAATTTTATTCCGTAACCCGACCTTGGATTCGAACCTGGGACCTCATGATCCAAGCCACAAAGGCTAGCCATTAGACCAAGACGTACATAATTTTATACTCGTACCTAACCTAACCGTATTATTTGAATATGAATACAGCCTACATAAAGTATTAATTTATTCATTCAAGTCTTTCATTGTCATTAACAATGCTTTCCAAATGAGAAAATCGGAAGTAAATTCAATCGGAAGCAATTCCCAAACTAATTGGATAATTGTAATGTATGAAAATTAATTCACGTTTTCCTGATGTTACGAGCCTTATTATTTATTACGTGTTTGCGTATAACATTTTGTTACGTTTAATAATCAAATGATTTTCATTGGAAACGATTGCGAGAAATTGCTTATTCAATTCAATTGATGAACTGTAATGGTAATAAACTTCCTAAGCGAAACAGTCTAAAGTATAGTCACATTCGTCATAAGTATAGAGGTACCGCTAAGCGATTTAGCGTTCCGGTACGATGTCGTGTAGAAACCGAAAGGGTGTGGATTTCTTCCTACTCCTAACAAATTAGCTCGCTTCCATCTTAGGTTGCATCATCACTTAACATCAGGAGTGATTGTAGTCTTGCGCTAACTTGTAATGAATAAAAAACACTCGGCATCTTTCTTCAGTCTTTGAAGATTAAGACGATTGGGAAGTACTAGAGCGTACTGCCAAGCGGCATTTAGTTTTCTTATTTTTTTTATTTTCATTATTTCGGTCTGAAGGTTAATCCTTCCTTAATCCTTCAATCAACCAACCAGCTTCATACTTATAAAGCTTATTTATCTTATTTAGCAGACATCTGCGGTTTCCCTAGGGAATAACAGGGTATTAAATTAGCCGAACATCATAGACTTAATGATCAGCAATCAAAGTAGGTGGCGAGAAATGCTCTTATTCTGCGAGGAAATAATGCGGCTAAAATAAGTAAAAGAAGCAGCTGAGCGTGCAAGAGAGATGGCAGCTGATGCCCCACGGATCCATAGAAGTAGGACGGGTGGCAGGAGACGCAGGTTCGCCCACTTAGTGCTTCCTGCAAAAGCCTTGAATTTATTGAAGAATGCATCGCAGCGCCAATGTAGAATGTTTATTTCGATTCGTTGGTACGCGTAGTTTATTTTAGTGGGTATTCTGGGCGCTTCTCGGCCAGCGAGTCCCACATACCCTCTTTCAGTAGGGATGCATAAATGCATTTCCCAGCGACAAAAAAAAGGGTATTAAATTAGATTTATCAATTTGTATGACTACGGCCATCATATACTATTTTTTAAACGACTTCAAAAAAAAGGAGGTTCTCAATTCAACCGTATATATATATATATATATATATTTTATAATCCGACTGATAGTCTCAGAAACTAGCCAAAACAGACCGAAAGATGAAATGAAAAAAATTTGATGCAAGTAGGTACCGTATATACTTCTAGTTCAATTAGTCAAAACCTTGTTAATTAAAATAACAAACAGAAATTTTTATCGATTTTAGTAGATTTTAACGAATTCGATATAAAGAATTATGTGAAGTGACAGTCTCAGATTCTTTTGTCAGCTGTTCAAAAGCTGCAAAGCAAAGCGTCTGACGACAATATGACAGTAATAAAAAGTGTAACATAAGTAATAAACTTTCTATTTCATCGATTGACCAAAAAATATTCCGGAACTACTTTCCATATATTTTACATTCCAAGGGACGAGAGAAATTATAGTATCGCGCGTGCATATGCGCTCGGGGGCTCGCATGGAATAGAAATGAGCGGGAAAGAAAGTAACTAATAGATAATAATTTATTTGTTATTTGTCGCCACGATATGGGATTTTCTTATTCATGAAAAATATTACTTTTGCCCTTAAACTTGACTTACAAAAGCGGGTGATGACATCGTAGCTTCTAAATAATTATTAGAGATTTTAGTGTTCCGTAGTCAAATGGCAAAAAAACTGAGCCCTTGTAGATTTGTCATGTCTGTCTGTCCATCCGTATGTCACAGCTACTTTTTCCAAAATTATAAGAACTTGTATATACAGTGTAAACTTGGTAAATAGTTGTATTTTGTAAACCGCATTCAAATTAGAATTTTATTAAAACATCCATCAAAGTTACAACGAACTACAAGAAATTTTATACTATGCTTGCTGCTACGGAACCCTTCATGAGCGGGTCCAACTCGTATTTGCCCGCTATTTTTATTTAAAGGTAATATTACAGTACTGGTTGGTATAAAATTACATTATTATTATTAGAGTACGATTTCTGTTACTAAATTGATGTCCATCAAATTTTATTCACTCCGGTAGAACTTAAACACAATGTACAGAAGTATTCTACCTAGCAATTAGTCCAGCTAGTGGTAAGAGGTTAGAATGGTAAATCCACCGCGCATACCACTGCGCCTCGGAGGTCCTACTTTCCCGAACGAGCACTATCACAAAAACTTACTACTAAAAAGGTTATCATGACAAAAAGATTATGAAAATGACAGACATATCAAAATTTTAATTACTTTGCGGGAGCAGCAGCACCATAAAATGAAAAATACCAGAAACCTTCAGCATGCATATAGGATTCGGTGACGATAAAATTCTTATAGTAAAAATTTTTCCGTAATATTTCACCGCGCCTCTGGTGACAGAAGGGCTGGCTCGTTTTTTGCGCAAAGGATTAGCCTGGCTAAGGACGCGGAAATGCAGCCAGTATTCTTGCCATCATTACACGTGGGCATAATTTGTATAGTTATTAGGATCTTTCTCAATATTTTTTGCGTTTCTAATTATAATCTCGAAATCACCCTAATAGAGACAAGCAAATTCTAGAAGACATCAAACCAAAATTAAAGGCAATATGACAAGCAATCCGTCCCTACCAGTTAGTAAACGCAATTCCTCATTGAAACGCCACCACCAGCGCTCAGTGGCTCAGACGCTGTTACCCGTTGCAACTGTGCGTGCGTTGCCACCGCGAGTGTTGTGACAGTGATGCGAACGTGTGTACACAGCCTTACATTGTGAGCCTACGTGTGGAGTAGCCCTAATAAAATGAACGGTGAGTTGACAAATTTAAATTTTTTTCTACATCATAGACAAAAGCTTTTTTATAATTACACAATAAATATAGAAAACCTTTTTTATGCATGAAAATTAATTGTGGTTTGATAATAGGACTCGATACAAGCTCATATTAGAATATTGTTTTGTTTAATTTATATTATATGAACTCAGCCGTAAATAAAAACGATTAGTGATTTTTAAAAATTAATTTTACCTACAAAAACTGATTTACTTTACTGATTTTTAAAAATTTAATTTTTTAACCTAAAAATGAACGTATATTTGGGAAAAATAGAATAGAATGGAACAACGTTAAAACATTCATTCATTTTAGGACAAAAAATTACCTTATTGATAAAATGGGGAGATTAATGTTTATCTTTTTGTAAATATCTTCAAAATCTATACGCACGTACAAAGAAGGTACATATATATATTTTCAACGCCGTAAACTATTATTTCTTTTATTAAAAATCCGGTAGTCTCGTTTGTCGACGGCAATAATAATGCAAAAATAAAACCGTTAGAAATAATCAGTGCGTTCAGACTGGTTTCCAACAAAAAACCGACGATCTCTACGTGCTCAATGGAAAAGTGATTTACCAACTTATTTGTTTAACCGTCCTTTTTAGTTTGTTTCTTTCATTTTATCCATTTATTTCTTTTTATCCATTATACACCACTAAAGGTGACATAATCAAAATTATTCTTATATTGTTTATAAGAATAATTTTAATAGTTAAACTGTTTAAAATTAAATATCTATTTTTTTTATTTTTTTATTTAAACATCTTTATTGCAAATAATAAAAGAAACAATAGTACAATACAAAATTAAACGCAAAAGGCGACCTTATCACAAGAAGTGATAAGGTCGCCTCTTTCAGGTAACCTAGATAAACGGACCTTTACACTTGGGAGAGGGAATTGCAATAAAAACAAGATAAATTAATGATAAATATCATGTAATATAATTAAAGATAAATATCAAATAATATAAACGAAATACCTACCACTGACGTAATGACTCATCACAAGATTTCTAAAAATCATTTGACTGACTTGAACTTTAGCAGGCGCTATGTAGTAGGCACTCACTAAGAACAGATTTCTCGATACTCCTTCGGGAACGGGATATACGCGGGGTACAACTTGTTAAATATAAAGCAAAATAAAATGTATGTTCGTTTGTTTAAACGGGCTAATCTCTAAAACTTTTCTTTATTAATAAAAAATACCATATTATGGTATCTATGTTTTTGTTTATTTAACGATAAGCACCTAGGCGCTTGACTGCGATTTCACCTGATGTCAAGTGACAATGCAATCTGTGATGATATCGCGCAAATTTGAAAGAAGTCTATCATCATCTTCAATCTCAGCCTACTTTTACAACCACTCCTTTCTTCCTCCTAAGAGAAGGATATGGAACTGTGACCCGCCACGTTGTTCCACTACGGCATTAGAATAATAATGTTTGACACTTAACGATCACTATTAGATGTTATTAATAATGAACGGCCCGATGATTTAGAATGCTCTTCGATGAATGGGGGTAACCTCTAATTTTCCCAACTCCGTCCGTGAAAAATCAACCTAATCATTTTTTGGAAAAACCAAGTTTAATACTTATCACACTGCCCGATCTTAAACTCGAACACAGGACCTGATCTGAAGCTATACAAGCTAACTTTTGGCAGCGAGGCAGTTAGTCAACACTTCATCACGGCAGAATCTACCACAAGATCTGCCAATTTACAAAATGTAGTTTATAGATCGACTTCTTTCATATAGACAAAAACTATTCATGTAATCTAATAAGTTATTTGAAATTAACATTTTAAAAGCAACTGCTGAAGCTCTTCTCAGTAGATTTTGCCTTCAGAACTGATAGTATTGTCTCTACAAACATACAGACTGAATGGTTCAAAAGAAGTCGGCCACAAATCTTAAATGGTATAAGGTTGGACCGTTTGTTTTACACAACAGTTTAACAATAATCACTTCTAACATAACGTACACTCGCTTAGTTTATTAGTTAATTTAAGTAATTAATTTTCTTAAAAAAAAAGTGCTCCAGTTAAGAACTTGTAGAAGTGTGAAAAACAAGTTCCAGAGGAAATCATCCCATCAGCAAGCAGCACTGACGATAACAAGCCGAGCTCGTTTGTTTACTTACTTGTACTTTTTGCTGTCAAAACGGTTTCTATTAACTCGTTTGATGTTAGCGGTACTATACCTAACGCCAACGATTCTGGCACGCGCGATATATCAAATAGTTTAATCTTGTAGAAGAGCTTTTTTGGGTGTACAGAGGTCGTCCGGAGAAATACAGCCACACTTATTTCTATCGCCAAGCATTGTTGTATTGTTGCCGGTATATTTTAGGTGCAAGTATAACACGCCTCACGGTAATGATCGCAGTAGTATCTACAGCACTTTGTAAGACGTGTTCTTTGCATGTCCAGCGAAATGTTACTCTGCTTATACGGATAGTTTTTAATAACTATTATATGGGTTTTTAATTTTATGGGCTTTGTAGCAAATAGCTATTTATTACTACAAATTAAAATAAAAAAATTTGGAAATCCACCGACTATCAAGAATTTAAACATGCGGCATATGAGGCGTGACAACTATCCCTATGACATATTGCTTAATGCGTTTGTTTTTCTTAAAGTGTCTTTGAAAATTAATAAAAGTCAGAAGGCGATTATTTACAGTATTTCATTATGGACAACGCTACAACAAGATGCCCAATTCAGTTTTAGATCTGCCATTGCAAGTCAAGGTTATTATACTATAGATGAATTTTTAAATGACAAAGAGGTTGAGAGGCAATTGGATCAGCTTTCAACTTCACACAAGTTGTAGAATAAATAATTTTATGTAACAATACAGTTAATATTGTAAAAATCAATGATTTTAAAAGAGCAACTGAGAGTCACTACAAATAGTCTAATTTGACATTTCAAAAGTGCTTATAATTGGCCTACTTGAAATAAATGATTTTGAATTTGAATTTGAAAAATTAAAATTAAAAATGTCAAAAAAGGCTCTACTACTAGGCGGTTACTAATCTGCAGATGGTCTCTTTCCCGCTCTTGTAGGATGTAGCGCCAGAGCTCGTCTTTAAAGGGGAGCTAGCCATTTTCACCTCCTCCGATACTCGAAATCTCGAAAGTCAACTCCGTCGGTCGAATCTTATATTGGACTTCTTCAAGGCACGCGCCAATGCTTTCTCCAAGTACTTACCCGGTAACAAAAATACTTAAAGTACAAATCTATGAGCACATAATTATCTACATTGCAATAATGCGTGTGTCGTGAATAAATATGCGTATTACCTACTTGCTAACTTAAGTAGCTAATAACAATAGAACTGTAAGTATGACATGCTCTCAGACATGTTGCAATGTACCCATGTGAATAGCTATATACTTATGATATGTTGTAACTTTATCGATGGCCAACTGTTATACTTATTCTAAAACCACAGTACGGCTATGAAGCAACCGAAGACATACTTGTAAATATCGTTTAAGGGATAACCACGAACACGTCCCATCGATTGGTTACCTGTATGGATTGTCATCCAATAGCGCAATCAAAACTATCATTCCTATGGGAGTGTCAGAAAAATCGTGCTTAGTTAGCGAATATGACATTAGTATATAATATTGAAAGTCTTTTTAACCGACTTTAAAAAAGGAGGTTATTGCCTTTACACTGCACGTACATTTATTTTTTTGTATGAGCTTGGATAACTATTTAAACAGGAGTTGCTGTGTTGATATTTATTTTTATTACAACATACTGTAAATCGATATTGTCAACATATAAGAATCGATAATATTCTGGGGAAATTCAAATAATTCTTAATGGTCAAATTTTAAGAAATCTTATGCGATTTAACCTATGTTTGTCTCGAAAAAAAAATTTTTGACAAAAAATGACCGTCTAAAAACGACTGTATAGTAAAAAATAACGTTACATGGTGATAATTCACTAAAGAATAAAGTTTCCACTTTAAGGAACATTACTTAGAACTAAAGCAGTTTATACGTTCAATAATGTCCTATTAAACCTTGCTGGCACCGACTCCTAAATATGCTTAAGTAAATTAAAGCAACTAAATGACAGTTATTTTTTACTTTTTAGTGCGTTTTGAGTCGGTTCTATTTTTTGTTAAAAATTTTTATTCTTAATTTTTAGTGATTTATGCCTAATTATTCGTACTATACTGGTATAGTAAACTGCACGGCACTTGTAGCCAAGATACGATACGTACATTAAACAATCACACATGTGCTATAACATGAGAGTTCCAATTTTCTCATATCATAATCGATGACAATGAACCTTCTTAAGTGTGCCTGTCAAAAAAAAATTATCCAAATCAATCTGTAAAAAGTTATGCGAGTCATACATAAATAAATATACGTGTCGAATTGAGAACCTCCTCCGTTTTTATTCGTCTTAAAAATTAATTATACATAATGCCTTACAATCATAACTATACCTGTACGTTGCTTTGATCGAATACCGGTATCTAAGTATGCATTTTGTCTAAGACCTGTATTGACTGATTGACTAACATTGTAGTTAGTTTGTTAAAAAATACTTGCATTACTATGAAGTCTAATATAGAATAAAATGTATGCATAAGACTCTATTGACTTATCATACATATCCAAAGTCTGATACATCATCATCATCACCAATATCAGCCTACTATCGGCCCACTACAGGGCCAAGCCTCTCTTCTTATAGGAGAGGGGATATGGAGCGTACACCCACCACGCTGCTCCAATGCGGGTTGGCGGGCTTAGGGTGATAATATTTTATTTATTAACGATCACTATCAGACGTTCATGATAGTGACCGGGACCGACAGCTTAACGTGCTGTCCGAGGCACGGGGGTGTAACACCACAAAAATTTTAAACTCTGGGCTTGGAATGTACTGAGCATTTCATAGAAGAATGAAAAACCTCAGAATTATTCCATGACCCGACCCAGGAATCGAACCCAGGACCTCGTGATCGAAGCCACATAGGCTAACCACTAGACCAACGAGGCAGGCAGTCTGATACATACTGAGAACATTTTCTACAATTTAATAATTTACATTTTCCATAATAACAGGGAAAAATCTTTCGTAACCGCAACTCAAGTGGAACTCTCGTGTTGGTCAGAAAATTATATAGTTTACATAGACGGAACTGATTACGATATCGACTTAGGTCCGAGAGCTAGGCTCGTGCTAGCGCCATTGCGAGCGGATTTCTTTTTAATTTCTCTTTCGCTTATAAGTTGCTTTTAATGTCTATATTAAGCGACGTGTGCCCGTAATTTCACCGACACCTTACTCATCAAACAGGAATACAGCGATGTTACAACGCGGTAGAAATATGCATGTTGATATTAGGTACTTCCCGATAGTCGGAGAGTCCTTTTGGCAAGCTGAAATTACAGTCTTTTATAATTCCAGCTTGCCAAAAAGACGTTCCCGAAATTAAACGCGAGCTCTTGGATCCTTGGATCAAACGCGAATTCACGGTTTCGGGCAAAATAGACGTGCCCATAAACCTGATACATTTTTCCGTTATAAAAATAGAAAAGTTATAATATTCAATTGATAAAGTCCATAAAATAGGTACAAATTATAGATATCTTAGTATTTATATATGTAAAAAATCATTTGCCGCGCAGTATGTTTAGGTCTTTTCAAAATTGCACCACGAATTGATGATGTTTTGTTCAGTATATATTAAAGGGCTTGAACAGTAAAATTACTTAATAAACTAAATAAACTAATAAAAAGGTAGTAGTTTCCACGAGGATGAAGTCGCAGACGTTCGAGTCGTAACTATAGTCTGATATATAAAACTTAAATTACTACCCGCCACGTCTTTGAATGTATTTACGCTTAGATCTTTTAACACAACTGATTTTAATGTGATTTTAGATAGAGTATACTTACACTCTATTTATTGCTAAAATCGTGGAACGTGGATGTGGAAGTCCTATCTACCATCTATACAGTTTATATAATAGATTTTCTCGTGGATGAAATCGCGGGAATCCACTACATGAAAAAAAAAGTAGAATACATTTCATAACGTTATATAAAAGAAATAATATCCACATTTAATTCGCAAATTAGTTTGTACATGCGCAATGAATTCTAACACGTAACTTGCCTTTCAGAAAAACTATAGGCTTTCCCTCTCGTGGGAAAACGCAACAAACAATCGCAAACCCACCCCTGAATCGAGTTTTTCCCGCTCATTGCTTTTCATTGTCATTCATTGCCTACGATTGAATGGCCTTCCGCGTTGTGCGACGGCCGCTTTCTAATCATATGGGAAAAGGAGTTGAATCACTGAGGACAAATTGGTTCACTTAGTTGCTTCACCTGTCTACGGAATTGGTTTCAAACTAATGAAAATTAATTTCACAATTGTAATAGAGAATATTACTATTTGTCATCATGCAATGATTGTAACAGTCGGATCCAATTATCTAAATTATCTTGACTATTTAAATTTTAAATCAACAACAATACAACGGCCTCCTTGGCGCAGAGGTACGCGAGGTTGATGAAGAAGACGGAGGACCTGGTTCGATTCCCGGAGGGCCATTTAAGATTTTCTTAATTGGTCCAGGGTTAAGTGATTTCTGGGCGATAGGTATGGAGAATCTATCTCCCAACGGGGATAAGCCCTTAAGTAGGTAGACGCTGTGTGAGTTCCCGTGGCGGCCTTAATTAGTTAGGTTTCCATAAGTCCTAGAGGAGAGCTTGCTTTTGTGGGCGACGCTGACTGGTTTATGGTACTAACGTGTCGTGGGGTTTTAGTCGGTAGAAGTCCGACATAATCTTCTTGCCGAGATGGCGAGAAGGTATCCATGAGGAATTCCCCGCGTTAAAAAAAAAGGGTTAAGCGATTTTGCTCTCCAGTAGATGTCGTGTAAAAACCGAAGGGGTGTGGATATTATCCTACTCCTAACAAGTTAGCTCGCTTCCATTTTCATCACTTATCATCAGGTGTGATTGCAGTCAAGGACTAATGACTTGTAAACTTGTAATGATTAAAAATAGCAATCATTCTATTCTAAGAATGACTTTTTTTGACAAACTTATCTGGACTGGTCTTGCTTTTTTCTTTTATTTTTTTAAAGTTATTTTTTAATATTTTTAAGCTATTGCATAGCTTCTATCGCGGGCCTTGAGCGTGGAGACCGAATCCAGAAATTCCGTAACGAAAAAAACTTAACACCCCCCACTCCGACCGGCACAGCGGTGATACTTTTTTAACCGACGAAAACAAACGGAGGAGGTTCTCAATTCGACACGTATATTTTTTTTTTTTTTTTTTTATATGTATGACCACGCATAACTTTTTACAGTGTTGTCCGATTTTGATAATTCTTTTTTTATTAGAAAGGGCATACATCCAAGGTGGTCCCATTGTCCGCATGTTAGGATCTGATGACGATATCCTGGGGAAATTGAAGGAACTCTTCAAATTTTGGAGGCACGCATACAGCGATTTCGGTTTTTGTCTCGGTATCAGTAGCTTTTTGGCTACTAGTGCCGTATAATATGCTATGACAGTATAGCACGAGTACGTTACGTGGCGATAAATCACTAAAAAGTAAGAAATAAAATTTTTTAACAAAAAATAGAACCGACTCAAAGCGCACTAAAAAGTAAAAAATAACTGTGTCATTTAGTTGCTTTAATTTACTTAAGCATATCTAGGAGTCGGTGCCAGCCAAGGTTTCTACTTTCAAGGACGTTACCTAGAACCCACAAACTTCTTTACTACGTTAAATAAATGTTCCTTAAAGTTGCTGGCACCGACTTCATAGATATGCTTAAGTAAATTAAAGCAACTAAATTACACAGTTATTTTTTACTTTTTAGTGCGCTTTGAGTCGGTTCTATTTTTTGTTAAAAAATTTTCCATCTATCGATAAATACCAGAACTTTTAATGACTTTTTGAAATATAACGCTTGAAAAAAAAACAAAGAAAAAAAAATACTACATAAATAAAATAAATATATAATTAGTAATAAAAATACCGCGGCAGTCTCCGAGTTCCACACGTCTTTTTTATTAATGTTTTTGAATTCACAAATAAAATAAATACTTTACTGCTCCATAAGAATCTATGATTAAGAAACCATCTTGATAATTACAGTAGGTACTAATGAGCGATCTCTACCAGAAACTCAATATAGAAGAGATTCTTTTTTATTGTTTTTTGTTTGGCATTTGCAACTTATTTGTAGTCAAACGCAAGCCTATTTGTATAAATATTATTCAGATAAAGTATCAATACAATTATGGTAATATAAACGATCTATTTTCACTTTTACGGTGGACGAACAGTCTAACAAATCTAAGTACAACAAATATATCGATGTTAATCAGAGCGGGCGAAGCACTTATTTCGGTAAGTGATCATAACTTTCTCCTAAGAAAGTGCTGTACCGAAATTGGTAGCGTTTTGTAACACCTGTCCATGCTGCACGCTGTGGTCTGCTAATGTCATGGATGTCTAAATTTGGAGCGTAAAATCGTTATGCAAACTTTATGACACTTGTAACGGCCTTTGTTATGATTGTTAGGTAACATACAGTATAAGTAAGTATGTGATAAAATGCATTTTTTGTTTGTGTTATTATTAGACATAATTTGTTTTATATCAACTTATCATCATTACACAGAATAAAACAATGTCGCTTTTTTACGTTTGTTCCCATGTATGCCTAAATCTTTAAAACTACGCATCCGATTTTCATGCGATTTTTTTATCAGATAGAGTTTATATGTATAATACATGTATAATGTAGTAGAGAAACATTGATAATTTTAGAGGTTTCTGATGTGATGTCGTAAATTATCACATTTTTTGCGCTTACATTGCAAACGCTAGCTCAACCCTACGAGATATATCAAAATAATATACCACAGTATTGCACACCTTAAAAAGGTCAACAAAAAAGTTCGCGATGGTATATGTCTATCTCTTAGGGATAACCCACAATATCCATTTTTTATCTTTTACTTTCAACCAAAAGTAATGACTTATTTACGAAGCGATTTTAAATAATACTGCATTAGTCCTTATCAAATTAAGTATCTTAAATACTTTGTGCATTCAATATAGATCACCATTGCCCTGTACAGCACGTAATTTAAGTAAATATTTTCCAAGACATATCAGATTCAAAATTCAGGGACACACTTGAGTACCAGCATTGCATCCGTGCGAAGCCGGGGCGGATCGCTAGTTCCTTAATATAATAATTTAAATTTAAAAAATATTTGAGATTAAATAAAGATAATGCTAATAATTAACAAGGAAACTTCTTCAACTCAATGTTTTGTCTGCATAACTAAACCTATAGACAAAACTTTCGGCGTCCACATTCACCTGTCAATTACCATAAACTAGGCATGAGTTATGACTTTGCAATACCACTTAATGCCTACTATTGGCACTAGAAAATTTCACTCGTCACTCATTACTTAACAATTGACATTTGCCTATAGCTTACAGTTCAAAATCATCATCACCATCCTATTTTTAGATATATACTGTAAATAGCTTTTTATATACATTGAAGTAGGGAAATTCAAAAATTAAATCTATCTCGCTGCTAAGTCTTAGGAATAAAGAGCTTCCTAGCCTCTCCGACTAGCGAAGGTTGGCATTCAGGTTCGTAAACTACTCTCTATCTTATCGTATCGTAATTACGTTCTCTGATGTTTCTCTACCAAGACTTCTTTCTGCTACCAACGCCTCTTCTACCGGCAACATTTCCCATTACGATGAGCTATAGAAGATCGTATCTCACGTGTAGCACATGTCCCAGATACGCGACTTTTCTCATCTTGACGATCTGCGAATTTTCGCGCTTCTGATTGACGCGTTGCAAAACTTCGACACTTGTCGCTTTATGAGTCTAGCTTAAAAGCAATAATCGAGCTGTCAAGTGATTTTTTTTAAATCAACAAAATAAAAAACACCAGTTTTGGGTTTTATAAGATATACTTCAAAAGCACCTCGCAGTTGGGAAATTAGTGGTGTAAACACATGTACCTATTACGGAAAACATGTCAAGCGTAGGTATCGAACGCTATCATCATCGAATATTGATCGTAACAAACATTAAAGCTCTGATAGATTTAAGCTCACAAATCCTATATCCTTGCCCTACAGTAAGCTAATATAATAATTTAATAAGCCGATTGATGGAAGCTTTTTAGGGCAAACAAATATTTTAAGTGTATATATTAATTGTACTCGCGAAACCATACTTTGCTTTATATTGTTTACCATTCGCGTCATTACTCGATGTGTAAGTTTGCACAGAAAGTTTCGTCCCAGATCGCAGTCTATCTACTCACTCTGTGTTTATGAACTAAATACTAATTGCACCAAACGTTTAGCTCTTGACTCGGTAGCCGGTTCTTTTCCGTGCTGTTTCTCACGCAGGTGTTATATAATTTATGGTTATAACCTCCTTGCTGGTTTAATTTACTTGTTATGTTGTGAATGTGTTCCTTAATCGCTTTAAGTGACCGGGTTATAATTGTCACGAAAGTTAAATTTACAGTTAGTAATTATGTACCGGGTCAAGTTATAAAAATAAAAGTAAATTTCATTAAGTTCTCCGTCGATCTAGGCTCCATACAATCTCTCCAATAAGGGAAGCCTGGTCCATTAGTGAGCAGTTAAAATAGCTGATAATGAGGGCATGACATTAACTTTGTTTTATTCGAATCGGACTTTTTTTATCTGTATTTAATTTTTTTTTATAGAGAAAGAATACAATAAGGAACTTAAACTAACTTATCCTAATAACTACACAAATCATGCCCGCGTGGAATGGCGACAAGATTACTGGTTGCATTTCCGCGTTGGATAGCCAGGCTAATCCTTTGCGCAAAAAATGAGTCAGCCCTTCGGTCACCAGTTGAGGCAATTAGGCGCGGAAAAATTAAATTTAAATTATTACGGAAGAATTTTTTGGCACTGCGACTCCATGGGTCTCCACGGCAAAAGGAACAAATATGTAACTCTCTGTCAGAGAGGCATACTTGTGCCACTTACCGGTTTCAGCTTTTTCTGAATCAGACGTTAAAATATGCTTACAAAATATACCCAATAACTGTCCAATAAATTGTCATAGACAATATGCAACTTATAAATATTCTTTATTTTTTAGGAAAAGTTAACTACATCTTTAAATTTGATTTATTCTTCTTCTTAGCATTCGATAAAAAATGTTTTTGAAAAAAACTCCAGTCAAATCGGATCAGTATAGTTTTCGCAAATATTGAATATAGACATGCTAAATCTATTACAACATTTTGAAGTCGGCTTACTTTCGTTATATCGTCGTTTGTTTTGATAGATGTTTTAGTCTCTCTCCGCTCTGCTATTGTTATGTTTTGTTTGAGTTAAAGTTCGATGCTCTACAAACAATTTCCCACGTTGATTGATTACTATCATTTCACAATAACTCGTAATACATAACTTGTACAGATTGTTTTCGTTGTAGCAAAAAGCCTACAAGAAGGCATGCTGTGGAACAAACCAATAAAATAAATTTCAATCCTAGGGATTCATTATTAGCACACCTCCACATCTATAGAGCATACATTTTTAATTTCAAGTTTCTTACTTCAAAAACATGGAACTTTCATACAAACTTCCAACCCACGGATTACCCCCTTAGGGGTGGAGTTTCGTTCAATACAATCTTAGCGGATATCTACACCTTATTACCTACCTGTCAAATTTTGTTTATAAAGTTTGTAAATAATTCCAGTTATAGTTACTGAGATTTCGCGAGCGATTATCAGTTTCGCTATGTATAGATTAATTAATTAATCATTAAGATTAATTAATTAAGAAGTACATTAACAATTTTATGTAATCATAAATAATAATTATATTATTTATGATTACATAAAATTGTTAATGTACTTCTTGTGTGAAGATGAAAGCCGATGCAATTAGCTTCTTTCGTGTAGCATAAATGCAAGATAAAATCAAATATTTACTGTATATAAAGAAAATTTAAAGCGCGTATAAAATTATATCTGTGGTACAATAACACACGTGGTAAAACATAGGTAATTAAAAGTCTAAAAGGAGTCGGACGCAACGCCGAAAGGCATAGGTTTGATCCCCGCCCACTCTTTTAGTTTTAGTAGTGTCGCATACAATTTTATATAATACTACCGTAATCGGGATGAAAAGTAGACTAGGTGTTAAAAAATACATAACCCTTTTTTTTCAAGAAAATTGGGTATAGGAAGTTATCTTCAAAAGATGGTTAAGCTCATTGTGGAGTTTTTGCTGTCCTAATAAACAGAAACAATTCTTCCATACATTGTTTCGTTATATCTCACATACATAAAGCAGCGTTTCCAATGAAACGCGGCATAAATTTCTCTGATTTTTCCAACAATCATCGTCATATTTCATCCAATTTACATAAAACCTTAACAAATTTTATATTAAAACCTTTCTCAGGGACCACCTCCTCCACTATTGGTAACTGCATGACAGTCCATGTTTGTCTTTGTGTATATAATATACCCATACGATCTTACACATCGTTACTGCACCAACAGGCATACATACGTTGTCTGTACTAAAAAAAAACAAAATAACCTTAAATAACTTTTATTGTACGCAAGCGCAAAATGATTAATATTATGCGATATTTGAATTTTATCGATTGTTGATCGATCACAAGTATAAACTTTTATTATTCGTAATCAAGTAAGTAGATATTATCCTACTCCTAACAAGTAGGTCCGCTTCCATCACAAGTTAGATTGCATCTAAGATTGCGTTATCACTTGCCATCAGATGTGATTGCAGTCAAGGGCTGACTTGTAGTGTATAAAAAATCACTAAATTATTGATACGATGCACAATTATTAATAGATAGCAATAGCAACACAATCGTTACACATCGTTATTCCGCCAACAGTCGCACATTCATTACGATTCACCGCCCGTGACCTTCGCGTCGGTAGCTCGCTGCTCGGATACTTTCCACGCAAACGTGACGCGATTACGATCATGGGTGAACACTTTCTTGCTTACTTGAGGTCAATTGAGACTTAATAGCTTGACACTTAAAAAGGGGTTAAGTTTTAATTGATAAATAAAAAAAAAACTTTATTTATTTCAGGCTTCAATCATAAAAATATTATAAAATACAAAAAACTATAAAATATCAACAATAATAGAAAATATCAGAAAATAAAATAGGTTTTTATAGTTCTACTCCATCTGATTGCATTATTCTCGTTCTCGTGACACCGCACAAGCTTCTTGCTTAATTGGACAAGAACAGGAAACATTGATTATATTTAAAAAATTTAGGATATTTTAGTTTTTATGGAAAGAAAACGGTAGGTACCTATTTATGATCACGACGCTGTCTGTTTGTATGTCACAACCTTTTTTCGAAATTGTTGTAATTTAACACCAAATACCCAGTCAACCAGCCTAGTCCCGACAAATAACCAGCCTCCTGGTGTTCAGAAAAAATTCGCATTTCTAATCAATGCGGTCAAAAGACACGGCTGTTTGTGCCGCACACTACCGCATAAACTGTAATGTAGGTAAAGTTGCGGATCAAATTAATTTCACGCGTGCAATTCACCACTTACACGAAGAACTAGGTCATACATAAAATTTTTTAACAAAAAATAGAACCGACTCCAAACGCACTAAAAAGTAAAAAATAACTGTGTCATTTAGTTGCTTTAATTTACTTAAGCATATCTATGAAGTCGGTGCCAGCCAAATTTAAGGAAAATTTATTTTACGTAGTAAAGCAGTTTGTGGGTTCTAGGTAACGTCCTTTAAATTTTATTCCTCCTATATCCTAGTAAATTTTATTTCTGACTTTTTAGTGATTTATCGCCACGTGCCGTACTCGTAATATACTGTCATAGTATATTATATGGCACTAGTAGCCAAAAAGCTACCGATACCGAGTCAAAAACCGAAATCTCTGTAAGCGTGCCTCCAAAATTTGAAGAGTTCCTTCAATTTCCCCAGGATATCATCAGCAGATCCTAACATGAGGACAATGGGACCACCTTGGATGTATGACCTTTCTAATAAAAAAAGAATTATCAAAATCGGACAACACTGTAAAAAGTTATGCGTGGTCATACATAAAAAAAAAAAAAGAAAAAAAACAAATATACGTGTCGAATTGAGAACCTCCTCCGTTTTTTTCGTCGGTTAAAAACGAAAACAATTTAAAGAGCAAATACATTGAATAGTAGGAATATAGGTACCTATTGTACTAAAAATATTAAGATCGTCGTTTCCGGACAATAACTAGGTACTTCTTATACATATATATATTGTTCCAGTCTGTTTACTGTTTAATTTCTATGATATAATATGTATTGTATTTTATATGTAGGCAAATGATACATTTTAAACGCACTATTTCGTTGCTTCATACATTAGACTTCAACGCACTGAAGCACGTTGAAGTCTAATGTATAGAGCAATGAAAATGCTCTTTTTGAATTGGTTTTGATATCTAAAGACTAAGTTGCAGAAGAAGAATTTCTCGAATTACAGTAATAGTTTTTTCTAGACAAGAAACTTATTAATAAAATTATAGCCTAGCAATATTTTTTTGCTGGCATTGGTATAAGATGCCACGCTACCTAGTTTTGTTAAGACAAAGACCTGGATTATATAAATACCTGATCTAAGGGCAAAGATAAGGTACCTATTTAAAACTATAATACACGGAGAACTTTATTGTATATGGTTGAATATTTGTAGCTACTGTTATATAGTCTTTGGCACGAGTACAAAACACAAGGCATTATTTTGCAAATTAACTTTGCTCTGTTTGTTACAAGTTTATATTTTACGAGGCTATCATTTTAAATGTAGCAAAGTAAACAATTTCAAGAGCGAATGGAGATTTCTCCTGTGTAATTATAGTTTTGCATACCATTTCGTTTTTACGCTTGCAATTTTTATGACCGGTAGGTATAAGATATCTTTAAACGGTTCCGTAGTCAAATAAGGCACTGTTATGAAAATGTTTCCGTAACATTTCCTGAATTAGTGATTAACTGTGATCTCAGCTAATGTTACGAATAAGTGTTGATACATTCTAAGATTATAATTAAAATTGAATTTTCTTTTTTAATATTTATAAATTCTTATTTCCGTACGATGGTTAATACCTATTCGCTGCTAGCACAAACTTTTCACTCATTTAAAGAGGAAAATGTCGACTATTTTTCACAAAATATAACATCAATAAAAAACTAATCTGTTACCTGAAAGGTTTCTAATCTAAATGCATTGGATTTTCCACTTTCCTTAGCCATAATTTACAGCTAGTAAGATGTGCCAATTTAATAAATTTATCTATTATGTAAAAGCTTGGTGCACGTACCTTCCTCATCTATCGGCAAGCGATAGATTATCGTTGCCGTAGTTTTTCATACTTTACGATAAGTGGTCGCTAATATTCTCAATTAAATGCCAAATTGACGATTAATACCACTACGGTATCGTATCGTGTCTGCGTCAGTGCAACAACCTGGAGCCTAAATTATTGATTATCACTTTTATTTTCATAACAGTATGGTACACTTTTGTTTACTCTCCCATATTTCGCGAGACGGTAAAAATGTAGCGAAGTTTTCTCGAATAGCTAGAGTGAAACGTTCCACGGTAGGTGAGCACCGTACGAGATCACGACATGCACAATCTGGCTAAATCTGATATGAATTAGGACTATTCTTAATGCTAGAAAGGTAAAGACCATCGGAGCATACTTTAAATGACTATTTATTTATTAGTAGCATACGCTCGCGATACTGCGACGCTGCTTGGTTGCTGTAATACGAATGACGGTAATACTATTTGGTACTGCCGAGCCAGGCGTGTCACAAAAATCTCAATCACTGTAACATTTTGTTCATTAAATTATCTTAAATCTGGTTTTAATAAATACAAAATCGTTGATTCAAGTAGGCTAATTTTACAAGTTTAATTTAAAACGACATGTTAAACTATATTTATATGGGGTCTACCCCCGGCTCGGAAGGCAGGTTTAGTTTATTTGGTCTATTATATTTAAAAATTTCTGCTACTACCATCAACATTATCAATCGATGTACGACTACTGTTGGACACATATCTCCTGTGAGGACTTCGAAACAACAATTTAAGCCACCTGATCCACAAGTAGAGATCAACTTAGCGTTTTAGTGCGAAGTCGCTATTCCAGAACCTTCATAATTCATCGGATTTGAGAACTAGGATCTAGGTATCCCGCCTATTACCATTTCAGTTTTGTGACCATGGATTCTGGTAATTTCTATTAAATTAGAAACATTACCATTATACTAATTGGATAATCAGCTACCGACATAACATTGAGTTTAGCAAGTGTTGCCAAACCCCATAACCATTACGAATTGTTATGGTGGCACGTGATCCCATACCGCATCATTTAAATTAACAGCACGTTCCACACACGCAATCGTTAGAAAGTGACACCTCCATTATTATTTGTATAACTTTTCTTCGGCAGCTGTAAACCTTTTGGAACTTCATATGACTCGTAAATGCTAGACTTCTTTCAGTACTATATATACAAACTAAGGGACGTCTGCGGTTACCCTGTGTAATTCTCGTCCCTGTCGGAATTTAGAGATAAATTGTGGTCTATGTATTATTCTGATATGCAAGCTATATTATTGTGAAGTTTCATCAAAATCCATTTAGTAGTTTTTGCGTGAAAGAGTTACAAACATTCATCCATACATACTTTCGCATTTATAATAGTAGTATCTAAGGATCTTTATATATTTGGACTGTTCTCAACACTTGGGCAGCAGATTTGGTTAGATTAATAAATACGACCTCGTCTTATTCTGTGAATAGTGAAGTAAGAATTATGTATATATGCAGATAATCCTTGTATAATACGGACGGCGCCCATGAACTATGAAATCCTGGGTTGAGCTTTAAAGTAAGGTTATCTAATCTAATCTAATCTAGGACTCTTTTAATCCCCGGATCAAATGTCAAAACGAAGTGTGATGCTCAGGCTTGAAAATTTCGAAACAGAAAGAACAGCGCTACAGCAGTCCCGGTCATTAAAATCCAGTGGTACTTATAGTAAGTGATATGTGGTGGTCCTTCCAAAGCTCCAAGTAATCTAATCAGAAGCTAATGACAATGACTTTTTGACGACCTCCGTGGCGCACTGGTATGCGCGGTGGATTTATAAAAAGGAGGTCCTGGGTTCGACTCCCGGCGGAGCAGATTAAGATTTTTTTTAATTTGTCTTGGTCTGGCTGGTGGGAGGCTTTCGCCGTGGCTAGTTACCACCCTACCGACAAAGACGTACCGCCAAGCGATTTAGCGTTCCGGTACAATGTCGTGTAGAAACCGATACGAGTGTGGATTTTCGTCCTACTCCTAACAACTTAGCCCGCTTCCATCTCAGATTGCATCATCACTTAACATCAGGTGTGATAGCAGTCAAGGGCCAACTTGTAATCACTAAAAAAAAACTCTTAAGAATAGAAAATAATTTTGTTAACGATGACTTCCGAAAAACGTGCCCAAGTAAATGTCAAAATAAAAGCAAAAAAATAGAAAAGTCTAGAAAACGATTCAATTGTTTTCATATCCGCCCATTTATAAATCGATCATAATTGAACGTTTGCGTAGATCGCGTCACAGTATCGAAGTAAATGGAAAACTGTAAACAGATATGTAGAGCGGAACTGATCGCTGTCGAATCCAACGACGTTCCCACGACTTCGGACACGCTTTTTTATTCTACCACTAAATGATATCAACTATGAAGCTATTTCAATAACAAATTATTTACTTTTGTGGTATTTATTTTTAACAGACGAAAAAAAACACAGGAGGTTCTCAATTCGACACGTATATTTTTTTTATAGAGTTGTCCGATTTTGATAATTCTTTTTTTATTAGAAAGGGCACACTTCCAAGATGGTCCTACTGTCATCATGTTAGGACCTGATGATGATATCCTGGGAAAATTAAAGGAACTCTTCAAATTTTATAGGCACACTTTCAGCGATTTCGGTTTTTGTGTATCGGTAGCTTTTTGGCTACAAGTACCGTATTATATACTATGACAGTATAGTACGAGTACGCTACGTGGCGATAAATCACTAAAAAGTAAGAAATAAAAATAAAAAAATAGAACTGACTCAAAACGCACTAAAAAGTAAAAAATAACTGTGTCATTTAGTTGTTTTAATTTACTTAAACATATCTAGGAGTCAACAATCATCGTAATTAAGCAACGGGCGTCGACACTCGATTCCATATTTATATAACAAAAGTTTGTTAAATGATGGTGGTAAAATAGAGTAGAAATCCAAAAATCATGGTGCCTTCGCTACGACTCAGCTTGACGATGTGAGCTATAAAATTATATTCTGTTATAGGCTATATTTACTGCTTACGACTAAAGTTATGACCTATCAGCTTGTAGGATCTAGTAGTATGAAATAAACCTATCTACTTTGGTACCAAATTAAATGAAAGTTGACCCTAACTGTGTGTACGTTAGGGTCACACTTTCATTCGATTCGCTTTGTCATGTCGCTTTGAAAAGTAAAATTATCTACATTGTGGAAGAGGCAGATTGGATGGCCATGTCGGTCATTATTTTTGGATTATCATTATTAATTTCTCACTCATTTCATGTGTGCTAAATATTATATGTTTTAAAAAAATAAAATTGAACGTAATCTTTTACATTTTCTAAAAATAAAACCAGACTCAAAAGGCACTGTAAAGGAAAAAAAAATTACATAAAATAGAACCGACTCAAAACGCACTAAAAAGTAAAAAATAACTGTGTCATTTAGTTGCTTTAATTTACTTAAGCATATCTATGAAGTCGGTGCCTGCAAGTCATTTTAATAATAAATAAAAAGTTACTTAAGTAACATTTATTTAACGTAGTAAAACAGTATGTGAGTTTATCATTTCAAGTTTATTTCAGTGATTCAGATTTTATATACCTATGTATTTTTTAACTTTCCATCCAAAAAAAGGAAAAAAAAAGACTTTTGTTCGTTGATTGCGTCGTAAAAATAGGGCTTTTCCGGACAATGATATAGAGTTTGTGAAAGAGGTTTAATGAATATTTAACAGCATCCGTAGCGCTATGTGCTATGAAATATTGAGATTTTCTAAACTGGTCGAGGTCTGGCTGATGGGAGGCTTCGGCCACAGCTAGCTACTACCATACCGACCAAGACGCACTCAATGCAATCTTAGATTGCATCATCACTTATCATTAGGTGTGATTACAGTTAAGGGATATCTTGTAATAAATAAAAAAAAACAATTTGCTTGTAATCCGCAGGGGTACAGCTGTGCCTGGTGGCGCTGGCAACACAAACGCTGCTACTGTCGGTCGCGGCTCACAAACCTCATCGGAGACGATCCTTAGTGGCACAAGCACAAGTGAGTATGTTGCTACAAATATTATCCAACTAAAAACATTTTCATGTGAAGTTATGTTATGATAAATGCACGTTATTTACATTGTAAAACTTATCAGAACTCATGGAGAGAAAGGCTTAACTTTCAGAGAAATGAAAAAAATTAAAGTCATGCTTATTTCTGCCACCAAAGAATATTTTTGCTTAACTGATTAAGAGTAGGGTTGTCGCTAAAATTGCACTTATGGTTTAAACGCAATGCCTATTTGGGCAGAAAGCAAAATTTTTGGTTGGCGTGTCTTCTCTTACATGCCATTTGAGGTTACGCTAAATTATTGTCCTCTAAATAACCTCGTAGTTCATTAGAACAACTGTACCTACTTTAATAAACCGTTGGTATTGATTGCTTAAGTTAAATGCTTTCAATCATTTCGTCCCAAGATATTTTATCTAACACCTGTCTTATTGTACCTATTAGAATATAACGAATATTATTTTTATTACAGAATTTGCCAGTGTCCAAAGGCGGCTGGAGGCCCGTAGTCGGGTCTGGAGGGCTTCTGTACGGTTCCCTAAACACAGCGCCTCTACATGCACCGTACAAGATACCCGTTTCTGGACTAGAAATGTACCATTCCTCAGCGAGACCATTGATCGCTAGAGACGTGAATAAACTCACATCAATAGCGCAATCCTACCGCCCCACAACACTTCGAACTGTGCCAGTGACATCTCACAGCTTACCTCCAAATCAGCCAATCAATTCGTACCTCAACCCATTCGCTTTGCCAAATAACCTAAATCACTACAAATTCCTTCAAAATTATCCAATCGATGGCATGATTTTCCGAAATCCTCCCCAAACATATTCCGCTCGTCCGGTCTTAAAGACAAAACAAAAGCAGCAATACCACAGCAATATATTGCAGCAGTTTTCAAACGTTCAGCCAATCCAATATGGGCAGTACAATATACCCTTGGACATGTATGGAAAGATAGATTACCCAAGACAAGATGTGAAGCGACCGCAGACAACAGAAACCGAAATCTTCAAACCTGAAGTGTATAAGTTACCAGACAGTGAGACAGCCTCACAATTCACCGCACAGCCTGTGAAGACTGCCCAGCAACAGACGCTGACGTCGAAACTACCGATCAATCAATATGGACATCCGTTCCAAGATAATGTTTACAACATGCAGCAGTTCACGAATATTTTAGGTTCGTAACTACATTTTCTTCCAATGGTGGTAACTAAATGATTTGAGTGGTTAAGAAAGATTTTGTACGTAGAACGAAAGTTCAAATTGAAAAATCAAAATTACAGTATTGCTATTATTATTACAGAATGTTTTATAGAAATCAGATGTCTAACAGTTTGTCATTTTTCATTTTTCCAGGTACTTTCGGATCCTTTGGTCTACAATCCGTGAAAGGAAGAGACCATTTGCATCCAAACACAAAAACGACATATTTACCCCCGCAGCCGACTAAGCAAACAATTTTCAACTCGTTTAGTTATTCGCCAAATTATAAAACTACATCAGCTTTGTTTTCTTCGACCACCCCCAAGATACAAACTACGCAAAACCATCTAATCTTTGGTTCTACGTTCAATGATCTCGGAAATGTGCCTACGCCACAAACGAAAGTGGTTTCTCCGTTAAAAATTGATCCCAATGGAAGTAAGAACTACTTTAAGCCCAGCCCCCAAGACCCTTTTATCAAGAACTTCCACAATTTCGACTATAATAAGATAACTACTTATAATCCGCCTATCATACAAACTACGACGCAGAGTGCTTTATTTAACGAATATGGTTACCAAGGACAAAATTCTCAAAACTACGATGATCCTGAAACTGTCAACATCAACTATGTCAAAACAAAGCAAAAGCCTATATCTGACAACGTCGGTCTAACGCAACAAGTTTCTCAACAATACACGAATGCTCCAGGATTATTTGATATACAAAACTCGTTTAATGCTCTATCACATCGCCCAACATACGCAGTCGTGGAAAATGTATCAGAAGATATAAACACACAAACATCACCAGCATGGACTGTAACTCCACAATCTTATGGTAACAATCAGAAATTTGAGGAAACGGTTACTAAACCTGATAATACAAACAACATCCTTGAGAAACCAACTACCACAAATCCAGATTCCGTAGATGAGTACGCCATTGTCACGGAGAGTGAGAAAGGTTACGAAAATGGCTTCAATTATGAAAGTCACATAGACACGCAAAGCAGGCGACCTCTAGGTGATGATTTTGAACCAATCGGAAAGACTAAATTGAAGGAATACTATTACAAAGTGTCTACTCCAACCTATGATCACAAAACCTACAGGCGGACGAAAAAGCCAAATGATACGCCGAAACAAGAAGTCACAACACAATATGTAAATAATGTAAGTATAAAAGATATTAATGACGTTGCAATTGAAACGTTGCCTACTCTGCCTCCCAATCTTCATTTTAAACGCCCAAGCACTTCTGAACCATCAGTAGATAAGGATAAAATTAGAAAAAGGAATAAAATCAGGAGACGTCGTCCTATAAACCGTAACAAAGAAGAAACGACTACTCGCAAAGATGTATCTACAGAGGGTTCTACTACTATTGCAGAGGAGATTCCTACTATACGACCACGTGTAAGACCGATTAAGCCAAGAACTGAATCGAGTTTGACTACTCCAACTGTAACTACAGACTTAACCACAAGTGCATTACCGACCACGTCCGCAACGAAACCTACGGTCATTAAGAAAAAGTTACTAGGTCACCGACGTCCCCTAACAACTCCTTCAGACAAAATTGATACAACAACTCGAGCTTCAAAAGAACATGATCAAAGCAAAGAGTCTCCAATAATGAAAATATCTTCTCGTATTAATCAACAATCCTCAAAATTACAATCGAATAGTAACGAACATAAAACCAGCGAAATACCAGATTACAGTCACAAACAGGACGAAAAGGATACACCAACAAGCGACGTCTCTGTAAGCCTGACTGATAACCTAAAAGAGTTTTCATTCCACAGAGACGCAAGACCTGTAGGAAATAAAGAATCTACCACAGAGTCCATTAAACAAACTGAATCAACAACTATTGCATCACGATCCGAATCGGATTCAAGAACGGCAGGGAAGATCCAAAGACCAAGGCTCAAAAATAAATTAGATAGACCCAAATTCAGCGTCAAAGATTATCGAAATAGACTGAACTCGACAACAAGTACTACGGAGAAAGTAGAAGAAAATACACCAAAAGCAAGACATTCACAAAGGAAGAATCCATACAGCGAATTACTCTTTACAGATGTCGAAACAACTACAGAGAGAAAGAAATTTACACCCAAAGAACCCAGATACAAACTGAACAAAACAGAAAACAATGAACAAGAAATTCATTCTAGACATAACGGACGACTCAAACAGACGGACAGCGATGTAACAACTCAAAAGGTTTCATCTCGAATCCGGATTGGTCAGAGACGACCGAAACCTACCGAAGAAGCTACAGAAACAACAAGTCCTACAACAGTACATAATAAACGGCCTCAAAGAAAGAAGATCCCAGATTCAGAAATCGGACAATCAGTACAAGATATAACCGTTACAGAAACCACGGCAAACAACGATCATAAAAACGATATAACTTCAGAAAGAACAAGGTCTGAAAGTGCAATAATGAAAATAGCAGATAAAAAGCATCAAGATCACATAGAGCGTCTCTTCGAGCATTCAAAACGAGTGTCAGATTTAACGTTAGCGGCGAGTAAAGACTACAACACCCCCGGAATGTTTAAAACTCTTTCATCAAACAGCAGACGGATACCAAGTTATTTTACAATAGCTACAGATGATCCCATACTTCCAATAGAAGCTTTCTTTCCACAGCTTAACCAAAAGAAGGAATCATAATGTTCCTATTTATTATTAATACAGCGTCCATATTTTACGTAAAGTTAGTCGCCGAATATGAACTAGGAGACCGTGGTAGTTTACTGTTTTTTTCAAAGTCACAATTGATTGAATATCAAAAACCTACTTTTACACCCAGAAGCCCATATATTACGCTTTATTTCAATAATTCACCACGTAAAATAAGAAAGTAATTTTAAAGACAGGCGACCGTAATATGAATAAAAAGATTTAGAAGTATTTATTTAATGTTCCCACTTCGGCTGAAAGTAAACTACTAACATTACGATAGGTGTGGACGGCTTTTTAAAGTTACAAAAAACCAAATCTCTTCGACTGCCAAAGCGTCAGAAAATTCTAGTTTTACGCAATATTAGTTCTAGTATTTACAAATTGTGGTTGTTTAAACCCACCTGCATTTCTATATACCTAACTATATTTTTTTATAAAATGTTTAATGACTTCTTGTTATTTTGGTGCTCATTTAATATTAGTATTAAATGTAATATATCGTGAATGGTATATTCGTGTAGTATTAAATTAGTATACGTAATATTGTATGTGTGTGTTGACTTTTGTGTGTTAGGTTATGTTTGTGTGTGTGTGTTTCTTAATATTTATATTGAACTGTAGATGTTAAATGTGTAAATAAATTAAATTCTTAAAGTTATAAAATGCTTTTATTTTATATTAATTTTAAATAAACATCGTATTATAGCTTCAAGCAATATTTAGATAATTTAACCAGCATTAGCTTCTTCAGCTTGCATTTTTGATGTCTTCTGAATGGACTTCAATGCTGCTTGGTGAATACTCTTATCCAATGAATCTGCAATCAAGAAAACAATATGCTTATATTATCAACAAGGCTTAGTAGGGTGATAATATCTTTCACTCTGCGCCCGCGCATCATCCACGGATGTGATGACGTCATCGCTTGCGCACGTCCGGCGTTTATACGGGTTACCCTCTTCCTAATCAACCTAAAGCCGTATTTTGAATGACAATGTCTTTGACAGTGTATGAACAAGTTTATTGATAGATATTCTGTGATAAATTTCGAACATTTATGTCAAACTTCTTTGTACTCTTTGCCCGTCTTTTTCGCCATAGTAAAATCGTGGCATGACATTCTGTCGTTTTGCATCCATTCTACGTATTTTCAAAATAAAAATTTTATCTTTGAGTTTCAAGTTGTTTTATTGTAAACGAAAGATAGAAAAAATACTGTAATTACTTTTACAGAAACTTAACTATGGCTTCAAAGTAGAAATTAATTATTATCTTTATTTGTAAAAAACGGGTATTTGGCAGGATCGTGCCGGAAATTGGCAAAGGTGTCGTATCGGCATAGTGTAACAATGGTTAAATCATTATCGATCACTATAAGATGTTGATGATAGACACTGGAACGGACAGTTTAACGTGCTTTCCAGGTGGTGTTTCCATCAACATCCCGACTCTGACTTAATAGAATAATGAAAAGTCTAGCATTATTCCTGCGACCCAGGACCTCGCGAACCCACATAGGCTAACTACAGACCAACGATGCAGTCTTACTGGAATAACTTCATCATCAACATTATCTGCCTATTAACGACCCACTAAAAGGCCAGGTCTCCCTCCTTATAGCATATATACGCTCCATATCCCCTATATGGAGCGTACACCCACCACGCTGCTCCAAAGTTTGGTGGGCTGATAATGTGATATTGTTTCATTTATAATCATAATCATTTATTTATTTGCTAAACAAGGGTTACAAAAGTAATGCAATTCTATTAAAAAGATCCAAACATGTTTTGCCAAGGACTAGGCGTGCAAATATTTACAAACTTAGAAATAAGATTAGGTAATTAAAGTTTCACAGCCCCGAGGGGTCCCCTGGCAACCGTCAGGCAAATAATGACAGCTGTCATTATAGCTCCGTCGCTACCCGGGTAGCCGCGGGCCTCAAAGGTTTGAATGTCAGGCCCACAGGGGTTAAAATGTCAAAATTATTACATGTCAATTATTGAAATTATAAAAATGTTATTAAGTAACATACATAACCATTGTAAGTCAGTGAACATACGCCAATACAGATATATTTGAAAATGAATATATAATTAAGTCAATTAGTGATGTTAAAGTATAATTTTATTAAAGTGTAATATTAGTTAATTAAATATGTTTTAATTTAAAAAAGTCGTTCATTTCGTAAATTGTATTTTGGCTGAGAGCATTTCGACGCCTCCCACGCATAAAGTCGAAACACGTTTTTTAGGCAAAATGGTTTTTTTGTGCCATTAAAACCCTATTAAACAGCATTACAGGTTCCTGAAATCCGTATTGTCATAACTTTTATAAATATTGAAATTTTGAATCGATAATAGTCTTAACATTTGAACACTCCCGCGCACAAAGTCGTGCCGATAGTTCCGACGATGTGCTACGATCTATTGGACCGCGGCCGGCCGATCAGAGCGCAGTTCCGACGTCGTAAGACAGGAATCGACATGAACGAAGTCTTTCAAGTTTAATTTTGACAATATTAATTGATGTAGAGTTGTTTTTGTTTTTTAAGCATTGTGTGATTATAAATTAGTAAAATGAGCAGTGTACGTTCTTTTATGATTTTGAAATTAGTGTTAGATAAGCCTAACTCAAACAGTGAATTGCCAACGGTCGATAAAGTTTTTGAAAATGGTAAGTTTTACTTTATTTATTTTTATTTTTATTCAATTTACTTGTTAATATTTGTGATATTTATCATAGGAATAAATGTTAATAGTAGGTAATAGTGTTTAATAGGTTTTGACAACATAAATATGATTCCGACGCATAAAGCCGGAACGTTCCATATTAAGACTCTTTGCGCCGGAATCTATCACCAGCAGTGAATAGTTACGACTTTGTACTATGTAATGATTTTGTTCTAGGAGTCGTAACTTGGACTTACTACTATTTGCGTGGTTAAAAAATAAAGATAAACAAATGTATAAAGACGGAATATATAGATACGACTTTGTTCTTTGCTTTGAAATGAAGATACGACTCTCTGCTATTCAATTTTAGCGAAAATAGCAGTAAAATTGATTTTTAAACTTTACAGTATAATTCACTTTGTAATTAACTTTAGTCTTTTAGTATATTGCATGTCTTTATTTACAGGATTAGAATCACCGGTACCACTTGAAGCTGAACACCAGTAGGTATGGTTTGTACTAGTCAATGTTTGGTCAATCTTTCAATAATAGTAGTAGAAGTATGGACGACAGTTTTGCGCCAAATATTGTCGAGGTATCAACTAAACCAGTTTAAAATTGGAGACAGAGAAGTGGACTTCTGTCTCCAATTTTAAATGAAATAAACCCTAACGAAAGTATAGCTTCAGAGCCTTATACTGAAAAAATTTTACAGGAATCAGTTGATATTCTAGAACCTTCTTTTGATATTACGCCCATGCCTTTCCCAGATAACGATTTTTTAAATACAATGTGGCAACTTCAACCCCATTATTATGGAATATATCTGTTTGTGATGATAATGACTGTCCATCTAGTAGTCTTAGTAGATCCGATACCCCGCAGCTCAGTAACACTTCGAGCCAGGACTTTTCTGTTCATTTGTCAGCTGAAAATACACCAAAAGGCAGAAAACGACTCCGTCGCCGTGATTAATGGAAAGATATAAAAAGAAAATGTTTGAAGAATTTAGGAAAAGCTTATTTGAGTAGGAATGGTGTTCAAAGAGATGGAAAGATTTTAAGACAACCATATCAAACAACTTGTCGGCTTAAATGCTCTCAAAAGTTGAATTTCCAATAGCGGGAGAGTATATTTTCTTCTTTTTGGCAAATTGGAGATCTCTGTCGGCAGTGGGATTATACCGTCGATCATACTGAAGTAGGCGACACTAAGTATCCTTCTACTTTAAAAACGGTGTCTAGACGTAAGAAATCAATTGAGTAATGCCTACCTTTAATTGGACCTAACTGTGACATACCTAATAAAGCATTTGTTTGTAAAACAATGTTCTTAAACACTCTTTCTGTAGAAGAGAGAATTGGTCAAACAGCATTGGCAAAATGGGGTTCAGGTGGTTGCTCCGTTTGTCCTGATCGGCGTAGTGGTACCAGAACCATTGTCATAGACGACGAAATAAAACAGGGAATTTTGCACCATGTAAAAACGTTCCAGGCAGTCGAATGTCACTTTGTGCCTAAGGATACTATTAAAATGTACCTAGAAAGCAATCTCACATTTACGAAAATATTTTCTAGTTTATACGCGGTAGGTGCGAGAGGTATACCAGCGAAGTCTCTCTATAACCTGCTAAAAGACCTTGGCCTACTAGAAATGCAGTAAGCTCCATATTGGAGCGAATGTTCAAAGCTGCTCTAGTAGGGTCCTTCCGAATTTGGTTGGGCAGGGAGAATAACTTGAACAGAGGAGGTGAGTGTTGAAGCGCTTCACTAAGAGTAATCTTTTAAACCTACACCCGTGTCATAAGTCTCGGGCTCTGCTTGGAGGTTTTCTCTCAGCCAAGCGATGGACCCGGCACCCGCACGGTGAATCCATGGAATGCTAAGGTATTTGTCTCTCAGTGGTGTACTACTAAAAATATAAAAAAAAGCCACGACTATCAGACAATATCGAGATATTATCAATCAGAATTTGAATGTATCATTTCATAAACCTAAAAAAGATATCTTTAATGAGTGCCATATATATTTACAACACAAACAAAAATACAATGACAAAAGAAGAAAAAATAAAACAAGAAGTTTATATGAGTAATAAGATAAAAGCTAGAGAAAAGAAAGCAAGTGATAAAAAAGACCCACACTACACCCTGTTTTGATTTTCAAAAAAATTTGAATTGTCCTCATGGAAATGTTGGTTTATTTTATTACAAAAAAAAAAATTCCAATTTATAATTTTATCGCAGATGATTTAGCTAGTCATGATGGTTAAAGTAATAGCTATAATCAAAAGTGATTTTAATTTAATTTAGACCAGTTTATTATTTGATTTCAATAACTGTACTATCATTTGGAAGATTAATCGTTTTTTATTGTTTACAAGTAGGTATCTGAGTTTCAAAAGCTCACTGATAATTTTATTTTTAGAATTAATGTTACTTTGTTTTGTTTTAAGTTTATTATAACGTCCATAGTGATTTAAGAAGACTGAATTATGTTCCTATGACTACAATTATTGTAATAAAGTTGATTTGAGCTTATTTTTTTGTTATTTTCAATTGTCAAATATATCGTTAAGACCCCGTTTTTTTAAAATACAGAGAATTTAGACGTCGCACAAAGTCGTATTTTAAATATACGACTTTATTCTAGTTGTCTATACGAGTCTAATTGAAAGCATATAGTCGTAACAATGAGATACGACGTTTTTCTACTAAGCATAAGGTCGTAAGTTACTAAAATGAGCTTTTTTCCATAAATATGATTTCTTATAACATCCAAGTTATACATATATTTTTTTTAATCATGAATTGACAGCATAGTATAATTTTTTTTGAGATAATTGTTTACAAATCGTTTTTATCATAAAAGTATACAAAAAATGCTCTCCTGAAAAAGTACGTTTTTATCATTACGACCTTATGCGTAGGAGGCGTCGATTTATACCATCACTATCAGATGTTGATGATAGTGACCGGGACCGACGGCTTAACGTGCTCTCCGAGGCACGGGGGTGTAACACCACCAACTGCCAAACTACGGGCTTGGAATGTACTGAGCATTTCATAGAAGAATGAAAAAGCTCAGAATTATGCCATGACCCGACCCAGGAATCGAACCCAGGACCTCGTGATGAAAGCCACATAGGCTAACCACTAGACCAACGAGGCAGTCTTACCGGAATTACTTAAGTGACATTAAATAAAAACATCAAAAAAATACGACTTACAAATCTTATGGTGGCCCTTGATAGGGAATCGCAGTCTAAGACTGATGGGGTTGGAACAAATGAACACATAGGGACTGTCGCTCTCATCCGTGTCAGCGTATCTAGAACGATTAAATTAACATTAAAATGGTGCCAGTCTTCAAGCGCAAATGCCAATTCAGTTAACAAGTTTCTATGCGAATATTTGTCTTTTTATGAGCCACTTTTAACACCGTACAGTATGTTTTTTACCCGACTGCGTCAGAAGGAGGGTTATGTTTTTCGAGCGTATGTATGTATGTATGTATGTCCAGTTCTTCGGCACGCGCTACAGCCTAAACGGCTGAACGGATTTTGACATGTGAGGTGTCGTTGAATTTGTCAAAATTGTGGTAGTGACATAGGCTATATAAATTTTCAAAATGGCAGCTGTAAATGGGAGAAAAAAGGGGGGATGTGTGTATTTTTTTCTCTTATCTTAGCAATATGGGTAACAATTAAAAGGTCGTAAAAAAAACCATTTCAAAAATATAAATATCATATCATGTTCTTATTACTTTTTTAACAAAAATGGCAAAAAATGTACTAAGTGCTCCGTCTCATTTCTTATAGGCGGGGACAAACATAGTTTTGGTAGATCTTTCTTTCCCCGCAGGTTAAAGTATTTTGTCCCTGTTTGCAGCACCATAAAGTATTTAGAATTTTATACAGATATAGTGATCCTTGTTTTTCTCTTTTCAGTTCATAACTTCTAAGCAGTCGGGTTTTTTGTTTTTATAATAATAATTTTACTCTTTCTTTTCTTGGCCTATACCTGACCCTAAACCTAAACCAACCTAATATCGCTAACCCTAAACCGACATGCTAAGGCCCCATATTCCACTAGCGTTTTGCGAGCGTGGCGTTCCTTCAATGACTACGCAGCGTCAACGTCGCGTCAACACGACGTCATCGTTGCGTTTTCGCGTACAATCAGAGAAGAAATAGACTCCGACAAGAAACACTACTGTTGGCTTTGCTACTTCGACGAAAATGAAGTAAAAGAAAAAGAAATTATCATCGTCAGTTTTTGGGAAAATTCTATGTAGTCCAATCGATTACAAGAAATTAAATATTTCGCACTGTGGAGCAAGTGTGAGTTTTTCACCGAGCGACTGCGTAAAAACGTATTCACTGATAACGTCAAATTATATAGCAAAAAAAGCGTTTACTCTCGCTATAACTAGATGGCGCTACTAAAATAGTACTCTGATAGTATTAAGAATAACGAATCTGAATTTTATAAATATTTGCGAAAGTCGGAAACTACATTTATGGAACTTTTAATTTTTTGATTTAAAATGTCTTACAATATTTAGACACAAATCTCACGACGATGTGCTGACAATGATGTTACTTACTTCTTCGCATATTCCTCTTGTGGCAAGCAATCGTCAACATTGACGCAGCCCAATAGACATCCCGTTGGATAGAAAGTTGGGAACTTGTGCTGCTCGTCTGTTAACAATTCAAAATAATCTCAAAAAAAATAGAAATAGTCACACAGATAAATAATAGGACTGAATAAATAAAATATTCTTTATTATAATATAATAAAAACTAATGCACAATGGGCGGTCTTATCGCTAATGAGCGAAAATAAAAAAAACAATTGACACATAATGGAAGAATAACTAGACTATGGAGGATAGAAGTGTAAATTCACCAGTTTTAATTTTTGTAAAATAAATGTAATATCTTTTACGTTCGTACGTTCGTAACCCTTTAACTTTTGCGGGCAGGCCAAAGAGACACCTGTCGGTTCCGCATTTTTTTATTAAGTTTTATTTTTCAAAAATGTAATTATTTTTCAAAAATGTAAGTTTTATTTTTCAAAAATCTAAATGTAAATAAATAAATAGAAATACCTGGTCGCAGAACTCTATACTGGTTCTCGACAGCGCTCACGGTGGAGTGATCGGGCGGCTTGGCTGTGGAGGCGATCCACAGGCGGCCGCGGTGACTGGTGTACCAGCTCCGACCCTCGTGTCTACAAAAATATAAAGTAGCTATCAAAAACTGTAGTGAACTTTAGGTTAGGCCCACTACAGGGTCAGGCCCCCCTCCTTACAGGAGAGGGAATATGGAGCGTACACCCACCACGCTGCTCCAATGCGGGTTGGCGGACTTCGGGTGATAATGTCTCATTTATTAACGATCACTATCAGATGTTGATGACAGTGACCGGGACCGACGGTTTAACGTGTTCTCCGAGGCATGGGGGTGTAACACCACCAAGTTCCCGACTCCGGGCTTGAAATGTACTGAGAACTTCATAGAAGAATGTAAAAACTCAGAATTATACCGCGACCCGACCCAGGATTCGAACCCAGGACTTCGTGATCGAATCCCGGTAGGCTGACCACTAGACCAATGTGGCAGTCTATATATAACAAGATATAATTAAAGCCTGAATACTCGAACCATACCTTTTAATCCCCTCGACGAGCAAGGAAGCCCAAGGTTGATGCATGGACAAACACTTGCCGGAGTCGCTCATCTCTTGCAGCTCCAGGTCTTGGATGCGCGAGCTCTGATGCCAGGTCGATCGCACCGCTGACGCGTAACCCTGGCCTTCCTGGGTTACTGACTCGTCGAACTGTAGAAAAAATTATGCCACTGTCATGTAAATGCCATTTATTAATTATTTATGAATGAATGAATGAAATGCTCTTTATTGTACACCAAATAAAATTATAAAAATCTTAAAACAGAAAATGACTTAAAAAAACAATGTACAATTGGCGGTCTTATCGCTAATGTCATATACATAAATAATGATAATTATTTATATTTACTTTATTTGGACACCAAATTATAGAAGAACAATTACAATAGAAATTATTAAGAAAGTGGGATACAAAAGGCGGCTTTATTGCTAAGTAGCAATTTGTATCTACTCTAATGTCTTGTGGACAGAGGTAACTTACAATATTGTCTTTGTTATAACTGCACTTCCAGAAATCTAAACGTCATTGTAAAAAAAGTGATCATTATGGCAAATTTCGTTGCAATGGTATTCAATATTTTTTCAACGCCAACCATTAAACCTAAATTTTTTTTAATTTATGGAATATACATACTTATACTGAAATGACACCTGAAGGTTAGGATGATGCAATCCAACATGGAAGCGGGAATTCAGTCTTGGAAATGGCTCCAACGATTGTCATGAAATTGTGCCATACATTAAAAGTAAATTAGGACCTTACAATTTAACTAACATTTGTCTCTCTGAGGACCTATAGGAAAGGAACTTGTTTACTATGCTAGCGTACCTGCAATAAAGGCGCATTGACACCCGGCGCAACGTCGCGGTCGGTCAACGAGTGGGCAAACATGTCCGGCTGCAGCAACTGAGTGGCGCCACTGGTCGGGCCACTGGTTGTGATCTGTCTTATGTGTTCCTCGTCAACTTCGTGCTCTATTGTTTTGTCTTCTATGATTTGACGACCTGTTGGGAAAGAATTTTATAAGTTTGTATAGATTTTTATAGCCGTGGTTAATTACTGCCCTGCCAGCAAAGATGTTATTTAGGTAGTTATGATTTTGGTTGTAATTGTAAAATGTAAAGAAATATTACCTTACCTTGTTATACTTTTAGCAATTTGTGTTTGTGTTGTGGAAACAACAAGCACAAGTGACAGTTGCAATGGCTCGGTCGATGATTGCTGTGTCAGTCATGCACACTACAGTAATGTAGATATACATGTTTAACCACGAGTAAAGCTCACTGGCCTTCGTGAATTGCAAAACGTAAACTTCTGATGATGCTACTTGTCGAGTGTGTTACAGGCCTATAATGTTGACCTTAATTAAGTTCAATCCACTCAGGATGAACTATTCCATTAGACATTTTTCCTTCAGCTGTTGACACTGAAGTGGTCGCAAACATTACACTTACCGCCAAAGTCGAAGGTCATCTTCTTTTGTAGCCTAGACGCGTGCTTCTTGTCATGCAGCGCCTGCTGGTACTGGTGCAGCTTGTCACGCTCGGTCGCGCTCAGCCACACGCTGTTAGCGCTAAAGTAGTCGCTGTCGTCGTCTGTGACGCGCGTTCGCCGCTCGCTGCGTCGCAAACATTCATTACACTACACTGTTACTAATACGCTAGTCTACGACTATAGGTCACATATCCAAATCAACACCTTTGTGGCACAGGGGTACAACCCATTTCCCAACTGCATTCATGGACCCACCTTGTGGTTATAGAGGTTGAATCTTGATACCATTAGTGTTATTGGTTTTAATTAGTATGGTATGTAGTGGACAATAGAAGGTGGTGAGAGAAGTGCAGGCAGCAACACATGCACCTGTCAATAATTGAATGAAGAAATATGCTTACAAGCTTCTCCTTCGCTCCTCTCTAAACAGGCGTTAGATGTGATGTAATTTACAAATAAATATCTAGGTATCTGCATCACTAACCTTAACCAACTATCTAATTATAAACCAAGGAGGCAGAGGGAGTCAAGGTTCCAAAGTCAAACAAACTTGTCATATCAAAAATGTTTGTAAACTGGTGATTCTAATGATGTCTCCAAGTCAATTTCACCATCACATGATCTTATTTTTAAAGTAATTTGGTTTTTAATTTGGCAGTATTTTTACCTAGTGCGGTCATATTCTAGCAGTCTATTCCTCTGTGATATGGCAGCTTCCCAGCCCTTTGGTCTACTTCTCTCCATAAGACTTTCCATCAGTTTGGCGCTGGACTTAGTTTTAGCATTTATTTCTCTTTGCTCATCTGGAGTGCAAACCTAATTCAACAATAAATAATCAAAAAAATAGGAAAAGAAAACATTTTAAAATTTTCCAAATCAGTTCTGTCCCTTTTTCTTGTAAGTTAAAACAAAGGTTTTTTGACCATTTTTGAGGTGGAATTTTGCATAATTACACCTGTCACACATTTAAAGGGTACAGATAAATAATGTTGTATTCTGGTGAAGACATAAACATCCTGTCTATACTTCTATTGACTTACCAAATTTCCACAAAACAGGCAGGGCCCAGAACCTTCTTGCTTGCAAACAATTCGTCCACATTGCAGACAGTTATTTATCAGCTCATGCTTTGATGCCTGACAATCACAATGATGTCTACCTATTATAAAATTATTAAAAAAAGTTATACAATAGACAAATTATATCAACACCTTTTAGTGTGTAACTGATTATTAGGTTAAGGTTGGTGAAGAACTTGAATTTTAATTGTAAGAATTAGATATACATATTACCCGACCATGACTCTCTGTCACACATTGGGCCTGGCAACCATAAGGTCAGAGGTGGCCCGATGCTGTAAATTTGAGCCAGATAACATTTTGGCATCCCCAATACTGTCTAATTAATTAAAAGATAGTTTTTAACAGTTATACTCCTTTGTTAATGAAGGAAGGAATGCATATGTGGCACTGCTGGTACTCTTTACGACATATATACTCTACTAGTGTCTGGTACTTGGCACCTAGAACGACTATTCTCTCTCAATGCTCATAATAAATAAATACTAAAAACAAACCTTTTAACAGAACAACTTGGGCATTCTTCCCTTCTTGAGTGTAGAGGTTCACATATTTAGTTTTTTTCTTAGACTTAGACTCATCAGTGTTCACAGCTTGTGTAACTGGTGTAACTGGTGTCTGTTCGGCGCTAATGAAATCCTGTTGCTGTTTATTTTTTGATATCTTCTTCTTTTGCTGTTTCGTTTGGGAATTCCCTGAAAAACATTTTCATTAAGATATACATTGATTACATATATTTGATTGGTACCCAAAATATACCGAGACCTCAAAACTAACCTTTATTAGAGAAGAGCCTTTTAGTTAACTCTAAGTAAAAGTTTTTATGCTGTGAATTATCGAAGTCGAGTAATGTTTTAAGATACTCATTTAAATCTTTTTCATTCTGTATTGATAAAATATACCTGCAACAGGAAAATTAATAATTGTAAATATAAATTTTAAAATTGGTAATAAATTACATTTCGTCTTACTTTATTAGGTCTTCGGGTATTTCAAAGTCTAATATTTTAGATAATCTTTCACTAATCCACTCTTCCATGGTGATTTTAAAATTGCACAAGTATGTGCAAGTGAAAAGATTGTTTAAAATAAATTATACTTTTCAAAAATTTTTTCGAAATCAAAGTAGAAACTTATAGACAGACAGCTGTAATTTGAATTTGACAGATATCATCAGTTGTCAACGTCACCAGCACGATTTCTTTTCTTTATTCTTTCCCGCAGGGAAAAGACAAAAGGCATTGCCGTTCGGTCATATATCAGTACTTGAGTGAATGAGAAGGCCCAAAAGGGACAAGAACAATGGGAGACATCTCACATCATTCTCATACATAAGAAAGGACAAAAAGACGACATAGGGAACTACAGACCAATAAGTCTGATGTCTAACACTTGATGAAAACCAACCGAAGGAACAAGCTGGCTTTAGGAAAAACTTCTCCACGATAAATTACATCCACACAGTCAAGCAAATTATGGAAAAATACAATGAGTACAACAAATCGCTATATTAGGCTTTTATCGATTATTCGAAAGCATTTGACAGCATTAGCCACACAGCCATATGGGAAAGCTTACGAAACCAGGGAATCCCGTCAGTGTACATAAACACCATTAAAAACATTTACTCCAACAGTAAGGCCGGGCGCCCACTGTTACTTTTTGTCGCCGTGACTTTAAGTCACCTAATCGAGTACAATGAAGATATTAGAGAGTGCGCTCACTAAGGTGACGTGACAATACGGTGACAAATAGTTTCTTCTGCTGGCGACGTGACTGTCACTCGACTTACGCATCGCTATGCGAGTGCGCTCACTGGGCGACTTTTCGCCATTGGGCTGCTGAAAGTTCCGATTAGACGTATGCTACACATAAAAATTAATCACTTTTTGTTTGAAAGGAGATGCCTCAAAATGTTATTCATATTTTTAAGCACACTAAAAGTAATTTTTATAGATAAAGGAAACAAATTATTGTATGGAAATTTATAATTTTCAGTTTTTTTGGGTGCCCCATTAATTAGTTAAATTTTTTTTTCGCTTCTTATGTAATCCGTTGTCTAAAATAAACCATATATAATTAAAAAAATGTATGCATAAAAAATATATTCAGAATAAAAAAATATATATTTTAGTAATCATTCAGTGTTAATATAGGATGCACCCTTTAGCGTCTTTTTCGTTTAATTTATTTTCGTGTATTCTGAGAAAACATATTACAGCAACCTAATTGAAATCGATCTAGAACTCAAATAAGCTCACTTTGTCACCCGGTGACAGTTACCTACAGTGGGCGCCTTGATGGTGACAGAGGGTGACGGCTACAAAATGTTACCGTGACAAAAAATCACAGTGGGCGCCCGGCCTAAGGCAAGAGTACAACTGGAAACCTTGAGTGAGACATTCCAAGTAAAAAGAGGCGTCAGACAGGGCGACCCGATGTCCCCAAAGCTGTTCTCGGCGGTGCTGGAAAACATATTTCGAAAGCTAATCTGGGACCAACATGGACTAAATATAGATGGTCAAAAATTAAACCATCTTAGATTCGCTGACGATATTGTTTTGTTTGAAGAACAACCAGAGATCCTAGAAAAAATGATACAAGATCTAAATAAAGAGAGCGAGAAAGTGGGCTTATTTATGAATATAAACAAAACGAAGCTATTAACTAATTCAAACAAATATGAAATAAAAATTAACAACCAACCTGTTGAATATGTAGATGAATATATCTATTTAGGACAAATCATCTCACATACAGACACAACTACAAAAGAAATCAAAAGACGAATAGCTAACAGATGGAAAAGGTATTGGTCACTGAAAGAGATCACGAAATCCACAGATCTTAGTATGGGTATCAAAAGGAAGGTCTTCAATACCTGCGTTCTCCCTTGTATCACATATGGTTGTGAAACCTGGGTGCTTACGAAACATCACAGAAACATGCTGGAACACTGCCAAAGAGCTATGGAACGAAGTATGATAGGTATTAAGAAACAAGATAAGATACGAAACACCGTCATAAGAAGTAAGACAAAAGTCACAAACGTACTTACTAGAATATATAGTTTGATGTGGAGATGGACTGGGCACATGCTGCTTGGTACACAAGAGAAGTGGAGCAACATCATAACAGACTGGTACCCTAGAGATGGGAGGAGGAACAGAGGAAAACAAAACAAGAGATGGGAAGATGAACTAAAACTGACGGCAGGCCCAAAATGGAGAAGGGTTGCTAGAGATAGAGTACAATAGAAATTGTTAGAGGAGGCCTTTGCCAAGAGGCACACTGAACTCAGAGATATCTTATAACAAAAGAGACAACCGCAATACAAAGAAAGAAGAAAGCTGTTCAGGATAAGAGGCTTATTATAACCAACGGTTAACATAAGCTAAACGTAAAATTTACTGTTCACGACAACCCGTACGCTGGTTAAGATCGTAAACCGGGCGGTTATCTTAACCGAGCTTACGTCCTTAACCGGCGTACGGGTTGTCGTGAATAGTAAATTTTACGTTTACTTTATGTTAACCGTTGGTTATGATAACCGAAATCTTGGTGCACACAGGCCTTAAAGCTCTCAGTACAAATGTACCTAATACTTGTGGCCAGAGTACTAGAAAAAGGAGGACTAGCCCTGGCGATGCAGTCTATAATAATGTATGTAAGATCTTATTAAGAATTTCAGGAGAAAAGAGTACAACTAGTGATGGAAATGTCATAACAAGAATGGGACCAATCAGTATACGGCCGCTGGACACATAGGTTGATAGGGAACTTAAAAAACTGGGTGAAAAACCAGTAAACATGGTCTGATATCTTTACAAATGACTGTTTCACAGCGCATGCCTGTGTTTATGCAAAACATACAATCCGGTAAGAGTCGGGCACTATCCAACAGAATATTCATGAGGATTTTTCACCCTACGTAAAAAAAACTAAAAAATGACAGACAAACGCACTGGGAGACTGTTTTATAATATGTAAGGATAATGAAATAAAATAAGCAATTCAGATCATAGTCATTATTTTAATAAATAAAAAATTGAAGCATAGGTACTCATGTGTAACATTCATTTTGACTTTTCATAATCACTTAAAATTAATATTTGTAATAAATACAAAACGCGTTCAGTAACATCGTCCAACGACTTATCGGTCAACTTCCTTGTTATTATGTTTAACAAATCTTTTTCTTTGATTATTTCTATTATAGTTTTATCGCTTCTCTCTTCAGGCGTTAAAGATCCCTTTAGTGTTTCAAGTATGAGTTTGTCTTCATCTCTGGTCCACTCTATAGGTTCCATTTTGATAGATTCGTCCTCAGACACTATCAGCATTGACATCTCAGTTTCGCTGTTATCCTGTATTTCAGTCTTGGTTATGGTCAGTTCAGGCGTATCTAAGGGTTCCTGTGTGTGTTTAAGAAAATCATCGTCATCATCATCATCATCATCATCATCATTATCATCATCAATCTATTAACGTCTAAAGGTACAGACAGATGTGCTCATTGCAAGCACGAAAACATGCTTTTATTGAGTAAGCGCTCATTAGTAGCACGTGTGTCACGTTATGAGCATGCTTATTTAGAGCATGCTCAAAAATCAACCAACGTTTGATTTTCGAGCATGCTACGGCTACCTGAGGCGCGGGTAGAAGGGGGTGCTCCGAGCACGTCTGAACAGGTTTACAGCATGCTTATTTATGAGTTATCTTCAAGAAAGCATGCTTATTGCTGGCAAATGTGAACAGCACGTCTGTTCGTACCTTTACTACTGGGCCATGGCACCCTCTTTATAGGAGAAGGATATACCAACGCAACACAATGTATACCTAACTACCGGCGGCGACGTGGCCACTTAGAACAGCTGATTGCGTGCGTTTTAAAATTACATTTACATTGCTAGTTCTGGTTAAAAGAGAGTAAAAATTCTTATTTGTTGGATATTAATTTAAAATCATAATGAAATGGACTAAGTAGGTGATTCAATACAGTAATGAGTCAAAAAAACTTTTTCAAAATCATGAAATGAGCGACATATAAAATTTTTTAACAAAAAATAGAACCGACTCAAATCGCACTAAAAAGTAAAAAATAACTGTGTCATTTAGTTGCTTTAATTTACTTAAGCATATCTATGAAGTCGGTGCCAGCAAGTTTAAAGAACATTTATTTTACGTAGTAAAGTAGTTTGTGGGTTCTTGGTAACGTCCTTAAAGTAGAAACCTTGGCTGGCACAGACTCCTAGATATGCTTAAGTAAATTAAAGCAACTAAATGACATAAATGACACAGTTATTTTTTACTTTTTAGTGCGATTTGAGTCGGTTCTATTTTTTGTTAAAAAATTTTATTTCTTACTTTTTAGTGATTTATCGACACGTAACGTACTCGTACTATACTGTGATAGTATATTCTACGGCACTAGTAGCCAAAAGCTACCGATACCGAGACAAAAACCGAAATCGCTGTAAGGCTGCCTCCAAAATTTGAAGAGTTCCTTCAATTTCCCTAGGATATCAGCATCAGATCCTAACATGGTGACAATGGGACCACCTTGGAAGTATGCCCTTTCTAATAAAAAAAGAATTATCAAAATCGGACAACTCTGTAAAAAGTTATGCGTGGTCATACATATAAAAAAAAAAAAAAAAAAAAAAAAAAAAAAAAAAAAAAAAAATACGTGTCGAATTGAGAACCTCCTCCGTTTTTTTTCGTCGGTTAAAAATTCCAATGCTGAGGGATACAGAAACTTGTACCGAATCACTCACTATACTAAAGCCAAATTCGAATGAAAATGGTTGTCAACAAACAAATTAAAAATGAAGGTAGAAATTACTAGTCATTTTGCACATATTTTTTTAAATAACTTGTTAATAACGAATTCATGACAATAAATTAGAAAAGTAAGCTTAAAACTAATTAATATATTCAATATCTTTTAAATAAAATTTCATAAAAAACAAAACATAATTTTAAAATTATTAGGCATAAAATGTGTTGCATTTTCTACCTTCATTTTAAATTTGTTTGTTGACAAGCATTCTCAATCTATACTAAACCCAAACTCGATTGAGAATGCTTGTCAACAAACAAATTAAAAATGAAGGTAGAAATCACTAGTCATTTTACACCTATTTTTTTAAATTAAATAGTTACTGACGAATTCATGACAATAAATTAGAATAGTTAGCTTAAAACTAATTAATATATTCAATATCTTTTAGATAAGATTTTATAAAAAAACAAAAAATAATTTTGAATTTATTAGGCATAAAATGAGTTGCATTTTCTACCTTCATTTTAAATTTGTTTGTTGACAAGCATTCTCAATCGAGTTTAGCTTTAGTATAGTTTAAATTTTCGTTAACATGCCCCTTACACCCGGTATAGCATATAAACATTACGCTGCTCCTATGTGGGTTAACGTTGGCTGTAATAATATTTGCAGTTCAGTTAGCTTTTCCAAAATAGTCATTCACAAACTTGGTTTAGACCCAAGTTTATAACTGATCTATAAACTTGTATAAATTTTTATTTCTTACTGTTTAGTGATTTATCCACACGTAACCTACTCGTACTGTACTCTTTTAGTATATTATACGGTACTAGTAGCCAAAAGCTACCAATACTTACACAAAAATCGAAATCGCTGCAAGTGTGCCTATAAAATTTGAAGAGTTCCTTCAATTTTCCCAGGATATCATCATAAGATCCTAACATGAGGACTATGGGACCATATTGGAAGTGTGCTCTTTGTAAAAAAAAAAATTATCAGAATAGGACAACTCTGTAAAAAGTTATGTGTGGTCATACATAAAAAGAATACGTGTCGAATTAAGAATCTTCTCCGTTTTTTTTCGTCGGTTCATCAGCAAAGGAGTAAACAAATTACTATCTATCTCTCTCTCTTACCTATGTAATTGCAATCTACTGAGTGAGTGTCGCTCACTCGTTTAAGTTTTGCCAGTTGGCAATGTTAACAATGTTGCCAACCGATGAAACTTACTATGTATTATTATATAATCTACAATCTGTCTCACCGGTACAACATCTAAAGTAACTTACGTAATTCATTCTCGTGACTAGATGTACTCTTTCTTCTTCCGCCTTATCAGATGACGATTGTTCTTCATTTTCTTCATCAATATCAATACCTAATTCTTCTTCACTAAAAATAATAATTAATATGTTTAAATTGTATTAAAATAGATATTTATGTTCTTTAATACACTACATACAGCGTTAGGGACTAATAGTAAAAAAAATGAAAGTAACTAAATGACACAAATATTTTTTACTTTTTAGTGAGTTTTGAAGCTGGTTTTATTTTTATTAAAAATTTTTTTCATTTTTTAATGATTTATCGACAACGAAAACACGTAAAACCCACTTGTAGTAAACTATGAGTACCATTATATTCCAGTCACTTGAAAAAATCAATGCCCATGTGCCTATAAACTTTGAAGAGTACCTTCGATTTTCCCAGGATCCCATCATCAGATCCTAACATAATAACTATGGGACCATTTTAGATGTATATTGTATACCTTTTCTAATAAAAAAAATTAACAAAACCGGACAACTCTAAGTTAAGCATGATCATAAATAAAAAATTTACGCGTCGAATGAGATTCTCCGTACATTTTCCTTCTGATTTTTTATTGGTTTGAAATGAAGTAATCACCTGCAAGAGTTGTCAGCCTCGTAGTCCATTATAGCGAGTCTTTCTTCGCAAATACTACCCCTTAATTCTTGACTCCTCTTTCTAAGTTCGGCATTGCAGTCCTGCGCTACTTCTGCACTTCTATCTCTCCTGTCCGCACCTTCTGTCGGGTCCAATGGATCCTTTGCACCTTCTCCATGAGGTAGCTTATCTTGTATTTTTTGTGTTTGCCGGCTAACTTCAATGTGCCTATAAGTATAAATTCAATTCGATTCACTTTCTTTATTTGCAGAGTGTAAGTAGGTACTTATACATATCTCAATAATCATTGTATGCTAATATGCTGATCATTAAATTGCGATTTTATATTATATAAATCTACAATATCTAACAATTTGAATGTATAGTTAGATATGTTGTGGAATTCTAAATGTTTGTTAGCAGTTAAGTTATTAGTTTTTAACCTTCGTATCATATGTATCTATTTAAAATAGATTATAAGTATGCTCATGCCGAGCTATGGGCCAACACAACAGAGTGCAACACAAAGGAAGCACTACCAAACTTAAATCCAAACTTAACGAAAAAACTAATGCGCTCGAGTCGTATGAAGTTGAGAACAGTAGTAGGGCTTATAACAGGCCACTGTATGTTAAACAAACACTTTTCAATTTTAGGTATGACTGACAGTCCTCTATGCAGAGCCTGCATGGAGGAAAACGAAACACCGATTCATGTTATGCTTAGATGCAGCAGTGTGTCGAAGCAACGAGCTATCTACATTGGTTTCTCAGCGACACTCCATGAGGCAATCGGCGTCCTAGGCGGCCTCCTTAGCTTCTGGAGCGGGCTCGGCTGGTTGGAATAAACCAGAGGGGATCTACACCAGAGGAATCATGCACAACGGCCAACATCGTGGCCAAGTGCGGAAAAAGCCCGGGAAGAAAGAAGAAGAAGAAGTATGCAGTGTTAAAAATTTTGCTTTAGTAAATACAAAATATATATTTCAAATCATAAATATAGATAAAATCCATTATCGCCTTACATTGACTTTTTATTTGTTTTGATGTAGCAAAAATGAGAGATCAAAAGAAAACAAAAGTATGGATTTTTTGAATCTACTACCTATACTTTTATCGATCATCTTTACTTACTCTGGTTGCTGTCGGTGCGGGAACAGCGAGAACACGTATCGCGCCAGCTGAGGATACTGCTTCAAATCCCTCAGCAGCCCGCAGCAGATGTCGCACGATGTCTCCGACTTGTTGTTGAATATCTGCTTCAGTTGGTTTAATAACGCGCGTCGTTTCACCATGTCGTCGACTTGGTCCTGGACAGAATAACAATCTAAAAATATTATTGATGTTTTTTATGACTTGACCAAAGCCTTCGACTGTGTTGACCATGAAACTTTTACTATGTGTATGATGTTGTACTTAATAATATTATTGCCTTTTAATCATAGAATTAAAAAGATATATGCAATCATGCATTAATAATCACCCATGTTATATATGTTCAAAATGGGTACGGTCCCACAGGGTATAATTTCTGGTCCTTTTCTATTTTTAGTTTATAACGCGCGTCGCTTTTCTATGTCGTCGACTTGGTCTTGGTCAGAATAAGAATCTAAGAATATTATTGATGTTCGTGACTTGTCCAAAGCCTTCGATTGTGTTGACTCTTATTATGTTGTGCTAAAGTCAATCCACTATGTGCACAATGCTGTACTAAATATCATTGCCTTTCAATCATAGAATTAATAAAATTATTATTATAAATAAAAACAAAAAACCCGACTGCATAGAAGTTATGAACTGAAAAGAGAAAAACAAGGATCACTATATCTATATAAAATTATAAATACTTTATGGAGATGCAAGCGGGGACAAAATACTTAAACACGTTTGTCCCCGCCTGCAGTACCATAAAGTATTTAGAATTTTATATAGATATAGTGATCCTTGTTTTTCTCTTTTCAAATCATAACTTCTATGCAGTCGGGTTTTTTGTTTTTATAATAATAATTTTATTTGAGACTTTTTTGATTTAGTTATTATGGTATAGAAATGACTCGGTACAATTTATACCATTTTTTGTTAAAACGGCAATATAAACATGATATGATATTTATATTTTTGAAATAGTGTTTTTACAACCTTTCATTTGATACCCATATTGCTAAGATAGAAGAAAGATATACACACATCCCCCCTTATTTCCCCCATTTACAGCCGCCGTTTTAAAAATTTATATAGCCTATGTCACTACCACAATTTTTACAAATTCAACGACACCTCACATGTCAAAATCCGTTCAGTCGTTAAGGCTGTAGCGCGTGCCGAAGAAATGGACATACATACATACATACGCTCGAAAAACATAACCCTCCTTCTGACGCAGTCGGGTAAAAAGGTATATGCAATCAGCATTAATGATCACCCAGAATGGGCGTCTCACAGGGTATAACTTTGGGTTCTTTTCTAATTTTAGTTTATATAAATAACAAACTATTTGACTGGCGAGGTATCATCCCACGAGTATATCGAGAAATTATAAAATCCGTTATTAGTGAACCCCTACACAATGAAGACTATATGTAATATGTAACGTACAATGTATAAAATGAAAAAAATAAGTGATTTTTACCTCAAGTTTGTGAAGTAAATCTTTTAGACAGTTTCTTATGAAATAGTCCTTGAATTTCCCAATCGAATCCGCCTGCTCCGCAGTGAGAAATCCCAAGAACTCATTGTACATGTCTACTAGATCCACGTCAAATATTTTGAACAATTTCTCCGTCAACTTTATAGGATCGCCAGTTTCAGTGTTGAATTTTGAGAATGTGAGTTGAACTCTTTTTTTTACTGTGATATCTCTTATAACTGTCGTCCGTGCCATCACTTTGGCTTGGTATGCTACTGCAGTGGCTGAAAATAATTAAAATCGTAATATGAATACGCACACATTACTCAGATTACTCTAATTCCTAGTGTCAATAAATGGACCAATCTCAGTTCTCAATAAAATAAGAAAAAAATACGTATACTAATATAATTTAAAGATATATACTTTAAAAAGGTAATATTTTAAATTTTAAAAAAGAAAATTTTAAGTAGCATTCCAACACTTTGGTCACAATAAATGAAAATACATATACTTCACTCCTGGCACGGTTTGGTAAATACGATTAATACATTAAAAATACATACCAAAGTCTTCAAAATTAAATTCCGGTAGTTTAGGTTTAACTTCCTGGTATACAAGTCGTTGTCTCCCAAGTCTCAGCAACAAATCAGTATACAAAACACTGGATACAGTTTTGAAACAACTAACCAACATTTTCAATTTATTCGAAATTTTCGGATACTTTTTATTGCTGCATTCGCATTCTTTCTCTTTCTCTTTTCTTTTAACATTTTTGAAAAATTCTGTTATGTGCGTTTGTCGACCTCTACATATCTTTTTCAATAATTTACAGCACTCGCAGTGTTTTTCGGGTATCTTTTTGGGAACTTCTGAAGTAAGTTTGGGTGTTATGACGATACAGTTATTTTTTATCATTATATCTCCTATTGCGGTATTGTCAGGTTTATTGCTTTCCACGACAGCTGGAGAACATATGGGTTCAGTAGTACTATTGACAGTATTAGTTTGTAGATTCAATGGCATGAGCTTTGCGCCTTCACCAGTATTGACTACTGTGAATAGATTGGTCGCAACTAGAAAGTTCGAGTCACCTCCTTCTGAAGTGACAGTAGCTATGTGTATATCTACTTTGTCGGGTATATTTACTTTGGGTGTTTTTGGCAGTACGTTAATACGATTGCTGTATATGGGTTTAATAAATTCGATAGGTAGTGGTTCTTTTTGTACCGGTCCTACTACTTGCCCACTTAGTATTTCTATACCCCGTGGCGGTTGGACAGCATTGTATCGACGGGCTGGACAGTGCTGTAATGAAATTATTATAAAATTATACATTTATTAACGGAAACCAAACATTTTTATGCAATCAGTCAACTGCAGTATTTTCCTGATTCCTAAACTAGTGTAATCGAAATTCAATGTTTCCAATTATAATCAGTATTATTAAAAATGATAATAATAGATGATAGTTTAATTATATTCTGATTATACATAGCTAGCTAACTAGTCGACACAGGAAGTGTCACACATACTAGATTAAAACGACACAGTGTCAACACTTGCCGTTAGATTAACGAATAATTAATTAATTAAGAATTAATGCGAATTAACGTTGAATCTAACAGCAACAACAACGAAGTCTCCCAAAAAGACCTCTTCTGCCTAAACGACAATGACCCATTACAAACAACAATGGCTTTTGTATCCGCACAGATTGCCACGTTACGAGCAAATAATAACTATTCAATTCAATGTCTACTTGCTCGAATTGTTTTTAAATAGTTTTCGTAATAGATTATAGACTTACTTTAAATCGATTGCTGTTCTTAGCGAGGTATTTTATCCAGAGCCGCGGCATTTCCATCTCGGGGTGTTCATAGAGCGTCAGCGTCGGATTGAAAGGAAGTATTGTATGTCTTACTGGATCTATTGTTTTATCCGTAAAGTATTTCTGTAACAAAAATATATAAGAAACGTTATTGTTTTTCGGAATAAGCTTGATAATCTGATTCGATATATGGTGGAAGCGACCATATATTAAATACATATATCTATTATATAAAAATAAGTCGGGTTTTCCTTCCTGACGCTGTAACTCCAGAACGCACGAACTGATTTCCATTAAAAAGGTACCTAAGAGGTTTTCACGCGGATGAAGTCGCGGGTGACTGCTAGTAATGTATATTAAATAATATTGTATATATATACATACAATATTGATTATTATTCTGTTATTTTTTCACGATATTTGTGAGTTTATTTCCTTTTCTTTACTTTGTTTATCTGTACGCCCTTACCCTATGTTTTATTATTGTTAATTGTAGCTTTTCGATTAGGTTGCCAGGTGGAGATAGCTTAATAGCGATAAGGTCACCTATTGTACCAACATATTTAAACTCATTTTCATTTTTCCTTCTCCTAAGGATTTTTTCAATTAAGCTCAGAGTTGAGCATGTATGCATGCAAAAATAACTGTCTGTCACTCAATCACGCCGAAAGTACTGAAACAATTTGAATGAAATTTTGTATAGAGATAGTCTTAAAGTCTGAGAAAAGACATAGGCTTTTTATAGAAGTACCACAACACATAATTTCTCCCGGACAGAGTGTCAGCAGCAAGTAAAGATATGAATAAATAAATTAATTAATAATAAATAAATAAATTTACTCACAACAATAGGATTCCGATTGTCCTCAGTCCGTCTAGTAGCCTGTATATGGTTCAGCATAGCTTTGGGCGATATCCACGGCAGCATGTGCTTGCACACTAGACGGACAGTGAGCATCAGCCCCCAGCGGCGACGCGGGTGAACCTTGGTGGGCGGCTTGTATATTTCTGGGTTGTTCTCTATATACTTCCAGAATTGGTCTACACCCAATACGATAAGCCTGAAAGCAATTGTATTATTCTTGAAATACTATTTGATTTAGTTTACAATTATACATTAATATTATAAAGACAGTTTGTTACGCATTAACCACAGAACCAAGTGTGTGGCAAAAAATGTATACACCTTATTGTAAAGAAAGTGAATATACAACTTGATCAAGTAATTATTTATTTGCTTAACAGTGTAAGTACATACAAAAAGGTGTCAAAAATATACTAAGTCCAACCATATCACGCCTATTTGGCATGCAAAAATCATATGTTTTAGTATATTTTAATTTTTTTTTATTGACTACAAGTTGGCCCTTGACTGCTATTAAGTGATAATGCAATCTAAGATAAAAGCGGACTAATATGTTAGGAGTAGGATAGAAATCCACACCCCTTGCGCTTTCTACACGACATTGTACCGGAACGCTAAATCGCTTGGCGGTACGTCTTTGTCGGTAGAGCGGTAACTAGCCACGGTGAAAAGCCTCCCACCAGCCAGACCAAGACAAATTAAGAAAAATCTCAATCTGCCCCGCCGGGAATTGAACCCGAGACCTCCGTCTTATAAACCCACCGCGCATACTACTGCGCCACGGAGGCCGTCAAAAATTAATTTATTATTAAAAGAAAACACAAAAACAACAAAGCAATACAATTTGCAAGTGAAAAGTACATGAAAAACAACAAAGCGGGTAACGGGTTGTTGTCGTTGGAACAAATAAAAAATTTATTCTACTTGTCTATGGCCGAAACTTTTTCTAACATAACTTTACTCTATCAATACACCTAACATCCCTTGAGCGATGCTAATCCGATACCGGGTCAGCCGTTTACGCTGAATTATATGCCGACCCACTATCTGGTTGCTGCCGCTATTAAAGTTTAAAAAATCCTTAAAATAAAAACATCCTCACTATTCTCTCATAGAGTAGGAACAGGCGTATGTTCCTGGACCAAATTCAAGACATTTTAAATAATCAAAGGACCAAGGACAAGATTGCCCTAAACCGACGAATTTGTATAAAAGGATTAATGAGAGTTGAAGAAGCTAAAGAAGTCGGCAAGGACCGTGGCATGGATGGATGTAGTCTCTGCCTACCCTTATGGCAATAAAATAAATAAAATAAATAAATACTATAGGACAGTTACACACATCGCTATATAGCCCCAAAGTAAGCTTAGGTAGATTGTGTAATGGGTACGTGTAACGATGAATATTTATATATATTATCCATAAATACTTGGGATGTGTGGATAAACTCCCAGACAGAAAATCGTCGCTGCCGTCATACGTTCCTTTTCCAGATGTGAATCGTGAAACGACGGCCTCGCAGAAGCTGGTTCAAATCCTCTGCTCCACTCGGCCGTCGGGGGGTGATAATAATTTATTGATACAAAATGATCCTTATCACAGGGTATTAAAACATGTTCCAGAGTTGCAAGAGGATATACTATATATAGATAACTACATTTCAAGCAATATGGTTAAGTTAAGTATATATGTATGTGATGTCATATTTGTATATACTGGTAGGACCAAGGACCAGTGAGGTCGTAAACTAATATAATTTAATATAGTAACACTCACGCATCTTCAGATTTCTGATAGTTATATCTCCTTTGGGTAGTAAACGATCGATACGGCATGGGGGGCAGCAGATATGGGTACAGGAACACCGTACTGTTGGCGACCACCTTTTTGAATAATTCGGGGAAGTCCCCAACATAGTAGTTATTACATGTGCTCCTTTTATGGCTGGAAATAAGATAAATAGCATAAACTATAGAAAAATATAATAATTCTGATAGTTGTTTCTAGTGACTACTGTACATTTGGCGCCATAGCTAGAAAGATTTTTGGGAGTTTTGAAATTTGTTCATAAAATATTCTAATACACTGAATGAATTATACAAATTCAATTACGAAAGTGAAATAATATTTTATTAAAAAGAAATAATAAAAAATAAGTGTCACGTAAATGACTTACCACTTTTCGACTTCAGCTTGAATAAATCTGAAAGAAAAATGTTACTTTATTTTAATTTTTATTACTTTATATGTTGAGTGTCTATAACGACGTGACATTGTAAAGAAAAAATCACAAAACAAAACAGCCAAGTGCGTTACGGACGCGCGCAAAAAGGACGCCGTCAAAAACGTCAAAAAATCAAATTTCTTGTATAAGATCCCTATTTAAATATTCTATTCCATTTTTGGTATTTGTTGGTCCTATACCATAACATAAATACATAATTAGTAACTTGTATGTATAGATTGACGTTAGTTACTCTTTCACGCCATAACTACAGTGTGGCTAGTGTAAGATTTTACCGCGTCGATATCGAGAACGGTAAACACAAATTTTATATGACACTGACACTCACCCATTTGAGTTTTCTCTCGATACTGCCAGGGGCGCTGCTTCAATTCCATATAAAATTTGCCTTTACGCGAGTGTGAAGTTTTCGATTTGTTTTGGTGAGAGCGCACACTAGGCACTCTGGATGGATTTTGATGAAACCTTACAATATAGCATCATAATAACTTATAACCCGAATTCCTTTTTTAACGAACAGAAAAAAAGTGGTATCTACACTTAAGGGATTACTTCTATTTAAGAATAAACATAATATCAAAAATTGCGGAACCGACGGGATTCGAACCCGCGTCTCTCTGGCAATTCGGGCACTTAGATGTTTATTCTTAAATATAAATAATCTCTTAAGTGTGGGCAACACTTTTCAATAAAAACTAAAAAAGAATAAAATAGGAATATGTCATCTTTCAAATTGAAGAGCTTCATTCGTAATATGAGCCTTCAATAGTATTGTACCATGTTCCGTTCATATTGTAGATGGCATTACAGGCCGTATACCTGGATAACAAAAACATAATATCAAAGTACAATTTCGGCACCGACGTCATCGAGATCGTGGCCTAGCGGTAAGGCGCTCTAAGTGCCCGGATTGCCAGGGAGACGCGGGTTGAATCCCGTCGGATCCGCAATTTTTGATATTATATTTATTCTTAAATATAAGAATAACTTTTTATACCGAAAATGTTACGGGAACTATCCAGGTGAAACCGGGACCGTCCTTTAGTAATTTATATTTACCACGATAAAGCAATGCCACAAATAATTATTCCCTATTATATATAAAAAAATTTTTTCCTAAGCTAGCTACAAAATATAGAATCATGCTAGTTTGTTAAATACAGAATGTTAATCTAACTTATTTTTTTCGTTTCGCTTTCGTTTCGCCACGCGTTCGATTCGTCGTATGATCTACAAGGTCTTAAGTTATAAGGTATTGTTAGTGAGTTAGTGGAGAGCAAGTACTTACTCTACCATTTTCTTATTCTCCTCCGTGTTAGCAGAAACGGCCAAGTCCCATCCGTTTACGAGATCTATCGCGGGTAGTAGGTTGCAAACATTTACTACTGACTTCGGGTTCTTTGATAGGATTTCTTTGAAGGCGTCCTAAAAATAATTTATCAGTCCTTGTCAATGGTACTATCAGACGTAAATGGTAAAACTATTGGAGAGGTAAAAGGAAATAATCGGTTCGAAGGCATACTAATAAATAGAAAATAAAACTAAAATCTATATGCACCGCCTTCAAACAGATTAGTAGATAGCGCACAGGTATGTTATTTTTCACTTTTTAATGTCATCTTTAAAGTTGGGAAGACATGTTTAAAAAAATACATAGATTGTTTTACAACGTGTTAGGTAAAAAATGTACTGATATATTTCGATCCTGTTAACATAATTCTACGTATAAAATGATTATTTTAACTAAAAAAACTAAATTTTAAAATTATTATTTTGAAAATAAATTACATGACCCTAATTCACCATTATCAACCAATTAACGGCCCACTACAGGGCCAGGCCTCCCTCCTTATAGATATGGAGCGTACACCCACCACGCTGCTCCAATGCGGGTTGGCGGGCTTAGGGTGATAATGTTCCTAATTAATTATCTACAAACATAATATGACCACGAGGGCGCTAGTAAGTGACTGTCGTGTAAGCACATGAGTAGATAAATAAATAATAAATAAATAGATAAAAGGAACAGAGGCAAAGCTTCTTAAAAACTTGCTAAATTGTTACCTATTTTGTCACAATAGGTTAAGACAAATTAAACAACCAAACAAACAATATGTCGCACTGACATGACCCTAAGATTGTCAACTAACTGTACCAGAGTAAACCGGTTATTTCCAGTGTCACCGTGTACGCCACAAGCGGCTGGTGGTCACTCACACATGCTCCGCGTGCTTGTGGTAGTGCAACAGATTGGCGCGGTAGTATGAAGCTTTGTCTCTGTTTCGTTTATCTACTCATGTGGTGTAAGTGTAGCTAGGGTTGCCACATCAAAGTTTTAAGCAAATTCATAAAGTCGTCATATCTCCCTCGGGGTTCAGCCTACTAAGCTCATTTTTATGTATTCTTTCTCTCCATACAACACCTGGTTGACGGCTTAATAAGCTTTTTTCCTAACACATTGTATTTATTTATAAATTTATAATATTAAAACTAAATAAACAATATAAATAAATAAATACTATAGAACAATTACACACATCGCTATATAGTCCCAAAGTAAGCTTGGTGTTATGGGTACTATGATAAGTGATGAATATTTTATATATATTATACAAATGCTTATAATATACAGATAAACACCCAGACACTGGAAAACATCCATGCTCATCACACGAACATTTTTCCAGATGTGGGAATCAAATCCACAACCTAGAACGCAGATGTTATATACTTACGAGATACCCCCTGTACTTGTGAGCATAGGACCAGTGTACCGGGTGCACGAACAGTTGCAGGAAGTTGGTGGCGGCGAGCTGTACGTGCTGTCTGAGCTGCTGCTGTAATATGCTCACTTGATCGGCTGACATCTGGTGACAAATGGTGACCATTGTAATGTATGCGGTATATGAAAGAAAGAAAGAAAGAAAGAAGAAAGAAAAAGCGTTTATTCATCTTTAGTGCTACAAACAATATAAACTTCTTGCACTAAGCAATGTCTGTCTGTAGCACCAAATAAGAATGGGTGTGCAGCTCAGCATATGCCGTGCATAGCAGTCGAGTACAATACCCGGCGTTGATTTTCAGCTGTGACCCGGGTGACGTTACAACCATTAGTAAAATTAATTACATACATTTAAAAATAAAACAATACTTTAAAAAAAATACAAGGAAAAAACAAAGAAAATTATGCAACAAAATTTAAAGCTAAACTAATACTAATACAGACTAAACTGACACTAATAGTAATAATAAAATAGAAATAAAATAATACATAATAGCTAAATTAGCATATTAAAACTACCCATATAAATTTAATTTAATATTTAAAAAGAAAATATAAATTGTCTCACAGTCCTTCTAAAGTATCGATATTTCCACCGCACAATTTTCAAATTCTTTTTGTTTATTAAGCAAAAACTTTTTTAATTTCTTACAAAAAACAACTTTACTTTTCGAATCACGAATGGTCTTATAATTAGTTTGTAAGTTTTGTCTCTGTCCCATTCGTGTATAGGCATAACACGTTAATATAGAAGAAAAAATTAAATCGACTTCAAAAAGTAACAAATATATGTTCAACAAGTTCAAGTAACAAGTATATCTTTTAGTTACTTTAATTTACTTAAGCTTACCTATGAAGTTAAAGGAACCATCCAAGTTTAAAGAACGTTTATACGAAGGAAGTAGCAAAGCACTTTGTGGGTTCTAGGTAACGTCGTTAAAGTAGAAACCTTGGATGACACCGACTTCATAGATACCTATACTTAAGTAAATTAAAGTAACTAAGTGATGCACTCAATTATTTAATTTTAGTGCATTTTGAAGTCAGTTTAATTCTTCAATAAAATGTTTTTACTTAATTATTAGTGACTTATCGACACGTAACCTAATCGTAACATTATACGGCACTTGTAGCCAAAAAGCTACCGACACTTACACAAATACCGAAATCACTACAAGTGTGACTATAAAATTTGAAGAGTTCCTTCAATTTAATCAGGATCTCATCAACAGATCCTAACAACATGATGACTATGGAACCATTCGAAAGTGTACCCTTTTTAATAAAAAAAAAATAATTTTCAAAATCGGACTATTCTGTGAAAATTATGCGTGGTCATACATAAAAAATCCCTATCTCAAAAACTACTGAATTGATTTTGATGAAACTTGCAGTGTACTCAAAGTTGAACAATACCTAGTACAACAAAAAAGATTTACTTAAATCGGACTTGTAGTTCCGGAGATATACGAACACAAACATAAATACATACATACACTTTTGAAATTTGGCACATTTGTTCAGACGCTGATATAGACTAACATAAGCAAAAACTGGTCGAATTGATAACCTCCCTTTTTCGGTTAAAAAAAAGGTTCGTTTATGTTTTAGCTTCTTTCATTGGTCAACGGCTAACTTGGAATAAATAAAAAAAATCATAAATCGCTTACTTGCACAGGGCTGTCGACTTCAATGTTAACTTTGACCGGCGGTGGAGGCAGCAGGTGCCGCAGTGGCGCGGGGGGCTGCAGGCCGGGCTCGGAGCCCTCCAACATATTGTGTTGGCGCTCCTCTACCGATATCGTAACAGTTCGAGAGATTTCACTATAATAAAAATATATATTTAATAAAAATCCGGCCAAGTGCGAGTCGAACTCGCGCACCGAGGATTCCGTAAATTTTAAGGTTTTCGGAATTATTCCTAAACATTGCTTCATGCGAAATTTCAAGATTTTAGGAGTAGCTGCGAGTAGTAGAGAGTTAAATATGCGGCTTATGCTGTATCTTTTGATTGTGTTGTCTTTGAAGTTTTATTTTGTTATAGCTTAAGAGCATTATAGAGCCAAGTATTTGATATGAATTTAATATCTTTACGCATTCATGAGAAAAGGGGGTAAGCTTAAAATTATTAAAAGCATTTTTTTCTCTATCATTTATTTATTTACATTTCTTTTTAAATTTTCAACAATGCTATATAAAACAATTATAAAAACACTATTAAAAATTTATAAAAAAATCATTCCGCCTGCTGCGGGGCCCGGGGGTCCAAGCAACCGGTGGTCAGGGCTCCAGAGTGAGGAACCTCCTCACAATACGCGCCGTTTTTTTTTATTATTTTAAGAATTATTTATTATTTTAAGAATTACTGCCTTCTGTATCCAACCCTTGATCCAACAATTAAGCGAAAGCTTTTTAAGATGTTGGTCAAAGCTTTTCGCTATAAGACCGTTGACTGAAACGACTATAGGAACAATCATTGTTGAATCAACATTCCACATGACGGTGATCTCATGAGCAAGGTCCAAGTATTTTGATACTTTAAAAGCATTATTATTATGCGATGCAACTAAAAATTTACAGTTTTGTAATTTTTCCATTATCTGTGCTATATGACGTTGCTTCGTACCAAATTTCAAGTTCCTGAGCTCACGGGGACTACCCGTTAGGTTTTGATTTACTTGACCGTGTCGAAAATTGGGGAAAATTTTGGCATAAATGGCTGTATCTTCTGATTGTCTTGGCCTAGAAGCTTGATTTTTTCACGACTCTAAGGGACAGCAGACTTTAGTATTTGATAGAAATTTCAGCTTGATACTTCTGAGAAAAAAGGTCTTGATAGACAGACGGACGGACAACGAAGTGATGCTATAAGGGTTCCGTTTTTTCCTTTTAAGGTACGGAACCCTAAAAATATATCTGACTTTAATGTGCACTAAGAAACTCTACCTACCCCTATTGACATAATGCATAATGCTATTATTTATTTATTTATATACTTATAGACACTATTTATAAATGTAATTGAGAGCTGTTGTATCTAATTAATATTTTAAAATGAGCATGTGTCGAGTTTTTCTGGCCGCGTCTTTTCTCGTCACGGACTGCTTTTTCGACGCGGCGGTAGTTAACAAAAGAAAAATCAACTATAACATATATAAAATAGTTGTCACTCACATTGGTTCATCCGAAGTTACGACGGCAGGGGCTTCTGTTTTTACAACCATTGTAGTATTTAATGCATCCTGCTCCAACTCACTCTCCTCTACATCTGCTATCTCCGTCTTGCCAATTGACACTCGATTCACAACATTGGTGGGTTCAAAAGTGATTTTCGACGCCATATTGGTAGATTCGGCTTCATCATCTGATATGGGTTCTTGTTTACCGTCCCAATGTGGTTGTACCTAGAATTATAAAATAAAGGAGATCATTCATTTTGGGACTTTTCTGAAAGTGCCGCACAACTCGAATTGTTAGAACTAGCCATTTGCAGCAATAAAATCTCCTTTATAAAAAAATTGTGACGGCCTCCGTGGCGTAGTGGTATGCGCCGTTGATTTATAAGATGGAGATCCTGGGATCGATTCCCGGGTAGGCCGATTAAGATTTTCTCAATGAGTCCAGGTCTGGTTGGTGGAAGTTACGGTTAGCGTTAATGAATTTATAATAAATAAAATATATTTGCTAACATACTGATCGTTTTAAAGATGCAAAATAAATAAATATATTGCCTACTCCATTTTTTCATTGATTAGAAATACGATCAGAATCCATTTGAATTTGGCTTAATAGATGGAGTTATTTGTAATTATTCTTTGTTATTGGATAATGTTAACCACACTTTAGGATATCAGTTTTGAAAATAAATGTATTTATATTACATTTACAGGCATTGCAGAGCCAGTGGGATTCGAACCGACGTCTTTTTGGCTATCGCGGAAAGATCATACAACTGGACCACTGATCTTGTACCGTAGGCTCAGAGATTATATTATTATATTACGTATGATTTTCACAACAGATGTAACGCCTGTAATGCCATCTAGTACAAACTTTTTGACAAGTTACAATACTATCTGTCAACGCCAAATTATAGCCCAATTATGGCTTTAGATAATTATTATTTTTTATCTATTTTTTGTGTCTATGTATGAGAGACGAATCGAAATCTTAGCATTCCATGGATTCACCGTGCGGGTGCCGGGTCCATCGCGTGGCTGAGAGAAAAACTCCGAACAGAGCCCGAGACTTGTGACTCGGGTGTAGGTTTAAGGGTACCCTTAGTGACGCGCGTCAACACTCACCTCCTCTGTTCAAGTTATTCTCCCTGCCCAACCATATTCGGAAGGACCCTACTAGTGCAGCTTTGGACACTCGTTCCAATATGGAGCTTACTGCGCTTCTAGTAAGGCCAAGGTCTTTTAGCAGGTTGTAGAGAGACTTCGCTGGTATACCCCTCGCACCCACTTCTACCGCGTATAAACTAACCACATAGCCATTTTTGGTTAGTTCATTAGTAAGGTCATAGTATTTATTCACTTTGAATACATGGTCTTTAGGGATGTTTGTTTCCCACGGCACTGTAAGCTCAACAAGTACTATACGTTTGATTTGTTTGGAAAAAAGAAATATGTCCGGTCTAGATGTCGTAATAGCTAAGTATATATAGGCTAGTCTAATATAAACCGAAGCAATAAAATAGCGGACACTCCGCAACCGAAATTCAAGCCTTTTTTCTTTCAACGTACCTGTAACTTTCATCTTAGAGAACCCGCCTATCTGGTTCTCATGTGTCCAAGTGTAAATAACCGACACTATCATACGCTCACATTACAATTAAACTCTTCTGAAAGATGAAATGTTTCAACTTTCTTTCTTTTATTCTAATTGAATAGTTTTAACCACACTTAAGAGAGAGACGAATATCTTAGCATTCCATGGATTCACCGTGCGGGTGCCGGGTCCATCGCGTGGCTGAGAGAAAAACTCCGAACAGAGCCCGAGACTTGTGACTCGGGTGTAGGTTTAAGGGTACCCTTTGTGACGCACGTCAACACTCACCTCCTCTGTTCAAGTTATTCTCCCTGCCCAACCATATTCGGAAGGACCCTACTAGTGCAGCTTTGGACACTCGTTCCAATATGGAGCTTACTGCGCTTCTAGTAAGGCCAAGGTCTTTTAGCAGGTTGTAGAGAGACTTCGCTGGTATACCCCTCGCACCCACTTCTACCGCGTATAAACTAACCACATAGCCATTTTTGGTTAGTTCATTAGTAAGGTCATAGTATTTATTCACTTTGAATACATGGTCTTTAGGGATGTTTGTTTCCCACGGCACTGTAAGCTCGACAAGTACTATACGTTTAATTTTTTTGGAAAAAAGAAATATGTCCGGTCTAGATGTCGTAATAGCTAAGTCTTCCGGGATTTTATAGTGCTTATCATACGTGTCCATTAATATAGTCCAATCAGGAGCAGAGCCCAGAATTGAATAAGGCTTGCTGGTGGAATTTGTACTTGAGCCTGCTTTAACGAAGTTAGTTTGTCTTTTATTCGTCGTCAACCCTTTTTGAGCCCTAGCTACTGAAAGGCTTATAGCTTCACGTATGATTTCTAGTACTCTGTCGTGGCGGCGTGAGTAGAGACCCCTGTCCAGGAGCACCTTGCATCCTACCAATAAATGCCTTGCAGTGCCCACTGCCTCACCACAGGTATAGCAAGATTTTTCCGAGGCTTTTCCCCATCTTACTAGGTTACTCTGATCTGGGAGAGTCAGTTGAAAGGCATTAAGATAAAATTTCAATAAGGCAGGAGACCAATCGTACAGCAAGGCGCGCCACTTCAGAGCCAGAGGGATGCAGAACTCGCCTAAGTTTAACCACTCGTTTTGCATTTCTAGGTTCATGGCATGCACTTTGTAGTTGTCGTCCTCATCTTGTTTAAGAAAAGATTTTATTATGTCTTGGTCTTCCTTTTTACGTCTTGCACCCAACCCGGTTCTATTTACCTGAGCCCCTGCCATAAATTGTTTGTAAAATTGAAGCCTAGAGTCAAGTTTTCCGGCACCCTCGTCTTTAGGAAGTGATGCAACTAGTTCGTCCTGGGACTTAACTAGAATGTGCGTTCTGGTAACCCTGAGGTGTTTATAGAGTTCCGATGGCCTTTTTAGTTTTAACCCAAAATTATTGTAATCTCTGAATAGAGTTGAAGGGTCAGCCGAGAGAGCTAGACCAAACCAAGACTTCAATGTTTTTATGACATTTGCATCTAGTTTTGCCAGATGGGTTCTGCCAATATTATAAACGAGGAATGGCCAAGTCAGACGTGAAGTGAGATAGTTGTCATAGACCCACGCTTTTTTTATATTGTTAATGGGCTGTTGGTCTACCTTATTGAGGTCATTTATGAAGTTATCGACGACTACCTCAAGGGATGGTGTGCGTCCTTTGTAATCATATATTTAATCATATATTTATTGTAATCATATATTAATATATTTCTTTAAAATAAACGTAATATCAAAAATTGCAGAGCCGGCGGGATTCGAACACGTCTTTTTCATTATAGCGGCCAGAGTGTCATCATTTATTAAGAGATTTAGTTGTATTCAATTGCATTTTCCGTAGTGTATCTTTCTTAGATATAAAAATAAATTGCTATTCATTAGTCGTCTTAAAACTAGAAAATTGATTTTTACCTCATTAACATTCTGCACTTTATTACCACCAGGGTCGCTTGCTCCGGTGCTGCATTGGACGCTCTTGCCACTTCCATTGGGCAGCTGACTCTCTAAGCCTTCAGGCATTACGTTCATCAGTTCTGTGACCAAATCCGTCAGCTCTTTCTTTGATATTTTGATTATACTTTTTTCTAAAGCCTCTTCATCTTCTTCATCTATAAGAAATTAGAGACGAATCTTAGCATTGAATAGATTCACAGTGCGGGTGCCGGGGCAGCGTGTGGCAGAGAATAACAGAACAGAGTCAGAGATATCTGGCGGGAATCACCTAGATCAGCTTTAGACAAGTGTTCCAGAATGGGGCTTACTGCAGTTCAAGTTAGGCAAGATATTTGTGGTTGTAGAGAGATTTAGCAAGTATACCTCTCGCACCCACTTCCACTGCAAATATACTAACCACGTAGCAATTTTTTTATTAATTAATTTGTAAGGTCATACTTAATTTTTTCTTTTTACTTTTAATACTTGGCTCTTAGATCGAAAGTCCCAACTATCCTTAGAAAATAAGCTTCTGTTATACAAAGCTATATGGATGTATGGGGTACAGCTGTGGGGTACAGCTTCAAACTCGAATCTTGAAATTCTGCAACGGTTCCGATCTAAAATGCTTAGAATGATTACCAATGCTCCATGGTACATCAAAAACGAACGTCTGCATCGTGAACTAAAGGTAAAAACTATAAAGACAGAAGTTGCTTACTCAGTGAAATCGTAACAAAAACGTATTAAAAATCACCCAAATAAACTTGCAAGGAACTTAATGTATGAAAAACCTGGTACAACCTTTAGAAGGCTCAAGAGAAGAGCACCACAAGATGTCTTGTTATAGACAGTATAAAATATGAATTGTGCAAGTCAATGGATCTTGCCTCAAACACGCCTTAAAATAAATACATAACATCCAGCTGAATGTCTCAAGACAGATTGCAGGAATAATGAGAGTCAAAAAAAAAAAACTTTTAATGTATGGTCTTCAGGGATATTTGTTTCCCACGGTACTGAAAGAAGTTTGTGGGTTCTAGGTAATGTCCTTAAAGTAGAAACCTTGGCTGGCACCGACTCCTAGATATGCTTAAGTAAATTAAACCAAGTAAATGACACAATTATTTTTTACTTTTTAGTGCGTTTTGAGTCGGTTCTATTTTTTGTTAAAAAATTTTATTTCTTACTTTTTAGTGATTTATCGCCACGTAACGTACTCGTACTATACTGTCTTAGTATATTATACGGCACTAGTAGCCAAAAAGCTACCGATAACGAGACAAAAACTGAAATTGCTGTAAGCGTGCCTCCAAAATTCGAAGAGTTCCTTTAATTCCCCAGGATATCATCATCAGATCCTAACATGGTGACAATGGGACCACCTTGGAAGTATGCCCTTTCTAATAAAAAAAGAATTATCAAAATCGGACAACTCTGTTAAAAGTTATGCGTGGTCATACATATAAAGAAAAAAAAATATACGTGTCGAATTGAGAACCTCCTCCGTTTTTTTTCGTCGGTTAAAAAAGGTTTTTTCCATAAAAATTATATGTGAATCGATTTGTGACATGAGAAACGACAAAAAGTGACATGTCAAAATTCCATGCAAATAAAAATCAAGTATAGAATAGAGGGTACTTGCACATTTTAAAGACAATTGCAAAAATAATATACCAACTTGCATCAGGATCCGCCGCGACATTATACTCAGGGTCCAACTCATCGTCCTCTTCATTAGTTTTTGATTCAGGGTTCAAACACTCGCTCAAAAAATCATTCCACAGATCATCCACATCCGGCATAGGCAGTTCATCGGGAGGTATGAACGAACTCTCTATATGCTCTATGGGTGTCTCTGAGAGACTTAGCTTGGATCTGGTGCGAAGTGCTATTGTGGCTTCCTCTTCTAGATTCAACTTCTTGCGAACTGACAGCGAAACTTCCTAAACAAAATATATCAACATTATGATCAACCTATTAGAATGATCCACTACAGGAGCATTAGGGCGTGCACAAAATCGTCATAATCACCGTGTGGTGATAGACAATTTTGTGACCCCTCCCCTCTTCCCCCTTTCAGAGTCAAACATTATTATTTTACTCATGTCAATCAACATTGGAGAGTGGTGGGGCTAAGTTTATAGGCTGTGATGTGACCGAAGACATATTTTGTGTAAGAGATAAATCATAACATCGAAAGAGCGAACAATAATTTTGATTGGACGACGCTTCAACCAATCGTTAGGACGTATTTGTCGTTATATCTTACATGATGTATGTCTTCAGTCGAAAAATAATTTAGAGAATTGCTACACATGTATACTAATGATCTAATCATCTAGCGGCGCCTGTCTGATTTGTAGAAACAAACCCGCTCGCGTGTGCCCGGCGCGGGCGCCCGCGCCGTGTGCCCGCCGCCCGCCGCGCTGGTGACAATCCGCCACCCGCGCCCGCGCTCCGTCGCGCTGCCCATACTATTTTTCATTATACACCCGCGAGCGTGCACCCGCCCGTGTTTTAGCGTTAGCCCTGAATGGCGTAATTACATGAACAGTTTGACGGCTACAATATGGTGGAATGAACGACATATTCCCACCACTGTTACAGACAATGGTTATCCACTTTACCTTAATAACCTTAAGTCCTAGATGAGGGCTGATCACCAGTCTGGCTTTGACAGACGTCCCCAGTAGAAATATATAACCTCAAGTGGGCAAACTGCTTTAATCAACTTAGATTATAAAAAAACTTACTTGTGGCACTTTAAAGGGTCCATCTTTAACAACCGCAGGGCTGTCTTTCTTTTGGCTGACTGGCGTAGCAGGTGTTCGGGGTTGAGAATCTAAGTCACTGCTTGACTCCAGACCATGGTCTTCATCACTCTAAAACATGTTAACACATCGGATATTGCTACAATTCAGCCATACTGCATTAAGATAGGAGAAATAGAGAAAAACATTGACCTCAGTAGGCCAAAATGGATTGATTGAATTATTTCATAAACTCGAAATGTGGTAGATCAGACTTACTTCATCATGGGTTGGTTCATATTCATCGTCGTCTTCATCATCAGGCAATTCCTGTGCAATGAGTGCTGTTACTTCTGGTCTGGTCTTCACTGGTATGTGCTTGATGGGTGTAAGCTCTATGGGCCATTGTGGCATGCGCGGAGACACTTTCATTAACTCCCTTTAAAACAATAACAATAATTGCTTCATAGTGGAATAAGTACACATAACTTTGCAAAAATGTATATATATACTAATACTAGCTGACCCGGCAAACATTGTTTTGCATTAAAAATTAAAAAAAAATTTTGATGAAAATTAGATAGCCGATTCTCAGACCTGCTGAATATGCATACGAAATTTGGTAAAAATCGGTAAAGCCATTTTGGAGGAGTACGGTAACTAACATTGTGACAGGGAAATTTTATATATTAGATTATAAAGCTGAAGTGTTTGTTTGAATGTGCTAATCTCAGAAACTACTACGAATTAGAATAATTGAAAAATTCTTATTGTGTTGGATAAAACATTTATCGAGGAAGGCTTCAAGTCATATAACATCATGCTGCAACCAATAGGAGTGTGGAAAATGTGAAAAAAGCAGGGAAAACCATCATTAAGGCCTACTAATATAATATAATTATTTATAAGGAGAACTTTGACTATTTTTATTTTCATAATATTATTTCTTTTAATTCAAAGCAGACATAGTTGATGGTATCAGCTAGTTTACAGTACAGTAGTAATTATACATTGCAATATAAGAACTGGAGAAAAGTGTTTTTATGTTTAGAAAATTAAGTAAGAATAAGTTGGTAGACCTTAATCTTAGAATGAAATAATTTTTTGTATAAGTTTAGACAATAAAGTTTTTTTTTTTTTTTTTGACTCTCATTGTTCCTGCAATCTGTCTTGAGACATTCAGCTGGATGTTATATATTTATTTTACGGCGTGTTTGGAGCAAGATCCATTGACTTGCCCAATTCATATTTTATACAGTCTATAACAAGACATCTTGTGGTGCTCTTCTCTTGAGCCTTCTAAAGGTTGTACCAGGTTTTTTATACATTAAATCCCTTGCAAGTTTATTTGGATGATTTTTAATTCGTTTTTGGTACGATTTCACTGAGTAAGCAACTTCTGTCTTTATAGTTTTAAGAGAGACGAATATCTTAGCATTCCATGGATTCACCGTGCGGGTGCCGGGTCCATCGCGTGGCTGAGAGAAAAACTCCGAACAGAGCCCGAGACTTGTGACTCGGGTGTAGGTTTAAGGGTACCCTTTGTGACGCGCGTCAACACTCACCTCCTCTGTTCAAGTTATTCTCCCTGCCCAACCATATTCGGAAGGACCCTACTAGTGCAGCTTTGGACACTCGTTCCAATATGGAGCTTACTGCGCTTCTAGTAAGGCCAAGGTCTTTTAGCAGGTTGTAGAGAGACTTCGCTGGTATACCCCTCGCACCCACTTCTACCGCGTATAAACTAACCACATAGCCATTTTTGGTTAGTTCATTAGTAAGGTCATAGTATTTATTCACTTTGAATACATGGTCTTTAGGGATGTTTGTTTCCCACGGCACTGTAAGCTCGACAAGTACTATACGTTTAATTTGTTTGGAAAAAAGAAATATGTCCGGTCTAGATGTCGTAATAGCTAAGTCTTCCGGGATTTTATAGTGCTTATCATACGTGTCCATTAATATAGTCCAATCAGGAGCAGAGCCCAGAATTGAATAAGGCTTGCTGGTGGAATTTGTACTTGAGTCTGCTTTAACGAAGTTAGTTTGTCTTTTATTCGTCGTCAACCCTTTTTGAGCCCTAGCTACTGAAAGGCTTATAGCTTCACGTATGATTTCTAGTACTCTGTCGTGGCGGCGTGAGTAGAGACCCCTGTCCAGGAGCACCTTGCATCCTACCAATAAGTGCCTTGCAGTGCCCACTGCCTCACCACAGGTATAGCAAGATTTTTCCGAGGCTTTTCCCCATCTTACTAGTTTACTATTTAGTTCACGATGCAGACGATCGTTTTTGATGTACCATGGAGCATTGGTAATCATTCTAAGCATTTTAGATTGGAACCGTTGCAGAATTTCAAGGTTCGAGTTTGAAGCCGTACCCCACAGCTGTACCCCATACATCCATATGGGTTTAATTATAGCCTTGTATAACAGAAGCTTATTTTCTAAGGATAGTTGGGACTTTCGATTTAAGAGCCAATACATCTTTCTCACTTCTATGCCAAGGGATTTTCTTTTTGTGAAAATATGTTTGGTCCACGTCAGTCGTCTATCCAGATAGATGCCTAGGTATCGGACACTGTCTGACTGAGGGATCTTGATTCGATTCAGTTCTACTTCAGGGCATGTGTCTCGCCTTAATGTGAAGGTTACATGCACAGACTTTGATTCATTCGCTTTTATCCTCCAGTCCTTCAACCATTTGGATATGTTGTTGAGGCTACCTTGTAGTTTTTGAGAAGCTCCAGAAGAAGATGGGTCAGCTGCTAGTATGGCTGTGTCATCGGCATATGTGCCGGTTACTACATTGTCCGCATTTGGAAGGTCATAGGTATAGATCAGATACAATAAGGGGCCCATAATGCTACCCTGAGGTACTCCTGCTTTGATCTTGAAAAGGTTGGTCATGCTATTACTGTATTTTACATAAAAATGCCTTTCTTCGAGGTACGATTTAATAAACTTAAAATAGTTAATGGGTAAGTTAACATGAACTTTATAGAGGAGACCATCATGCCACACTCTATCGAACGCCTGTGATATGTCCAGGAAAACTGCAGAAATATATAATTTTTGTTCTAGAGCAGTGTATATTTGTTCTACAAGTCTATGGACTTGCTCTATAGTTCCATGTCCTTCTCTGAATCCAAATTGATGCTCAGGGATTAGATTAATTGCCGCCAGTTTCACCATAAGTCTCTTTATAAAAAGTTTTTCGAGAACCTTAGACAGAAGAGGCAAAAGGCTGATAGGACGATAGGATTTTACATCTGTAGGATCTTTACCAGGTTTAGGTACAAGAATTATTTCTGCCACCTTCCATTGTGGTGGAATAAAGTTTCTACAAAGAATGGAGTTATAGAGTTGTGTTAAGAACGTTATGCCATTCGCAGGTAATTCCCTTAGGACTTTTGCTGTGATGAGATCGTAACCTGGGGCTTTATTAATTTTAAGACTCATTATAGCTGCCTTAACTTCAGACTTCTTAAATTTTTTAATTGGCGGATCCAATTGGTGGGGTATATTCAGAACTGTAGACACTAATTTTTCCTTAGTCGAACTGAGGTCTTCATGAGATGTAAATACCTCCGACAAGTGATTTGCAAAAGTTATACTTTTATCTAGATCACTTTTAGCCCAGCTACCGTCGCATTTTCTAATAGGAGATTGATGAACAATTGGTCTTTTCAGTTTTCTGGTTGCTTTCCAGAGAGAATAGTCTGTAGATTTAGTAGCATCAAGATTCTGCAAATATAAACCTACATCGCGATTTATCGCTATTGATAAAGCGTCTTTTAGTTGAGAGGCCAGCTGGTTAAACTTTGTTTTGTCTGGTGGGTACTTTGTGGACTGCCATGTTTTTCTTGCCTGGCGCTTCCTCTTTATTAGTTCTAGTATGTACTTTGGATAGCAGCACATGTCTTCTGTGTATGTGAGATCGGGTGTAGATGACCATGCTGCATGTTGTATGCAGCTGTTGAATAATTCTACAGCTTGTATAATATCAGAATCAGATGTCAGTGGTATTTTGTTATCCAGTTTGTTTTCGACAATATTTTGGAAGTGTGTCCAGTTGGTTTTTTTGGTATGTAGCTTACAAGTTCTTGTATTTCTTATAGCCTTGCAGCTCAGTAAGATAATCACTGGGGAGTGGTCAGAGGATAAATCATAGCAGGACAAGCACCTCAAATGAGAGCTAGGTACTCCTTTTGTAACTGCAAAGTCAACCAAATCTGGTTTCTTTTTCGTATCAGAAGGCCAATAGGTTGGTTCACCTGTAGACGTGACACTGAGTTGTAGTCCCTCGATAGACTTTAGTAATGCTCTGCCTTTTGATGTGATAAGTCTTGAGCCCCATTTAGTATGCTTCGCATTATAATCACCAGCGGCTATAAATCGATGTCCAAGTGTTTGGAAAAAAGCAGAATAATGACATTCTTTTAAATTATGTTTTGGTGGCATGTATAGTGCTGTTATGTTAAGCTCATCGGTAAAATCGTTGATTATTATGCTGGTCGCCTGTATTTCTTCAGTGCAGTATGAATTATGAGCATAGTGTTTGATTTTATCTTTAATTAGGATTGCAGAACCTCCGTGAGCTTTGCCATCTGGATGCATTGTATGATATAACTTGTAGTTCGGGATTTTGAAGTAACTCTTTTGTGTAAAGTGGGATTCCGACACTAATAGTATGTCTATATCGTTTGTTTCTAAAAATGCTTTAACTTCTAATGAGTGTTGTGACAGGCCATTTGCATTCCATACGACTATTTTGAACTCATCGAATTTTTACACATGACAGACATTAAATTTGTTAGTAGGTTTGTCATGGTGCATAATTGGTTCATTATTTGTTTAAACATATTTATTAGTTGTTTCATATCATTTGGGTCTTCCGAGAGATCTTGTATAATGGGATCATGTTTTGGTTGAGGTTTATTTTTGAGAATGTCTGCGTAGCTCTTTTCATGCTTTTGTTGTCCTGGCATTGAAGGGTGACTTGGTTTGTTAGAGTATCCTGATTCTGCATCGATTTTTTTAGGGCGTAAGGAAGGATATTTCTTTTTTTGCAATTCTTTGTAAATGCTGCAACCCTTGTAATTTGCTGGGTGATTTCCACCACATAAGACGCATTTAACTAAATCAGATCGGTCTTTACGAGAGCAGTCTTTTGAGGCGTGATTCCCAGCACATTTGATGCAATTGGGCTTTCGGTGACAATATGCTTTTGTGTGTCCGTAATTTTGGCAGTTAGCGCACTGTGGAATGTGACGAGTTGGTCTAGGAGGTTCAAACGTTATCCGACAGTTCAAAAGACTTTTAATGTCGTATATTTGTTTATTGTTTTGTTGTGGAGACAATTCCACTATGAACATGTGCAGTGGTTTCTTTGAGATTCTTTGTTTTATATTCCAGATATTGACTGCTTCATGTCCAAGATCTAGCAGAGCTGCCTTTATTTCTTCCAAGTCAGTGGATGGATGCATCTTCTTCAAGACTACCCTAAAGGATCGTTCTTGTTTAGGTTTGTATGTATAATAATCTGTACCTCTTGTGTCTAGCTGTTTCTCTACTTCCCTATAAACTTCTTGTGTCTTAAACAGAATCTTAACCCTGTTACCATTTAATATTTTTAACTCATATTTCTGACTGGCATATAGATCTAGAAGCTGTTTTAACGGTGTAATATTTTCAACTCCATCAACGAATATTGGGGGAGGCCTTAGGATTTTCTGGGTAGCGACAGGTGGATCTTTATCCTCAGCATCTAAGTCCAACTCTTCAAAAGAGTTAGATGTTGATATTGGTTGACTTAACCAGTAACCATTAAACTTGGTCTGCTTTTGTGCCTTAGTGTTGTTATTGGGACTGCTCCTAGGACGTTTTTTGCTGTTTGTTTCTTTGTCTGTCTGAGGAGATTTTGCACATTGTTCTCCTTGGCTTTGAGTCACTTCTACATGGCTCCCATTTCTATTTTTGTGGAAGAAACTATGATGGAAAACTTGCTGCGTAAATTTTTTTGTGGTTAGTTCCTTACTGCAGCGGTTATTTTGGCCAGTAGCATTCACTGGAGAGATAGCCTGGTTGCCCACTACCTCACAGTCTTCGGTAACATATTTCTCGCCTACAGGCCCGGGTACCTGTAAACGCCGGTCGCTAGCCGGAGCGCATGGCACAACATATTCATCTTTGTTCGACATTTCCATAATAAGGGGGGGTTGGGAGAATAGATATACCGCTTTCCCAAGGCGTTATACGCAGACTTTTGGACACAATTCCTCCTGGCTCCTGCTGGCCGTCACATGCAAGCACGTGATTGGGAAGAAATACTAGTAGAACTTTCCCAGAGTTTTACTGCCACAACTGTTTTGAGGGGATTTAGTCCCTCAGGGCTTGTGGTAGCCTGGTTACAGGATAATTAACCGCCGCCAATAAAGTAAGGTAATATAAATATGCAAGGTAATATAAAAATAAAAGAATATTACTTACTTTGCCTTTGCCCTTGTAAGCTTTGGCCTGAGACCATCTTCAGTCCCTGGACCTTCTTCTTCCTCGCGCAACTTCACAAAGGCCAGCACATGGTCGTTAGTCACTACTTTCTGTAAAACACATGATAAAATAAGCTGCAAGTGTTGCAGTATGTTTTGACAATACCACTGTTATTGCAGTACAGTTGTTGCATATACAAGTTATATAAAACAAGTACAGGTATATTAGGCTTTTTTTTATACCAGGCTAGCGCTTGGCTACAATCACATCTGATGGTAAGTGAAGAGACAGCCTATTACGCGTTAGCTGTTAGCGCTAGAAGGTGCCTATTCACTCTTGACTTGAAGATACCCCACATTGTAGATGGTTGGGAAAACAAGGGCTAGAAGGGCAATCCTTAATTTTGCAGTAAGAATCAGGACCAAGGAACCAAAACGTTATAATATAACATATTATATTATATACATATATTATATGTATGGATACAGACTACTTTGATGCCGAGCAATTCTATGGTAGAAAGGTTCATTCTTAGGTCCGAGGTCTTAGGTAGAATTTCAGTCTTATGGTCCGCAACTCTCAAGGAGGGACAACAAGGGAAAACAATAAAACATGTGTAGACCATTGTTCCTGAAATAACAACATACATGATACGAAAGATTGAATCACTTTTCCTACTACTTTACATAGTTGTAGACTATGAATATAAGTTGCACCCTATATTGAGAGAGTGAGATAGATGTATTCTTTTTAGGAGTTAAAAAATTACCTTCAGAATTTTCTTTACACTGACATCATCCAAATTATTTTTAATGGCTGACGCATGCAAATTCTTTTCAGTTTCCAATGTATTATCTGGTAAATCATCCACATCACTGCTACTTTCACTGTTTTGTCTGGAATAGAAAAATAGATATGTACAATATATCACTTTCACGATTTTTTTAACTAGATTGTCATAAAAGAAATTCAAATATGTTAGATAGAATGGAGGAAGAGTTCATTATATCTAGCTTAAATATATAATAATAAGCTTAGATTTTTGATCACAGAGTGTCGCATTAGATAGTGAACCTGCTTCTGCATCCTGTGGGTTCCATTCCCACACCTGGTAAAATTTTTGTGTAATGAGCATGGATGTTTCCCAGTGGTGTTTGTAAGTACATATAGATATTGAAAAAAATATTCATCAGTTATCATAGTACACATAACACAAGCTTCCTACGCTTGTTTTGGGGTAAATTGCGATTTGTGTATAATTCTATAATATTTATTTATTTATTTATTTTTGATGTCATACAGCATAGAATCCGTAAAACTAGTCGTCAAAAATATCGACCAGAAAAATAAATTTAGGAAGTCCAGCTACTTTCTAAGCGGATAACGCACGCGCCTTTGGATAATATGATACATTTGTGATATTAACCATTATTTTATTATTCAGGGAATATATATTTATGTAAACCATAGCTATTTACAAATTGTAATACAAAACTCACCGCTTGCGTTTTCTGCTACGACCTCTTGGTTTAGTTTTAGAATTATTTTCCGAAACTACACTATCGGAGAGTTGTTTTCCTTCATTATTATTCATTGCAATTATTACAAATGTACATTTTAAATCTATTCTAATTCTAACATAAAATATTTTTAACTTCTGCAATTTTTTGATTATAGAACCACAGACACAGAACCACAGAAAAAACTATAACACTATTACAAGTACTTCTCCTAATGACAGATCAAATCACAAAACGCCCTGAAAGAAAAAAAATGGGCATTTAGTTATTTCAATTTACTTAACTATATGTATAAACTCGATGTCATCCAAGTTTAGGAAAGTTTATTGAACAAAGTAGCAAAGTAATTAGTGTGAAAAAAAAATTAAACCGACTTCAAAACGCACTGAATGGTGAAAAATAAAACGAAATAAAGACGATACCTAATATCTTCTCTGAAGAAGAAAGCTTACAGGTAGTACCGACTTCATAGATATGGTTAAGTATAAGTAAATTAAAGTAATTATTGCGCATTTAATTTTTACTTTTCAGTGCGTTTTGAAGTCGGTTTATTATTATACGGTTATTTTTTAATAATTTTTTTGCATACTTTTAATTGTTTATCGACAACGTAAAACATACTCGTTCTAAACTAGGTCTATCTGCACCAAGACTTCGGTTGTCATAACCAATGTTTAATACATATAAGCTAACCGTCGGTAATTGGTCCTTAAATGTATCACACCTGATGTTAAGTGATGATACAGTTTAAGATGGAAGTCGAGGTTATCTAATGTATAATTGTTCTGTTGTGAATTCCACACCCTGCTATCCGTTTTTTTAACCGACGAAAAAAACCGGAAGGTTCTAAATTCAACACGTATATTTTTTTTTTTTTTTTTATATGTATGACCACGCATAACTTTTTACAGTGTTGTCCGATTGTGATAAGTCTTTTTCGGTTACAAAGGGTATACACTAGTGGTCCCATTGCGCATGTTAGCCAGACCAACAAAATTAAGGAAATCTTCAAATTTTGGGCACGCTTACGCGATTTGGTTTTTATCTCAGGATCTCCCTTTTTGAATCCACTGCGTATACCATTGCGTATACACGGAGGTACGTGAAAATCACTAAAAAGTAAGAATAAAATTGTTTACTAAAAATTTACTGTTCACCACAACAAGTAAAGAATAACTGGGCATTTAGTTGCTTTAATTTCTTAACCATATCCAGAGTCGGTTCCAGCCAGTTTCGACTTTCAAGGACGTAACCTTGAACCCACAAATATATTAATATAGGTTATCTAATCTATGATTGTTTTGTTGTGATTTCCTAGCATTTATTGTTCTGTCTATCCTCTTATTTTCTATGATATTCTTATACTTTTGTATTAATTTAATCAAGACATTTATTTTATCTTTCTACTAAAATTGGTAATACGCTTTTTATTAATTTTAAAATAAAACTAACAATGCAATAAACAATATAAATTTTAATTTTAGTACTTTACTTTTTACCTACAGAATAACAACGTAGATAATAATGTGAATATATTCTTTGACAAATTAATGTGCGGCCATAAGGGACTCGATTCCAGGGCGTTAAATTAATTAAAAACAAATTAATATGCACTAGAAAGTGAACGTGCACTAGAAATAAAAACATTTCTCTACTACCGATACAATAGACAATGTCGAAAAAGAGCATACGCTTAAAGTTCTTTCTTCTGCATCAACTCCTGATTTCTCTCCATTTAGTTTTTAGTCATTCACATAATGTGATGTTAAGAAGTGCATATTGTCCATCGCTTCAAATGCTGTTGGCTCTGACAGCATAAGCCATAAGATGATTATTCCCATTTTGGATATTGTGACACCCGTCCTTAACCATACACTCAACTTTTCTATAAACTCCGGTGAATTTCCTGAAGCTTGGAAAAATGCCCAAGTTATTCCTCTACCTAAAAAAATAATCCTTCACCCTTCTCTGATTTTTGGCCTATTTCGATTTAGCCTTTCCTTTCTAAAGTACTTAAAAAGCTGTTTTCCGGCAATTATTGACTGATAAACATTCCCTTCTAAGTCCTTTACAGTCCGGTTTTTGCCGTAGTCATAGTACGGCTACTTTAACCAATAAAGTTACTGATGACTTTCACTGGGCGATGGATAATAGACAACTCACTGTCTTGGTTTTACTTGATTTTAGCAATGCTTTTAACACTGTTAACTATGATATTTTGTTGGGTTTGTTACGCTCTTTTAACATATCAATGGCCAACTTGTAGTCAATTAAAAAAAAATCTCCAACAGCGATTGGCTGGTTTCAGAGTTACCTTAATGGCCGTCGACAGCGCATTCGAGTTGACGACTCATTTTCATCTTGATGCATAGATTAAAGACAACTAGATAGAGCCCATAGCGTGTCCACTCGTGAGACAGCAAATAAGCATTATTGACATGACATGTCAACATTTAATGTACATCATTTTTTAAAATATCGTAAAATACGAAACGTTATTTTTTAAAATATCGTAAAATACGAAATATTACTTTATATAAGATACTTCGCATATACTATTTGCTAAAAAATACAGACGAACATCATCAAAAGTTTATCGGTTTTCAGTTTCTGTTCGTGCGACTGTTGCAGCAGTTACAACCCACCATAGCACGATAACGTTTAAATTAATCGCCGCAAAGTTATATTATTTATAGCAATTATTGTATTCACATTCGTAATAAAGTCAAAATTTGGCTGTCACGTTCGTACGTCGCCAGGATCAGCACGTAGTTTTTAATCTCACTTCTTACTGTTTACTATTTTAACCATTACTCATTGTATCACTTCTCTCTATCACAAGAATGCAGAGGACATTCAAATTTATCGGTTTTCAGTTTCTTTATGGAGAAACTCTCACTTTTGGACTGTGTCCGATTTAACATCATGTCGTGCACTTACATTACGCATGCCAGTACATAGAACTAAGTTCTACAAACATTCATTTGCTGTACATGCAATTTAGCTTTGCAACGCTCTCCCAGTAGACACAAAACAGTCAAAATAACTGTTCATTTTTAAAAAGGCTGTTAAGTCATTTTATCTTAAGAACGTGTAGTTTTATTATAATTATTGATGATTTATGGTTTGTATTTCCTATTCTATGTCATCTCACATACGTATTAGTTTATCTTATGATATTTATTTTATTATTTATGTTATTTTTTGTGTATTAGTATGTAATTATTCGTATGTATGTATCTTATTATATTACGCCACCTGCAGCTTGGTCCTGATATTTTCCCAAGCCCAAGTTTGCCTGGAACAAATCGCTATTAAGTGTCGCCTTTTGTACTTCTACTTCCTTCTTAAAGGCCTATGTGCACCAAGACTTGGGTTATCATAACCAATGTTTAACATAAGCTAACCGTCAGTTACTATAAATTTACTGTTCACGACAACCTGCACGCCGCTTAAGGACATAAACCGGGCGTTTATCTTAACCGAGCTCGCATTCAAGACATTTATTTTATTTTTCTACGCTACGCTTTTTTGAAGTAGTATTATTTTAAAATAAAACTAACAGTGCAATAAATAACATCACTTTAAATTTTAATATACCTATTACTTTACTTTTTGATTTACCACAACATTTACCACCCACAGATTAACAACGTAGATGTGAATACCTATTTTCTTTGACAAAAAGGTCTCGATTTCAGGCTGTTAAATTTATTAAAAACAAATTAAGATGCACTAGAAAGTGACATAAACAGCAAATTATGTCTACAAAATTTGTTACGATGCCAAATTGAGATTTCTTTGATATATGCGTCCGCCTATTCAAAAGTAAACATTTACATTAGTTTAAATAATATTTTTCACAAATTGTTCATTCACCATTCGTTCAAACGTCCGGTTAACAAACCGAAGTTGGAATGTATGTTATGAAAACAGTAAATAAACGCTCCTTGTTTATCGGCCTTTCATTTAACCGACGTTTAAAGTAAAGTCTATGCACACCGCCCTTAATATAATTTCTGTTTGTATTTATTACATGTCGTGTGGTGTACCAATAAAGTATAATAATAACAAAAAGGTGACATATACAGCAAATTGTGTTTACGAAATTTGTTACGATGCAAAATTAAGATTTCTTTGGTATAAGCGTAAGTCCTATTCAAAAGGTGACATTTACATTTGGTTAAGTAACATTTTTCACAAATCGTTCATTCACCTCTCGTTCAAACGCCCGGTTAACAAACCAAAACCGAAGTTGGAATGCGTGTCATGAACACGAAATAAACGCTCCTTGTTTAAATTATTTATCGGCTGTTCAATTAACCGACGTTTAAAGTAACCTCAATGCATTGACTTTACTTTAAACGACGATTAAGTAAACGGCCGATTAATAATTTTACCCGAAGGACAACCGGGGTATGCGACCTCGGTTAACATAACCGCCTGATTTACGTCCTTAACCGGCGTACGGGTGGTGGTGAACAATAAATTTATAAGCAACCAAGAGTTGAGCTAAAATTAATTTATAACTCATAAAGTCAGTGAAAAAATCACTACAGCCCGGAAAAGCGCTCCTGTAAACATTCCTCAAATTAATCATTCAGAACGTTCCAATCCAAAGGCCTGTCTGTATTCTGTAATCTATTTAAAACCAAATAATCTGTGGTCAAATCGAATGACGTCGCAAAAGCGCACGCGCCACGCTGGGATTTAATTTAACGCAAGTCGCAACGCTTTTTTAACGCTCGTCTTACGACTGCCAACTATCGAAAAGCGGTAAACATCGAGAAGAGGTCGTGAAGGAATTTACCATCTAGCCACGATCGCCGTTCGCTAATTACATCATGACTGTTACCGAAAAGGCGCTGCATACGCAGCCCGAACAACCGCAACCTCAGCAAACTAAGGCGGCTAAAGAAAAGCAGATCATTGCTGAAAAAGTTTCGGGTACGGTTAAATGGTTTAACGTTAAGAGTGGATACGGTTTCATCAACCGGAATGACACTAAGGAGGATGTGTTTGTACATAAATCCGCTATTACCTCGAACAACCCGCGCAAGGTTGTGCGCTCGGTCGGCGACGGCGAGGCCGTGGAATTTACCGTTGTTACCGGCAAGAAAGGATACGAAGCAGCCGGAGTCACCGGCCCTGACGGACAGCCGGTCAAAGGCTCGCCCTACGCAGCCGACAAGCGTCGAGGTTTTCTGCGCCAATACCCTCGGCAAGGTGGTCGCGGCGGCGAGTGGGCTCCGCACAGAAGTAGCATGGGACGGGGCTCGCGGGGAAACGAGGGGCAAGATGACGCCGGGGCACCACCTCAGCGCTATTTCCGTCGTAATTTCCGCGGCGGACGGCGCGGTTTAGGTCCCCGGCCGATGTACCACGGCGAATACCGATACGTGCGCTCGCGCAGCAACCAGCAATCCCAGCAGCCGCGGCAGGAGGACAAGGCCTTTGTGTCGACGACGTCGGCGCAGGGTAAGGACAATGCGCAAACCAAGTCTGAGGTTCCGCACAACGTCATCGAGGTCTCCGCCAATGAGCAAGGTTTCTAGTAGTCCAGTCTTGTCGCACACCATCACTAATGTCTTATTAGTCAATGATCAGATCATTGTACAGTAATTCATTTCTAGGCACGGATCAGAGGTGTGATATTTTTATTATTTTTTATATAGATTTATTTTGCTGGGCAATTAGCAATAGTGTTATAAGATTATCTTTAAGAAAGAGCTTTTTTATTCTTGTTTTGAGAAGTGAAAAATCAGGAATGTCTGTGTAGAGATTCCGTTTCACATAGTAATAAGTATTATCCAGGGCCAAGCTGCCCTTATAGGTGAGGGGATATGGAGCTTCAGTCACACTATTCAGTTGTAGGTTGGCAGGGTAATATTCAGTATTAAAAATGGCTTCTTAGTATCCTAAATTAATGTTATACCTTACAGTGCTTGAAGTGTATATAATTTCCTAACATACAGAACAAATTCTTTTATTAAAAACTGGCTTAGCTCTTAACTAACTTTTTAGACTTCAGCAAAATAAAATAAAATGCAGACTTAAGTTCAAAGTTTCTGAATAAATATAAGCTCCAGATCTCTTCTCCGAAGAGACAGTCATAGTGGTCCATATAAAATAGGCTGTGATGAGACCAAACTAAACTATGAAAATAGGTCATGAATTAAGGTACCTGCCTATACAGACCCTTAACTCTACCTAAATCATAGATGTATATTGTTGTGTTAGCAACATTATTCTGTTACTGTAAACTACATCTAATACAACAACATATTAAACACCAGAAAGATGGTTTTATTATTTAATATAATATCATATTTACAATATTTTACTGCATGCATTTTTCATCAGATAAATATTATTTAATTCTTTCATTTTAATTAATTCAGTTTCAAAGCCTTTTCATGAAATTCTGCAAGCAAGTCTTGCATGTCTTTATACCCAGAAATTTCTTGGGCCGGCTGTAATGGAAGCCACTTCAAGTCTTGATGCTCATGTGATAGTGTGACTTTCTGATCAGGATCTTTAAGCTTTGCCAGCCAATACACTACTGCCTTTGGTTTTCCCTTAACCTCATAGTTTAAAGTTTTAGATATATCTTTGTAGATCTGTAAATTGAAAACACAATCCTACTATATACATATATACTCTCGAGGAAAATGGGCTAATGACAATTTTTAGTGCCTAATGATAACTTTATATATATATATATATATTTATAAAACCTGTTTACCTCTAATTCAGCCTCGGATAGTCCTGCTTCTTCTTTGGTCTCACGCAATGCTGTCACCCAGTCTGATTCTCCAGGATCGACATGACCTGAAAAAGGTAAAGTAGTCCAAGGAACAAACAAGCATAAATTTTACACAAAAAATTGTAAATAAAAATTTTAAGATGGTAATTTAGTGTAATATTCCATTAATAGGTTTAAACTTGTTTGCCAGCAGCAAGCGTACAAACAGGTGCAGCGCGATTGTCAGCCTTTTAAAAGACCGACAACGGCACTGCTTTTTCTGATCGGTAAGCAATAAGGGATACTGACAAAATGCAGGTGGCAAGTGTTTACCTACGTTTTGTTCGGCGTTTTACAGTAGGTAATTTAACAGGAAAGTTTATTGAACTTGGCACAGATATCAGCTGATTTAATTCCAAGTGCTTATTTAAAAGTTTATTTCGTTCTTCATTTATTTATTTTTTACCAGTTCTAAAGTGTGCGGACAGAGACATATCTACCTATTTAGTTCTTATAATAAATATTTTTATTCTGCTGTTGTAATCAGTATTCATTACACTTACTCCAGTTTCAACGCTGACAGATAATTCAAACTCACCTTATATATTCCCTCAACATTAATTTAATATAATTAGTAGTAAAAACTGATACACACAGAATCAAGCAGGGATCTTAGAGAAGAGGAAACAGAAAATACCTTTTTTATTTACATATTACTAAAAATTGACACATTAGTCAAATGGTTAGCCTGAAGTCATGGGTGGGGTTATAAATATCAAGCTTGTCTTTTAAGGCATTCTTAGTGAAAATTCTTTGCCTGGAGTTGGAAAGTTGATAACGCTACACCCACGTGTCTCAGAAAGTGTAGTTGTAGTTTCATTTGGCCAAATCAAACATTATCCTTCATCCTGGAGTCCTATATTAGTCTGATAGTGATGATGATGATGAAATAAAAAGGAAGGGTACGTATTAGAAACGTGCGGCATTGATAGAATCATAATGAGGTGTGGAATCGATAGCAAATAGTCGCATTTTCTAATAAACTGCTTTTCTTTTTCGTAGCAAATGCATAGTTATTGAAAAAATCGAAGTTGAAAATTGGAAAATTCTCTTGAACGAAACTCAACTACAACAGCTAAATATCTTCTAATATGCGTAGTTCCTTAATATTAAAGGCAAATATCGAAAAGTAATGATGAAAATTAAAATAAACCCTAGAATTAAACTTAATTTTTAAATAAAATTAAATTATGACATATCGCGATGTAAACAACCCAGACGTAAAATGTCAAAAGTACGCGACGCCATCTTGAATATCTCAAAAAAAAAGTATAGGTTGATGAAAGTAAATTTGGAAAAAGAAAAAATTTAATTTTTTGTTGGTTATTTACTGTTAGTTAGGTTTATATTTATTTTATGACCACTCAGAAAACTTGAGCCCGGAAGTCCTTATTGTTGGTTAGGTTAGAAGGCTAAGGCGGGAGCGAAGCTCCCGCCTTAGCCTTCGTGGTTATTTTTTTTGTAAACCACCCAGAAATAGGAGCGCCGCGAAGCGGGGCGGGTGACTAATGATTTGTAGTCAATTGGGTGTTTTATTTCATGCATATCTATATAAATAAATGTAAACCTAACCTAAAAATTTACGAAATATATTAATTTTTTTTTCAAAAACTACACATTTGCTCGTAAAAAAAAATACATAGAGGGGGTCGGGGGGACCACCCCCACCACCCCCCCTAAACCCCTATCAATGCCGCACGATTCTAATATTTTACCAAAAGGAAGTTGCAAACAATAGGCAGCGCTGTTACTTTAATGATACCTTTTGGTGGAGTCCAGTGGTGATGTCCATAAGAGGTTTGTAGCATGAGAAACTGAATGACTTCATTACATTGTCTGAATATGACCAAACCCGCTGCTCGTGTTGGTGACATTTTGCAATATAAACAATCACAGTAGTAGCTCTAACACCGAAATTATATACTATATTGCTTACTCGTCTCTTGATTAAATAAATATAAAAAACAATTGTATTGAATATATCTATATATAATCTAATTACTATAAGGTAATTAGATTACCGCAAATGCACTCTTACGCCTGATCTAATATAAATAATTTTGAATTTTTCATTCATTTATCTCAAAAATTAACAAGTAAAATATATCAGGCACATAATTTGTATATTTACTACCTATTTTATTTATTTTATAAATTGACAATGTCTTGTGGACATTATGCAGATAACTGATAAAGTCTGTGGCACAGATTAATAGGATGTTGTACCAATACACAATATCAGGCACAAAAGCGCTAGAACCCAGAGACATAATTTTTTTTTAAAACTACACACTGCTTTAATAATTGTACCAATTCTCTGATTTCTCTGTCTACGGTACCAACTTACCATTATAAAAACCGTTCATTTTTTTAAATTTTGGGTATTGTTTTATTATTTGAGTTTAAATGATAAACTTATGTTTTTATTATTCATATTGTTAGAATTTTCCTTCTTCTAAACCGAAATACTAGGTAGATGTTATAAAAACTTATAATAATTTTAAACTTGAAGTTTGTAAGTTGAAAAAAAAAACATTTCAAATTGCAACGGCGAATCAAATTACAACTGTCGCGAGATTTTATTTTCAAATTATGTGTTTTCTAAATCTTAAGGATTAGTCATTTTTATTTACTGAATGTAATGAAAAAAAAGACAACCAGTGCTCGTAAATTACATACGTAACTCAAATATTGTTGAAATAAAAGTCAAAACAGTGAACATGTTACAAAAATGGAAAAATATTCTTGGAAATTGGGTATGATCTTCATATTTTACTACTATTTTATGTTTTCATATTATGTTTGATTAAAGTAGGGATTGCAGTTTGTAAGAGTTTGTTTGTTTTTCTGCTTGGGTATATTACTTTCTTTGTTATTATATTGCGACGTATCTCACATCTGCAGATGTTGCAAACGCCAGGTGTTGTGCGTCTGACTGCCAAATGGCCAAATTTATGGACGGCTGATTATTTGCAAAAAATATTCGCTTACAATTTTAATTATAAACTCTTTACACAAATTCAGTATCTTAAAGTGTACACAATATACATAATAGATTACATATTGTTAGACAGTATTTATAAATGTTCAAGTTGTTATATATTGAGATATTTGGATTCTATAATCTTATATGATATACAATGTGTAATAAAACTTTTGTAATATAAAAATAAATTTTGTAATACAGCGTTAATTTATTATAATAACATAGCAAACTATGATTATGAGTTTAACTGCACCACATTTTATGCCTAATAAATTTAAAATTATGTTGTTTTTTTTATAAAATCTACAGAACAACACATTATGTTAAGGAAAATAAAATTTTTTGTCATAATTCATGTGTTGCTAATGATTTCTACCTTCAACTTTCGCAGTCAGAGGTTCCTGACAAGACCAGGAGATTTTTAAATTTACAAACAGTTTGTCACATTCACTTGTATGGACTTTGAGTCTTATTACTATATTAAAGCCCAACTCGATGGAGAATGCTTATCAACAAACAAATTTAAAATGAAGGTATAAATTCAACACATTTTATGCCTAATAAATTTAAAATTATGTTTTATTTTTTTATAAAATCTTTTTTTAAGCTTAAAAATTTGTTTTAAGCTTACTAATATAATTTATTGTCAGAAATTGATCATTAACAAGTCTACATTTTTAAAATTACAATTACAGTAAACATGAACATAATATAGTAAGATTTTATCATAGGCTCTTGAGTCTAACTTTCAAAACAAACAAAAGTAATTTTACAATACGACACGCAGATCTAGAGATTAGCCTGTTTAAACAAACAAACAAACTCTTTCGCTTTATATTAATAGTATAGATATGGTCTTCTATGGCAAATAAATGAACAAAGATCGAATTCTCAACTCCATTACTGTATTATCATTTCTATCATGTAACAGCATACTTACCAAAATGCTTACGCGTATTCAGTAGGTACGTACATACTTTTCGCGTGTTGCGCTTTTTAGAAATTTTGTATTACCTCCGAAACTATGTAACTAATTAACACACTGTAAAAGGCAAATCTTATCTCTATAAGATCCTTGTGATTATTAAATAATTACTTAACTTTGATAAGGATTTATGTTTAGTTGTATAAAAGATAATGAAAACGTAAGCATATGGAATAAATGATTTTTTAAAACACAAAAAGTTCTATACCTGCCAAAATTTAAAAGATAGATATATGCTTTCACAGACTTTCTTGTAGAAGTTTGAAGACACAAAGTTCCCATACATTGCTTTCAATTATTCCCTATAGTTAAGGCAGCGCACGCGCATAAAGCAGATTTTTGCATTCCGACTACAATACAAATATAAAATATATTCTATGACACTCACTGATAACGTAGCATTCTACTGGTGAAAGAATTATCGGATCAGTAGTTCTGAAGATTTGCTCCGACAGATCTTTATTTACAAAGTTACAAACTTACCTCTTTATAATATTAGTATAGATGGCACGTACAACGCGAACATTGTGGCCAAGTGCAGATAAACTCTTAAATAATTTGGGACGTTGCTTTGTGTATTTCTGTTTAGCTTGCGAGTTGATAAAGAATATTTTGCTCGTGTGAGATATACTGTGTCAAATTGTAATTTGAACGATGAAAAAATTTTTAAATAAAAATAGAATCGACTCAAAATGCACTAAAAAATGAATAAAAACCTGTTATTTAGTTGCTTTAATTTACTAAAGCATGTCAGTGCCAGTCTAGGTTTCTACTTTAAGGATGTTAACTAAAACCCACAAACTGCTTTACTACGTAAAATAAATGTTCCTTAAACTAATTCAAGGAATATCTCTTCAAATATCAGAAAGCCGCGATAACTTATACAGGGCTAAACACGAAGTCAATTTTGATAAAAACCCCTTTGAGTACTCAAAAAGCATTTTCAAGGAAAAAAAGGGAAAACTTGTCCTAACCAATGAGCAGATTTACGACCACTTTAAAAGCATATATGAGGTACCAAGACAGGGGAGGCTATATTCAGATCCTCATACACTAAGGCCTAACAATCCTCTAGCAAACTTTCAAAGTATTCCACCCACCATAGAGGAAATAAACAATACTATCAAGAAGAAAACATCTAAATCTGCACCAGGCCCTGATGGCATCCCCTATATTGTGTACAAAAAATGTGCTTCAGTCCGTAAACATCTCTTAAACATATTTAATAAGATCTGGCTAGAACAACAAATACCAGCGACATTTGGCGAAGCGATTTTTGTCCTCATCCCAAAAAAAGTCGAAGTAACTCATCCAAAGGACACTAGACCGATAGCTCTAACTAATACTATTTCCAAATTATTTTTCAGTATATTGCAAACAAAAATGACAAAGCACATGATAAACAATAGGTATTTCAGGCCTAATCACCAGAAAGGGTTTTTGCCCGGAATTTCTGGTTGCCTGGAACACAATTCACTTCTAGGCGAAAGTCTCAAGGATGCTAGAAAATATGAAAGGCAAATTACGATCTGCTGGATAGACCTAGAAAATGCGTTTGGTTCTGTCCAGCATGATCTATTGACTTTCGCCTTGAGGTGGTACAATTTTCCTGATCTAGTTATTGATTTAATGACTTGATTCAAAATTGAAATTAACCATAGCAGTAAACAATGAGTACTCAAAACCTCTACATTACAATGTGGGGCTGTTTCAAGGTTGCTGCCTATCTCCAATAGCTTTTAATGTAGTCATCAATATTCTAATAGATAAATTAATTGTTCAAGAAAAGAAATGGGGCTATCGGTTTAAAATTAACAATAAATATACAGAGTCCATCTTAGCTTTTGCAGATGACCTTGCTTTACTGACACGAAACCCAAAACATTGTCAGGAGCTATTGAATGTAGTGGATGAGTTCTGCTCATGGACTGGTGGGCAAAGCCAAGCAAATGTCACTGTCTATGCCTGGGGAGACGAAATACTAAATTTACATCTTATGATCCGGGTCTCTCTATTAGTGGCCAAAGTGTAACCACCATTGCTGAAGCATTGCCTTTTAAGTTCCTCGGTAGAAAGATTGATTACAAAGGACGCACTCCATCCCTTGAGGTAGTCGTCGATAACTTCATAAATGACCTCAATATGGTAGACCAACAGCCCATTAACAATATAAAAAAAGCGTGGGTCTATGACAACTATCTCACTTCACGTCTGACTTGGCCATTCCTCGTTTATGATATTGGCAGAACCCATCTGGTAAAACTAGATGCAGATGTCATAAAAACATTGAAGTCTTGGTTTGGTCTAGCACTCTCGGCTGACCCTTCAACTCTATTCAGAGATTACAATAATTTTGGGTTAAAACTAAAAAGGCCATCGGAACTCTATAAACACCTCAGGGTTACCAGAACGCACATTCTAGTTAAGTCCCAGGACGAACTAGTTGCATCACTTCCTAAAGACGAGGGTGCCGGAAAACTTGACTCTAGGCTTCAATTTTACAAACAATTTATGGCAGGGGCTCAGGTAAATAGAACCGGGTTGGGTGCAAGACATAAAAAGGAAGACCAAGACATAATAAAATCTTTTCTTAAACAAGATGAGGACGACAACTACAAAGTGCATGCCATGAACCTAGAAATGCAAAACGAGTGGTTAAACCTAGGCGAGTTCTGCATCCCTCTGGCTCTGAAGTGGCGCGCCTTGCTGTACGATTGGTCTCCTGCCTTATTGAAATTTTATCTTAATGCCTTTCAACTGACTCTCCCAGATCAGAGTAACCTAGTAAGATGGGGAAAAGCCTCGGAAAAATCTTGCTATACCTGCGGTGAGGCAGTGGGCACTGCAAGGCACTTATTGGTAGGATGCAAGGTGCTCCTGGACAGGGGTCTCTACTCACGCCGCCACGACAGAGTACTAGAAATCATACGTGAAGCTATAAGCCTTGCAGTAGCTAGAGCTCAAAAAGGGTTAACGACGAATAAAAGACAAACTAACTTCGTTAAAGCAGGCTCAAGTACAAATTCCACCAGCAAGCCTTATTCAATTCTGGGCTCTGCTCCTGATTGGACTATATTAATGGACATGTATGAGAAGCACTATAAAATCCCGGAAGACTTAGCTATTACGACATCTAGACCGAACATATTTCTTTTTTCCAAACAAATCAAATGTATAGTACTTGTTGAGCTTACAGTGCCGTGGGAAACAAACATCCCTAAAGACCATGTATTCAAAGTGAATAAATACTTTGACCTTACTAATGAACTAACCAAAATTGGCTATGTGGTTAGTTTATACGCGGTAGAAGTGGGTGCGAGGGGTATACCAGCGAAGTCTCTCTACAACCTGCTAAAAGACCTTGGCCTTACTAGAAGTGCAGTAAGCTCCATATTGGAACGAGTGTCCAAAGCTGCTCTAGTAGGGTCCTTCCGAATATGGTTGGGCAGGGAGAATAACTTGAACAGAGGAGGTGAGTGTTGACGCGCGTCACTAAGGGTCCCCTTAAACCTACACCCGTGTCACAAGTCTCGGGCTCTGTTCGGAGTTTTTCTCTCAGCCATGCGATGGACCCGGCACCCGCACGGCGAATCCATGGAATGCTAAGATATTGTGTGCAACTATCACCAACATTTTTAATAAGCCCATATTCTTTTATTACAGATAAACTGCTACTTTGAGGATACAAACAATGGATACCTTGTAACAGTGGAATCTCTTGTTACCATTATTTCTCATTTAAGAGAGAACTTCAGCTTGGACGAATCAACTTCCTCCATATTAGATGCTCACACAATTCAGGAATTTATATTGGAAAAATATCCAGAATTCCATTTTGAAAATGGAAACTTGGAGCCTGTTAATGAGGAGGAGATCTACTTGGCAGCTTCACTCTTGCTTTATTTTGTGTGTGTGAACTCAAAAGATGTTGACATAAAAAATGCTATGTGTAAGCAACTGAGTCCATCAGACCAAGAAATAATACTGAAATTCAGCAAATGCCTGATGGATTACCCTAAAATAACCTCGACAGATGTTTTGACTGCTATTACAGGTATCATTCTTAATTTTATTATTGTATATCATTTTTGTTTGCTTTCAGTCTGTTTGCTGTGGTAACTGTGCTAGTGTCCTTTTGAGTCTAAAGATAAAACCAGAGCTAACTAATGTTTTTCATAAAAACATAAAAAAACATTTGTTATTGCATTACTGCAAATAAGATTTGATAATTAAAAAATATACATATTACACACTGCTTGAAAATTAGTTTATTTATGCCATAGATAAACAAGAACATGATCGTCACAACATATAATATATATATATATATTTTAATGAGAAAGAATACAATAAGGAATTTAAGCTAACTTATCGTAATAACTATACAAATCATGCTCTTGTGGAATGGTGCCAAGAATACTGTCTGCATTTCCACATTGAATAGCCTGGTTATCCTTTGCGCAAAAAGCAAGCCAACTCTTCACACAAATAATTGTTTTATTTATTTTATTCCCAACCTTTTCATCCCTGTCAATGGTGAGACAGGGAATTGTTAGTTTTCCATTTAATCTATGATTAAATGAATATGTATTTCAGAAGCCTGTGGGCAGGATGTAGCTGCAGCCAACACTGGCCTGACAACAGTAGCTGAAACTCCACCTGCGTTACGCTCTTTACACAGTGAGGTGCGGCGACTGCAAGCTGCGCTGGACGCTGAGAGATTCGACCGGAACTACCTGCAGGAGGAGCTCGCCAGAACAAACTTGAAAATGGATAAACTTTGTATGTATCATGTTACTAGCACATTGATTACACATCAGAGGCCATCTTATCTATCAACTTTAACAACACTCGACAGTGTGCAATTCAAATTCGTATATGTCTCTCTCTCGATCTAAAAAGATTTTATAGATAGAGTGGGAGACATTTGAAACTTACACTATGGTGTTATTTGACCTACAGAAAGTCTTATCTACAACAAAAAGTAAGATATGTACAGGATGTCCCATAATTAATGGATCAAGCAAACCTAAATATCTAAACCTATACTAATGCCAAACTCGATTGAGAATACTTGTCAACAAACAAATTAAAAATGAAGTTAGAAATCACTAGTCATTTTATACCTAATTTTTTTAAATAACTTGTTAATGACGAATTTATTACAATAAATTAGATTCGTAAGCTTAAAACTAATTAATATATTCAATATCTTATAAATAAGATTTTATAAAAAAACAAAACGTAATTTTAAATTTATTAGACATAAAATGTGTTGCACTTTCTACCTTCATTTTTAATTTGTTTGTTGACAAGCATTCTCAATCGAGTTTGGCTTTAGTATAGTTTGAATAGTTTTCAGAAAAATCGTAGCCAAGTTATAGTACTTTTTCGGATATTTAAATTTTTCCTGTTCAATTCTAAATCACATTTTTCAATGCTGAAGCTCCTGTGATATATGATCTGATTTTTGTTTAATATTATGAATTAAATTACCATTTTTGTAAATAATGTTTATTTGGCTTGTGAAAAAGCTGTATATATTTCTGGATGGGATGATAAATTTTCCTACTTATAATAAACTAGAGGACGCCGACGGTTTCACCCTTTCATGTAAATATATAAGGATACTCCCGACAACATGTGTCAAGTACTTGGGCTGACCTGGAAATATCACATCGATAATAAAAGAAATGAGCTCAATATTAGATTCTGAAATCTGCTTTGGCTGCTCGGCAAGCAGTCGACTCTAAGGCTTAACAACAAAATGCTCGTGTACTGTGCAATGTTAAAACCAATATCGCTCTATGGCATTCAGCTGTGGGGCACCTGCAGTAAATCAAATTTAATGCGCATCCAAAGGATACAAAATAATATACTTAGGACCATTTGCAATGCGCCATGGTTTACTCGCAACGATGAAATTCACGAGTACCTGAACACTTCAATCATCTGCAAAGAAATTGGAAAATACTGCAAAAAGCATAAAGCCAGGTTGAACCAACATCCCAATCGCCTCGCCAGTTTGTTGGTTGTAGCACTAAGAGTTAAGCGCCTGAAACGAGTTGACTTGCTCGAAGACTAGTAGATAGTAGAGCGATGGCTCTACTGTCTTAAATATTCATAATACCTAAACATCAACCATCAAAGTGGGAAAAAAAAATATGTTAGGATAAATAGTAGCGTATGCGTTATTCTGATGTATTATGTGAAGTTTCATCAAAATCCATTTAGTAGTTTTTGCATCCATACATACAAACTTAGCAAGGATAATATAAAAGTATGACGGCGCCTGTGTCATCGTACGCGACTAGAAAGAAGTCTGTGAACTGCACGTGTACCAGCTACGCCCTCTTGCGGCTGCGCATCGTTCGATACCCCCACACACCCCACTACTTGAGTCAATCTAAGTTGTATAAAAGAAGCGGGTCTACAACTGGCGGGCAGTTTAATTGACACGAGATCATTGCAATACCATAATTTGCCAGTAGTGATTCACAGTTAATTAAGTTGCTGCTAACTATTCTTTCACTTATCTATTTGTGGGTTAGTTATAAACTCTGAATACAAAGGATTACGCTATTATTTCATTCACTATGTCTGACCCTCTTTCGACAAGTATTTTAAAATGTATTAATATTATTTATCATCCAAAGAAAACTTCCAAAATACAGGCTCACTAACACAGAAATACTTTTTGTTTTACAGTGAAAGACAAGGAACAGTACAAACAAGACATAGTAAACCTGAAAGCAAAGCTGGCCACCTGCAGCCAAGACAACAGTATACAAGACGCTGAAGTGTCCAATAGCAACACTGTTAAACTCCTCAAACAGTTGGAGCAGGCAGAGAATCGTTTAGTTACTGTACAAGAGAAGTTGGACGATGTTCAATATGAGAGGGATATGTACAAAAATAAAGTAAATTATTGTATTATTAAACTATACTTTGCTACAAGGCTAAGGGCTAACGCTAAAACTCGCGCGGGACCGCCGCGGGCCACAAATCCGCGAGCGGGCACCCGTCGCGTGCGCCCGTCTCAGTTAGCGCTGCTAGTATAACTTTGATGTCGAGCGTGTACAGTTGTGTCGAGTAGATTACCATGGATTTTTTACTAATTTATTATTTGGCAACGAAAAAAACGTCGACTGCATAACCCGTTCTTGACAAGTAGGTTGAGGTGCAATTTCGGCCGAAAATTATTACGCGCTTTGTATCGATTTTCATGATTGTACCTACTTTCCGACGCGTGTGACCGTGGCATCTAGCGGCGCCTGTCTGATTTGTAGAAACAAACCCGCTCGCGTGTGCCCGTCGCGGGCGGCCGAGCCGTGTGCCCGCCGCCCGCCGCGCGGGTGACAATCCGCCAACCGCGCCCGCGCTCCGTCGCACGCGCCTGCGCTGTCCATACTATTTTTCATTATAAACCCGCGAGCGTGCACCCGCGCGAGTTTTAGCGTTAGCCCTAATGGTTACAGTCTGCAGTTGCATATCTAAGGAATTTCCTAAGATATCTTTACACATATATGCGCACATAAGTCACCTTTAATAAAAAAAAAACTAAATTAAAAGCGCTTTATCCATTCAGGAGCTATAATGCCACAGACAGACAGTCATATCATACTGATTACACTCCTATTTTTGCGTGGGGGGTTAATTACTAGTGATATCTACTTCATTTTTAACAGACTTAGGAGGCCCATGGGCGCTATCCAAGGTTTCTACTTTAAGGGTGTTACCTAGAACCTTGGTTTAAGGGTCTTTAAACTTGGCTGGCACAAACTTCATAGAAAATTTGTTTGTTTAATAAGCATTTCACATCAAGTTTGACTTTAGTATAAGTGTAGATATTTACACCTTTGGATTACATTATCTGTCCTACCATTTACAATTTGATTTAAAACAGTCTTTTAATTTGTAGAAAATTGTATTTAAACTTGATACTACGGCTTCTTAATTACAGCTAACATATAACATTAAATTTATTTACATCGATTTGGTTTTTAGATGGATGAACTAAAGCGTGAACGTGACAAATTCATAGTATCAAGTCAGGAAGAAACGACCCGAGCATGCCACTTAGCTGAACAGTTAGAGGCGGAGAGAAAGGAAGTACACTCCTTGAGAGAGCTCGTTATGGAGTTGAGACAATATAGTCAACACAACAGGGTTGACACTAGCCAACTGGAATGCGATGATCTGGATGGAAGCATTAACAACAGAACACTACACAATGCTTGTGAGTATATTCTTGTAAAATTGTGTTTGTTATTCAGATTACATTTATTTTATTATTAAACTAAATCACGTGAGTTTAATCTTAATCCTAACTAATATTATAAATGCGAAAGTAACTCTGTCTGTCTGTCTGTCTGTCTTGCTTTCACTCTACAACTACTGAACCTATTTAAATGAAATTTGGTACACAGTAAGTCTAGAGCCTGAAAAAGGACATAGGCTACTTTTAATTGCGAAAAAAGGGTTGTAAGGGGTTAAAGGGGGGATGAAATGTTGTATGAAAGTGACGATACTTTCATTTTGAAAGCTTTAGACCTATTTCTTAGGCAGTTCATTAGATATTAATAAATATGACATTCACAGCTTACAAAAATTAGGTTGCCGTAATAACTAATTCCACGCGGACGAAGTCGCGGGCAAAAGCTAGTTCTTTTATATTTTAATAATATTGAAAATACTCGCGATAGTTTCATTTCTAATATAACATTTATCTTATTTTTAAATTTAATTAAACTAGGTACTCTAGATTTTGATTTAATTCTCTACTCTAAAAAAGGCATGAAAATCTAACCTGAATCTGAATATTGAGTGTGGATTAATTTGAGGAATGTGGTGTGAAACTTATTTGATTTTTTGTAAATTAACAGTACAGACACTATTTCTACATATATACGCCTCATTTCCATACGTACTTAGCTTTTTCCATTATTAATAATTCTTTTATACAAGTTTTCGGATCAGGGCACTCTTGATCTGGCCATACTTTAAAATGTCTTAAATTTAGCCCAGGAACATTCGCTTAGGCCTTCCCATTCACCCTTGTCTCATAAATCTTTTTTTATCTTCTTTCATACATTCTCTCTACATGCCCAAACCATCTGAGCAGCACTTACTTAATTCACTACATTTTCTTTTACACCACACAATTCTCTTATCGTACTATTTAATAAATTTAAATATGTCACTCAAATATATCAAAATTAATAAAATTGTCAAAATCTATTCAGTTAAAATTCAGCAATTCGGTCGATATATAAACTAAAACCCCGTGAGTCCTTTCGTGATAAATTTAAAGAAAAAGGAATCCTTACAGTAGTAGCCTGTCAATATATATACAATAACCTAGTCTTTGTCAAACAAAATATAAACACACACAAACTTCTACAACAAGATGCCCAATTCAGTTTTAGAACTGCCATTGCATAAGTTTAAGCAATGTATTAAAACTCACTTACTGAGTCAAGGTTATTATACTATAGATGAATTTTTAAATGACAAAGAGGTTGAGAGGCAATTGGATCAGCTTTCAACTTCACACAAGTACTAGAATAAATAATTTTATGTAAGAATACAGTTAATATTGTAAAAATTAATGATTTTAAAAGAGCAACTGTTGAGTTTCTTGCCGGCTCTTCTCAACAGGACCTGCCTTCCGAGCCGGTGGTAGAGTCACAACAAATAGTCTAATTTGACGTTTCAAATGTGCTTATAATTGGCCTACTTGAAATAAATGATTTTGAATTTTGATTTTTTTTTAATTTTGAAAATCTGATAATATTTCAGCGGTGTGTAGCGAAGCTTGTGTCAACGTCATAGAAGTTCAGTTAGGCGAGGAGCGTGCTAAAATAATTGTAATGGAACAACAAATCAAAATGTTGCAGGTTTGTTACATATTTCGTGTTATATATATTGTATTATATATGTTTCTATTGTATTGTATAATGTATGCTACATCTTATAAATTATTGACACTATAAATTTATTGCTAGGATCAACTAGAAAGTTTGAGAAAGACAACCGATGAAGAAAGACAAAACCTGACACAAATAATCACAGAAAAGGACACTGATATATTCAATTTAAAACATCGTATTAATGAGGAAATAGAAAAAAATAATAATTTAAAATTGTGCTATGATGATGATGTTACTAGATTAAATAATGAGGTTAATGAGTTGGAACAAACTCTCCGAGGAAACGGAGAAAATGCTAGAAAAATAATTGATGCGAAAATGAAAGAAATTCAAATTTTACAAGAAGAAAAACTATCTCTTCTTCAAAGTCTTAACGACGAAACTACAAAACTTGAAAATGTAATTGACAAACTAAAATGTGACTTTGATATTGAAAAATCTTCAAAGCTCAAAATGAAAGAAGAGTATGAGAACAAAATGATGAAGATGAATGAGAAAGTATTGAATAGAAATAACGAATTAGTTGAATTGCAAAACAAAATATGCGAAAAAGGCGAAGCAATTGAGAAATTACAATTCGATTTGAGAAAAGAAAATGAATTAAGAGGCGAGCTTATTAACAAATATAATAACGACGTTAGGAATTTGAATGTACAAATTCAGGCGTATGAAGAGGATTTGCGACATAAAACCGCTGAAATAGATAATTTAAAAGAACACATACAAAAGTGTTCTGTTTATAACCAACAACTGGAGAAAGATATAGAAAACCTCAATTCCTGTCTGGCAAAATGCCAAGATGATAAAAAAGTTTTAGAAGATTTTAAGGCAAAGATCCTAACTGAATTGAAAAGTAGAGAATCGGAAATATCACTTATTAAAAAAGAAAAAGAACAACTTGTAAATGAGTATTCTGAAGAAAAGAAAATTTTGCAATATAATTTAGATGAAGTAAATGCTACAACTGATGCTCTAAGAAACCAATTACAAAATGAGATTCAGTATAAGATAAGCATACAAAATAAATTACATGATTTTGAACTGAAGAATAACAAATTGATAGAAGATATAAATAACTTGAATGATCAGCTAACTACGTTGAAATTAAATTGCAATGAAATGGAACAAAGTTTGTGCAGCGAAAGAAAAAGAGTTGCCGAACTAATGAAAACTCTTGAAGATTTGAATATACAGGTTGAGAAATTGAACAAAGATAAATCCGATAAAGAAACGACGATAAAAAATATCGAAGCATCTTTATATGAGGCAAAAATGACATTTGAAGAAGATATTCGAGAGAAAAGTAAAGTCATTAACGTGTTGGAAACAAAATTAGCATCCGAATTTGCAAACTTACAGAGTTTTCAGAAAAAATTAGAAGAAGTTAGCATAAAAAATAACAATTTAATGAAAGATGTGACTGATAAGCAAAATATTATAATGACCTTACAAGATGATGTTTTAAAATTAACTCAAAAAGTCGAGGAATACGAAAACAGTAAGTTCACACATAAGAGCAAACATGTCATTGTTTTATTTGTCTATGAATTTACCACGAGACAGGGTATCCTAGTGTGGGGATCACATAACTTTACGTAATATATATTTCCTGATTTGATTATAGAAACAAAAATAGTAATCATAAAAACAAAATAGTAATTGTAATGTTATGTTTTGATCAATTTAAATGTTATGATTCGAGATAAATTACAGATTGATGAATTTATTTTAATTTAGTTTTATTTTAGTGTAATTTTTTTAACTATCACTGTCTTTTTTTAGCTATTGCGGAATTTAGAAACAACATTGACGAAAAAACTAAAGCTTATGACCACTTGAAAACGAAATATGATGAAGAAACAAGTACTTTAATGACCAAATTGAGCGAAATGAACAAATCACTTAAAGATTTGCAAACGAAGTTAGATAGTACCATAGAAGCTAAAGAAATGCAAATAGAGACTCTAAAAGTAGATATGAATAAAATACAATCATCTTTACAACAAGAATGTGAAAAATCATTAGCTATTGAAAAAGAGAAACTGGTTCTTGTACAACAGTTAAATGATGTAAATACATCTAAAACTAAAAGCGAAAAAGAGTATTTGGATAAATATGCACTTTTAAGTACGATAAACACACAACTAAAAGAAGAAATCTCCACAAAAAATGAAGAAATAAGTGATTTGAAAAAGAAATTAGACATTTCAGCTAAATGTAATGAAGAGAAAATTGATGGTAAGTATAAACAAGTACCTGGTTATTCGAGTTTTGTTCGGTATTTTTTCTTTGGAAATTATATTTAAATACAAATTACATAACAACACCATCTTTTGATAAGAAGTAAAACTACTTGACAATAGATGGCGTGTTGTTCTCAGTACAGCTTTTCATTGCCAAAACGTTAATAAAATAAAACATTTTCTAAAAATGAAACTTAGCTAAATCGCCCCCGAAACCCCTGCATACTAAATTTCACTAAAATCGTTAGAGCCGTTTCCGAGTTTCACATATATATTGCTCTTTAAAGTTATTAGATCAGATATGTAATATTATTTATTGCATGCGATGTGAGTTTTGTAATTTTCTAAATCATTGTATTTTCATTAGAAATGAAAAAAATGAAAAATGACATAAATGAATCTATGCAAAAGACTAAAGATATAATATCGCAAAAAGATACCGAATTAAAAATATTAGTTGAAAAAATCAAGCAGTTGGAGTCTTTGGTTCTTCAGTCAGAAAACGAGTTAAAGTCTGTTATTGATAACAATACTCAAGTGGTAGAGGCTTTACAAAGAGAAAATGTTCAATTACACTACACTATAGAAGAAGATAATAGTAATCATGAATTGTTAATTAGAGAAAAGGATGTTATGATCGAAGGCTTGGAAACTCAACTTAAACGTGTTACGGACAGCTTAAATCTGTTACAGAAACAGTACGAAAGTGATAAGCTTACTTGGGAAAAATCTAAAATTGATATGATAGAGGAACTCAATGCGAAGAAAAATGAGTTGACTAAGAAAGTGACATGTGCTGAAATTGAAGTACATAATATGGAAGCCTTACTTCATGTCCTAAACAAAGAAAAAACTGAATTAATAGAACAAGTAACTTCATTACGCAATACTTGCACAGAGAGTGCTCATACAAATGATAATTTAAAGAAAAATCTTTTAGCAGAAAAGGCTTTGAGAGACACTTTCGAAAGTGAAAAACAAAATTTGATTAAGGAAAAAGATGAATTGTTACAAAAAATAGCTGCCAATGAATCTGCGTATAGAAAACTTTATTCCGAAAAAGATAGCTTAATGAACGAGAAAGCAATTTTAGTTCAAGAGCTTATGGAGGAAAAATCTGTGCGTCAAATAGCAGACGAAGGGAAAGGTGCTCTATATGTTGAAAAACAACAAATAAGCGAACAGTTGCGAGCTGCTGAAAATTTGAAAAATACTTTATTGCAAGAAAAAGAATGCCTTACTCAGCAGCTTGTTGAAGAGAGACTTGCAAAAGACTTGGCTGAGCAAGAAAAGAAAAATGTAATCGATGCCAAGGACAAGCTACATGAAAAATTTCTAGTAGAAGCATTGTCTAAGGCTGAGGTTAAAAGAAAAAATGATAGTCTCCTAGCAGAAATACAACAACTGGAACACGAATATACGGCACTGAACAAAGAAAGAGCTTCAGTTAAAACAGAAAAGGATATACTGACTAAAACAAACACTGAATTAAAGGGGACACTTGATAAATTGATATTAGAGAAGACTAATTTATTGGAAACCATGTCAAATTTAAATGAAAAGTTTGATAAAGAAATAGCTAACAATAAAGAGAAAATGGAAAATTTGACAACAGGTTATGAACGATTGAATTCCGACTATAACGGTATGTATTGCATGGGTATGTTAAAAGAAGTATTAATTAGTCTTTTCGATATAGTCTGCATAGTTTTGCGATTAATCTTGTTAATAAAATATATACGAGGGGCGGCTGATAAGTTCTTGGCGTGTTCGGAGGTACTTAGCGAAAAAGTATCATTTCGTTACTGATAGCATAACTTGCGGCACTAATTGATAGTATAAATATCGGCTATTTGTTCAATTTGGTTAATTAACACCTGAAACGTGGAACAAGGAACAACATGTCGACCGAAACTGAAAATTCTCGAAATTTTGATTAATGCATGCAGATGCAGTGATAATTTATATTGCTAAGACATTTATGCATAATGTCATTTTTGCAATTCATCATGCGATCATTAATATATTGAAAATCCACTTACAGAGCTGTACATCTTATGAAATCCATTTCTTTCTATTTCTTTATCGAACAAACCGCGCGTTAGTTCACTGAGCGGGCGGCACGTTTATACGACGCCGACACGTTTCCAATTTGTTTGTACTGCGTCTAATTCTGTTTAAAAGTAAATTACTTTAGTAAACGATAATTTTGTTATTTTTGAGTTGATTAAATTTCCTTTATTTCCAAAATATAAAAAATTGTGTACTAAAAATGTGTGCATGTATTTCGTTTAGGAATTTAAAAAGTTTTAACTCAAAGTTTTATTGTTCTGCATTTTCAGCCCTATATGAAGATAATCAAAAACTTGTTAACATATTAAATAGCGGACTAAACAAAGTAACATATTAAATAGCGGACTAAACAAAGTATTCGATGACATCAAGAATGATGACATTTTAAATAAATATGATAACATCCTAATAGAAAATACAAATAATACTGAGAAATGTGATATCGTTTTTAAGATTATGAATAATTTGTCTGAATTGACATTGAAAAAGAATTTGAACCGTGCGAATGCGCGTCCGTCGCGAACGGCTGATAAAGCGGAAGGAAATGCAAATTTCAACACTTCAAGATGAAATTCAGAATTTAAATAAAGCTGTCCATGATTCTAAAGTTGGTAAGTTAACCAATAACAGAAATACTTTACAAGTATTAGATATTTTTTTTACTTCGACAGCAATGGTTGTAAATCCTTTACTATATTATTGTAGTTTAAAAGAGCAGAATTGTTCAACCTTTTTTTTACCTCTGTCCAAATAAAAATATTTATTTTGGTATTTTTTGTATGGACCGTGAATCCTTTATTCTACTTGTCTATGGTCGAAACTTGTTCAAACAAAAATTTACTTTATCGGAATGTATTACGGAGATATAGCTCAAACGCTCTCGCTGAGGCCGACCCGGTATCGTCAAATTGTATAACCGCCGCTTATACATACGTCTACTGCGTTTAAACTCACACTCGATATTTTTTAATAATATTTTTACAGAGTTGATAAAACAGAACGAAAAGCATAACACAATGCTGGAAACAAAAGCGAGGGACATACAACAATTGCAGCTGGAGAACCAAACTCTTCGCAACGAGTTAAACGACGTCAAGATACAGTTGGACGTTAAAGTGCACTCCCTCAAAGATAAATTAGTCGACAATGAGAATTTGACCGATAAATTGAAGAAAACTTACGAGTGTCAGATTGATAACTTGAATATGATGATTACAAAGTTAACGAACTATTTAAAAGAGAAAACTGCGGAAATAGATTCACTAAGAAACGAAAAGGAAAGATTACAAAAAAATATAGAAGATAATAATTCATGTAAGTCACTAGCACCACAAGTGGAAAAAGATTTTCTTTTTCTATATCATACTTTTATGTAATAGTAGAGAAAAAAGTGTATTAAACATTCCAAGTACATTTACACAAGCTATCTTTTAAAAATAGAAATATGCCAACTCGGACTTTTTTTAGTCCTAATAAAGAGGAACAGTTCTTTTATACATTGTTATGTTCTATCTAAAATAGATAAAAAAGCGTTTTCCATGAAAGCTCCTAGGCGGCTTTAATTTTTCCGACTTTCCCTACAGTTATGGTCATATTTCAACCTATATCTACGAAAACTTCACAAATAATATACTAAATGCTTCCTCAGAAATCACTATCTATTAGTGAAAATGGCTGTTCGGCCGGTTCAGTAGTGTTTGACTTTATTGCGAACATTCAAACTTCATTTTACATGTAGTGATCTTTAATTGACAAACAATCTTCTTTTTATACACTTGATTTATTTGTTTTCAAATAAAAATAAATATTTATTATGTATTTTACAGCAATAAAAACATTAGAAGACGATTTAAAAACACAAAAACAGAATCAAGAAAAACTCATAAACGACTTTGAATCTGAAAGGCTTGTGCTTAAGAACATGGTTACAGTGACCGAATCTGTCATGGAAGATCAAAAGGTCAGCCTTAATAAAATAATAGCTGAAAATACAAAAACTAATCAGATTTTAGAAGAAGAAGTAAGAAGCTTAAAACAAATTATCGCGAGTGAGAGAAAAGATACTGACGTAAAGCTACAAGAAAAGGACGACGCATTTGCAAATCTCTTCAAAGAACTAAATAAATTACGCAACGAAAAAGCAAATATCGAAACCGAATTAATTTCTGAAAAGGAGTTATATGATAAACAAGTTGCGAAATTATTAGAGGAAGTGACAGAAAAAACAAGTAAAATAGAAACATTGACATCTGAAAATAATGAAATTCGAGAAAAACTAAAAGAACAAACTGAAGGTAGGTCTCAATTTTATAAACTTAACATTAAAATATATGCAAAAATACTAATAATGTAACATTAGGACTTCGAAACGACAGGAAACAAATTAATCATTTTTGGAAATATCAAAACATTTTTGCTTACGTGGGTTAAGGATCAGAGATAATACTCGTCCACTTCGCATACGGGTCCATTTTAACGTTTATTCTTTTTAAAAATTCTTGGTTGATCGACCTTTGCTCGGCATTATTTCTGGAAAATAATTTTAGCTATATTAATGCCAAACTTGATTGAGAATGCTTGTCAATAAACAAATTAAAAATGAAGGTAGAAATCACTAGTCATTTTACACCTATTTTTTTAAATTAACTAGTTAATGACGAATTCATGACAATAAATTAGATAAGTAAGCTTTAAACTATTTAATATGTTCAATATATTTTAAATAAGATTTTTTAAAATAACAAAATATAGTTTTAAATTTATTAGGCATAAAATGTGTTGCATTTTCTACCTTCATTTTAAATTTGTTTGTTGACAAGCATTCTCAATCGAGTTTGGCTTTAGTATAGCTTGGTTATTTTATGAAAATCCTTCAAGCCGATTCCAATATTCAGATATTTTTGTATATATTTACAGTATATCACAATGTTCTAGGTATTACTTCGTTAGAACAAAGAAACAACGAATGGAAGATCAAACATGACTCTCTACAAGTTGAATTTGCCCATAAACTTAAAGAGTTGACAGACGATTTGGACACACAACGTAAATGTACCAACCAATTAGAAGAATCACTCAAAATTAAAGAATCTGAAAACGCAGAATTAAAAAAGAATGTATTGAAACTTGAATCTGATATGGCTGCTTTGGAAAAAGAAAAACTGAATACTGAATATGAGAAAGAGAAACTTTGTAAAACAGTAAATGAAATCAGCTTAAATTTAGAAAAATATGAAAAAGAAAACAGTGCATCATTATTAACAACAAAGAATGAAATCTCAGAATTAAATAAAGATAAAGAAGATATGCAGACAAGTATGTATATTTTTTTAACAGACGAACGAATAAACGGTGGAGTTTCTCAATTCGACCTATTTCTATATATTTTTTTAATGTATGACCACACTTAACTTTTAGTCCGAGTAGTCCGATTTTGACGATTCTTTTTTTATTAGAAAGAGTTTACTTCTTTAAAATTTGATCAAAATCAGGTCGTAAATGATTTTTACCCGACTGCATCAGAAGGAGGGTAATATTTTTCCACGCGTTACAGCCTAAACGGCTGAACGGATTTTGACATGTGAGGTGTCGTTGAATTCGTCTAAATTGTGGAAGTGACATAGGCTATATGAATTTTCAAAATGGCGGCTGTAAATGGGGGAAAAGAGGGGGGACGTGTGCATTTCTTTCTTTTATCTCAGCAATATGGGTATCAAATGAAAGGTCGTAAAAAGATCATTTCAAAAATATAAATATCATATCATGTTTATATTACTGTTTTAACAAGCAATGTCAAAAAGTGTACCAAGTGTACCGTCTCATTTCTATACCACAAATTAAAACTAAAAAGTCTCAAATAAAATTATTATTATAAAAACAAAAACATAACTGCTTAGAACTTATGAACTGAAAAGAGAAAAACAAGAATCACTATATCTATATAAAATACTTAATACTATATGGTGCTGCAGTCGAGGACAAACGTAGTTTTGGTAGGTGTTTCTTTCCCAGGTAGTAAATTATTTTGTCCACACCTGCACCACCATAACGTATTAAGAATTTTATATAGATATAGTGATACTTGTTTTTCTCTTTCAGTTCATAACTTCTAAGCAGTTGGGTTTTTTGTTTTCATAATAATAATTTTATTTAATATAGAGACTATACATGTTAAAAGAAATGTTATTACATAATTTTTTTAGCGTTTTTTTGCGGCAGTTAACGAACTTTTTAAACGTTTTTCTTTCAGAGATTACAAAGATAGAAGAGTGTCTGAAATCAGAAGAACTAAAGTTGAAGAATCTTGCCGACGAAAAAACAATTATTTTGAACAAATGTTCTATTTTAGAAGAATATCAGATGAAAGCCGAAACAGAACTAGAAGTGCGCCTAAAAGAAATCAATGAACTGCAAGATAAATTAAAAGCTTTATCATCTCAATCACAAAAAGATATAGATGAAAATCATAAACTAATTGAAAGGTTAAAAGAAGAAAAGGATGCAATCACAACGAAATTCAATAAAGAATTGACAGATAAAAATGAATGTTTGGAAAACTTGACGCAACAAATCGCAGTAAAAGATATTGAAATCCAAGCTTTGAGGAATAAATTGGACGAAATTAAACAGAGAGAGGAAACTATCAACATTTTGAAAAACGAAAATGAAAAATTAATTAAAGCTATGGGACAAAGGGAGACAAGTGAGTTGATGGTGCCATTTTGTTTATTTGTGAAAATAAGAAATAGGCATTTTAAGAAAATTAAGAAGATAAAAAACTATTTACTTAACTAGTACCTGCTTTATTTATATGTAATATTTTAACTTTAGCAACATTTTTACATTATTCATTAAATATACATTAAATAAATGTCTTAATGGATTGGATAAGTTTTCTTTCTGACAACCTTTTAATAGATTTTTAATCAAAGAAAAGTTTGAAAAAAAAAGTCAAAATTTATTTGTATCATTTACATATAAATGAAATCTTTCTTGATGAACTTTACAAAAAAATAGTTATTATTGATGGAACAAATATTTAATTATTTTCAGTATCTGCTCATCAAGAGAACTCAAGTGGAGTACATTCCAGGCGAGTCGAACATGAGCATCTGCAACAACAGGTAGATACTACTTCTACTGACTATTCTTCTATGGAGAGCATTAAGACCATTACCGACTTAGAAAAAATCATCCAAGACAAAAACCGAATGTTAACCACCCTACAAAACGATATCACGTACCTCAAAACCCTGGTAGCCGAATCGGAAACCAAATATCTGGACGTCGCCAAGGAACTAGACATGAGCAAGGAGAACTGCCAACAGTTGTCGACTCAACTGAAAAAAATCGTTCACCAGAAGAACGAAGAAATTGCGGACCTCAAGAAGCAAGTGTACAAAATGAGCGCCACTGAAAACCGCGCCTCACAAATAATCAAAGTCTCCGCCAAATACCAAGCCATCATACTGAAGAGAATCGCCGAAATCAAGTCCAACACCGTTCTGAAAGAGTTGACGAACTTCGGGAATACTAATTGCGATGGTGATTTAAGGAAAAGTTTGACTGCGGGAACGATTACCATGGAGGATTTGGAGAACTTCCTCGAAACGACAGAAAGGCACATAAGACGTTGCTCCGAAAAGCAGATCGCTTTACAGAAGGAGCGAGACCGCTTGATCGAGGTCAATAAGATAAATGAATCCGAAATTATAAATATACGGAAGTTCCTCACCGAACTGTCCGTTAGCATTAAAACGTTTAATTCCGTGAAGGAAGTGTACACGCAGAAGTTGAGTAAGGTCGTCTCGGTACAGAGGACTGTGAGACGGGAGATACTGAGCCTGGAGGGGCGGGTGACTGATGCGGCGATGGGGAAACTGGAGCGAGGCTATTCGGCAGCAATGCAGGATCTGTCCGAGTGTGCGATGAACTTGGAACGGTGGATGGAGCGCTGCGTCTCGAGGACCATATCTTCGGAGAAAATTAAGCAAGCGTTCACTAGTGACGACGAGCGTGGCTCGCTGTCAGCTGGAAGTTTCCAGAACGCTGGCCTCGAAGTCCAGTTGGAAGAGTTGCAGAATTCGTTCCAGAAGGTTCTAGAAGAAGTTGCGCGTGCGCAGAAGGGTGAAAACACGAGGGACGTGCAATCCGTCACTATCATGGAGGTCCGGGCGGAGTACGAGGACAAACTCAACAGGATGAAGGCAAAAATGGTCAGTACCCTCCCCATACTGTTCTTGATCCTTGCCTACCAGGTCGTGTGGTGGTTCTACTTGCAAACGGACTATTGGTGATTGACGTATAACGTGTGGCTTTAGCTGTGATGACTTGTGAAGTCGATATTTATTTAAATAAAGTATGTTTTAATGGATGCTTTTGTTTTATTTCAAGTTCATTTGTTTGTGAGTGTTCATTAAAACATAGTCCGCTAGTTGTTTTTGCTTTTACAAGACCTATAGTGAAAAGGTAATTACAATTAGTGTTTTTTATACAAAAAGACGCATGTTGCACGACCACAGTATATATATTTTATTTCGCATGTTTTATATTGAATGTAGTGTATACCGAAAATTGTCATTTAACAGTATAAAATGCTTTCAGAAACAAATATATCAAGAGCAAATACAAATATTCAAGGACAGACAGCACGAAGACATAGCACGTTTGGAGGCGGAGCTGGCTCGGACGCAGAGCAAGTTGCAGGAGTGCGAGAAGCACATCAAGTCGTTGACCACCGAGCTGTGGACCGTGGGAGAGAAGTACGTCATGCAAAAGGAAGAAGCCGATTGGCTGAAGAAGAAACAGCGGTCGGGGTCGCTTATGTCGTTGCAGCATGTGCATTCGGTACGTTTTTATTATGGAGGCTAGAGGAAAGGAGGATCATCTGTGTATATGAAAAAGTGTCCGTCAAAATGTATTAAATTAGGATGGCGCCACAGTTGCATCAAACTAACTCTCAAAAGAAGCGCCAAATATTGTTACAGTATATTTTTTTTGTTTTGAGATTTACGTCCACTTGGACAACTTTTCGCAACACAAATTGTACCCATAACTGTTCTGTTATTCACTCACTTTTTCATAAAATTAAATGTTTATATATCAATAACGATACTATTTACTGTAACGAACTAAAATCACTCTAAACGCACGTTTGGTTATAATTCTGTAAGGTTATATTTACCACAATATTTTGTACAACGTAAGTTGTTGAAGTTCTCAATAATTAACTACTTTAGTCGATAATGACATTAAATTTTTTAACTCGGCATACTTCAATTCATCTACGATTGCTACATTCATACCATACCCTGTGCATCCACCAGCGCCATTGTGGAGGATTTTTGAACTGTTATTTAACGCATACAACTGGACACTTTTTCAACTTTTCTCCCATATAAGATGGCTCTCCTTTCCTCTACCCTCCATAGTTTTTATAGTTCAAATTGATGACAAGCAGATGGTCCATTTGCTGGTCCAGGGCGAGTCCTACTTGTAGGAGAGGGGATATGGGGCGTTGATCCGTCACGCTGCTCCAATGCGGGTTGGCGGGCTAGTGTTTTTTATTCCTTAGACATCACTATCATGATATAAAAAAACACGTTAGGATCTGATAATGAGATTCTGGGAAAATCTTTAGAGGCATGCTTGCAGTAATTTTGGTTTTTTTTATAAGTGACTAGGGTAGGTTTTGTATGTTCGTTGTCGTTAAATCACTTTTTTATAAAATCAAAATATACTTCAACATAAGTTTTTTTTAATAAAATTGAACCGGCTTCAAAACCCACTATTAAGTAAAAACTGATTGTGTTATTTAATTACTTTAATTTATTTAACTATATTCATGAAGTCAGTGCCATCCAAGCTATCTCTATTTTAAGAATGTCGCCTAAAACCCACAAAGTGTTTTACTACTTTGTTAAATAAACTTGAAATTTATAAAAGTCCTTTGAGTGAGGATAAAAAGCCTTAGGTATACTATCGACTATGTGGCGCAGTGGTATGCGGTGGATTTATAAGACGGAGGTCCTGGGTGTGGCGGGGCAGATTCATCCTACTTCTAACAAGTTAGTCCGCTTCCGTCTTAGACTGCATCATCAATTATCATCAGGTGTGACAGCAGTCAAGGGCCAATTTGTAGTCGATAAAAAAAAAGCTACCCATAAACTATTTCTAACGGAATATTAATATTATAATAATTAAATACAACCTTTAGTGAGGGTGTCATGTACCTAATTATAGCAACACTTTCAGTCTGGTCTGTGTCCACCGCAAGAGGAACGCGGCCGCCCCTCCGACACGCACTCCCTGCGCTCGCTGCAAGTCAACAATACTAATAAAAATAAAAAAGGTGAGACATCAAACATATACCTAAATAAATAGATCATTATTATTTTTATTTAGATGGTGCAGTTGGTAGTGACCCTACCACATTAACAATAATAAAAAAAATAAAAAACCAGCCAAGTGCAAGTCGAACTTGCGCATCAAGGGTTCCGTAAAATTTAAGTAAGTTTTCGGTTGTTTTCATGTATGTGCTTTCAAACATTTGCTTATGCTAAATATTAAAATTCTATGTCCACAGGAAGTACCTTTTAGTTTTGATTCCCTTACGAGTAGTTGCGAGTTTGTTGATTGCGTTGGGTTAGAAGTTTGATTTTAACACTGTTCCAAAGGACAGTCGAGGTACGAAATCCTAAAAATGATGAGTCATACATACATATTATAAATAAATAATTCCTGGGTTTTACCAAAGCTTGCAAGACTTGGTTCGGAGTTAGAAAATTGGTGGTGTTACACCGCTGTGCATTTAAGAGCAGCTAAAGTCGTCGGTCTCTGTCATTACCTATCAAATAACATTTGGACAACCTATATTAGTTAGTACTAGTTCGTAAAATAGGCACTAAAAACAAATATTATTCCAACAGAAGGCCGCGGTATGCACATGTCTGACGAGGAAGGCGAAGTGTTTGACAACCGCTGGCTTCGCGAGTTAGCCAGCACGCCGCGCCGCGAGCCCGAAGCACCGCCCGGGAATCGAATCTCGGAACTCCGCTACCGGAACTCGCTGTGCCCGCCACACCTCAAGAGCTCCTATCCCGCCGAGACGCAGTTTGCGCCCGCCATACAGGAAGAGGACATCAAGGTGAGAGCTCTTTATTTTTCTAGAAAAAAACAAAACAGAAATACCCACCTATCTTGGAAACGAAGTTATAAGAAGACTAGCGGACGGCGGCGACTTCGTCCGCGTGGAATTAAAATGAGTTAAATTACCAAAATAAAAATAGCTTAACACGTTCACTGTGCAGCTATGATTACGGAGACAACTCCCTAAGTGCAAATGCAAATTGACGGTAATATAAGATGAGTTTGAATTAATAGCCAGCGGTGAAACTGGAGCAAGTCTTATGCCTACAGATTGCAATAGAAAAAAATAATTGTTTCAAGAACCAATAAACAAAAAATTATAAAGCATTACAAAATATCTGTTCACTTACGACAGTAAAAAAAAATAACGCCATCCAATACATCCATAAATTATCCTAAAGCCAGCCAGCCATTAACCTCAAGGCAGTTATGTATCTACTTATACACTAGAATTCATTAAAATAACAAACGTAACAGCTGATTCGACGACCAAGGTCAATGTACTTTCCATTAATAGATTAAAACTTAGTTTGAAATGCCGACACCGCCGGCAGCGAGCGTACAAACAGGCGCGGTGCGATTGTCGGCCTTTTAAAAGACCGACAACGGCACCGCTCTTTCTGAACGCTACAGCAACAAGGGACGCCGACAAACACGCACATTTAAACACTTGCCGCCCGCGTTTTACAGTAGGTAATTTAACAGGAAAGTTTATTGAACTTGGCACAGCTCATTCAATTTTAAGTTATTTTTTAAAAGAGTATTTCGTTCTTCATTTATTTATTTTTTATCAGTTCTAAAGTGTGCAGGTGGGGACATATCTACCTATTTAGTCCTTCGAAGGTTCCGTGTTCGATTTCTGACAGCCGATTGTTATTATTTTTTATTAGTTCAGGTCTAGTCTAGTGGGAGATTTTGGTGGTTTGGCTTTTCTTTCGGTATTTTATTTGGTAGTTATCGAATGTTTAAGAAATACGTTTGTTCGGTATCTTGTAATTAATTTATGAATGCCATGGATGGTGCTATGTAAAATGTCCTAAGTGAGTAAACATTTTGTAGGTAATTTTTAAATTTTTTGTTACTGGTTCTAGAAATATTTTTATTCTGCTGTTGTAATCAGTATTCATTACACTTACTCCAGTTTCGCCGCTGGCTGATAGTTCAAACTCACCTTATATATTACGTTAGGTACAAAAACGATATGGTTTAACATTTATTTTATTTTCATACCCCCTTCATACAAATTTAAAAATATTTTGAATAATGACCCATCCGTGGGTCTTTCACGTATAAGTTCGTTACTTCATGTCCCTATCATGGGGCGTGCACCACTGCACGTATGGGCTTTTTACCTCTATAACATAACAAAAAATTGCCTACAATTAATTGTCTGTTTTTTCTTTTGTCAGGCTTAAATTTTTAATTTTTTGAATAAGAGAGAATTTGTTATACTAGACGAATCAATAGATTTGAAAAGTTTTCGAAGCGGTATTTCTTGTTAGTGGTATTTTTGTTTTGTTTATGTTTTGGTTTTATAAAAACGAATAGTGTCAGAGGTGCCAAAAAGTTTTGTCTTAACAGAAGTCATTAAATAAATAGGTAATTATATTAACCAAATTATTGTTTTATTTTTCATACAAAATATAGGTACGTACTTTCGATAGTGGTATATTGGCAAACATTATAGAAAAGTCATACCGGTTTTCACGTCCAATTTATTTTTAAATTCGTTAACCATAGGTGTAAGCCAATAGAAGTGGATAAACTCACACGTATTTAGTATTACAAGCCTTTAAACGTGCAAGGGTCTCCATGCCCCATCCGTGGGGCATTCACGTACGATGAGTAACTCAACATGCCCCACCGATGGGGCTTGCACAGTGAACATGTGAAGTAACTTAATCAACAGTAAACGTGAATTTATTTGATTTGAAATATTTATTTTTACACCTTATTTTGAATGAATATCGAAAAAATAACCTAATTTTCAACCGAATAATTGTCCGTCAAAATATATTTTTTTTTCAAAAAAATATTGTGCATTCTGTTCGTTAAAATCTCATCTTTCCGATGGGGAAATAATATATATATGTTACCATAGTTAACCTTCTCAGAAAAGGCAAAAACTAGGCTAACGGTTTTTACTGCTGCTACGTAATAGCAGGTATGTAGTAAGGCCCAGTTGAGGGTCTGGCTCGGTGGACTCTGCTAATTAGGTTACGGAAGATTTACGATGCTCCCGGCACCCAATCACCAGACGATTGGAAGGAACATCGCTTGGTTTTAGCGGGTATTCCGGTTGGTTCTCAGCCGATGAGTCCTACATACCCTCTGAGAAGTTAGCTGCTCTATATCTTTGCATAAACACATTTCTCAGTGTTAAAAAAAAAGTATGTAGACCCAACAAAGCTCAGATCCGCCTAGCCCCGTCTCCACTTTTCTATGTTGACATTGTAATGTGTCCTTTTAGTGGGCTAAAATGTTTCGTAGGTCACTCAGGTATATACCTGAGCGACCTACATTATCTTAAAATAGTAATAAATAGGCATCTACGCCTGCATTTTCATTGCAGCTGTAAAAACCGTTAGCCTAGGTTTTGCCTTTTCTGAGAAGGTTTATTATAGTAACATATATATTTTTTTTCACCTTCGGAAAGTAGAGATTTCAACAAACAGAAACCATACCAACTTTTTGAAAAAAGCTGATATTTTGACGGGTGAATGTTTGAAAATTAGGGTGTTTTTTCGATATTAATTCAAAATAAGGTGAAAAAATAAATATTTTTAATCAAATAAATTACAGCGTATTTGGGACATAAAAAGGTAAATTTTCACAAAATTTCGTTAAAAAACAAAAATTTTTGTAAAAGATAAAAATAAAAAACCAAAAACTTGGTTTTTTGAATTTTTCACATAAATTTTGAGGTTATGTGAAAAAAGTGTAAGAACAAAAGTTTTAGATCTTTTTATTACCTACAACTTTGCGATATAACTCTTTCCCATAGGACTTTTAGTTTTGCCAGAAATCGAGAAAATCCGTTTTTTACCCCTAAACCCTCACCCTCTACCCCTTCCCGACCTCAGATCGCCCGTAATTTATTTTTCCATTAATTTTTATGGCATTCTCTTCCTTTTGAAATGGGTTTCATCCTACTGTGATTTTCTTTTACTTTTTATTATGTTTGAGGCTATCTGCACTGGGCTATTTTTCTATTACTTCAAAAAAATCTAAATGGGTACTATTCTGTGGTAAATAAAGGTTATAAGTAAACTATAAAAAACATACATGAACTTCATATTGTCCACGTGTTACCAGGTTACTATTTTTAATATAAAAAAAATAATGAAACACTCGCTTAATGAACAAAAATTTTTTTATTTTGTTAAAATTGTACTTTTATATCATCACTATAATATTTGACCGAAATCCTAAATGAATATTACAATTGATCTTATACTAGTAGGACCTGTCCCACTCATAAGCGAATTTTTTGTAAATATCCATGCAGGCCTTCGCATCTTGCACAGAGTCGTGTTCGCCATCTTGAATGACTCTTCCCAGATACTGTTCAGCCAAGAGCTTTAGAGCTACGGGTTGGTTGTTCCTCATCTGAAATAAACGATAAATATTATTAAATCAATAAGCGTAAACTGTAGATGTTTTAAGCCGTAACTAAACTGATTTAATTCAAATAAAGTTAAATTTTTTAAAAATTATTTATTGTATTATACATCCATTATATTATGATATATAATTATATAGTAACAATAACTAAAATTAAGAAAACATCGACAAATATTTTTTAAGTGTCAAATAAAATTTCTAGCACCGATTAATAAATTCACAATAATTTAAATTTAACTCCGCTTCGATACAGGAAAGTATGATAATAAAAGTTTTGATATGACGTCATATAGAAACCGAAATGGGTGTGAATTTCATCCTACTCCTAACAAGTTAGCCCGCTTCCATCTTAGGTTGCATCATCACTTAACATCAGGAGTTGCAGTCAAGGGCTAAATTGTAATCAATAAAAAAAAATATTCACTTAAGTAGGTAAATAAAAAGAGTAAAATAATTTCTTTTTTCAAGTCGGTTAAAACCTATATCTAACAAATAGGTAGGTACTTTTCTAGGTCAAACAAGATTATCACCGCTGACAAACATACAAGTTAAACTGAGAACCTCCTTTTTGAAATCGGTTATTAAAAATAGAGTAGGTAATAAGTTGAAAAACTCACCAATGGCTTATATTTTGCCAAATCTCTTGTATCGCTCGCTCCGGGTGTGACAACTCCAACACATCAAGGTCAAAATGCAGAGAATGCCCGATAATGACAGCCCCATTGATCAGCTGTTGCACCATTTTTTTTACTTTCGAGAAGTCGCTTCCATTCTGCAAGTGTTGTCTCTTGACGCCGCTGACGCAAGTCCTGTAGTCGGTTATGGTTGCTGTAGGCTTTACGTACTCGTCCATTACTACAGTCCCCATCTCATTGACCACGGAGACTCTCGCTAGGATATTGCGGTTTCCACTCGCTACCATCTCACAGTCGATTGCGAACTTCACCATTTCGATTCTTGATTTCTTCTTGCAAATTGTTCACCGAAGACTCCAAAACAATGTATATAATACTCTCTACGCTCCAAGATTTGGGACGGGAATGATGAAATGGATCGAGTGGCCTCCTTTAACCCTAGAAAGATAATCATATTTTATAGTACGGGAAAGATAATCATGCGCAAAATTGACGCATGTATTTGAATTAGCTGTAGGTCTAGGTTTAACAGTTTATTTCAATGATTTGTATGTTATTACTTAAGCACATATATTAGTATGATAAATAATGCAGATAATTTTTTATACTCATTTATTTTTATTTAAGAAAACAAACTTAAACCTAAACTTCCATAAATCAATGAAATTTTATAACACTTACTCTTTCCAATGAAAACTTGCTTTTTATTGTAATAATTAATCTTTTTTTTAGTACAAAATTAACAGTAGTTATCTTATGAATATAAAGTTTTATAAAAGTAAGTTAAAAACTGCTCTGACACATATCAACGTTATGCTCACGATATATCACTTTCAGACGACTGGTTATTCAGTACTGTTTTGCTCTTCGAAGATTCCATTTCCACTCGGCGTCGGCTGTGGCTTCTTGAACCTCGTCTACAAACCCTCCTGTGTCGCTCTGTACGCCATCTTAACTTTTATGGTCCGCTACTCCACTTTTGGAGTTCTCGTACGGAATCTGGTCGTTACTTTGCATAAGAGCGGACAGGATTTGGTCCTAGTCTAAATTGCTACTCCCCATTGTATTATATATTTCACAATTTATCTACAAAAATAAAATTATAATAATAGTCATGATAAAAAGTACTGAAACATACGAAACACAATAAAACTTTCATATAAGCCGCTGTCATAAAAGTCACACTAAAGACAATCATGCGTCATTTTGACTCACTCGGTTGTTATATTTCAAAATCGGTTGTACTTACCTTATTGACACATATACTACGTGGTAGGTCCTAGCAACGTATGAGATGTCCTAAACGCACAGCTATGGATTCACGATGATTAGAGAGACAGAGCAATTATTCGAAAACGCATGCGTCAATTTGACGCAGATTATCTTTCTAGGGTTAAATATCCTGTGCTACGTACGTATTTGATAGTGAAGGATTAAGAATCAACATTTCGTAAAGTACCGACCAGAGACAATTTCGGTATATTTTATTATTATGAAGATATAAAGTAGAAATGTTTTGTCTATAGCACGGTAGTTTATTGATAACAATGAATGAATAACAGCGATAAATAAGTTAGCGATGATTAGATATTCACTCTGGAAATGTACCCATTCTAATAAAGAAAAAGAATTTTCAAAATCGGCCTATTCTGTGAAAAGTTATGCATAAAAAAATCACGTCATGCGTAAAAAATCTCTATCGCATAAACTACTGGACCAATTGTGTTCAAATCTTGCAGTATTCCCTGAGTTGAACAATACTTAGTACAACAAAAAAAAGAATTCCTTAAATCGGACTTGTAATTCCGGAGATATGCGAACACAAACATAAAAATTCCCTTTCTTAAAAACTACTGAACTGATTTTGATAAAACTTGCAGTGTATCCTAAGTTGAACAATGCAAATTGAGATTTTTGTTAATTTGTCTTGGTATGGCTGGTGGGAGGCTTTCGCCGTGGCTAGTTACCACCCTACCGACAAAGACGTACCGCCAAGCGATTTAGCGTTCCGGTACGATGTCGTGTAGAAACCGAAAGGGGTGTGGATTTTCGTCCCACTCCTTACAAGTTAGCCCGCTTCCATCTTAGATTGCATCATCACTTAACATCAGGTGTCATAGCAGTCAAGGGCCAACTTGTAAGTCTATAAAAAAAAACCTCATTTTTCGAAGACTGTTAAAAATAATGAAACACTTGCTTACATAAACAAAAATTTTATTATTTTGTTAAATTTTTGTTATCAACACAAGTTATTCGTTACTAACATATTAATATGATCCATTGATGGTCGACATATTGAATTTATTATTATTATTTATCATCGCTATAATTTGACCGAAATCATAAATTAATATTACTATTGATCTTATACTAGCAGGACCTGTCCCACACGTAAGCGAATTTTTTGTAAATATCCATGCAGGCCTTCGCGTCTTCCACAGAGTCGTGTTCGCCATCTTGAATGGTTCTTCCCAGATACTGTTTAGCCAAGATTTGTAGAGCTACGGGTTGGTTGTTGCTCATCTGAAATAAACGATAAATATTGTTCATCGATGAGCGTAAACTGTAAATGTTAACTTATGTGTCGATCACAAGAGTTTTTAAGCCGTAACTAAATTGTTTTGATTCAGGTACCTACACAAATAAAGCATAATTTAAAAATTATTTTATTGTACTATGATATAATTATATCATCATTATCAGCCTATTAGCGGCCCACTACTGGGCCAGGCCTCCCTCCTTATAGGAAAGGGGATATGGAGCGTACACCCACCACGCTGCTCCAATATGCCGGTTGGCGGGCTTAGGGTGATAATGTTTCATTTATTAACAATCACTATCAGATGTTGATGATTGTGACCGGGACGGACGGCTTAACGTGCTCTCCGAGGCACGGGGGTGTAAGCCTCCAACTTGGAATGTACTGAACATTTCATAGAAGATGAAAAAGCTCAGAATTATTCTGTGACCCGACCCAGGAATTGAACCCAGGACCTCGTGATCGAAGCCACATAGGCTAGCTACTAGACCAGGCAGTATATAATTATATAGTAACATAATATCTTTAAAATTTAAAAAAAAAATCTACCAATTATTATTATATGTATGAAATAAAATTTTAGTAATTATTGAACTAAAATTTTGTAACAAATGAGTTTTTTGCTGAATTGATTAATAAATTAGCAATTATTTAAATTTAACTCAGTAGCTAGAAACAGAAAAGTATAATAATATAAAATAGCTTTTAGAACGGTACGATGTGTAGAAACCGATAGGGGTGTGGATTTCATCCTACTTCTAACAAGTTAGCCCGCTTCCATCTTAGATTGCATCATCACTTAACATCAGGAGTTGCAGTCAAGGGCTAAATTGTAATCAATAAAAAAAATATTCACTTAAGTAGGTAAATAAAAAGAGTAAAATAATTTCTTTTTTCAAGTCGGTTAAAACCTATATCTAACAAATAGGTAGGTACTTTTCTAGGTCAAACAAGATTATCACCGCTGACAAACATACAAGTTAAACTGAGAACCTCCTTTTTGAAATTGGTTAATAAAAATAGAGTAGGTAATAAGTTGAAAAACTCACCAATGGCTTATATTTTGCCAAATCTCTTGTATTTCGCTCCGGGTGTGACAACTCCAACACATCAAGGTCAAAATGCAGAGAATGCCCGATAATGACAGCCCCATTGATCAGCTGTTGCACCATTGTTTTTACTTTCGAGAAGTCGCTTCCATTCTGCAAGTGTTGTCTCTTGATGCCGCTGACGCAAGTCCTGTAGTCGGTCACGGTTGCTGTAGGCTTTACGTACTCGTCCATTACAACAGTCCCTATCTCATTGACCACGGAGACTCTCGCTAGGATATTGCGGTTTCCACTCCCTACCATCTCACAGTCGATTGCGTACTTCACCATTTTGATTCTTGGATTCTTGATTTCTTCTTGCAAATTGTTCACCGAAGACTCCAAAACAATGTATATAATACTCTCTACGCTCCAAGATTTGGGACGGGAATGATGAAATGGATCGAGTGGCCTCCTTTAAATATCCTGTGCTACGTACCTATTGGATAGGTACGTAGAGATAGATTAAGTATCAACATTTCGTAAAGTACCGACCATAGACAATTTCGGTATTTTTTTATTATTCTGAAGATATAAAGTAGAACTTTTTTGTCTATAGCTCGGTAGTTTATTGATAACAATGAATGAATAACAGCGATGAATAAGTTAGCGATTATTAGATATTTGCTCAATCAGTGACTTATATAATTATGTACTCGTACATACTCTTTAGGCCTGTGTGCACCAAGATTTCGGTTATCATAACCAACGATTAACATAAGCTAAACGTAAAATTTCCTGTTCACGACAACCCGTACACCGGTTAAGGACGTAAGCTGGGTTAAGATAACCGCCCGGTTTACGTCCTTAACCGGCCTACGGGTTTATCATAAATAGTAAAGGAGAATGCCAGATCCTAACCCAGAAAGAACACAAATTGTAAATATACTAAAAATATCCTATTATTATATAAATGTTTTAAAATAATCCATTTTTGCTGTTGGACTTCGGAATAAAATTCTGTTAAAAAAACTAATTAAACTATTTCCTTTTCATTTACACTCTTTACGTATTTTTAAATCTTTATTGTTGCACTGGGTTCTAGCCTTTTAAATCGTTTTTTATTGTATTTTCACCAAAGTGTGCTCTAAAAGGCTAGTATCCAGAATCGTTGAGCCTGTTTAAAATGTTTTTAATGAAGCTTTGCGATTGTCATGTTAATGTGACAGCTGTGCTATGTGGTTGTTTACGGAAATGGACGATAACCAACATTAGGCTCGTATCAAATACTCCGACTTCTAGAACTTTTAAATGTAATTTATATTAAATAGTAAAAAAAATGCAATAAAACGATGCATAATATATTGTTGTACAATATGTTATTATTATTGGGTTAAAGTCCTATACATTGTCTGGCATTCTCCTTTATAGTAAAGTTATGTTAACCGTTGGTTATGATAACTGAAATCTTGGTGCACACAAGCCTTAAACTTTTCCTAAGTTAATTTAACTACTTTTCTGTATTCACACGATAGTCAATTCACAAATATTATGTTAAGTTTTTGATTAATATTTAATCAAACAATTAACTGAGTTTTTTAATCATTACATGTTAGCTCTAAACTGCAACCACACCTGATTGTAAGTGATGATGCAATCTAAGTTGGAAGCTATCTAACTTGTAACTAAGGAGTAGGATGCTATCCCTTTCGGTTTTTACACCACATCGTACCGGAACGCTAAATCGCTTGGTGGTACGTTTTTGTCGGTAGTGTGGTAACGAACCATGGCCGAAGCCTCCCACCAACCAAACGTCACGTTATATATACTTACTTAAACAGTTAATTATTGTCTAACATACTCCAAAGACATACACCTGCACCAACATTTATTCTAAATCGGTGCAACGGCGGTGACATGAAAAGGCGACGGACTGACGAATATAATATGGATGAGTGTAATTTTTTCTTTGATCCCAGCTTACATAAACCTTCGCTATCTGATACTCTAGAATCTAGACAACTAGTAAGTTAACTATTCCATATCTACAATGGGAACATGACTGACATCAATTTACTGGTGTTTTATATTCTTTTTCTTACCTGGATTTAAAAACAAATAGAATTATAATATAAACCTAATTTTAAATGTTTTGAAAGGGAGTCTACAAGAGAGACGAATATCTTAGCATTCCATGGATTCACCGTGCGGGTGCCGGGTCCATCGCGTGGTTGAGAGAAAAACTCCGAACAGAGCCCGAGACTTGTGACACGGGTGTAGGTTTAAGGGTACCCTTAGTGACGGCCGTCAACACTCACCTCCTCTGTTCAAGTTATTCTCCCTGCCCAACCATATTCGGAAGGACCCTACTAGTGCAGCTTTGGACACTCGTTCCAATATGGAGCTTACTGCACTTCTAGTAAGGCCAAGGTCTTTTAGCAGGTTGTAGAGAGACTTCGCTGGTATATCCCTCGCACCCACTTCTACCGCGTATAAACTAGCCACATAGCCATTTTTGGTTAGTTCATTAGTAAGGTCATAGTATTTATTCACTTTGAATACATGGTCTTTAGGGATGTTTGTTTCCCACGGCACTGTAAGCTCAACAAGTACTATACGTTTGATTTGTTTGGAAAAAAGAAATATGTCCGGTCTAGATGTCGTAATAGCTAAGTCTTCCGGGATTTTATAGTGCTTTTCATACGTGTCCATTAATATAGTCCAATCAGGAGCAGAGCCCAGAATTGAATAAGGCTTGCTGGTGGAATTTGTACTTGAGCCTGCTTTAACGAAGTTAGTTTGTCTTTTATTCGTCGTCAACCCTTTTTGAGCCCTAGCTACTGAAAGGCTTATAGCTTCACGTATGATTTCTAGTACTCTGTCGTGGCGGCGTGAGTAGAGACCCCTGTCCAGGAGCACCTTGCATCCTACCAATAAGTGCCTTGCAGTGCCCACTGCCTCACCACAGGTATAGCAAGATTTTTCCGAGGCTTTACCCCATCTTACTAGGTTACTCTGATCTGGGAGAGTCAGTTGAAAGGCATTAAGATAAAATTTCAATAAGGCAGGAGACCAATCGTACAGCAAGGCGCGCCACTTCAGAGCCAGAGGGATGCAGAACTCGCCTAAGTTTAACCACTCGTTTTGCATTTCTAGGTTCATGGCATGCACTTTGTAGTTGTCGTCCTCATCTTGTTTAAGAAAAGATTTTATTATGTATGTTATTGACAAAACTTAGCCGTAAATGGCATTATTGCATGCCGTATAATACATAGTTAATACATTTTTCAGTCATTTTAAAAGAATTAATGTTAAGAATTGAAAAGAAAAAATTATTGCCAGGTGTAAGTAATTTACAATAATAATATGTTTAAACCTGGCAACATTAATGTTGCGGCTGACTTAAACGAACTAATAACCAAAGTTATTATACATGTCAAGCAATAGGACCCATAAATGAATACTTCTGAAATTGCAAGAAATGTTCTCCAAGTCTTTTTTTATTAAAGTAGCCTTAGATAAGTGGCGGAAGTGGGATCTTAGAACAGAGTCCTTTATACCTAAACAACTGAATAACAAATGACTCATTAGTATTAAATTTGTCATGTTGCTATTTTTGCACTGCATTATCTATATTTCTTGGGCGGGTCCACGAGACTTTCGTACAGTTTTTATCTAATCTAGAATGATGAAATGTAACTGTACATACATGTAACAATCAATTGGTACAAGAATAAATAAAATATAAAAAAACAGGCCAAGTGTGTATCGGTGTACGCGCAATTTAGGGTTCCGTAGATTCACTTAAAATTAACTTAATTAATTTTTTTTGTAATCACCAGCTAAATTTAACCATTATTCAACACAAAATTTTATACAAATATAAAAAATAACAGTTTAGGGAGCGTTCAAGTATAACGCAATTTTTGAATATTTTTGACGCCCACGACTTCGCCTGCGAGCAAAATAGTGTTTTGCAAACTTCTAAGAATAACGAAACAACAACAATCAGGAAGCATACGTGACTGTTGTAAAAAAATACTACTTCTAAAAGAATTTATAGGGCATTAATATATGTGCGGACAATAATATTAATATTTAATTCCAGTGTGCGGGCGGCATCAACATGTCAGTAGGCGGGCGGCAGCGGAAAGAGGTCGGCATCACCGCGTACAAGAAGCCCGGGCCGCCCACGCCGAGCAAGCAGGCTGGCCGGCTGTCTGCTACGGTAGCTCGTCATTATATTATTACTAGCTGTGGCCAGCGGCACCCGCGTACATCAACATGTCAGTAGGCGGGCGGCAGCGGAAAGAGGTCGGCATCACCGCGTACAAGAAGCCCGGGCCGCCCACGCCGAGCAAGCAGGCTGGCCGGCTGTCTGCTACGGTAGCTCGTCATTATATTATTACTAGCTGTGGCCAGCGGCACCCGCGTACATCAACATGTCAGTAGGCGGGCGGCAGCGGAAAGAGGTCGGCATCACCGCGTACAAGAAGCCCGGGCCGCCCACGCCGAGCAAGCAGGCTGGCCGGCTGTCTGCTACGGTAGCTCGTCATTATATTATTACTAGCTGTGGCCAGCGGCACCCGCGTACATCAACATGTCAGTAGGCGGGCGGCAGCGGAAAGAGGTCGGCATCACCGCGTACAAGAAGCCCGGGCCGCCCACGCCGAGCAAGCAGGCTGGCCGGCTGTCTGCTACGGTAGCTCGTCATTATATTATTACTAGCTGTGGCCAGCGGCACCCGCGTACATCAACATGTCAGTAGGCGGGCGGCAGCGGAAAGAGGTCGGCATCACCGCGTACAAGAAGCCCGGGCCGCCCACGCCGAGCAAGCAGGCTGGCCGGCTGTCTGCTACGGTAGCTCGTCATTATATTATTACTAGCTGTGGCCAGCGGCACCCGTGTACATCAACATGTCAGTAGGCGGGCGGCAGCGGAAAGAGGTCGGCATCACCGCGTACAAGAAGCCCGGGCCGCCCACGCCGAGCAAGCAGGCTGGCCGGCTGTCTGCTACGGTAGCTCGTCATTATATTATTACTAGCTGTGGCCAGCGGCACCCGCGTACATCAACATGTCAGTAGGCGGGCGGCAGCGGAAAGAGGTCGGCATCACCGCGTACAAGAAGCCCGGGCCGCCCACGCCGAGCAAGCAGGCTGGCCGGCTGTCTGCTACGGTAGCTCGTCATTATATTATTACTAGCTGTGGCCAGCGGCACCCGCGTACATCAACATGTCAGTAGGCGGGCGGCAGCGGAAAGAGGTCGGCATCACCGCGTACAAGAAGCCCGGGCCGCCCACGCCGAGCAAGCAGGCTGGCCGGCTGTCTGCTACGGTAGCTCGTCATTATATTATTACTAGCTGTGGCCAGCGGCACCCGCGTACATCAACATGTCAGTAGGCGGGCGGCAGCGGAAAGAGGTCGGCATCACCGCGTACAAGAAGCCCGGGCCGCCCACGCCGAGCAAGCAGGCTGGCCGGCTGTCTGCTACGGTAGCTCGTCATTATATTATTACTAGCTGTGGCCAGCGGCACCCGCGTACATCAACATGTCAGTAGGCGGGCGGCAGCGGAAAGAGGTCGGCATCACCGCGTACAAGAAGCCCGGGCCGCCCACGCCGAGCAAGCAGGCTGGCCGGCTGTCTGCTACGGTAGCTCGTCATTATATTATTACTAGCTGTGGCCAGCGGCACCCGCGTACATCAACATGTCAGTAGGCGGGCGGCAGCGGAAAGAGGTCGGCATCACCGCGTACAAGAAGCCCGGGCCGCCCACGCCGAGCAAGCAGGCTGGCCGGCTGTCTGCTACGGTAGCTCGTCATTATATTATTACTAGCTGTGGCCAGCGGCACCCGCGTACATCAACATGTCAGTAGGCGGGCGGCAGCGGAAAGAGGTCGGCATCACCGCGTACAAGAAGCCCGGGCCGCCCACGCCGAGCAAGCAGGCTGGCCGGCTGTCTGCTACGGTAGCTCGTCATTATATTATTACTAGCTGTGGCCAGCGGCACCCGCGTACATCAACATGTCAGTAGGCGGGCGGCAGCGGAAAGAGGTCGGCATCACCGCGTACAAGAAGCCCGGGCCGCCCACGCCGAGCAAGCAGGCTGGCCGGCTGTCTGCTACGGTAGCTCGTCATTATATTATTACTAGCTGTGGCCAGCGGCACCCGCGTACATCAACATGTCAGTAGGCGGGCGGCAGCGGAAAGAGGTCGGCATCACCGCGTACAAGAAGCCCGGGCCGCCCACGCCGAGCAAGCAGGCTGGCCGGCTGTCTGCTACGGTAGCTCGTCATTATATTATTACTAGCTGTGGCCAGCGGCACCCGCGTACATCAACATGTCAGTAGGCGGGCGGCAGCGGAAAGAGGTCGGCATCACCGCGTACAAGAAGCCCGGGCCGCCCACGCCGAGCAAGCAGGCTGGCCGGCTGTCTGCTACGGTAGCTCGTCATTATATTATTACTAGCTGTGGCCAGCGGCACCCGCGTACATCAACATGTCAGTAGGCGGGCGGCAGCGGAAAGAGGTCGGCATCACCGCGTACAAGAAGCCCGGGCCGCCCACGCCGAGCAAGCAGGCTGGCCGGCTGTCTGCTACGGTAGCTCGTCATTATATTATTACTAGCTGTGGCCAGCGGCACCCGCGTACATCAACATGTCAGTAGGCGGGCGGCAGCGGAAAGAGGTCGGCATCACCGCGTACAAGAAGCCCGGGCCGCCCACGCCGAGCAAGCAGGCTGGCCGGCTGTCTGCTACGGTAGCTCGTCATTATATTATTACTAGCTGTGGCCAGCGGCACCCGCGTACATCAACATGTCAGTAGGCGGGCGGCAGCGGAAAGAGGTCGGCATCACCGCGTACAAGAAGCCCGGGCCGCCCACGCCGAGCAAGCAGGCTGGCCGGCTGTCTGCTACGGTAGCTCGTCATTATATTATTACTAGCTGTGGCCAGCGGCACCCGCGTACATCAACATGTCAGTAGGCGGGCGGCAGCGGAAAGAGGTCGGCATCACCGCGTACAAGAAGCCCGGGCCGCCCACGCCGAGCAAGCAGGCTGGCCGGCTGTCTGCTACGGTAGCTCGTCATTATATTATTACTAGCTGTGGCCAGCGGCACCCGCGTACATCAACATGTCAGTAGGCGGGCGGCAGCGGAAAGAGGTCGGCATCACCGCGTACAAGAAGCCCGGGCCGCCCACGCCGAGCAAGCAGGCTGGCCGGCTGTCTGCTACGGTAGCTCGTCATTATATTATTACTAGCTGTGGCCAGCGGCACCCGCGTACATCAACATGTCAGTAGGCGGGCGGCAGCGGAAAGAGGTCGGCATCACCGCGTACAAGAAGCCCGGGCCGCCCACGCCGAGCAAGCAGGCTGGCCGGCTGTCTGCTACGGTAGCTCGTCATTATATTATTACTAGCTGTGGCCAGCGGCACCCGCGTACATCAACATGTCAGTAGGCGGGCGGCAGCGGAAAGAGGTCGGCATCACCGCGTACAAGAAGCCCGGGCCGCCCACGCCGAGCAAGCAGGCTGGCCGGCTGTCTGCTACGGTAGCTCGTCATTATATTATTACTAGCTGTGGGCAGCGGCACCTGCGTACATCAACATGTCAGTAGGTCCCAGGATCGGGTTGTTTACACCCCCTTTGCCTTGGAGAGCATATTAAGCTGGTCACTATTATCATTAAATGAGGGTCTAGCGTTAGTTTCTTACTGCATCGTGTAAGTAGATACACAACGCCAATTTATATGGAATTGGAGCAGCGTTATCTATACGAAAGCCAAACTCAATTGAGAATGCTTGTCAACAAACAAATTTTTAAATGAAGGTAGAAAAGGCAACACATTTTATGCCTTATAAATTTAAAATCATGTTTTGTTTTTTATGAAAATCTAATTTAAAAGATATTGAATATATTAATTAGTTTTAAGCTTACTAATCTAATTTACTGTCATGAATTCGTCATTAACAAGTTAACTAAAAAAATAAGGTGTAAAATGACTAGTGATTTCTACCTTCATTTTTAATTTGTTTGTTGACAAGCATTCTAACTCGAGTTTGGCTTTAGTATAGTTAGCGTTATTTTCCATATAAATTTCTTTATTCACTTGACATACTCCTGAAAATTAAACAAGTTAATTATTAAAGTTAATTAACAATAGTTAAGGTACATAAAAAAGATCTTAAGAGTGCTTTGACACTCGCACTAGAAAGACCTGTATTACGACCGTAACCCAATGTTATACATATGTAGTAGAGCATATTCCAAACAATTTAACTATACTAAAGCCAAACTCGATTGAGAATGCTTGTCAACAAACAAATTTAAAATGAAGGTAGAAAATGCAACACACTTAATGCCTAATTCATTTAAAATTACGATTTGTTTATTTATAAAATCTTATTTAAAAGATATTGAATATATTAATTAGTTTTAAGCTTACTAACCTAATTTATTGTCGTGAATTCGTCATTAACTAGTTATTTAAAAAAATTGGTGTAAAATGACTAGTGATTTCTACGTTCCTTTTTAATTTGTTTGTTGACAAGCATTCTCAATCGAGTTTGGCTTTAGTATAGAAACATTTTCGTTTCAACAATACTATCAATAGTTAGGGTGTTTTTCGCAATATAGTCAACCAGAAGTAGCTAAGAACACTCCTCAGATTTCTTCCTATAAGGATAATATAATCATGTTGGGGATCAGTCAAGCCGGTTGGGAGTTGTAAGAGAACATATAAATAGTGCGCACAGACAGACAACAAGAATTTATAGCATTCCGCAGAAATGTATTAAATAGTGCTCAACCTTGCTGATAAATGATATTGTATGTTGTTTGCCAGGACTCGGAACTGCGCGAGTCGCTGCGCATCGACGCCGACCCGTCCGCCGCGCGCAAGACTAGCACTCCCTCCCGGATCCGCTCGCTATTCCGCACTGCCAAGAACGATACCACTGAAGTAAGTACTGAAGAAGAAAGAAAATATTTTTAATGAGACACTAACGGACGCGTATAAGGAATGAGGAATGAATATATAAGAGGAGCGGTATGTCTTTGTCGGTAGGATGTTAACTAGCCATGGCGAAAGCCTCCCACCAGCCAGACCAAGACAAATTAAGAAAAATCTCAATCTGCCCCACCGGGAAACGAACCCAGGACCTCCGTCTTATAAATCCACCGCGCATACCACTGCGCCAGGGAGGTCGTCAAAAGTCTGAAAGTGGCATTAGTGACTAAAAAGTCGAGGAGTAATATGTTAGCATAGTATGGGCACGTGATGAACACAAGAGGAGCAGAAGGCGATGATGGTGTCCTGGGTTTGATTCCCGGATAGGTCGATTAAGATTATCCTAATTGTCCAGGTCTAGCTAGTGAGAGGCTTAGGCCGTGGATAGTTAGTTAGCACCGTACCGACAAAGACGTACTGCCAAGCAATTTAGCGTTCCGGTACGATGTGTAGAAACTGAAAGGGGCGGATTGCATCCCACTCCTAACAAGTTAGCTCGCTTCCATCTTAGATTGCATTATCACTTAACATCAGGTGAGAATTGAGATAGCAGTCAAGGGCTAAATTCTAATGTGTAAATAACCATCAATATAATATGATTATTATGCAATTTAACAAAAAAATTAAAATATTAATTATATTTTGGTCAACGCAGGGAACTCCGCGCAGAAGACTAAGCAATATATTCAGGAAGAAATAATCTGCAGCTTGCACCCACCGCACCGCCTACTAATTTACATTTCTACATTCGAATAATAAATTTTATTAATTTATTACTTAAAGTTTTTGTTGTTTTATTTTACCTCTTTGTAAAACCGTTACGTTTGGGTTAAGACCCAGCAGCTTGACGGTATAGTAGCAAACTTCATATTATTTTTTTAATGGTATTTATCACTAGCGGACGCCCGCGGCTCCGTCCGCGAGAAATTCTGTTTTGTGATAGAAAAAAATAGCCTATGATCTTTCTGAGGCATAAACTATCTCTACATACGTACATAAGTTTTTAAAGTAAAATTTTAAATTTGATAGGGTATGCTTACAGACTGGTCCCATAAACAGTAAAAAAATTGATTCATTTCAGTTTTATTTTAATTTCAAATTATCTAAAAAGCTACATACATCAAATACAACTTCAATTTTTATTATTTGTATAGTTATACAGTAGACCTTAAATTGTCAATTGTCATAAATTTGAATTACAACTTTGCACATTTATGACCTTTGTAACCCTTTAATCACATTGTATTTTTGACGTGACTACGTCTTATAATTCGATAGAGCCGGCTGCACGCACGAAAAAACATGACGTCATGCGTCGTAACCTCGCTTTGAGGCGTTCCATGTAAGGCTTGAAGTGCAAGCGAGAGCGCGGAACGAGTGACAAAGAAGCACAATCGGCCTTTGCGTTCGGCAGCGTTCGACATCCGTCTATTAAATATAATTATTAAATATATTAATTTTAAATTAAAAATTAATATATTTGTAAATTAATATATTTATTATAAATTTATAAAATCAAAATCAATTATTTTATTAATTTTTAATTAATATTTATAAAAATATACTTAAATTAAAAATTTTAATAACCAATTAAATGCTACCATTCCATCAGTATTTTCCATAGATTAAAGACTACTAGATAGAGCCCATAGCGTGTCCACTCGTGAGACAGCAAATCAGCCTTATTGACATGACATATCAACATTTAAAGTACATCATAAAACGTTATGTTTTAAAATATCGTAAAATACGAAATATTACTTTATATAATATAGTTTAGTAAACGCATAATACATGAAATTTGCCAAAAAATAACATATCTAAGCTTTAAATCATCAATCAATGAAGTTTATGCCTACTTACGTATGAAACGTAATTCCTTCGATTTTCTGTTCGCTGCGACTGTTGCAGCCGAAAATATTACAACCCACCATAGCACGATAACGCTTAAATTAATATAGTAACCGCAAAGTTATATTATTTATCAGCAAATTTAATAAAAAGCTAATAATTGCTCAGATATGTCCCTTGTCTGTCACAAATTCCACTCTTGACAAATAATAAAAACGAACACGCTGAAAGGGACAAAAAATAATCTGTTGCAGTTTTATTGCACGTATATAGTAGATATATTATCAAACTTGAATAAATAAATGTTTTTTCTCAGTATTATAATGTACGTAATATTATATTAGTAGAGCTCATCCCACTCAATAGCCAATTTTTTATAAATATCCATGCAGGCTTTTGCGTCTTGCACAGAGTCGTGTTCGCTATCTTGAATGGTTCTTCCCAGATACTGTTTAGCCAAGATTTGTAGAGCTACAGGTTGGTTGTTGCTCATCTGAAATAAAAAATATTTACTTAACTTCATGTTTGGACGGCGTCTGTCGCGCAGTGGATTTTTAAGACACGAGGTCTTGGGTTCGATTTCCGGCCAGGCCGATTAAGATTGTTTTTTATTGGTTCGGGTTAGGTGGTGGGAGGCTTCGGCCGTAGCTAGTTACCACCCTGACATAGAAGTACCGCCAAGCAATTTGGCGTTCCGGTACGATACCGTGTAGAAACCGAAAGGGGGTGTAGATTTCATCATACTCTTAACAAGTTAGCTCGTTTCCATCTTAAATGGCATCATCACTTAGCATCAGGTTAGACTACAGTTACCCTTGAGGGCTAACGTGTAACTAATGAATACAAAAACGTTTTAATCAAGTAAACGCTTAAATGTTAAAAATTATTAAGACCTGTTTCAGCTTCTACTAAGCATGTAAATAAAAACACTTCCAGGTAGAAGTAGATTTTTAGGATATTTATGTAATCTTGTAGAAAAAAAAAGTTGAGAGGTGTCAAGGGACACCCGGATAGAACGAAGTTCCTTTCGATTAATTAGTGAAGGAATTCTAATAAATTTTTTTTTTTTTTAAGTAATAATAATATTTTTTTTATTATTAAGAAATATAATGTTATATAAACTTAAACGCGTGCCACACACGCGTTTGTTTTTGTACACCGAAACACCAGAGGGCGCCACGAGAGCGCGAGACAGCATACAGCGCGGGCGCCCACCGCCGCTCACGCGCACACACATCAAAGGCGGCGGCAAGATCCTTTAATCAAAAAGTGTCGTGACAACTTTTCGTACCAATTTTTTCCGTCTAGCCCCCTTTCACAACGCGCGATAAGGAACTTCGTTCCAAAAAATCAATAAAAATAAAAACGACTTCAAAAAGCACAAAAAAGTAAAAATAAATGCGTCATTTAGTTACATTAATTTACTTAAATTGCTTTAATTCATATGTGATTAAACTTATTTTTTGTCTAAGCTAGAGAATGTCGATATAGTTCATCTTTTGTTTTGAGGTTAGGAGTGAACATAAACAGTGATGAGTGAAATTAAAATTCCCATCATTAAAAAAAACCTCCTCGACTATTATATGATGTAATAATTATATTTTAATTTATCTTTATTCCAAAAAATATCCTTGTAATTTTATGCAAGTAGGTAGTAGGTAGGTACCGGCCGAAACATCATTTTTAATCTCAAGACTCGAAGCCATAGATTAAAGACAACTAGATAGAGCCCATAGCGTGTCCACTCGTGAGACAGCAAATCAGCCTTATTGACATGACATGTCAACATTTAAAGTACATCATAAAACGTTATGTTTTAAAATATCGTAAAATACGAAATATATTTCTTTATATAATATAGTTTAGTAAACGCATAATACATGAAATTTGCTAATAAATAACATATCTAAGCTTTAAATCATCAATCAATGAAGTTTATGCCTACTTACGTATGAAACGTAATTTCTTCGATTTTCTGTTCGCTGTGACTGTTGCAGCCGAAAATATTACAACCCACCATAGCACGATAACGTTTAAATTAATATCGTAACCGCAAAGTTATATTCTTTATCAGCAAATTTAATAAAAAGCTAATAATTGCTCAGATATGTCCCTTGTCTGTCACAAACTCCACTCTTGACAAACAATAAAAACGAACACGCTGAAAGGGACAAAAAATAATCTTGTGTCACTTTCTAATAAAGGCCGAATGAAATAAGTCTGTCACGCTCTTGAACCTACAGCTGCGTTATGACTCCATCTAGTAGTCTTTAATTTAATCTCGAAGCAATGAAATCGTGATTACAGTGACAGCTGATTATTTTATGCCTATAATGCGCTTTGACACTCCGTCAATTAATGACTTATGACAGCAGTAATGATTTAATTTGGCGTCCAAGTTTAGTTCATAAATAGGCCAGAAGCCTAAGCCGTAAACAGATTAAAACAAAACGAATAGTGGTAATAGGGGTATTTTGCAACTATTATTTTTTTATTATTCTGATTTAAAAAAAATATTGTAGTACAACTATTACAATATTTTTTTGAAGCAGACAATGAACACTTTCGAGTTATATTTGACCGACCATTTTTCAAACTAACCCAGATAGGCAGAGCTGGAATAATTGGTATGGTAGCTGTAGGTAGCACTGTCAATGCGTTTGTACATCTATTCTAATATTATAAAGAGGTAAAGTTTGTAAGTTTGTAAATAAAACTCTGTCGGGGCTAATCTTCGGAACTACTGATCCGATTTTAGAAATTCTTTCACCATTAGAATGCTACGTTATCGGTGAGTGTCATATATATTTTATATTTGTATTGTATATATTACCCGAGTTATCACAATTTTTGTCGCGCGAGTCGGACCGTGAAATTTATTAAATATAGCTCAACTAAATAAACTCGAACGCCTTCAAAATTTATGTATTAGATTTATTTTTGGTCTGCGAAAGTTTGACCATGTGTCCGAATATCGAGCTCAGCTTAAATGGTTACCAATTAGATTGCGCCGTAACTATCGCCTTCTCTGTCTCTTATATTCTATCATTTATAATTCTTCATATCCTCCTTATCTCAAAAGCCGTTTTCGCTTCATTTCTGACGTAGACCAGCTTAATCTTCGCTCTCGCCACGATAATCGTTTGTTGCTTCCAGTCTGTAGATCAAAGTTTTACAGTCAATCATTTACTTCGATGTCGACAGTGATGTGGAACAATTTGCCGTCAGAGATTCGAGAAAGTAGTTCTCTGCCTATATTTAAGCATCGTCTCAAGAAATTCTATCTATCGTTAAATATTTAGTATAATATATATATATATATTTATATCCTAGAACCGTTTCAGCGTCCAATGTGGAGTTAATTGCATTTAAAATGGCGTCCACCTGCTTTTGGCGTCCCATATACGGACGTCATTTTGGTTGACATTGCCAAACCACGCGTCTTGGTCTAAAGTACTATGTGAACTTTGTAATTAAAAAAAAATTGGACTTCACTTTACAGCTACAATGCATGAAATTGTATTTCGCTTAGTTCTTGTCAATTTCGTTTATAACGTGTAGCGCTGTTGTAGCGCGAGATATACCTACATACGTTTGACAACAATGTAACGAATGAATGCGACCGTTGACATTGTTTATTACATAGAATTCGGCTTATCTACTTCCTGGCCGTCTGGCGTGTTTAAACCTAGTGAACTATGGCTTGTGCAAAAATGAACCTCACATTGATTTAAGTTATTATACAGTCGATACTGAACCAGTTACACCGTTCGACGTGATATTCGCCGTCCGTCAATATCATAGAATATCCTGCACTTGTTTAGTGTACGATATTCTATGATCTTGACGGATTTCTCCCCGGGTCAAAGTCTCACAGAGATTTTTAGTGGCACCACCAAAATTACAAAAAAAAACTGTCAGATTTTCACCCATCCACGCTATCTCCCGCACTAAGCCTGTTCTTACAACTTATTTCACTGCTTCTCCGCTCCTATTGACAGTTGCATGATGATTTATAGCTTGTAACGTCGGTCAATAAATTCCCTATCTAATAAAAAAAGAATTATCCAAATCCAACTTTTAAGTTTTTGAGATAAATGTATTCAAAGAAATGAACTAACTTTTGCCCATGGTTTCGCCTGCGTAAAAAAATCGGTATAAAAGTATGCTAAGATGCTACACCATTGTCCATGCTGAGTTTCATCAGAATCCGTTCAGTACCTTCGACGGTAAACGCGTTTAAGATACAGACAGACAGACAGCAAAGATTTTTTTTTATTTTTGCCTTTTGTATCGTTAACAGAATGCCTTCCAATTAAAAATTTCAAAATATATTCAATGTACAGAATTGACCCTTCAACAGTTTTATTATAAGTATATATTTGTTGCGTTACCTTGTACCATACCATAATATAATTCCCTTTAGTCCCATCGGCCCTCCGTGACAAAACCATATGTCTTAAATTTATGTGAGCGATAAATGGAAGAATACTTCAATATCTCGCGAACTAATGTTAATTATTATTTATTTATGGGAAAAGATGTATATACCTACTATAAGAATATTTATACTATAGGCAACTCTTGAGGGAGTGTGAGTATCTAGTCGATTTTACGCCAACAAAACACAGATTTGCGCTTTCAGTGCATAAAGGACATTGCAAAAATTTGCCCCAGGCTGTCCAAACTTATGCTCATATTTAACTGTTTTATTTAAATATACAATGAATTTTAAACAACTACCCATGTTTCATAGGAATCACTTGAAAATATATCTAAAAAATGAAAATTTCAATCGATTTTTTGTGTTCTGAATCACGTGACCGTCGTCGTAGTATGAAAAGTCAACTTTTTCAACCTTCACAACTTTTTCCTGCGACTGCATAGCTACGTACAACTTTGTTTTTCTGTAAATAGATAAAAATTTTTAAATAAAAATAGAACCGACTCAAAACGCACTAAAAAGTAAAAAATAACTGTGTCATTTAGTTGCTTTAATTTACTTAAGCATATCTATGAAGTCGGTGCCAGCCAAGTTTAAGGAACCTTTATATTACGTAGTAAAGCAGTTTGTGGGTTCTAGGTAACGTCCTTAAAGTAGAAACCTTGGCTGGCACCGACTCCTAGATATGCTTAAGTAAATTAAAGCAACTAAATGACACAGTTATTTTTTACTTTTTAGTGCGTTTTGAATCGGTTCTATTTTTATTTAAAAATTTTTATTTCTTACTTTTGGGTGATTTATCGCCACGTATCGTACTCGTATTATACTGTCATCTATATTTATATACTATCATTATACCGATACCGAGATAAAAACCGAAATCGCTGTAAGCGTGCCTCCAAAATTTGAAGAGTTCCTTCAATTTCCCCAGGATATCATCATCAGATCCTAACATGGTGACAATGGGACCACCTTGGAAGTATGCCCTATCTAATAAAAAAAAGAATTATCAAAATCGGACCACTCTGTAAAAAGTTATGCGTGGTCATACATAAAAAAAAAATACGTGTTGAATTGAGAACCTCCTCCGTTTTTTTTCGTCGGTTAAAAATCTGCACTATTTAATGACATATATATCATTACTGGGCAGCCTGAGGTACACTTTCATACAAGGACATTGCCAAAAATTGTATGGATGTGTACCCCAGGCTGCCCTGTATTTAAATAAAACAGTTGAATATGAGCATAAGTTTGGACAGTCTGGGCATCATCATTGCAAATTTTGGCAATGTCCTTTCTGTTCCTTCCTTTGCCCTCTTTACAGAGCACTCCGCTACCACTACAGGCTAGCCAGGGACTCCTGGGCATTTGGTATTGCATAATTATGGTCATATGTTACTCAGGGATAACGTAGCTCTCTAATGGTGAAAGAATGCTTTCATCACACCTATTCGAAAAGGTCGACTTTGTTCGCCTTTACGTGCGCCCAAAGTTGTTCTTTTTTATCTATAGAACTTTTAGCGATTAAAATAGCTCCATTAATCTGGGTTTTCACCTTTTTTTGTACCGTATAAAAATCGCTACCATTCATACACTGATGCCGTTTAATGCCGCTGACGTATGTCCTGTAATCCGTCACAATTTCTGTAGGCCTCACATACTCGTCCAAAGCAGTTTTCGCATTCTAACGAACCAAGGACACTCTGGCTAGGATATTGCCGTTTCTTCCTCCTACCATTTCACAGTCGATTGCGTACTTCGCCACCATTTCGATTCTTTTATTTTTTTGTTATAAACTTGTTAAAGAATTAAAGATCGCAATAGAATGACGTAATATGTTATAGACTTCTCAACGGCCGTTGTTTACATGTGGTGGCTTCCAGCAAGCCGCTCCCTATAAGACTATAAGTACTCGTACCTATATACCTACATATATGTTTGAGCTGGATAAAAGATTTGGAAAATACCGACCATAGACGATATGGATATTTTTTTAAGAGTGAAAATGAAACATACTTACACTATTTTGCCTTTTCCCAACGGGAAAGAATCAAGCAAAAAAAAATACTTAGACTATGTACTATTAGTTAGACCAAGTATCTATAGATTCGACATGGAAAAAAAATACTGTGAACGAATCAGATGTAGATACGCGAAACCCTTAAAGTTTCACAGCCCCGAGGGGTCCCCTGGCAACCGTCAGGCAAATAATGACAGCTGTCATTATAGCTCCGTCGCTACCCGGGTAGCCGCGGGCCTCAAAGAAGGTTTGAATGTCAGGCCCACAGGGACTAAAGAGTGACAAACAAAGCAGGATGAACGATTTTGCCCTTATCAGAGTATTTATATACTTATATCTTATTTGACTGACTTGCTGTATTTTATGTGAGGCTTGATAAAACATAACATTCATTAATTGTTGGTAAGAAGTTAAGAACCGCCAAAATTAAGATGTGTTAAATAAATTAAGGTGGCAATTGTTTATGCACACTAAATTTAGTCGGATTTCTTTGTTTGCATTCCTTTACGGAGACACTCCTACTAATGGCAATTCTGCTACAACTAAATTAACCTACTCTAAGGTTTAAAATTTAAGTAAGAAAAGAATAGAATAGGACATAAGAGTAATGTTATTCAAGAACTTTTTTTATTAATTACTATAAAACCTTGACTGCAATCACATCTGATGGTAAGTGATGATGCAATCTAAGATGGAAGTGGGCTAACTTATTATAGTTGACGCATTTTAAACTGAGTCGTTGGGCAATAAATTGCACTGACAGTAGGAATGTGCACGCAATGCAATCCGTTATCGATAGCTACTTATCTACCTGCGCACGCGGAGTCGATATTTCAGCTGGCATAGAAAACGGATCACGATGTGATAAGACTGCCTCCATATGATAGACGACTCAGTTTAAAATGCATCGATATAGGCGCTATTCACACCTGAAGTGGAAGCCTTATTACGCTTTATCTAGCTGTCTTGTTAGTCTAACCTATGTAGCTTCGTATCATGAGGTAGGTAGGTACTGGGTAGGTTCAGGGTCGGGCTATAAAATATGGAGCATTGTAAAGAATTTATCAAGTCCACTGCCGGTCTTTTTAGTGACTTCAAAACACAACGACCCTGAGCCGCATGTGCCCAACGGCTCCCTGCGACCCGTTTGATATCATCCTGGTGTGGGGTCCACCACTGCGCTTTCCGGTGCGGGCTGCGGGGTCGCCATTTTAGCACCTTCGGCCCCCAACGTCCATCAGCTATTCGCACCACGTGCCCCGCCCATTGCCACTTCAGTTCTGCGACTCGCTGAGCTATGTCGGTTATTTTGGTTCTTCTGCGCATCTCCTCATTTCTGATTCGATCACGCAGAGATACTCTTTTATAAAAATCAAAGCTCTTTCTTAGTCGAGTTCCATGAAGACTATTATAACGCGCTGGAGTTAGGACCTGACTTCCTGTAAGTACGTAAAGCGACAGAATTGTTGGATAAATAAAGGAAACCTAAAATTGTTTCAACTTATTTATTTATAGAAGTACACCACAAAACCACTATAGCACCAAACATTACTTACAAAATGTACAAAATTGTGCCTGTTAAACATATCTATTGGCACTTATTTAGTTATACGCAAATGTAAGTAAATAGTATACCCTAGGTCTATGCTAGATTTATCACGTGCGGGACATATCGCGATATTTCACCGCTAGTGGGCGACGATGTCCCTTTCTCTATTCGAATTACCTACAGTTTAAATGTGCTTCCCATAGTAGCCACCACGGTCAAACTCACTTCACTTCAAAAATGCCTACCGTACCATCTTTACACTATATCAAGGCATCTTTATACAATATTATATTTTATTACACGTGTCCCGTGCCCAGAGACCATTTCCTCATTGGCCAAAAAAATCAACACCTTTCACACATTTTATTCTAGAAAAAAATGTGGCTCACAACACTTTCACAATTTTGTGATTGTGTATGTATGATAGCATAGTTGAGGATGGCCTTCCGCCTTGCTGCTCACTTGACGGCTTTTATAAAATTACATCAGTCTCTTACTCTATTGCAGTATCAACGTCTTGCTTACATTAGCGACATTTAAAGACATGGAAAAGTATTTTTGAAAAAAAATTTATCACGTCACTTATTCCTGAATTAGTCATACATACTTTGCAGAGTTAAACGGACAGGTTTCATCCATGCCTCTTCTATCAGTTTTGAGTTGGCACCATTCACTTACGATTTGCGTACAACGAATTAAGGCAATTATCTCATACTATATATAAAGGCCATCTACAAACTAAATAGTTTGACATAAATTGTGATTACAGCGTAATTGAGTATTTAAGACTTATTTTTGAGTTTTAGTGTCGAAAACGTAACACCATTTTCTTCTAGTCAGCAAGTTCAAAAATATGAAAAATAGAGATAAAGGTCCTAAAAATATGAGCGATGGCTCATTTGATTCGGAATTACCTCAAGAAAAATGTTTTTGAAGGATTTTGGTGCAGGTTAAAAATTGCAATTGTTGGAAAAAAAAATTGTTAGTTAACAATTGAATAACTTTTTGAAAAATGATGATTAAACTTTTTTTTCTTCAGGGCTCGATTCTTTCAAGTGTTAAGAAGATACTAGAATTTTTAAAAATTTTTAAAATCACTTTTTATGTAATAAAAAAAATATTTTTATTGCTGAACTCTCTTTAGCGGCGGCGCGCGCATACCGCATGAGCCGCGCGGAGTCCTATTTTCAACGTCTAATTAAAATTATAAATAATGGAGATAGAGTTCCGGGAGCTAGGACTTTTTTATTGGAAATTTTCTCCTCTTTCACGAACTTTTTTCAAAATTGTTTAAATGTTAATATTTTTTAAGTTATTAACAAAATTTTCACGTTTTTTAACTTGTTGACTAGACAATTCGTCAACGGTGTAAGCAAACTTGTGTTCTACGTGCGTCTCTATACATGAAGTAACAATGAAAATCTATTTATAGGTAGAGGTTGTGGCTTAAGTACCTACCCATTAAAAACGATACCAAAACAAAACTAGGTCTCGATTAATTTAGGATAGCATAAGTAGTTAAGGAGAAAAATCTCACGGTAAATCAAATCACGTTATAAAGATATTACTATTGATCGGACGTAGGACGCAAGTCTGCTCGATTTTGTTGGAATATCTGCCACCACGTAACAAAAAAAAATCTCCTATATATTAAATTTTGAGAATGCACACGCGATTAATTAGCATAATAATAAATTACATTCATAAATATTTTATTTCTGTACATATTTATGTCATGGCCGCCATATCTTTAATTTCAATTTGATCTAAAGTAGAAACACTTAATAGAAGAGGTACGTTATTATCATTACGTATTCAAATAATTATTTTGGATTAGCGTGAAGAATTAACCTTTATTTTTAAGTGAAAATAAATAACCCAACAATCCAAAGTATGAGTTTATATTAATGAGTTTCTTATAGATAGAAAATATTTCTCCAGACTGATTTTTAATTCTCCTACAACACATCTCGTGTTTTTCAAATAAAAGCCATTTTAGCTTTTGGTTTCATTAAATTAGTTTCGGCAGTATTTGTAAATATCTTTTACCTGGCATTTGTACGCATTAATACATTAGCTTGAATTGCAAGAAACGTGATTTGTCATAAAATGACATCTATTCACAGCATTTATTCACAGATTGATGCATAAATTAAAATTATTATTACGCATAATTAAAAGTGCATAAATTAAATTTATTATTAAAAGGTTAGAACCCAGAGCCAAGTTAGTTGTTAAAAAATATACAAGTATAATGTATTGAGGTTGAGATGTCAGGTAAAAATAATCACAAGTATTAAAATATCTATGATAAAAATAAATTAGATATATGTGTTTATACAATTAGTATACAATATTAACTATTAGTAATTAATATAACAATAAATAATTTCAATAATGTTTGTCATTTAAAGCGATCTTATACAATAATTTATTATGATTTATGTACCAACTATACAAACTTTTCGCCGATGGTTGTAAAACCCATAGATTAAAGACTACTAGATGGAGTCATAACGCGGCTGTAGGTTCAAGAGCGTGACAGACTTATTTCATTCGGCCTTTATTAGAAAGTGACACAAGATTATTTTTTGTCCCTTTCAGCGTGTTCGTTTTTATTGTTTGTCAAGAGTGGAGTTTGTGACAAGCAAGGGACATATCTGAGCAATTATTAGCTTTTTATTAAATTTGCTGATAAATAATATAACTTTGCGGTTACGATATTAATTTAAACGTTATCGTGCTATGGTGGGTTGTAATATTTTCGGCTGCAACAGTCGCAGCGAACAGAAAATCGAAGGAATTACGTTTCATACGTAAGTAGGCATAAACTTCATTGATTGATGATTTAAAGCTTTGATATGTTATTTTTTAGCAAATTTCATGTATTATGCGTTTACTAAACTATCTTATATAAAGTAATATTTCGTATTTTACGATATTTTAAAACATAACGTTTTATGATGTACTTTAAATGTTGACATGTCATGTCAATAAGGCTGATTTGCTGTCTCACGAGTGGACACGCTATGGGCTCTATCTAGTTGTCTTTAATCTATGGCAAAACCAGTATCATGCGACACTACTGACCTGTCAACACAGTTTAGGGAATAGCATTCAACTCGATGATCTTAATAGATAATAATAAATCTTTAATCATTTTTACACACAATTTCATCGATTATTTATCCATATTTCCCAAAATTAACTCTAGATGGTCAACATTAGATCTACATTTAGCGTGGACAGTAAAAAAAATTACATTACAAAAACAAGTACCTACATACTGTGTACTTAATATATTAAGAAACTAATACACAAAAGCTTTACAAGCCTTCATACTACTGTTACAAAAGCGAAAGTAGTGTGTGTGTTTGTAACTTTTTCACGACTAAACGGCTGGAGCGATTTTAATAACATTTGACATGGAGTTAGCTGACACACTGGATTAAAACACAAGTTACATTTTTGGTACATAGATTGTCATACTATCTGTAAATAGTAAATGTCATATGTCATAGTTATGTCAATCAGTTGTCACTGTCACTTGTCACTTGTCTCTTGTTTTTGTGTTGCACATAAGTATAAGTTGTCAATTAATAAAACAAAATCGATACGCATCTGATGTTTTAATGAAACCCCAAAACATTACAATTTTATCCCAAAATTCCTACGGGAACAAGAAATAACACGGGCTTTTTTGTCCCTTTCAGCGTGTTCGTTTTTATTATTTGTCAAGAGTAATTTATACGTACCTACTTAATTTCTGTATATTAATTTTTGATATTTCGTTATCATGGTGGGTTGTAATATTTTCCAACAGCCGAGTACCTAGTGACGTAAACTTCATTGATTGATGATTTAAAGCTCTGTATTATGTGTTTACTAAACTATATTATATAAAGTAATATTTCGTATTTTACGATATTTTAAAACATAACCTTTTATGAGGTACTCCAATGTTGGCAGTCACGTCAATAGGCTGATTTGCTGTCTCACGAGGGGACTAACTAGCCACGACCAAAGCCTCCAGCAATCAGACCGAGATTAATTGTATATTATTTTGATATCATTATCAGCCGATTACCTAGTGCCGTAATAAGCCTTTTACGCGCCCCGTGCTCCAATGCTTGGCGGTAAGGCTTGGTCATTAGGGTACTAACTAGCCACGGCCAAAGCCTCCATCAATCAGACCGTGCTCAATGGGCTTGCGTATTATAAATCCACTGTATATACCACTACGCTAGTTACATAGTAGGTAACTTGTTAAGTAGTGTGTGTTGGCCTCGCCTTATACCGTTTAATCCGGGTTGGTTTTCCTAACCATGCGGCATCTTTCTTTTGCGTCATCATTTGAAAGGCCTATTTCTTCCATGTCCTTACGAAGCATGTTGTCGGCGGTCTACCTTTCCCCATCATCTTCATATCCATGGAAATACACTTACACCACATGATCGTCCGGTCTTCGCATCACATTGCCATACCATCGCAGCCTATACTCTGACTCTCTGAATATCACAGGGAGCTTCTAAGTCGCAAAAATAGCAGTCTGGAAGAGTGCCTCCCGACCACGCATTTCAGTCGTGTGGAGTTTTTGTTCTGTTTGGGTAACTTGGTGGTGGTGTTTACCCTCTGTTATTTACCCTCTGTTATTTACGATTACTTGTAACTGATTCTGAGAAGCCGTGCTAAGTCTAAATTGACAGGAAAGTAGTGCTGACCTTTTTTATATGCGCAAAATGGGAATTGTCATTTTACATTACAGATTTGTATAACCATATTTCTAGTTTTCACTCCTAACTTTTAATGTTTATGTAGGTTTATCTATTGACTTATAATAGAATTTTTATATAATTATGTACATATAATATGTAATGTCATATTGTGCAATATTAATAAGCGAAATAAAATTTAAATTGTGATTAAAATGGCAGTCAAATGTACAAATTCAAATTATTATATTATTTAGTGTTTTTGTTATAAATATTAATTATACTAATATTAGGTACAAGTACATTTCTCACTTAGGTTTAAATTAAGAAATATTACAATAGTTATTAAATTAGTATTACCTAATTGTTACTACGAAGCACTGTACAAATATCTATCTAATATAGTCGATACCTACATCTATAACAATTTATTACTATTTACAACACATCTACACTAACATTAATACTGGGCCCCGATTCTGTATAGTATTACCATAGTCATAGTTACATCTAAATACATTTTACAAGGTCAATTTTAACTTTCAGCAGCGCTCGAATGCCATCGAGTATCGGGAGCCCAGAGTCGCGTACTACATCGGTCTGTAACAAAAACATTTTCGAGCTATCTAAGCATTTAGATTTCACAAATCGAGTTTTGTGCGAGCGGCAGACACCAGCGGCGTACAAAGCCTTTATACGATAATTCCATCCTCCTCGAGGAGTTCATTTGTTTCAAACTAGAGGCAGGCGTGGGGATTGTGTGAACACCAGCGCGGCCACAGAGGCGCCGCTTGAATGCCTTTGGCCAGGAGGCGCGTCCGTTGCGTGTCCAACCTTAAGTAAACGTCCGCCGTGGCGCCCTCCGCGCGGTCGGACCACAGGCGCTCGGCCAGCGCGGCGGTGCGCGGCCACACGCGCGCGTCCAGCCCGCCCGCGCCTAGCTGCTCGGTCCACTGGCACGCCGCGCCGCCGTCCACCCGCCACGGCTCCACGCCCGCCGTCAGCCCCGGCATCTCCTCGATCCACGGCCGGTGCTCGTAGATCTGCTGCCACGAGCGGTAGGGCCCGCAGTGCCCGTCCGAGCTATCGCGCCACGAACCGAACCCGCAGTCCAAATACCACGCGTCCACGTGCGATAGGATCGAGCGGTATCCCGCATCTAGCACCGCCCGGGACTCCGGCCACCGCGACGAGCCCCATATCTGCACTCCGAAATGTTTCTTGTCGAGGCGCTCGAGGTACGGCGTGTGCGTGAGGCGCGACGACCACAGCAGCGTCAGCTCCGGCAGCTTCCCGCCGTTGGCGCGCTCGAGCGCACGCATCGCGCGCTTCGTGAAGTCGAACCACAGCTCCATAGGGTCCGTGTCGTTGAAATGTTGCGCCCAACAACGTTCCGACACCTCGTCGCCGCCCAGGTGGAATATGTCGTCGACTCCCGTCAGCTGGATAATCTCGGCGTAAACGCGTTCCAGGATAGCGTAGACGTTGGGGTTTCGCGGGTTCAGCTGACCGCAAGGCGGCTCGCCGCAGTATGTACTCCAGGGCTCCACTTCGACGCAATGCGCCAGGTGACCTAGGCCGGCGACCGGGCCCCAGGTCCACGCCCTGCCGACGTGGGCCGGCGCGTCTACTTCGATTAGGACCCGGATTCCGCGTAACCTGGCTCTGCGAACTATAGTCCTCACATCGTCGGTCGTGTACACGGCACCCGGGCCGTACGCGCCGTGCTGTGCCAGCTGCGGCGCACTGTTCAGCCTCAAAGGAAACGATTGGGAATCACTGACGTGCCAATGAAACGTGTTCAGTTTACATGCACCCATCGCATCGATCGTCCGCAGGATGTCACTCACTGGAAAGTAGTTTCGCGCGGTGTCCAACAAGAGTCCTCGATATCTGAATCGCGGTCCGTCTTCCACGGTAGCCGCCTCGAGGATCAAAAGCGACGCAGCGTAAGGGTCGAGCCAGACGAGCTGCGACAGCGTTTCGAAACCGTGACGCGCGCCGATGAACGACCTTGCGGCGATGTCGACCACCAGCGCCTGGGCGACGGGGCGGAGCGTCAGTTTGTAGGTTTCATCAGTATCCTGCCGCATGCGGGGATCCGCGGTGCCGTTGACAGTGACTCTGACTACGACATCGTGGGGAGTTCCTGTACTCGATCGTCGGTTGTCCAAGCCGGCATTTCTTTCGAGAGCTTTTAAGTCTTCGACCATTAAATTGAAGGCATCGGCGAGATGGTCCTTAATTTCTCGAGAAGGAGACGCCACCACTTGTAAAGAGAACCCTTGAGCCCGCACGTGGGCTGCGGCGGTGGCCAGGCTGACGGGGCCGGTGGGCTGCGGCCACAGCTGGGTGGACGCGCACAGCATGTTGCACGTAGGAAGGGACTGCAGTACCGGTGTCTCCGTGGCGAGGAACCTCTCGCAGCGGTCGTTTCGGCAAATCCACGACCATTGTGGTGCAACATTTCTGAAAATTAAACGAGTATTTATTATATTAAAGTCGTGTAACATCTTGGTTTCCCAGGTCAGCTCAATTTTTTTTTATTTTAGAAATTAAGTTTGTTCTGTTTAAGGTATGGCTATTTGTAGGATCCTTTAGAGTGCATCAATAATTAACATCAAGCTAAGATAGCAGTCAGTAAACGTACTTACATTACAAAACGTTTTAAATTTAACGTATCTAGTAAAGTTTATTACAGATCAGCTTTGCTCTTTTATTGGCGGCGATTTTTTTTATGATTCTAAGGGACAGGGTCTGACAACACAAATTTCTTAAGAAGGCGGTACTGCTACCGAGAATTTTCTAAAATGAAATGCTCAATATTTCATAGCCTGGTCCAGTACATGAACATAGGTCCTCATGATCCGAAATCGAATGGGCTAATTATTACTGTATAAACGGGCAGTTGCAAGACTGTTTATTTTTTTGTCAAGTATTCTCGCATATAAAGTTAGCAAGGGCATGTGCGTTATCTTGCTGGCACCAGTACAGCAGAAGTGTTCGCCCGCGGCTTTTATTATGCATCTTGATCGAGTCTACGACGACTACTACGATGTAGAGCACGGGGGTCGGTGTGCGAAGTCGTCGGTCTGCTGGTGCCGGCAGTAGTAGCGCGCGCCGCAGCCGCCCCACGTGGAAGAAGTGCGCCCCGCCGATTTGCCCCACGACTTCATAACGTTTCTTGATCGAGTACTTACGCGTATAGAGAGTGCAGGGGCCGGTGCGCAGAGTTGTCGGCCTGCTGGCGCCAGTACAGCAGCGCGGCAGCAGTGCAGGCGGCAGCGGCCAGCAGCAGTAGCGCGCGCCGCAGCCGCCCTACGCGCGAGAAGTGCGCCCCGGCGCTCCGCCCCAGCGCTTCGCCCCACGACTTCATCTTCTAACGTTTGCCCTCCAACTGGAATATGACAAATTTTATATTTAAAAATAAATAAGATAACTTGAGCGGGTTTAATTATTGTTCATTAGTGATCGCTACAGAATCAAAGATTTCATTATAAGCCCGCTAATCACTATTGGAGAGACGTAGTAGTTTTAAAATATTCCTCTTTTTTAAACCGACGAAAAAAAACGGACCAGTACGTCACGCATAACTTTTTACAGAGTCGTCCGATTTTGATTATACTTTTTTTTTTAATTAGAAAGGGCACACATCCGAAATGGTCCCCCATCATGATGACGATATTCTGGAAAAATTGAAGGAACTCTTCAAATCTTATAGGCACACTTGCAACGATTTCAGTTTTTGTGTGTCGGTAACTTTTTAGCTACGAGTGCCATATAATTTACTATATGGCACTTGTAGCCAATAGTATACTAGAGAGTATAATAGTAATAGAGTAGGTTACGTGTCGATAAATCAGTAAAAAGTGAGAAATAAAACTTTTTGGCAAAAAAAATTTAACCGACTCAAAACGCACAAAAATTAAAAAAATAACTGCGTCATTTAGTTGCTTTAATTTACTTAAGCATATCTATGAAGTCGGTGCCTGATAAGGCTTCTACTTTAAGGACCTAGAACCCTAAACTTGGCTGGCACAGACTTCGTACATATGTATAAGTAAATTAAAGCAACTAAATAACGCAGTTACTTTTTCATTTTTAGTGCGTTTTGAGTCGGTTCAATTTTTTTGCTAAAAAGTGTTTTATACCAGAGAGTCATATTATAGGAAATCGAAAGCATGAGCCCTGTAAGCCTATACCATTGCAACCAAAAAGAGAGCGATATTTTCGATTTTGCCGTTATTGGTTAAACATATTGTCTCCTTCTCTACACCAGATGTGTCTATTGACATATCCTAGGCCTACTAAAGTGGCCAGTAAGCAGGGTTGTGATTACGAATAATAATATTTCGAAATAAACAGCATAAAAATGTCACCCGTACTCCTGTACATAAACATCGTTAGGCGCCACGCAGTGACAGGAAAAACACGTGAAAATGGCTTTGAAACAAATATAAGCTAAAAAGTGCTCTAAGTGACGCTTCTAGGTCACCGGGACTATTTGATTTTATAATAAATTTACTTTGCCCCGCGGTTTTACCCACGAGGTTACCGTTCCCATTTAATCCAGGGTATAATTTATCTTTAATCTAAATTTCAGCTAAATTTAAACACCTTTTAAAGTCCGAATCACATAAATTGGCAATAAAGGGCGCTGAACCCTCGAAAGTTGCTAAGAGTAAAAGAGTAGACAAACAACTATAATTATATCTCTCTCTTCTATATGAAATCATTGCGTGAGTCTCACTCCTAAATAATAAGCTTTAACGCTTTTTATTGTCAATATATATGGTTCTAGTATAGTGCGACTAGCGAACGTCTATAAGCCTTCTTTCGGATAAAAAAAACAGAAATGATATCATCTGTTAGACGTCCACTAAACAATTCACAAGTCTACTGTTAGTAAAAATAGGCAAGACGTTCACATCTATTTCTGCTGCAGACAAGGGTGGCCTAGATGTTGCTATTACGTCACCGTTGACCCCTCCCCCACCGACTCCAGCTTTTTGGTTTATAAACTTCTTAGTGTATCTAATATTTATTTTTAAACCGGCTTATGCTTTTAGCAAATTGAATAATGAATTACAGCAACTGTACTCTCTAATGTAATTAGAAGTAGAAAATCGACGTATTATTTTAAAATTACTTATATTTTCTTGTTCAGCCTAACATAGGTATTTTTTCCATTTACAGTACAATAAGCGTATCAATGTCTTATGAAGATACTAAGGTATTTGAGTTGAGGATTTTTTATTTGACAGTTCGATAAAAAGTTACCTATGTCCTCTTTCAGGCTCTACACTATCTCTGTACCAAATTTTATTTAAATCGGTTCAGTAGGTTAGGCATGATTAAGTAATAACAGTTACTACCGCATTTATAACATGAGTATAGATTATGCGTAATGAATAATGGCAATACAAAGCAAATCAGACAGGAAAATAACCTTATAAAATTTAAAAATGCTCTATATAAATTTCTTACGGACAATACATACATTTTGTGACAGAAATGAGTACTTTTCTTTTTAACATAAATCTTAAATCAAATGTGTAATTTAATTTAATTTTGTCTTTTATTGAATGTATTTTTGTGATTATATTAATCTTAAATGTTTATGAAAATGTTTCAAAACTTATAATGTTAATAATTTGCATGCCCAATGGGTGTGATACAGTAGGCTTAAAACTAGTTATTTAAGACCATTGAAAAACCCTGTATCAGCAAATAATAAATGATTATGAATTTTCGCAAAGTAAGGCTTTTAATACAATATTGGTAGCTTGCAGATGCAGATGTAGTAAGACTTTAGCTTCAGCTTTAATTTAACTATAAATGCAACTGGATCCTAACTGTCAATACTTCGCAATACTAATGTCCAGTCTTAATAAACCACAATAGTTATATTAAGCGGCCGGGCGGGGGTCATCGACCTCGGTGGGTATTTCTATTACAAAAGGTGCATTTAACTGAATTACTTTCTATTCAGGGAGCGTCCCATTATTCGCCGTTTTATTCATTCATTGCGTCAATGCAATTGAAACGTTGCGAAATGCGAACAATTTTGTATGAGAGATATGTTTTAAATCATACCACGATAACCACAGAAATCTTATAGTAAGGAGGCTATGCATTTTCTATAGTCTGTAAAAACATGCATCGATCGAAAATTTCGTCGATCATCACACCTTTAATTCGACTTTCAGTCCAACGAGACAAATGTGATGCGATTTCTGTTAGGTACATCTGCTGTACATTGGCTTCAACACTGACGTGGAATTTGGAGAATTGTTTTTCAGATTTCATCGCATCGCAGTAGCTCTATTATGTTAGGGCCTCGTTGATCCTAAGTATCTTCAAGGATCACGTGATATTTCTGCTAACTTTATAAGAAATCTCAGGTAAAAATTCTTAGTCCGGTGGTAGGAAGTGCAGTGCACCCGTATCTAAGAATGCACATTAAATTGTGGCTCCCAGTCATTAGTATTATAGATAGCGTAACAAAACAGCCCAAGAGGAAATTTTTGGAAATATTGGGGACGTTTAGGACAACCTCATCAATTATTTAAAAAATGTCGAAAAGGTTTCATGCTTTGCTTTGGCTATGTTCATTTGTTGCGTTGGAGTAGGTATTTCCAAAACTTCCCTCTTGACTAATAGTACTACAAAAATGTTACTAAAGAGTACAGAAGAACTTAAGAAGAGAAGAGGTAACTTTATCACCCTAAGTTCAACATTCTACTTATTGGATCAACGTGTTGGGTCCAAGCTACATATAATCTAAAAATAACGAAGCCTGACATTGTAGGATGATAATGATGATGATGATGATGATGATGATAATGATGATGATGATGATCATAATGATGATGATGACGAATAATAGATTACTTTAAGAATATCGTAATAAAAAGAATACTAAATTAAATAATTGCATATGCATGTAAATGATTGTAATATTTTTTACTTCATAATTAAAGTTTTATGATAACAGAATAGATAAAATGCTGTATATAGCAGCATTGCCTAAGTTGGAAAGGCCGATATGGAATTGTACTGTATTATTCATTTGTTAATATTCTATAGTGCTTCTAATGTAATGGTATTTCTAACATTATTGATAAAGTTAAGACACTATTACTACATAATATAAAACTAAGTTCCCCGCCGCGTTTGTCCGTTTGTTAAACGTTTGAAAACGATCGTCTTCCTAGAAATGGACATAAGTTAGTCATATTAGCTTATCGCTTCCGAAAAGTACAAAAATCTTTCGTAGCATCACACTTAATATTGTAAAATTGATAATATTATAAAAAGACCAATTCAGTTTTAGATCTGCCATTGCATAACTTTTTTAACAATGTATTAAAATTCACTAAAAAGTAAAAAATAACTGAGTTAGGGTTATTATACTATTTATGAATTTTTAAAGGAACATTTATGTTCAAAGACAATTGGATCGGCTTTCAACTTCACACGGGAAGTGAAATAAATAACTTTATGTAACAACACACTTAATATTGTAAAATTGATAATATTATAAAAAGAGCAACTGTTTGAAGAGTTCCTTCTTGCCGGATCTCCTCACCAGATCCTAACATGAGGACAATGGGACAGGGTCTGCCCTTTCCGAGAATTATCAAAATCGGAGGACACTGTAAAAAGTGATGCGTGGTCATAAAAAAAAAAAAAACAAAAAAAAAAAAAACAAATATACGTGTCGAATTGAGAACCTCCTCCTTGTAATAAACATTCTTGAATAATTTTGAATTTTTATTACTACACAATATAAAACTAAGTTCCCCACTGCGTTTGTTTGTTTGTTTGATAAACTTAAAGACTGCTTAACGGATTTTCAGGTGGTTTTCACCAATTGATAGAGTGATTCCTGAGGAAGGTTTTAGTATATACTAATTTATTAAGATTTTGGGTAAATTAGCTTAAATATAAGGATAATTGTTTTAAGTGTCAGATCGCGAGGAAGATTTCATTGAAAACTCTGCAATGTACCAAAGAATTATTCACTTTTATTAGGACTAAAGTCCGCGATGGCATATCTTTTAAAGATAGCTTGCCATGTTTTACACATTTTTTTTGCTATTTAAAAAAACGCGATTTTTTTTTGAAGATTACAATACATTTTTTTTCTCACGGGCGAAATCGCGGACGTGTGCTAGTAAACAAATATTTTACAGTCTTTTATTCTAATCTAAATACCTACCTACTAGATGTCCGAAACATGTTCGTGAGGAACGACGTGGAGCTTAACCTTGGTAAATTAAACCAACGATTCGTTTTCTTCTTTTCTGTATAAAAACTGCTTCTAAATTAGTAGCTTTTTTGAGATCATATTTCATCATCATTATTTATCAGCCTATTTTCGATGACACACAGAGCCAGGTTTCTCTTTAATACGAGTTAAGTAACATCATGACCTTAAATCCGCATACCTGCATTAGAGTAGTGGGTCTAAACTACATATTTTATCACCTACAAGGATGGAGGCCTGCCCCTTTATAGTCCAGTCATTTTAGCTATTTTAAACCTCAATCTGCGGAAAAATTCCTAGTGAGCTGAATTTGGGTGTACTAGGGTGGATACTAGGAGCAATAGGGTGTACGCCTTGGTATACAATACCGTATATGAGTGCATTCTAATCTCTTAAATTTCTCCGAAAACGGTTAATTCTACAGAAAAATGCAAGAGACATTTTTTGTAGACAATTTCACGACAAACAATTTTTATAATGACCTTTATTGACCTCTGAGCAATAGATCGCGAGATATTTTCGAAAAACTGATTTTCTTGACCTTTTGACCTTTATAACTTTTATAGCCGGCACGATATCAATGTCCATTTTTCACATCTTCACTACAATGCCATAATAAAGATGTGTACAAAAATTCAGCTCACTAGGAATTTTTCCGCAGATAAAACCTTAAATAACTGGACTATTACTGGCTGTTAATAGGCCGATAATGATGATGCCTAGTTTTTAAAATAAAAAAAAAATGCCACTAAAAAGAATAGGCAACTTGCAACTTTTCCATTAATACGCTGCTGTTAATGGAACAGTTGCAAAATGTCCGCTTTGTAAATATTTTCGCACAAAAGAGATTTAACACAATATCCTAAGTAAACCGTTCTGTTAACCGAGTTTGCGTTTGAATACAACCCACAACAGTATTGGAACAAGGGAACAAGAAAGGAGAGTCTGTGACCGAGCTAATATTAGTAAATATTAGTTCATCACCTGTAACGATGTTTGTATTACCCGACAGTGTGCGATTTAAATACGTCTTTATGTTTAAAGTACCTTGGCCTTACTAGAAGTGCAGTAAGCTCCATATTGGAACGAGTGTCCGAAGCTGCTCTAGTAGAGTCCTTCCGAATTTGGCTGAGCAGGGAAAATAACTTAAACAGAGGAGGTGAGTGTTGACGCGCGTCACTAAGGGTACCGTTAAACCTACACCCGTGTCACAAGTCTCGGGCTCTGTTCGGAGTTCTTCTCTCAGCCACGCGATGGACCCGGCAACCGCACGGTGAATCCATGGAATGCTAAGATATTCGTCTCTTTGATAGAGAGGTAGAGACAAAGACAAAAATGGAGTTATAAAACAGCGTGACACATTATACCTACCTACCTACAGTAATAAATAATTAGAAAAATAAGGCCACTAAAAATTATACATAGATAATAATAAAAAGAAGAATAGAATATAAAAACTTAAACATAGGTACATAAGGATAACAAAAATTAAAAAAATCTGAATAAAAAATCACAATTCAATGAAATTCATGTGTGTGTGCGTGTGCATGCGTCTGTGGCCGTGTTCGCGTTTGTGTGTCAGTTTAAAGTCGTTGTCCCTTAACTTGACATTAACATGACAATACCCTAGCATAGAACTGAGTTTGTCCTGAAACCTGGATATGAAGTTTTGGGGCTAAATTAACCCCTAGCTAATACTTCAAAGTTAGTAAGAAATAGTTTAATACTCGTAACTACGTGCGCACCGCAATGAAGTTTTTGTATTTCAGTCAACAAATGAAAAAAAACTTTCCTCGAAGAAAGTCAGGTACTAAATAATGTAAATGCTTTCGGCAGCCTATCAGGAAACAAACTGTCGCCGCCCTGCGAGCCGGGTTATATTAAGTATTTGTGTGGGTATCCTGCTATACAATTCATATGCAATTCAAGCTAAAGTGTCTGATCTTGTTCAGGATTAAGGTGGAGGTTGCTATCGAAAAACCAATAACGAGATTTTTACGGCTCAATATTATTATCTTATTTGGACAACACTTCTTTATTAGCCGATGGACGTCCACAACTGGACATAGGCCTTTTTTGGGAATTAAAAACACGATTACGTTGGATGTGGTCAGTCAACCTAGTGGTGGTTCGACCAATACTGCATTTTCCGGTGCGCGATCGTCATTCTAGCACATTGGGTCCTCTACGTCCGTATTATTCATAACTAGGGGACGCCAGCGACTTTGTCCGCGTTGAATTAAAACTAAAAGTACTAAAATGAAAAAAAGCCTAAATATCAGAAAATGAGAGTCTGAAAGTTTCGTCTAAATTGGTCTAGCTGTTTTAGAGATTAGCTGGAACAAACAGATAGTCAGACAGATAGAGAAAATAAAAAAAAATAATTTAAAAATTTGGTTGTATCTTGAAAAATTAAGAACTTTTCATACAAACTTTCAACCCTAATTTAGCCCTAAAGGGGGGAAATTTTAAAAATTATTAAATATCATTATGTTTTATATTTATACAGTAGTTTGTGTATCGATTTTTATAAACATAACTTCAAAAATGAAGGAGTTTCCATACAAACTTTCAACCCCTATTTCTACCTATTTTTTTTGACAAGTGTTTATCATCTCATGGGAAAAATTATCTGCCTTTCGTCTTTTGTTACATCACAGAGAAATATGCGTACAGATAATAAAATATTTAATCTAGGAAAAGGTCCAGGTCTTAAAAAATTTATTGCTGATATCCCGAATATAGTAAAATTACTAATGCACTAGTCGTGCCAGTCGTAAATAATCCTTCATCTTAAATTTGCCACTAAATATAGTAATAAATTCTACTATAATTCCAACACGTATATTATTTAATAACATAGATAGATCTAAAATTGTTTCAATTATTCAGACCCTACTGATTTCAAGCACAAAGCGTGTCTCTATATAAATATCGAGTAAATATTACCTACCTATGCACCTCTTTTCAAAAAGTATTTTTAGATCCTAAAGTGGTCATTAATTGCTACATAATGTGTAAATCTAGGATAAGTGCTTTTAAAACACACTTTCATGTCATTTTACAATTATATTATTTTACATTTTATAATTATAAAGGTTGGAGGCGATGTCGCAACCAAACCAAACGAAGTAATTTCAATTAAAATTGTCGCAATCTAACATTAGTTAAGTATTTCAAGATAATACAGTAATAAAATAAATAAAGATTCTTCTTGCCTGAGTACCTCCAGGGACATGGCAAAAATAAAAGTTTGTAGTCTCTTGTTTATTAATTATTGGTGATGATCTTTGTTTCATTAAAATTTTAATGTAAACTATTTTAATGTAAAATGGTACCTGAATTTCCAAGGCTTCACAAAAAAAAAAACAATTTGCAGTCGGAGAGCTTAGTCAATATTATTATTTAATATTGCGTCGAGAAAAAGTATTTCAGTTTTTCTAAACTTAGAATATTAAGTATTCAAGGCAACTTGTTACAAAGTTTTCCCGTCAATGAAATGCACCGACTAAATATAATATTAATAAGGAACTTTAAGGAGGTCAAGTCATACTAAATTTTCCTTGTTTCAACTTACCAAATGGATAATCGAAAGTTTGTTTTAACGGACTTATTTAATGAAGACTCTGTTTTAGACTCGGCTTTATGTATATTTATTTACTCTAACATATTATACCAACATACACATTTGTTGATCCGCTATTTGTTCAAAAACTACTGATTTTACTACTTATTAATTCCGATACTCATCCTTACGCTGTTTATTGTAATCAACAGCGTACAGTTAGAAATACATACTTTTACAAATACTTACATAATATTATAAAGGATGGATTTAGGATTGGATTTGTTACTTTTTAACGCTAATTGATGATTGAATTGGTTTTGATGGAACTTCACAATAATATAGCTTAGCTTAAGGGAATAAGAACTACGTGGGTGAAACTGTGGGCGTCCTTTAGAAATAATATAACTACTTTGTAGATCCACTAGCAGTCGCCCACGTAAAACCTCTTGGGTACCCTTTTAATTTTAAAGACAGACTTTTCATATAAAGTGTGCTCTTTCCCCGCTACCCCTCTCAATTTAATTTTTTTATAGTTTCCCGTGAAGCAATACATCATTGTACGATAAAACATTGTACGATATTACAGTACAATAACATTAACAATATATATTTATGGCAAGCTGATGTGTTTGCTTTTGATAGTCTATTTCACTTTTGAGTCTAGCTTTCATAATAAACAAAATAATTTACTATCCGACATGCAGATCTAGAGATAAGCCGTTTAAACAAACGAACAAACTTTTTCGTATATTATATAAATATGGTCTGCCATTCCAAACAAATTGAAAGAAAAGATCAAAGATCGAATTCTCAAAAATATCAGTACCAAAATGTTGATTCCTATTCAGTACGTATAACATAACACGGAGGAGGTCCACTTAACTTGGACGATATGGCAGCATTGTCATGTTTTTTTTAAATTTTGTAATATCTCCGAAACTATTTATCTAATTAACATACTGTAAAGGGCAAATCTTATCTCTATAATATCCTAGTGATCATTAAATAATTTAATTTGACAAGGATTTAAGTTTAGTTCTATAAATACAAAAAGTTATATATCTGCCAAAATATAAAAGATATATATATGCTATCGCGGATTTTTTGTAGAACTTTTTGAGATGCATAAAGTTTTCATACAATGTTTTCAATCATATAATAATAAATTTCACAGTCCGACTCGCGCGACAAAAACTGTGATAACTCGGGTAATATATACAATACAAATATAAAATATAGCCTATGACACTCACCGATAACGTAGCATTCTACTGGTGAAGGAATTTTTAAAATTGGATTAGTAGTTCCGAAGATTAGCCTCGACAGAACTTTATTTAGAAAGTTACAAACTTTACCTATTCATAATATTACTATAGATATACTTAGAGGCCACGATCCCGATGACGTCGGTACCGAAATTGTGCTTTTGATATCCAGTATACGGCCTGTAATGCCATTTATTTATTCTTGTGGTATTATGGTGTCACATACCCGTGCCTCGGAGAACACATTAAGTCGTCGATTTCGGCCATTATTAACAACTGATAGTAATTTTTACAAAGTCAAACATTATCACTTAAGCCAATCCTTATTGGAGCTGTGTGTTGGGTCTGAGTCTAATATCCCCTCTCCAATAAGTACGGAGGGGTGGGCGATGGGTTATTAATATGACTTTTTTACCAGGCGAGTATGAGAAATTGAGAACTAATGAGAAATTAATGAGACAATGATCGCTGACGTGTCTCTATGACGCGCGTCCGTCACATGGTCAGTCACTGGGGAACACGCTCGCTGTGAGAAATGTGGGCTGTACGCGCCGCGATCTAAAATATTAAGTATTGGGTCGCGTTCAGTAAATAACTGTTCCGTGTTGTAAATAAACACAGGGTGTTATGTGTCCTTGACCCGATGTGCATGTATCAATGCATTGTAGTTTCACCCGACGTTAATCTTTATTTCATTAATAAATTGTGAAATAATTTATAAGAAAAAACAAACAAAAAATTAAAAATAAGTTTTGGAAAACTCCAACAAAATCAATCGGTAGGATTTAGGTAAACAATTTTTTTTTGTATTTAACTACGTTTTTCAATTAAAAATAATAATTAATTTATTTTCATTTAACACGTTCATTTGTACGATTCAATAATTAATTTCACGAATTTTTACAACGCAGGTATAAGATCAAGCAAAAATATCTTTACACTACGCCGTAGACATTTTCTACGCCGTAGCAAATATGCTCAGTTTGGTGCTACGACGTTTAACTGTAGAACTTTCATAGTTTTCTTGGAATTGTATAAGTAGGTCGTTTATAGCACTTATAAAGACCTAGTACCTAACTGATCGATGATGGTGAATTAATAACGAGCGCTGGCGCTTGTAAGACCACGTACGGTTTTATGTGACGCTACGTGTACTGCCCTGGTGCCTTTTTATGTGTAAGTTATACTACCTTATTAGGTACTTAGTGATCCATATTAAGTAGCAAAGAAATTGGATGATCGCGACTTCGTCCGAGTTATTTTTTCTTAGATTTTATCGCCCGTGAGAAAATAATTTTATTGCAAACTTTCAAAGACACCAAAATTATGTTATCATTTTTTGGACATAGAATGGGTATGGTAAGCTTATCTTAAAATATATAATTATAAGTAAAGATATACCCTTGCGGAGTTTTGTAGTACTTCTTACTTTAGTCACTTTAGTCACCCTAACGACAAATGATATGGTGTTACGCCAGTTCTTTCTATTTGCAGCCGCGCAAATGGCAGTTGAGTTGGACGCGTCTTCTGCCTCCTTTACTTGGTCCCTCCATTGTATTTTATAGTACTAATGAAGAGGAATAATCGCAGGTGGGTTTTTTTGATAAAAGCTCCCAGGCGTTTGAGCTTTTGCTAAATTGATTACAACTATTATCCTCATATTTCAGCTAACTTAACCAAAATCTTGAAAAATTACACCCCTCAACGTTCCTCATGAATTGTACATCTATCTATATATATAAAAATTGCATGAAAATGTATGTATTTATCGCAAACATACAGAAAGACAGACAAACGGAGTGCAGAACTTTGTTTTACAATATTTTATTATTATATACTTTGAGTAAATTAAACTAATCCTATACTTTCATATTGATTATTATTTTTATTATAATTAATTACTAGCTGTACCCGGCAAACATTGTTTTGCCATGTATTTTATTTCTAGGAAACATTTTTTTTATGTAAGGGTTGATCGTGTTAGGGGTGAAAATTTAGGGTTGTATGTATTTTTTAATGCCACATTATAAAAAAATTGTCCAAAAAATTAAAATACAATATTAGGAGTGGACAACCCTTATCACTTAGTGGTATGAAAAATAGATAGTAACCGATTCTCAGACTTACTGAATATACATATAAAATTTTATTAAAATCGGTCAAGTCGTTTCGGAGTAGTATGGTAACTAACACTGTGACCCGAGAATTTTATATATAAGAGAAATAAGTATATTATATTAGCCATTTTGGAAAAGTTCCAATTTGCTTCCCGTTTACACGAACCAATTAGAATGCAAAATATACAGACACGCATCGAGTCTTCATCTCAATGGGGCCCACAATAGCAGAAGAAAGATTGAAATTCCTCCATCGGAGCATTGTTGCAACGTCCAGACCGCAGTATCCATGAAAAGGACCCCATTTTACTTTTGTCCGTACAAAAGTATTGATTCTACTTATTCTTTGAAAGTGGTATTTATTGTTTTTATTTTAAAAGTTGTTTTCATTCCGATACCATAAAACATTTAAACCAAACTCAGTTCATATGTTGCTTTTGACATTCGCGAAATTACAAATCGAAATAGGAGAAGAAAATGTTGGGAGTTTGATTTAACGACAAAAATATCTCAAAATACGATGTCACTCGTCAAATAAATGAGTTCGGAGTCCACACAAAGGCGCACAAAAACTGGCTATCTTGACAAATAGCGGTACGTTGTGTGGAACGACGTCTAAAAATAGAAATAATTTCCAAAAAACCGACTTCCAACGTGGAAACTTTATTCAGTTTCGTAGGTCTAGTGGTTAGCTTTTTTTTTATCGGCTAAGTTGGCCCTTGACTGCTATCACACCGGATGATAAGTGATGATGCAGTCTATGAAGGAAGAAGGAAAATCCACACCCTTTTCGGTTTCTACACGACATCGTACCGGAACGCTAAATCGCTTGGCGATAGGTCTTTGTCGGTAGGGTGGTAACTAGCCACGGCGAAAGCCTCCCACCAGCCAGACTAAGACAAATTAAGAAAAATCTCAATCTGCCCCGCCGGGAATCGAACCTAGGACCTCCGTCTTATAAATACCGCCGCGCATACCACTGCGCCACGAAGGTCGTCAAAAGCTTATGTGTGCTTATTCTTTTAATTTTTATTGGAAAGTGTTAACCATACTTTGGGTTATTATATTTTTAACCGACGAAAAAAAACGGAGGAGGTTCTCAATTCGACACGTATATATATATATATATATATATATATATATATTTTTTTTTTTATATGTATGACCACGCATAACTTTTTACAGTGTTGTCCGATTTTGATAATTCTTTTTTTATTAGAAAGGGCATACATCCAAGGTGGTCCCATTGTCCGCATGTTAGGATCTGATGACGATATCCTGGGGAAATTGAAGGAACTCTTCAAATTTTGGAGGCACGCTTACAGCGATTTCGGTTTTTGTCTCGGTATCAGTAGCTTTTTGGCTACTAGTGCCGTATAATATACTATGACAGTATAGCACGAGTACTTTACGTGGCGATAAATCACTAAAAAGTAAGAAATAAAATTTTTTAACAAAAAATAGAACCGACTCAAAGCGCACTAAAAAGCTAAATATGTGTGCTTATTCTTTTAATTTTTATTGGAAAGTGTTAACCATACTTTGGGTTATTATAATTTTTTTAAAATAAACGTGATTTCGCGACAGTCAAAGAGATTTGAATCCCGCCGGATCCGCGATTTTTAACCGACAAAAAAAACGGAGGAGGTTCTTAATTCGACACGTATATATATTTTTTTTATGTCCACGCATAACTTTTTACAGAGTTGTCCGATTTTGATAATTCTTTTTTTATTAGAAAGGGCATACTTCCAAGGTGGTCCCATTGTCGTCATGTTAGGATCTGATGATGATATCCTGGGGAAATTGAAAGAACTCTTCAAATTTTGGAGGCACGCTTACAGCGATTTCGGTTTTTATCTCGGTATCGGTAGCTTCTTGGCTACTAGCGCCGTATAATATACTATGACAGTATAGTACGAGTACGTCACGTGGCGATAAATCACAAAACAGTAAGAAATAAAAATTTTTAGCAAAAAATAGAACCGACTCAAAACTTAAGCATATCTAGGAGTCCGTGCCAGCCAAGGTTTCTAATTTAGGGACGTTACCTAGAACCCACAAACTGCTTTACTACGTAAGAAAATAAATGTTTCTTAAATTTCATAGATATGCTTAAGTAAATTAAAGCAACTAAATGACACAGCTATTTTTTACTTTTTAGTGCGTTTTGAGTCGGTTCTATTTTTTGTCAAAAAATTTTTAATACTCGTATCACGTTTATTTTTAAAAATTATGAGTGATAACTTCTAAACTATATATTTTTGGTAGTGGTATTTTTATTATCACCATCTTATCATTTTTTTAAATCAATGTAGTTATTGAATGTGTTCAGTAATGTTATTATTGCTATCTAATGATATAATACTAAAATGATGTCACATTGGATAATGTATGTAATCTTATCTAACTCGTATGTATTACGAGTATAATAAACAAATCATCCATATAATGAACAATTCTTTAACGTTCTATTAATTTGATAAATAATAACATAAACCTCGTTAAAGCCGAAAAAGAAAAAGTATCAAAATACTTGGACCTTGCTCACGAGATTACCGCCATGTGGAATGTTGAGTCAACTATTATTGTTCCGATAGTCGTTTCAGCCAATGGTCTTTTTGTGAAAAGCTTCGAACAACACCTTAAGAAGCTTTCGCTTAGCTGTTGGATCAAGGGTTGGATACAGAAGGCAGTAGTCCTCGAAACGGCGCGTATTGTGAGGAAGTACCTCACTCTGGAGCCCTGACCACCGGTTGCTTGGTCCCGCAAAGGCCCCGCAAATGGAGGAGAATTATATAGTTATAAATTTTTAACAGTGTTTTTTTTTATTATTGTTTGTATTATATACCTATAACATTGTTAAAAAATTTTAAAAATATATGTAAATAAAAATAATTGAGAAAAACATAATTTCTTTTTCGTATTTTCAATACTAGTTTTTGGCCTGAAAGCAGAGACGAAAATCACCTGGCAAATAAAAAAAAATCAGAGAGCATTTCCAAATTTATAGCGCAAATATTGGAATACCTCAGTAATAATAATAAAATTGCTTACTTAATTTTTAGAAAACATTAGCAACTTTTTCACATATTTGTATTTTTGCAAATTTGCAAACACGAAAGCTTTTTTAAAGCCAGACGATTTCAGTTTCTACTTTCGGAAACTATTGTCTGATTGACAGTAATTAACCATAATCCATAGAGATAAACACAAAAAGCATAACACACTGTCTAGAATAAGGTTCTTGCTCTACGCTAGTCAACCAGAGGCACAAGTGTTATGCGTGTCAAAAAGCCAACATACTACTGATTTATTCAAAATAGTCGTACAACTCATAGATTAAAGACTACGAGATGGAGTCATAACGCGGCTGTAGGTTCAAGATTCAAGAGTGGAGTTTTGACAAGCAAGGGACATATCTGAGCAATTATTAGCTTTTTATTAAATTTGCTGATATATAATATAACTTTGCGGTTACGATATTAATTTAAACGTTATCGTAACAGTCGCAGCGAACAGAAAATCGAAGGAATTACGTTTCATACGTAAGTAGGCATAAACTTCATTGATTGATGATTTAAAGCTTAGATATGTTATTTTTTAGCAAATTTCATGTATTATGCGTTTACTAAACTATCTTATAAAAAGTAATATTTCGTATTTTACGATATTTTAAAACATAACGTTTTATGATGTACTTTAAATGTTGACATGTCATGTCAATAAGGCTGATTTGCTGTCTAACGAGTGGACACGCTATGGGCTCTATCTAGTTGTCTTTAATCTATGCGCACAACTCATAAAATACTAAGGTTTTATTAAGATTGACGTTTAAATTCGTATTACGGAAAAAGCAACATTTGTTACACGTAAATCATTAATGTTTACATGTGTTTCAAAAATAGAATCAAAATTACACCATAGAGCATAGCATCATTCGAAATCAGATTAGCAGGGCGTGTAGCATAAAGCCCGTCATACACTACACGACCAACAGTCGGACGGGCAAGTTGGGTCGCCATGGCATTTTGCCATTGCAATATTGCTTGCGTACTAGACTATAAAGTGAGGTCACATGTGCCAGTTATAAAATAGCATATCGTAACTCGTCAGTACGTGACTAGACGGTATCGTAGTGCATGACGTAATGATAAAATCAAAATATCATGATTTGCCGATAGGCAAGTAAGTGTTGCTAAATTGATATTGCGTTTGAAAAGCGCGACTGTCGCAGGGAGTGTTGATCCCGTCATTGTTACAATTTTTGACTTAACATATTTTCTAAAATTAGTAATTGTTAAAAATTAAATTAGTAATTAGTACGGTATAAATAAACTTTTAGTCGGATTGGCTAACCAAATCAAGATGAAAAGCATGTAAGTATAAAAGGACATTGCCAGAAATTGTACGGAAGTGTACCCCAGACTGCCCAGTAAAGATATACATGTCACTAAATAGTGCAGATTTTCTATTTACAGAAAAACAAAGTTGTATGTAGCTATGCAGTCGCAGGAAAAAGTTATGAAGGTTGAAAAAGTTGACTTTTCATACTACGACAACGGTCACGTGATTCAGAACACAAAAAATCGATTGAATTTTTTTTTTTTGATATATTTTCAAGTGATTGCTATTAAACATGGGTAGTTGTTTAAAATGCATTGTGTTATAAATAAAACAGTTAAATATGAGCATAAGTTTGGACAGCCTGGGGCAAATTTTGGCAATGTCCTTTGCGGTGCTGGAATATATGAACTTGACATTTCAAAATCGTTGGATTGGCAGAGGAAAATGTTTTTAAAATGTTTTGCAGATTTAATCACACGGAAATTTGTGTTTATTTTCGATATGATGTAAAAATAAACACTTAATAAATATCATTAAAAATTATTATTTTTTAAAATGTTTCTATTTTTTAATAATTATAGTATTTCTTTTAAATTTTTACAATGTTTGCTGACAAAAAACAACAAAAATATCACAACCCTAAATACCTACGTAGTTAAAAAAAATTAAATGTTCTAAATCGTATTATGATCCAATATTTATGAAAATTCATATAACAAAATTGATTAGTTTTGACCTCATCTATAACCTCTTAACAGAAATACATCATGTTTCCAGTCACCCTGTATACTTTCATCTCGATAGTTTCACGGAAGAATCTACGCGTGTAAAACCGCGTGGCACATATAGTATAATAAAAAAAGAAGGCCGATTATTTACTCAGTGTTACTCTCAAAAGCGGTAATAAAGCGAGATCATACAAAGCCACAAGAGTATAACCTCCGCTGTCAAATCATGTATTTTGTATGAAGACGATAGAATTAACCTGCCCGAAAAGTTACGAAACATCGGCATGCATGGTTCATAACTATGACGGCATGCGATCGCTTAACATGCTATTCTATAACCTGGCATGCATTTGTGCAAACTTTAACTAGTGTGTGCGAGGCTTTAGTGACAACGTCCCTGAAAATAAGGTTGAAAATCGCGTGACTTATGGCTATTAAGGAACACGTACATACCTTGCGGCGTGGGGGACGGCCACGGGCGGAGTGACAACAAAGTTCACGAGCTGGAACCAATTGGCCAACTAACGCCAACTTGGTGCGTATGTTTGATCAAGCGTACGTTCGCGTTTACTTTATTTTTTTCAATAATTTATTTGCATTTTCTATATTAATAACAAAATGAATGATTCAGACAAATCGTGATTTATTTATAACGTACATCAAATAATCGATAACCTTATCAGCTTGTCACGATTTTTCAACACTATATCTTTTTAACATAGTATGTAATGTTGCTTGCTGCCCGTCTGTATGCTTAGATATTTTAAACTGCTCATTATCGGCCTGTTAACGGCCTACTATAGGACCAAACCTTAGTTCTTATAGAAGAAAGGATATTTTAAACTACGTAATAGATTTTTTCGAAGAAACTTGGCTAACTTAGTTAATGGAGGAGTTAATAAGTAAATTGTCAAGAGGCTTTTTTGCTCAACAATTTTCATTTAAAACGAGTAATTTGAAAAAAGAAAAACACTAAATATTTTTTTTTCCTAATTCTTATCGATGTTCGATGTTATTTTTTTAATCGACTACAAGTCGATCCTTGACTGCTATCACACCTGATCTTAAGTGATGATGCAATCTAAGATAGAAGCGGGCTAACTTGTTAGGAGTAGGATGAAATCCACACCCCTTTTGGTTTCTACACCACATCGTACCAAAACGCAAAATCGTTTGGCGGTACGTCTTTGTCGGTAGGGTGGTAACTAGCCACGGCAAAAGCCTCCCACCAGCCTGACCAAGACAAATTAAGAAAAATCTCAATCTGCCCCGCCGGGAATCGAACCCAGGACGTCCGTATACCACTGCGCCACAGAGGTCGTCAAATTTGCTGATACTAAAACGTTTATATCCAAAATGTAAAGTGGTATTTAAAATTTTGATTTCGTACTTAATTTTACTGGCCCATTGATCACTTCACATTCGTAATGTTTTGTGAAATATGGAATATCAATATTAGCAAAAAATCTTGAAACAGAACATGAACGATGAAGCAGTAACTCAAAGTCCTACTTAGCCTAAGTATACTATCAAATATTAAAGCAAAAAATCTTCCAACAGATTTTATGAAATAGATACAGAAGTGGAGGAATTTCATATAAAACTTTTCCGACCTACCGAAAATAAATGTGAAATGAAAGTACACAGACTCGCTCAGTTACAGTTTCGTCCATTTATAGATTTATCCGTAGAAGTTATTCAATTTCGGCACTCCGATCCAGAAATAAAGTTTAAAAACCCAGTTCACTTTTCAAGGCGATACGCTATATTTAAGGCTTGGCTGAAACTTGGATCCAATGTTGGTCACAAATATCCAATGTATGGCATACGGGGGTGAGGGTGGAATCATTCGGTTATCGTGCCTCGCCGATGCGGGACGTTCTCGCGTTTGGTCGCAAACTTTACCGTGAAAGTTACGTGTACAAATACGTTCTGTTTAGAAGTTCCGTAAAAAATCGGATATTATGTTGAAAAGTTTAAATGACTCTACGTAGTTATGTGAATGTATGCTTTTTGCAGGTACATAACTTTTGTAATTTATTTATAGTAGATTATTTTTGTATTTCATACTTAAGTTCCTTTTATTATAAAGTTGCGTAAAGATCAGAATAATACTCGTAAGTTGAAATTGAAAAGTTGAGCGTTTTGTAGGTTTATATGAATTCTTTAAGTTATTGGATTAGTTTAATAAAAAAATAATGTTACGTAAAAAATACGTTTGTTAATGTTACGTAAACAGAATGAACAAAGTGTTAATGTTACAAAGTTCAAATCACTACTTAATTTGAAATTGTAATACAAAATATAACCCTGTAAAACTTTTTACATTCTTCATTAATATTTGATTACGTTAATTTAATTACCTTAATTTTATGAAATGATTTCTAAAAATAAAAAAAAAATTATTATCACATTATAACGTTGCTGTTGAAGTATAATATTTATTGATCATAAACGATTTCAATCTTTTAGTGTGTGGTGACGAAATATTTAGCGCAAAAAATAGGACTTTATGTGTTGTCTTTCAAATAATGCACAAACTTTTTTACAAACAAGCTTTATATACGACTAGTTGCGGTAAGTTTTCCGGTCATAAAATTAAAATAACCATAAAAATGGGTCATAAAGTTTTAAATAATTTAATAGTTCCTGTAAAATTATTCTGTTTAATTTAATAAAGGACATATCAATATCTACCCGTAGTTCCAGAGTTTATCGCGTTCAAACATACTAATAAATTCCATAACATTGTTACATTAGTAGTAAAAATTTGATATTGATAGACAGTTTAAATGAGTATGTAGACATGTAAATGTACAAATTCATTATCATTATCAGCTAGCAGGGGTGTCCCTCGTTATCGGATATGGAATAAAGGCCCACCACACCACGCTGCGGGTTGGCGAGTTTGGGGTATTAATATTCGATTATTTTAATGATCTCTATCAGTTGTTGATGGTACAGAGCGATACTGAGTCACGGAGTTGTAACACCATCAACTTTCGAAACTCCAGGCTTTTACATTTTGGTTAGAAATTTCATAGAATTAGCCAATAGAAATCTCAGTGCTACTGTATTTAAAAATAGAATTAAGGCTCTTCTGCTGGAAAAAGATACTATTCGATCGATGATTATCTAACGGACAAATTACAAATTATAAGCAATATGAATGAATTGATATGTAATGACATAATTAATTGATTTGACATTTTAAATATTATTTCTAATTTTGTAATGTTGTATTAATTTATAATCATTTTTTGTAAATTTTGCATGCCTTGTAAACGGCAATACACTGTGACTTTTTTACCGTGTATTATGCAAATAAAGATATTCTATTCTATTCCATAGAAAACTCAGTATTATTTTATAACCGAACCCAGGACCTCGCGATCGAAAGCTACACAGGCTTACCAATACACCAACGAGGCAGTCAATATTCGAATATGGAACTTTTTAATCATAAATTATTTTAATCCGAATGATATTATTATTGAAGTAATAACGAGTTGTAATATACTTACGATTGGTATCGAATCAATTATTTAAATGGAATGTCTACGCATTCCATTTTCATAATCATTTCATCATTCAAATCCTTTTACGTTGATAATAATAATTACAAGCGAAGCCGTTGAAGCCGTTCGTTATATTTTTCAGGTAAATTTTCTCATTATATTCGATTAACTAAAATGTCCTTCTAAGCTTAAACTATCCTTGGAAATCGCATAAAAATCGTACAGTAGTTCGATTAAAATATCAAATATGTTTTTTTTTATTGCTTGTCAACTCTTCTTTACTTTTAATATGCACTTATGTATTTTTTAAGTCATAAATAATTATAAAACAAAAAAATATTAATAAATCCCATTCATCTTCAATTAGTAGTAAAGACTGTGTTAGAAGTGGATCCAACAATTCGAATGGGAAAGGAGAATGCCAGACAATGTATAGAACTTTAACCCACTAATAAAAACATATCGTACAACTATGTATTATGCATCATTTTATTGCATTTTGTTTACTATTTAATATAAATTACATTTAGAAGCTCTAGTACTCGGAGTATTCGACACGAGCCTAACGTTTGTTATCGTTCATTTCCGTATTGTTGTTCCGTATATTTGTCACACTGACATGACAGTCACAAAGCTTCATTAAATACATTTTTAAACAGGCATAACGACTATGGATATTAGCGTTTTAGAGCCCACTTTGACGAAAATACAATAAAAACGCATTTAAATGGCTAGAACCCAGTGCAATAATAAAGATTTAAAAATGCGTAAAGAGTGTAAACTAAAAGGAAATAGATTAATTATTTTTTTTAACATAATTTTATTACGATGTTCAACAGTAAAAATGGCATACTGTAAAACATTTATATAATAATAGGATATTTTTAGTATATTTACAATTTGTGGTCTTTCTGGGTTAGGATCTGGCATTCTCCTTTGACCTCTCTGTGTTGAATCCGACCCGTCAAGCAATTGTGGCTTACTTTTTATTCATTAAAGCATTTAATGTAAGGATTATCACTTTCTACAGTTTTATAAAGTACTAGAGAACGCCCGTAGTATTAACTGCGTAGTTTCTGTTTCCGTAAAAATTTTAGAATCAAAAGTAGCCTATGCCTATTCTGATATATAAGCTGTATTATTGTAAATTTTTAACCAAAATCCATTCAGTAGTTTTGACGTGAAAGAGCAACAAACAAACATTCTCAAAATCTTTCGCTTTTATAATATTAATAGGACTTGTATAGTCCATTATTTAAGGGTAGATGAATTAAACTTAAAAGAAGAAAGGTTATCACAAAAGAATATTTTTAGTCCGTCCACTTTGAATATATAAGTACCTAATATATAAAGATGACTTGTGAGACTTTTGAGATATTTAGATTACGTAAATATAGAGACACGAATATCTTAGCATTCTATGGATTCACCGTGCGGGTGCCGGGTCCATCGCGTGGCTGAGAGAAAAACTCCGAACAGAGCCCGAGACTTGTGACACGGGTGTAGGTTTAAGAGTACCCTTAGTGACGCGCGTCAACACTCACCTTCTGTTCAAGTTATTCTCCCTGCCCAGCCAAATTCGGAAGGACCCTACTAGAGCAGCCTTGGACACTCGTTCCAATATGGAGCTTACTGCACTTCTAGTAAGGCCAAGGTCTTTTAGCAGGTTATAGAGAGACTTCGCTGGTATGACTCTCGCACCCACTTGTACCGCGTATAAACTAACCACATAGCCATTTTTAGTTAGTTCATTAGTAAGGTAATAATATTTATTCACTTTGAATACATGGTCTTTAGAGATGTTTATTTTCCACGGCACTGTAAGCTCAACAAGTACTATACGTATGATTTGTTTGGAAAAAAGAAATATGTCCGGTCTAGATGTCGAAATAGCTAAGTCTTCCGGGATTTTATAGTGCTTTTCATACGTGTCCATTTATATAGTCCAATCAGGTTAATACAAAAATTAATTTTCCGAAAAAATCGAAAATAAATAAGACCCTTTTAGCATAAATGACTGAGTCTCGCTCGTATGTTATAACACACACACAATATATGAAAAATTAATGAATTTCTTTAAAACGGTTTTTAATAAAACGGTGTAAAATAAATTTATAAAGAACTTTATCAGACCTAATAAGAACAAGTCGACTAATTAAGTCTTTAAAAAATTCTAAAGATTTCAGTGCATATTCTACTGTGTCGGTTAAGTTATTCACAAAGGAATTTAAAATGCCCTTTGTCTACAGTCAAGTTGTAGGCAAGAGTTTAAGGAATGTTCGCCAGCTGCTCAATAGAACCATAAAAGATGAAGACAGTTTAAAGTGCCCATCCGCATAATTTATACGTTTAGATTTTATTCGGAATGCTTGTTTAAATGTATAAAGCTCTTTGTCTATTTTGATGAACTTTATATAGTATTGTGTACTGCAGTTTAGTACCTGCATTATAAAGTGTTTGTACGTAAAATAAGGCTTTTAAAGACTCTAGCTTTAGTTTAGAAACCGAATGAAGTTATTAATAAAAAAAATAAAAATTATTCCATGATCCAACCCAGGAACTCGTGATCGAAGCCACATAGGCTAACCACTAGACCAACGAGGCAGTCTACGACTGATTTATAAATTAACAGGGTCGCTGCGACAAATCGTCTGCAATCGCTTACGAACTTGCACTCTAAGGGATTTTTTTTAGTTTTAGAGTTTACAAACCAGAACAAGGGGACTAACTAACATAACTTGTGGTTAACAAGAACACCACTTTGAAAAACAACTGACGTGACCAGAAATTCACTTGGTCCCGTGAGACAGTAATAGATAATGTGCACGGTTTTCAAAGGGACCATTAATAAGCGAAATTGCTAAGTTGTCCGTCTCAAGAAGACGATATCTGCTAATTGTATTGTAGCGCTCGCAGGAATGTAAATAAGGCGCGTAATTTGTATTGTTGTTTAACAAAAACTTTGACGTAAAATGTTGTTCACCCTCTGTTAGCTGTAAAAATGTGAGATGGATATATTTTTTAATACTTGGGGAGGATATTTTTCAGCCTATAGCACGTTTGGGATTGCAAGAAAATGATTCCTTTTTTTATTAAAAAAATTTTATGTCTGTATTGTTACAGATGTGCCTTAAAAGCGGCACAACAGAACCGAGCTGATTGAACTAACATTACTGAATAAGAATTTTGGAAAAGAAACGCGTCGAAAGCGACGGTCGACAGTCGTACGCAGCGGCAGACGCGGCAGTCGCGCGTGCGACGCCGCGGCGAGCGGCTGTGGATCGCTGGCGACGCTGGTGCCACTTGTGTGTGGTGGCTAGCGTGGGTGCGAGCGCGCAGCGTAGCCCGCTCGGCTGGGCGATGGGCAGCTCGCACAGGATAGCCGCAGTGGCGGCAGTGTCGCACGCCAAGCACTACTACAACTACACCAGACCTGATGTACAAACCGTTGAGTCGTCGCATTACACAATCAATATATTTTTTGTGAGGTGAGTTTAATTTTTTTCATTTCTACTAGTTATTCTACAGTCGCATTTTAAAAGAAGATGATTAGAATTATTAAGGCGATGGTGTCAGATAATAAGAAAGACGCGACTATCGCGTTGTCGCTTACTGTGAATCTTCGATTAAACTACGAGTACAAAATCAATTTCTGCTAACTAAGCTAAATTAGTCCACGAACTAGAAGATCGTCAACTGATTAAGAGAAAAGTCATTGCTTCTAACAGAACATTACTTTGCTTCACTAGAAATTGCATGAAACGGAACGTGAAACCGGCTAGGTAGAAATAAGATTGGCAGCAGAAATAAGGATGATGGTAGAAGTAAGGAAAACAGTAGAACTTACCTGGAATCAGCCAAAGCCATCAGCATTTTAAGTTCGAAGCATAGTCATGATACTCAGCTAAAGCTGTATATTTGGCACATCCCATTTAAATTAGATCGAGTGAACGCTCATACGCGAATTTTAGTATAATATAAAAATAAACTTTTACTAGTATGTTACGATGCTTGTAAAATCGCCATAAAGACGCGTGCGCCAGCAGTAACCAAGTTATTGCGTGTATGACTCGAAAATATAAATTTTAATGAAACTGAGATACGACTGTGTCAAATATTATTGGATTTGGAAATGCAAAATATAAATACTTTGAATTTATTAAACTGAAACGTGTTTACCATCCCCTTAACTTTTTTCGTCCATCTTGTCAACCAACGCATGTCGCATTACAGTCGGCTGCGGCGTAAGGGGTGAAGTGATCCTTCGCTCGGCAAAGCAGCCAAGGCTAACATGATGGCACCCATGACCATGACTCGCATCAACTGACCATGTAGAATTTATATTCTCACTCATTCGTACAAGTGATTCGTGGTATTTGTTTTTCCAAAAAGTTTTCATAAAATTTCACAATGTTTTTTGTTTTGAATTGGATAATTCACAGAATTAAAGAACTCTTCAAATATACGAGTAATTTAATTAAGTAATTTATTAACGAAAGATTGAATAAGTAATGGCACTTCCATCCGTTATATCTCAGATTTTATTCGAAACGAACTTGACCTCCTTTTCCACATTTATGTTGTTGTTGGAACAATATCAAATATATGATAAGTGATTGTAGGTATATGTTGCGATCAGTGGTTAGCCAAAATACTTAGTTTCGAAATGAGAGTGTGCTTAGGAACTCTTGGATTTCGTTCCTCCGTCGCCGTTCTATCATAGAATTGCCAGACATCGAAGAGATCTACACCGCTACGTAGTTGATACCCCTGGACGCGTACTAAGCGGTTTGGTTCCTCATTCGCATTCTATTGGAATGCCCTTCCAGCTTCCGTTTTCCCTACCACCTACAACATGGGTATCTTTAAGTCAAGAGTGAATAGGCATCTTCTAGGCAAGTGCGTACCACCGTTGGCTACATCATCGCTATCAGGAGTTGGGCTATGAAGTATTCAAAATCCAAGATATTATTAATTTAAATTCTTAGCCCGAAATTGGGAATATATTTGACCTTATATGATAATAATGTTTTTCAATCTGCCTTTCTACATTTTTACTTACGTCCTCGTGTCTCATGGAGTACTGTAAGCCGCCAGTTTCGCTCTTTATTATCATTTACGCCTAACTCTAAGCCCGTAAGCCCGCATTGTAGCAGCGTGGTAGGTAAGAAAAGCTACATTTCTTCTCTCCTAAAAGACCAGACCCAGTTATTATAACTTAACTAGGTATGTTTGACTAACGAATCGACTATCGTCCCTATTTCTCTGTCTAATGCGATACCATAGATAAAGGGAGATAGAAACAAATTCGACGGCCTCCGTGGCGCAGTGGTATGTGCGGTGGATTTATAAGACGGAGGTCCTGGGGTCGATTCCCGGCGGGGCAGATTAAGATTTTTCGTAATTTGTCTTGGTCTGGCTGGTGGGAGGCTTTTGCCGTGGCTAGTTACCTTACCGACAAAGGCGTACCGCCAAGCGATTTAGCGTTCCGAAAGGGGTGTGGATTTCATCCTACTCCTAACAAGTTAGCCCGCTTCCATATAGATTGCATCATCACTTAACATCAGGTGTGACAGCAGTCAAGGGCCAACTTGTAGTCCATATAATAAAAAAAAATCGACAGTCACATGTCAACTTAATAAAAACATAGTTACAGAATATGGGGGCTGGTTCCATAGTAGGCCGTCACAAATAGGCTGATATCGATGATGACGAAATATACACGAAATATACTTAGAAAATTGCAATAATTGGAGCAAAGTCATCAATGGATGAACTATAATAAAAAATACAAAAGCTTACATAGTATGAAACTAAATTACCGTACCAAATGTTACAATGTATGAAAAACTACGAACTTTGTAACTATGCCAGTTTGTACTAATTATATTTGTCTAAAGTTTGGTCGGACGTTAATTTCAGCCGAGATTCTCGTTAGAGTCGGTAGAGGAAACCGCTAGGAAACTCAAATGTAGCTGTTATTTGATATGGAAATTAATTGACCGAGATCTCTTACTGGAATTATCACACTGAATATATATGGTGCATTAGGTCACGACCTCTGACGCTGTCGTAAGTAAATTGTCTTTGTTTATGTATTAATACGAATATTTTATCTACATATACTAACACAAGATAATAAATCATTTAATTAAATCAAAGATCTACTATCAGTTATACAAATTTATTGTAATTTAAAAATGAACAAATAACTAAAGCGAGCAAACTAATCAGCAATTACACAATTACGCACACACGCACATATGCACGAACACACATACACACACACACACTCGCACATATATGTACGCACGTAAACACAGACCCACGCACACAGATACAAGTTTTAATGTGAATTTATTGTAATTTCTGACTGTATATACTGCTTTTTTACGAAAAGTCTGTGATCTTATTTTAAGAAAACAATCTTGTTTATTTAGTATTTATTGGTTTCTTAATAATAAATAAATGTAATTTTAAAATGCACATAATTACCCGTTCTAAGAGTTGAACAGTTTAATTCTAGCGCCCAACTGTTGGCGGCCACGTCGCCGCCAACAGTTAGTACCTAGTGCGGAACGTTGTTAATATTGTTATCAAATTGTCTGCAATATATTGTTTATTTACACCCGGTATATAAAAAATCCATTAAAATAATTAACCAAATCATAATCGGTCATTCGTGTAGACGCTACAGCCTACAATGTCACAGACAGACGATGTAACACTCCTTGTTTTCCTTCCATAAGCTTGTTATCAGTTACCAATAACTAGCCCATATACGCGAAAATATACACAAGGGCACTTGGATGTATACTTGTAGATGCGCAATAAGATTAACACCCGTCTCTACTCACGCGGCCCAAGTTCAAAAGGTTAAGGGCCACTACTAGCCCCGTTTAAATACCACAGACAGATACACAGACCACTAACACAGAAGCATCAAACTTATAACTACAATCTTTTTTACCGCGAGGATTAAAAAGCTTGTAATCAATGATTAGCAATATTCTCCTAAGTATACAAGTATACATCCAAGCGCCCTTCCAGAAGTGCGCAATAAGATGAACTCCAGTACCTCTACTCACGCACCCCGAAAGGTGAAAAGGTTAAGGGCCATTATTAGCCGCTTACCGTCATGACCTTTGCAAAGATGAATATCAAATGATGGGTCGCGGAAGGGCTGGAATGAAAATTATATTTCGAGTGAAGACACTTTTCACCCGAATGTGAAATTATAATATTTACATAGTGTTTACAATAAAGTCCAGTCAATTGTACATTGCGACGTCAGTTTCGGAGTGAAATGTATGTATACTGAAGCCAAACTCGATTGAGAATGCTTGTCAACAAACAAATTTAAAATGAAGGTAGAATGCTGATAGATGACTGGCAAGGAACACTAATTGTTGCAGCAGTTTATTGTCCCCCCCGACATAAGATCTCGGAAGAAATGTTTGCTGAGTTTTTTCAAACACTTGGTAGTAAATATATTGCAGGTGGTGACTGGAACGCCAAAAATACCACATGGGGCTCGAGACTGACCACTACTAGAGGGCGAGAGCTAAAAAAGGCAGTTGACGTAAACCACCTTAATGTTCTGTCAAGTGGAGAACCAACCCACTGGCCAAATGACCGAACCAAAACTCCAGATTTAATTGACTTCTTTATTACTAAAGGAATGTCCGGGCTATACACGAAAACCGAAACATGTTTAGATGGATCTTCTGATCACACACCAGTTATATGTACCTTAAGCACCACAGTCATCTTAAAAGAACCACGCGAAGCCCTCTACAATAAGAAAACAGATTGGGAAGCCTTCCGACACTATATAGAAGATAATGTTAATTTAAGAATCCCTCTAAAAACAAAAAGTGATGTCGAAGATTCAGTTTTGTATACTACTAACTTGATACAAGAGGCGGCGTGGCTGTCTACTCCATATCTGGAATCCACTCCCCAGAGTCGAGAATATCCTGTAGCAATCCGAAAAAAAATAACTGAAAAGAGGAGCCTCAGGCGACGATGGCACACAAGTAGAAACAGTCATGATAAGCGGTTACTTAATAAAGCAAAAAAAGAAATAAAAATATTACTAGATGAAAATGAAAATGTGACTCTACAAGATCAGCTTAAGAAACTTTCGCCTTATAAATCAGAAGATTACTCGCTATACAAAATGACTAGGAACTTAAAAAGATCAAAAGATTATGTGCCACCTCTTAAGAAAGCTGATGGTAACTGGGCTAAAAACTCCAAAGAGAAAGCAGAGTTATTTGCACAACATCTGCAAGAGGTATTTAAACCAAACGAGCCTGACCCCTCACACCCAGAAGATGAGATCGACAAGGTTATTAAAAGCGACCAACAACTATCAACTCAATTGAGATTAATTACCCCAAAAGAAATTTGCAGTGCAATAAACCATTTGAAACTTAAGAAGGCACCTGGGTACGATCTCATCACAGCCGAGGTATTAAAACAGCTGCCAAGAAAAGGAATCATATTGTTAACAATAGTATTCAATGCAATATTGAGAGTCCAGCATTTCCCATCACTTTGGAAAGTTTCCATAATAAATATGATAGCCAAACCTGGAAAGCCCAATACAGAAGTATCTTCGTACAGACCCATAAGCCTTCTGCCAATACTGTCTAAGCTGTTTGAGAAACTACTTCTTAAACGCCTAACGCCTATCTTAGAAGAACAACAAATATTACCAGACCACCAGTTTGGCTTTCGGGCACAGCATGGGACAACAGAACAGATTCACCGAGTTGCACACACAATTCGTCAGACACTAGAACGAAAGGAATATTGTTCTGCTGCTTTCCTGGACATTCAACAGGCGTTTGATCGAGTTTGGCATAAGGGCCTAATTTATAAAGTTAAACTCTGTATGCCAACCGCGTATTTGCTCATACAATCCTATCTAAGTGAACGGATATTTCAAGTCAAATGTGATGACCATCTATCCTCTTTCTATAAAATAGAAGCTGGAGTCCCACAGGGATCTGTACTGACATGCCTTTAACTCAAAATGTGATAACAGCGACATATGCTGATGACACTGCTTTGCTCTCATGCAACATAGACGCCAAAGAAGCTTCTCTGAAACTTCAAGAACACCTAAATAAAACAGGCTATTGGCTTAAGAAATGGAGAATCAAAGCTAGCGCAAGTAAATCAGCTCACATAACATTCACGCTGAAGAAAGAAAATTGCCCACCTGTTACGTTAGATGGCTCTATATTGCCCCACCAAACAACTGTAAAATATTTAGGTGTTCATCTGGACAGAAGACTGACCTGGAGAGACCACATAAAGGCGAAACGTGACCAAGCCAACAGGAAGTTCCGAGAGCTATACTGGTTGATTGGTAGAAAATCCACACTTAGCCTAGAAAACAAACTAGTGATATATAAATGCATCATAAAACCCGTGTGGACCTACGGTATTCAACTCTGGGGCTCTGCAAGTCACTCGAATATTGAAATCCTCCAACGCTTCCAAAACAATACATTAAAAGTAATAAGCAATGCACCATGGTTTACAAAAACATCAGAAGTTCATGAATACCTAGATATCCTACCAGTTAAGGAAGAGATCAATATGTCACTAGAGGCCTACAAGGAGAGGCTTGAGCACCACAAAAACAGCCTGGCAGTCAAACTATTAGATGTCAGAGACTGCACATTCCGCCTGAAAAGGACACGACTGGCCAACATAGTATAGTTATATACTCAATCCTGAATGGGCTTTACATCAGTGGATGTACAGGACCCAAAACGACATATTAACAGACATTTAATCGGATTATGGTCCAGCGACTGATCTCCGATAGAAAAAAAAAAAAAAAAAAAAAAATGTTTTGTTATTTTAAATAATGTTATTTAAAAGATATTGAATATATTAATTAGTTTTAAGCATACTAATCTAATTTATTGTCATAAATTCGTCATTAACTAATTAATTAAAAAAAATAGATGTAAAATTCCTAGTGATTTCTACCTTCATTTTAAATTTGTTTGTTGATAAGCATTCTCAATCAAGTTTGGCTTTAGTATAGATGGTGTTTTGCCGGTTCAGGGTGGTGTTGCTTGTGTTAGTAGGGTAATTTATCATCAATTTTACCCTATATTATATTACTGTATATTATAAAACAAAGTACTCCGCCGTGTCTGTTTTTGCGATACGAGTAAAATCGTCGTCTACGTATGCCATTGTAAACTGCGTAGCTTATTTACAGTGTCAGACTAAGGTCGAACTTTTATCTTGAACTTTACGTAAATATTCCATAACCCGATTACTTTTGACATTAGATTCGCGATGGTTATTACGGTTGACATTTACAAAATGAAGTATCTTTATTACGGATACGCATTTAAAATAAGGATATTACAAATATGATGTAATTTGGGAGATATTACATTTTATAAACTCATTTTTCGTGAAGCCTATTTGAACGCTATGTAGCTTTAATGTATTTATCTCGTAAAATATGTTAATAGAGTATGTATTTTTAATGGCTATACTAAGCAGATGGCCCACTTATTAATAGATGGAAACATATACATAGGACATTCCTATTCCTGAGTCCATCAACCGAAGGAGTACTTATTAAATCTTATGTTCGTATTATACCGGTAAGCATGCCTTTCAGGCCGAAACACAGCATGCAATCCGCGGTAGAATTATGCGTGATGCAGTAGGTTCTTATCAAGTTGTGCTCCACCACAAAAAAGCTCTACTAAACATCATTCGGTTATTTTTACCGAGACCTGCAGCTTATCATGTTCTAAGGTACGGGTGTAACACCACTTTCCCAACTTTGGTTGCGATTGAAAATTTATTGGAAGAGGGAATAGCTCCAGTATTTTATAACCTTTTATTTGACGACCTCCGTGGCACAGTGGTATGCGCGGTGGATTTATAAGGCGGAGGTCCTGGGTTCGATTCCCGGCGGGGCAGATTGAGATTTTTTCTTAATTTGTCTTGGTCTGGCTGGTGGGAGGTTTTCGCCGTGGCTAGTTACCCTACCGACAAAGACGCACCGCCAAGCGATTTAGCGTTCCGGTACGATGTCGGGTAGAAACCGAAAGGGGTGTGGATTTCATCTAACTTCTAACAAGTTAGCACGCTTCCATCTTGGATTGCATCACCACTTAACATCAGGTGTGATAGCAGTCAAGGGTCAACTTGTAGTCGATAAAAAAACCTCAATGGAATCATCATCGTCATCATCATCCGTCGATAGACGTCCACTGTAGGCCTCTTGATAAGACTTCCACGTTCTAGAGCCAAGTGCATTCAACATCTCCCCGCAACCTGTTTGATAAATGCCCCACCCGTTGCCAGTTTATGTTAGGGACTCGTTGAGTTATGTCAGTAACTTAGGTTCCTCTGCCGATCTCCTCATTTCTGATTCAATCACGCAGAGAAACACAACAGCTCGCTCCATCGCGGCTGATTGAATTTGAGCCTTCTTATTGGAATACTTGCAAGTATATTATATAGATATCCACATTCCCATACTGATACGCAAAGTTAATGGATGAGTTAGCCCAATAGGACGAAGTACATGGTCGATTAAACTCCTTGAAATATATTACTCGCTTCGAAAAATTGCGGCTACAGATTTATATAGAAAATCTTTTGTATAGAAAATACGAATCGATAAGTTGGACAAGAGTAATGTAAAACGGTAGTCTATGTATAGAATGATGGGATTTCGTGTTTTGTTAACAGGCTTTTTGTATTGAAGTGTAAATATTCTAAAATCTATTTTAGGAATTATTGAAAGCTTATTCTATCAGTGAATATACTTAATCCTTCATATTATGTTAGTTTAGCACAATGTGTTTTATTAACCCCCGACCATTGACATATTAATACTATGGACTTCGGGTCAGCGATAAAAAGTGTCCGAACCAAAAGTAAGCCAAAACGCGAAATGACTTCCAATCGCAATTCAGTCTCATATTAGCTGACTGACAGAATACACGTCAATAATGCCGTAATGTGTTATGAAAAACTTGTAGGAACTACCCGAGTAAGGTGTGTACCATATTTTCAGTAAGTAAATATTTACTGATGATTTTAAAGTATTATTTTGCTTTGAAACAGGCTATTTTATTAAAATTTTAATAAACTATAGAAACGAATTGCATAACCAACCAAAATGAACACAAGTATCTATCTGTCCTTTTCCCATACGCTACCCGCGTATGGGATAGAAGATAGGATAGAAGGAGTGCAATATATTTATCTAATTAACCACATTTAGTTCGGATCTGCCGTGAGCAATAGAATGTTTTAGAACAACGACTGCATAGAGTTATTTTGTTGTTTAACATTTGAATTATTTACTTACTTAATTTTTGAATTAAAATAATTAGATTATTTTCTATTCAAAAATTTTTATTTATTATGTCAACTTTTATTTTTTATGTCATGAATATTAATCAAATATCTTTGACCATAATGGTATATTAATTTGATAACTATAAGAATTATCTACATGAAATTAGGAACAGTTATTTAAAAAAGTGATCTAACGTCATTGAAGTAAAAAAATATATTTTCAGTTTAAATAAAAAGAGGAAAATATCGAGAACTTGAAATTTCAAAGTAAAGAACTATATCGAGTGGCATATCATTTTGTACATTTGTGGATTTGATTTGTAATTAAATATTATTATAACTAATTATTATTTTATACAAGATAATTACAACAATTATTATTTGGTACAAGATTTATCCCAGCATATAGAGGTCAGGGATATGTAAATATAAATTGAAATTTGTTGTAAATATAATATTTAAATATAAGATGCCAAAAAAATTTGAAAGCTACCGACTCCACACCATTTATGTTGTCCTATTTTCACGAGAAGCTGTCATGTCAAAAAAAGGCTGCCATGGTAACCGTCAATCGAAGCTGATTACTTATTGCATGCAATTAGACCGTTGCAAATTAGACTGTATAACAATACGATAAGACATACATTACAATGTTATTTTGTGTATAAAAACATAAATACATCCTAGTGTGTATAAAATATCTTGGGACACTTTTGACGTAAATTTTGCATTAGACCCGAAGTCCATAGTATTAATATGTCAATGCCCCCGACGCAAAAGCGTGTCTGTGTAAATGTATGTGTATGTGTCTGTCTGTGGCATTGTAACTCCCAAACGAATGATCCAATTTTAATGCGGTTTTTTTTTAAATGAAATGAAATGAAATGAAAATTTATTGTTTCACAGTCGTACATGACTGATAAGGCTGAGACCTTCTAGTAAGTACTAGACCTGTGTCAGAAGGTCCCGCTCTTCCCATAAGTAGCTACATTTTAACAAATTTTCATAAATAATAATTAAAATTAACCTTAAATTAAATTATATTTACTTATAATTCTACCATGCAACCATGCGAGATAGTGTATGTCTGTGTGTGTGTATGTGTGTGTATGTGTGTGTGTGTGTGTGTGTGTGTATGTGTGAGTATAAATGTGTGTACGCGTGTGTTTTGGTTTGTGTATTGTCTTAATTAAATGTTAACTTATTTAGCAACTCTCAATAGATCCTCCGTTTGATCATAGGTAAGAGCTTGTAACCATGGCGTGAGCTTCCTCTTAACTATAATATTTTAATGGGTAAATATTTAATGTTTTATTAATTTTATTATATAAAAGGCCTGATTGTTTCTTACATTGTATAGCTGCAAAACATGTTTTAGTTATCACTGAGGGCGCAACATTATCTTTAATTCTTTTATTTAAATTAGTGAGATCATAGGGTAAGGCTTTATGTAATTTTAATGTGGTATTTAATATATATAATGATCTGACTGTTAACACTTTACTAGTAGAATATAATAAGTCTGTGGGGTGCTGATAGGTTTTTTTTATATTTATTCTATATTTATTCTATAGGTGCGGATAGATTTTTTTGTTTGAAAGGTATATTAGTCGAGAGTATTCTTAGCTATGTTTGGTGGAAATCCGTTCAGGTCTTCAAGGTCATCAGGTCGTTTGTTAGGTGTGATAGAAATGTTACACGTTCAGTTTGCTTGAAAGCATGTGTGTGATCTGACATTTCAAACACTAATGTCTTCTGGAACCACTGAGCTGGTCTGATGACAAGGCTGGAAGGTAGGAGACGTAATCCTGGTCTACCTTTTTAGTAAACCCATCGAGTTTGGGCTCGTGGAATTTGTCTTGACTGGTTCTTTTCATGTTTCTAATTTGGGTCTGGGGTTTTTCAAATTTTTAATTTAATGTTATTGTGTAATAGTGATTAAAAATTCTGGGTTCTACACACCTACAACAATTAAGATTTCCTCAAGCAAAGTTTATAATACACACGTACGGAAGAATATGTATTCAATATTTCTTTCGGTTGTTATATCCTCGTCACCATTTTACCATCTTCGGAACAAAAGCCATATATATAGCCATCCATAATCTGCTTTAATTGTGGGTAATCTATGTTTTTTATGTATATCTTAAGCTTTGAATCCACTGACCTGTTCAGCTGAGTTATAGATTCAAACCTGATTCCAGAGAGTTAAAAGAAGTTAAAAAATACTTTGTTCGATTTTCCCTACTTGTTCTCTTCAATTCTGCAGTACCTGTTACCTAAATAAAGGCGTTAAGATTCAAGGTGTGACACTTGGCTTAAACGGCTGTATAATTCGTGCGTTACAGACTATTTCCGCGACTTATCGGGGTTACTGCCACGCATAACGATTTGAGGGGATCAGTGTAATGCCTTAGATATAACCACCACTCGTACTAATGTTGCAATGCGATAGTGATTTTGTATGTTTAGTTTATTACGCTTTACGCCTTGACATTTTGTGTACGCATTGCCAAGCGTGCAAAGAGAACGAAGGGTTTTTATCAAGAAAAAGGTGTGCTCTCGATTATTATAAAAACAGTAGATATTTAAGAGACTTTAATAAGTTAAATATGTGACGAACTAAACAAATGTCCCACTTGATGGTAAGTAAAAAAACTATTGCCTATAAACATGGAGGGAATGCAAGGAACATGACATACAAAGTTCCACCCTGTTTCCACCCACCTGACGACCTTCGTGGCGCAGTGGTATGCGCGGTGGATTTATAAGACGGAGGTCCTGGGTTCAATTCCCGGCGGGGCAGATTGAGATTTTTCTTAATTTGTCTTGGTCTGGCTGGTGGGAGGCTTTCACCGTGGCTAGTTACCACCCTACCGACAAAGACGTATCGCCCAGCGATTTAGCGTTCCGGTACGATGTCGTGTAGAAACTGAAAGGGGTGTGGATTTTGTCCCACTCCTAACAACTTAGCCCGCTTCCATCTTATACTGCATCATCACTTAACATCAGGTGTGATATCAGTCAAGGGCCAACTTGTAGTCGATAAAAAAAAACCTTACGGTTAGGTGTTTAGTCTCCTTTGCCTGTAATTACACTGAAAACAGTAACCTCCAGACCGAAATACAACTTAGCTTCTTGGTGGCAGAAATAAGCCAAACGTTAAGTTAAGTTAGTTAATATTCACTAAAATAGCTTTTTAGTTAATCATGGTCAGGTTTTTGAGCTGATTTATGTATTCTAACAGTAATATTTATCCTCAGTGCAACGCTATGTGGGATCCTGGTGGCAGTCTGCGCGGCTTGCTGGCGACGGTCGGCTCCGGGTTACAAGCCAGATGCCGTTGCCGACTGCGGGGTATACACCGTCAGTGCTGATGCCAGGTTGCAACAGGTGAGATTATTTTGTTCTGTAGTATTCATCTCAAGTGCTTCCACGGGGAAGGAAGAAATTTACAACTACGTCTTACCCACTAAAGCCCCACAGTGTTGTAACCTGGTGACTGCATAACTACTGCCTAACTATTAGTAGACAACACATGCAAACGCAAAGATAATCAGGAACAGAGAGCGTCTGTTAGCCCGAGGACTTATTTGTGGGCGACAGATTTTTATCCTGGGTTATAAATGGCACTGCAAGGCTGTAAACACTGTTGCATTATAAACTGAAAGAAAATTATGAACATTAAATGTTGGATGCCTTAATCAATTAATGGGCTATCCAACACTGAAAGAATTCTCCAATTCATAGCAGAAGTTTTTTAGATTAGCGCGTTCAACTTAACAATATCTTCAGCTTTATAATATTAAAATTTAAATTTCATTTATTTCAAGCATGCATAGTTTTGCAATTTGAAACATCACATAAGACTAATTGTACTGACTCCACCACTGGCTCTACTAAGGCAGAGAAAATAAAGGCTATATTTATATTTTTGTATATTTTCAAATCTATTTTTATTTTACGCTAATGCGAAAAAAAACACAAAATATTTAATATGCAATAACATTGGTCTATTTCGTTTAAAGTGTAAAAACAAACAACGAAAAAGCACATTTAGGCTAATTGTTTAAGAAAATTCCTCGTGTTGTTTAAAAATATTTTTATATTCACACCTTGTTTACTCAGTATATATCTCAAATACTGCAGTTTACTTTAAAAGTTAAACAAGTGAGAGAATCGCATTGTAGTTATTGTGAGAGGCTGAACATTTCAGTTGAATTAAGTAAACGGGGAAATTTGATTTTGTCTTAAAGAATCTCAATTCTTGTCCCAGATCCTGTATTTATTGTCGTTATATATTACAATTTACCTATTAATTTTATGACATTTTTTATTTATGTAAGCCACTCAAATTGGAACCAAAATTTTGGATACAACTTTGCATTTAACAATCTAAAACAACGTGTAATGGTTTAAATGTTTGCAACTCCCGGCAATCTTAAAATAAAAAAAATTAAAAAGTGTCTTTTCGCAATTACTTGACAACGGTAAAAGTTGACTGACGAGGCAGAGAAAAAAGTTAAGTTTCAAATATAAATTACAGAGCTTTAATTGTTACATAAGAAAGGTCTAACTTTTTTCTTCCCATAAAATTTAACTGATAAGTGTCATGGCAACCCTTTCATACTATCCTTTATATATTTAACGTAAAATGTCAGTTTGATATTCAAATATCAAATCTAAGTTTAGAAGCAGTTTGTGGTAGAACTGTCCTTTCCCCGTGGAGTAAATGGATCTATTTTTAGACTTGTCGCTATCAATTTAGTTTTAAACCACTGTGTTAGAACGAAAATGGATGGTGAAATTAATTCAATAGTTTTATCTAAATAGCAATACGGCTAAAACTATAATATATATAATATAATATAGGACAATTACACACATCGCTATATAGCCCCAAAATAAGCGTACTCGGTAAGTAGCATGTGTTATGGGTTATGGTTATGATAACTGATGAATATTTTTATATATACTCATATCTACATAAAAACATCACGCCTCATTCCCATAGGTGTAGGCAGAGACAAATCCTTCATTCATTCTTTCATAAATGTCAACTCAACTCCAGAATGACTATATTGAGAATTTTTTTAGGAAAAAACCAAAAAAATTTACATCTCGATCCTGGATTAAAACAAAGGAACTCACGATCTAAAGCCATAGAAACTGAGTTGGAACAGCGAAGTACTAGTTTTAGAAATTACTTTTACTAAATGTATTTAAAAATGAAATCGCGTCGGGCCTTAAAGCTATTTGAATGATTACAGATCTGCAGTGCAGTTCTATTTCTTAAGAGCTAGTCTGTTATGCTCTTTGATAAAAATAAGAATTTTTTAAGGAGAATTTACGGCCGTGGCACGCTAGTAAGCGCGGTGGATTTATAAGACGGAGGGCCTGGGTTCGATTCCCGGCAGGACTGATTGAGACTTTCTGAATTAGTTCAGTTCTGGGAGGCCTCGGCCGTGGCTAAATACGACCCTACCGACAAAGACGTTCGGCCAAGCGATTTAGTTTTTGGTACGATGTCGTGTAAAAACCAAAGGGTTTGGATATTATCCTACTTCCAAAAATTTAGCCCGCTTCCATCTTAGATTGCATTATCAACTCAATAAAAAAGTACTGTTTCAAAATGTGTTGAGAATTTACGAGTGTCATGAGCGGTTAGATTTACCTAACCTTAAACTATAAAATTAAACTGACTTGTTTACTGTTGGATTATTGCCGACTAGTTTGGAATTCATACAGGGCCCACAATAATGAACGCGGCGTAAACCAGTATTTGAACTATGTTTTCTCAGTTTCATTTTCTCAAGTGAATCTAATAATAAGTATTCGGGCTCCCAATAAACTTGTCTGCAGTTAGACGGCCGAGTAGCGACCCTGCTTCTGCGTCCTAGGCTGTGGGTTCAATTCCCACAACTGGAAAATGTTTGTGTGATAAGCGTGGATGTTTTCCAGTGTCTGGGTGTTTATCTATATATTCTAAGAATTTATGTATGTATTGGTGGTGTTACACTCATGTGCCTTGGACAGTTAAGCCGGCGGTTCCCATCACTATCATTAACATTTGACAGTGACGTTACTGTTAAACAGTAAGCTCGTCAACCGCATTTGTGTAGCGTGGTATAGCAAAGCTCATATCCTCTTTCCTACTAGAAGAAAGATTGGGTGGAGGGCCTTAAAATAAGTTGATATTGGTATGATAAATCATCTTTATAAAGCTGTTACAGTAGTCAAGTAGTCAAGTGTGCAAAAGGCATTAAAGTAGCAAACAATTTTAGCACCCTCAACGTCTTTGACGGAAGTGGCGGTTCCTGCCCCAGTCTACCGTCGTTTGCTTACTTCGTCATTTCATTTCCACCTCAGCTTATGACGTCAGCACTTCAATAAATCTCTCTTCAATTTTCACAGGTTAGCAATATTGCTACACTCGTCTTTCGATAATATTAACGAACGATGAGTTATTTAAATTTTCTTGCAATATATAAATATTTGGGAACATTTTTATCACTACAAAAATATCATTTCCAAAGCTTGTCTTTTGACTAATTGTGCATTCGAAAGTCCAGTGGTTAGTAGTCTTTCGGATTACATCGAAATCTGGTATCGAAATTAGGTGACGTATCTCCTATTTTAGTTTGATCCGTTATTTATGGGACATCCTATATAATGACGAGTGATTTGTATCCCGATAGTGAGACAAAAACACGGCTGAAACCGCGAGGCAGAGCTAATACTGCATACAACGATCTTAATACCCAAGTTATATGTATATAGTGTTGGTCTTTAACGGAAACAATATCAGACGGGAAACAATCGAACGTTTGACACCGCAACTACGCTGATGGGAATTTGAGGTGAACTGATTTCTGTTACAATCAATAGGACTGTTGTTATTGTAACCTATAGGAATTAGAAAAACATCGACTCCTTAAAACATAACGAAGATGACATCATATTTCTGTCGCTACTTGGTTTTACTACACCATGAAAAATTCGTTTGTCAACCCCCGACCCAAAAAGATGGTGTTAGTTTTGTCAGCGAAGTTTGATGTCGATTTATGTCTGTTTGTGTGTTTGTTTGTGTGCGTGTGTGTGTGCGTGCGTGCTACTAATCGACCAATTTTGATGCATTTTTTTTCATCTTAGCTATGTATAGCTATGACGAATTATATAGATTGATTAATTGTGCATAGACTCTTCACGATCGTCCAGATTAGCCGACTGATGGTAATAATGTTTACTCTCTCTGTAAATGTGATCTTCATCGATCCAGATGTCAGTAATGAAAATCACAACAGACAGGGTAGTGTAATACCACTAATTACTACTGACTAGCTGTTGAAAATTTAACTGAGAATATCTCGGAGGAAAGACTGTAACTAAAATATATTTAGTATAGTCTGTGGTAAATAAATTAATGTTGGCTCTATTCCAAGTAAGTAAATAATCCTCAGTATATAATGTTGTTACCAAAAGCGATTAGAGCGATTCATCTTCAGAGGTCCAGCGGCTCGCAGCGCCTCCCGAGACGCGTGACAAGTGTAATTGACCTCCAAACAGACGTTCCGATTGGATTAAGAGCGGGTAGAGTTATTAGCTGATGCCTCCTAAACTATAGTACTGCAATCTGTGTAGTGTGGATATTTGTATGTACTATAAATTGCAACCTTCCCAAAACACAAAAAAAATAAGTTACCCCTTTTTTAAGAAAAGTGGGTATATTATTATTATACTTTATTTGTACGCCACATGGCAAGTAATAAAAACAAACAGAAATAATAATGAGAAGGAAGTAGAAGTACAAATAAAATTATTATTATAAAAACAAAAAACTTAGACTGCTTAGAAGTTATGAACTGAAAAGAGAAAAACAAGGATCACTATATCTGTATAAAATTCTAAATACTTTATGTTGTATATGAACATGATATGATATTTATATTTTTGAAATGGTCTTTTTACGACCTTTCAATTGGTACCCATATTGCTAAGATAAAAGAAAAAAATACACACATCCCCCTTTTTTCCCCCATTTACAGCCGCCATTTTGAAAATTTATATAGCCTATGTCACTACCACAATTTTGACAAATTTAACGACACCTCACATGTCAAAATCCGTTCAGCCGTTTAGGCTGTAGCGCGTGCCGAAGAAATGGACATACATACATACATACATACATACGCTCGAAAAACATAACCCTCCTTCTGACGCAGTCGGGTATAAAGGCGGCCTCATCGCTTAGTAGCGATTTCTTCCAGGTTTAGCAAGTTATCCTTAACACAAAAAACAGATCTATATCATAGTGGACTTTTTGTAGTCCTAATAAAGAGAAACAGCAGAAAAGCAGATAAAGCAGCGATTTCGATAAAAGCTCTCTGGCGGCTAAAATTTCTCTAACCTTTCCAATAGATATAAAAGTAACCTTAACTCCAATTTCTTAAACTCGTTTCATACTCACCTATGGCATGATAATAGGTAAACATACTTTAGTTTTAATAAAATGACCACAGTGAGACACTGACACAATCTATGAAATCGGTGCCAGCAAGTTTAATGAACATTTATTTAGCGTAGTAAAGCAGTTTGTGGATTCTAGGTAATGACCTTGAAGTCTAACCCTGGCTGGCACCGACTCCTAGATATGCTTAAGTAAATTAAAGCAACTAAATGATACAGTTATTTTTTACTTTTTAGTGCGTTTTGAGTCGGTTCTATTTTTTGTTAATTTTTTTTTATTTCTTACTTTTTAGTGATTTATCGCCATGTTACGTACTCGTATTATACGGCATTTTTAGCAAAAAAGCTACCGATACTTACACAAAAACCGAAATGTATAAAATTTGAAGAGTTTCAATTTTCCCAGGATATCTTCATCAGATCCTAATATGATGACAATGGGACCATCTTGGAAGTGTGCCCTTTGTAATAAAAAAAACAGTTGTCAAAATCGGACAACTCTGTAAAAAGTTATGCGTGGTCATACATAAAAAATAATAATTACGTGTTGAATTGAGAACCTCTTCCGTTTTTTTTGTCGATTAAAAAATGTTGCTATTTTTTGATTTTCTATATTTTCCTAAAGTTAGTATCTGTTTTCGTAGTAGGTACAGAAATTAATAAATGAAGTAAACATAATAGATTATATAATGGTACATTTGAAATTAAAAATTTCATTTCAGCTCAGAACTTGGCACCCAGTCAACAATAGAGTCACATTTCTAAAACCTTAAAAAAAAGGAAAAAAAATACTGCAAGGAAAGGCTCTGCTTTGCGCAAAGGATTTCTAGGTCCCGCTTGAGGCGCTAAGTGAGATCTAATTGTTCTGGTTAGTCTTAAAGTGTCGAGTAATTTAGCTGTTCAGTCTAACGCTCAAATGTAGGCCAAAGAAGAAAATCCTTTCGAGTTCACTTCAGCTTCTTCATAAGGAGATAATTCCGTAGTGTAGTGAGTTCAGGAGCTCTTAACCGATTTTAAAATGGAGATACTACAGCCTTGCGTAAAACACACCTGATGGTAAGTGATGATAGAATGATAAGATGTATGTGGGCTCACTTGTTAGGAGTATGATGAAGTATTAACTCTTCGGTTTCGACACGACTTCGTACCGGAACCTTAAGTCACTTGGGGGCTCAATCGATCTAGCCGGGAATCGATCTCAGGCCCTTCGTCTCATAAATCCACCGCACTATGGTCTATACATACACACATACAGAGGTTACTATTCCACTTCGACTACTTACGCTGATAGCTGGAATATTGTACCAACATGCTAGGATAACGTTCGCTCCGGATAGTTAATAAATATAATAAATAAATAAATATAGTATGAAGATGCATATTTACAAAGTTAGTAAATATAGAGGAGAACCTGACACCGGGTCTGTAGTTGGTACCTTTACTACGTTTTCCTAATTACTAACATTATTCAATGAGTAGTGGACGCTCGCGACTTCGTCTGCGTGGACTTTCAACCCTTCGCTTAAGGGAACGGTATTAATTTGGCTGGGCAGGGAGAACAACGAATCCTATACCCTTAAACTACACCCGTGTCACAAGTATGAGCTCTAATCCATGCCATGCAGATTATTCGTCTCTCTCTTCCTCGTAGTATGAACCCTAATCAATTCGTTCAGTACTTTCGTCGCTGCTACGTCCTTAGTGAAATTCATTTTTTTGGAATAAATTATTTCTTACGTCCGATCTGTGTGAAGCAAAGCCTAAATAAAGCCTGTCCAGAGCTAAGTTTTATTGATCTGTTAAAACCGTATGAAAATTGGTTCAGTAGTTTTAAAGTGATGCGCGAACAGACAAACAGACAAAAAATTTAAAACACGTTGTTTTCTGGTCTGTATCGAGTATCTTATACATCCCATTTACTTTTACAAAAAATATTTAATGTTAAGAATTGTCTTCGTTACTATTTTATTATATGTATAGATTAAAAAAAATACTAATATTAATATTTTAGTAATTACTAATATTACTATTTATTTTATCTATTATTTATTTTATATATTTTTTATTATTGATTTAGTAATTACTAATATTAATATTTTAGACCTTTGTGATAATATTTTTGGCATTATTACAGTGTTTTGGCTTTTGAAGACAAAACACTGTAACGGTTAAATGTATGCAAAATATAACTAATCCAAGAAATTCGAGATATTTCTTTGAGGCTACGTGAACACCACGGAATACCAAAACATGAGACGCAAAATTTTTCTCGTCGGCTTTGAAGTTAAACCGACAAAAATTCATTTGATGTTAAAGACTATAGAGGTATGACGACGCCCAAAGTGGCTTTCGGTTTAAGGTTAAGTGACACACAAAGAGAGTTCCTTGAATGCGACCAAAAACCCCCAGATTACATGATCAGGTTTCCTTGTAAGAGAAGGGATATGGAGCAATACGATAGAGGTACATTGCTCCGAAGTTGTGGGTTGGCTTAACGGTCTTAATCTCTTTTAACGGTTAATATCAGGTGTTAATGAATGATCAGGACCGACGACTTAACGTGCTCTCTGAAGCACGCGGTCGTAATACCACCAACTTTCCAAATCCGAGCTAAGATTTTTTACTTGTACTTATTTGTTCTGTTTTGAAGAAAGAAATGCTTAGTATGTCATAGCCGGACTCCGTGATCCGTCTGCCTGCATCTGCGATCCTTTGACGTATCTAAAAGGACACAGGCGGCTCTCCACTGAGTTTTCTGGCTGTTTCTCAGCCAGCGAGTTCCACAAGCTCGGACATAGACTGCGTTGTTGTTTCTGCGCAGCCTCCACCCGGGATTCGTAACTGAATTTCCCAGGAATAATAAATAATAGTTTAAAAAAAACTAAAAAACACGCTTTTTATAGAAACCCAAACTAAAAAATAGAAAAAAAATTTTAATAAATTTAAATTAAGAATAGTGTTAAAAATTTCATTAACTATAAATTAATAATAGTGTAAATAAAAAAAAATATTTTATTTAAAAAAAAGCGTGGGGTGCATGGTGTCAATATAGTTATAAATATTTTATTGACAGATATGAGTAGAGTGATTATCATTTTGATAATATTTTAAAAAGCACCCCACGCTTTTTTTAAAATAAAATAATACTATACTACTATACTAAAGCCAAACTCGATTGAGAATGCTTGTCAACAAACAAATTTAAAATGAAGGTAGAAAATGCCACACATTTTATGCCTGATAAATTTAAAGTTGTGTTTTGTTATTTAAAAAATCTTTTTAAAAAGATATTGAATATATTTATTAGTTTTATGCTTACTAATCTAATTTATTGTCATGAATTCGTCATTAACTAGTTAATTAAAAAAAATTAGGTGTAAAATGACTTTTGATTTCTACCTTCATTTTTCATTTGTTTGTTAATAAGCATTCTCAATTGAGTTTGGCTTTTGTATAGTAGTATGCTGGTACATATGCTATATTTTTGTAAAGTTTCATCAAAATCCCTTGACTAGTTTTTGCGTGAAAGAGTAACAAACATCCATACATACATACAAACTGTATAAGGGCTAGTAAGGATTAGATGCTTTAAAGTTAATTTCGCAGAGATTCTACGTCGGATTAAAGATTTTATTTGATACATTACATTCCCATAGGACAAGCTCGGCGTAATAACGACCGTTTGCTGCTCGTCAAGTCGGAATAAAAAGCGCATTCAACATACGGTACAAGCAATTGCACTTAACTGTAATTGTATTCTACATGTAAAATACAACGTGGAGGAACTCCAGTGTGATCATTCCAACCTACCTTTAGGTATTTAAAATTTAAGCTATTTTTTTTCATGTATGACTACGCATAACTTTTTACAGTGTTGTCCGATTTTGATAATTCTTTCTTTATTACAAGGGGCACACTTTCAAGATGGTTCTATTGTCATCATTTTAGGATCTGGTGATGATATCCTGGGAAAATTGAAGGAACTCTTCAAATTTTATAGGCACACTTGCAGCGATTTCGGTTTTTGTGTAAATATCGGTAGCTTTTTGGCTACAAGTGCCGTATAATAATACTATGACAGTATATTACGAGTACGTTACGTGGCGATAAATCACTAAAAAATAAGAAATAATTTTTTTTAACAAAAAATAGAACCGACTCAAAACGCACTAAAAAGTTAAAAATAACTGTGTCATTTAGTTGCTTTAATTTACTTAAGCATCATCAAACATCCAGGAGTCCATGCCAGGCAAGGTTTCTACTTTAAGGACATTACCTAGAAGCCACAAACTGCTTTACTACGTTAAATAAATGTTCCTCAAACTTGCTGGTACCGACTTCATAGATATCCTTATGTAAATTCGGGTGATCAGGCACATGAGTAGATAAAAGGAACAGAGGCAAAGCTCTTAAGAACGTGCAAAATTGTTACCTGTTTTGGAAGGGTTGTCACAATAGGTTAAGACAAATTAAACAACCAAACAAACAACGTGTCGCACTGACATGACCCTAAGATTGTCAAGGTCAACTAACTGGGCTGGTGGTCACTCACACATGCCCCGCGTGCTTGTAGTAGTGCAACCGATTCGCGTGGTAGTATGAAGCTTTCTCGCTGTACATTTTATCTACTCATGTGGTTCGGGTGTTTGGATGTTAGGTTCGGTATATAGTTTGTGAATGAATTGTTTAAGTATTTAATAAATAATGACGTGATTTTAAACTAATTTCGTGGTTGTTCGACATAATAATATATTTCAACTTAACAACAACAAAAAAAAATTCATGTGACATATGGACGGACAGACAGACATGACGATAGAATAATAAAAATAAGGGTTCCGTTGTTTGCCATTTGGCTACGGAACCCTAAAAACTGTTGTCTCTTGTGGTACGTACCCGTTGAAATATAAATATTGGCGTGGTTTAATATTTGCACGCGAATGAAATCGAGGGCATCCACAAGTTTAAGACATCTGATGCTAGTCACTTAGATAGTACATTAACACTATGCCTTGAGTAGCGAATTCTTCTCTATCTCTCACGGTAACTTGATACTAAAGTGAGAAAGAGACGAATTCAAAACTCACTGTCAAGTTATAAAATCGTTACAGAATAACAGTACTGATATCCAAACAAGAATTTCCATATCGGGCCAATAGAAGTTGGAAACACGGCTCAGCTAGGAGCCCTGGCTAACCATGACTAACAAAGTTAGTAGCACTTGCGCAGTTTGTGATACTATGTAGTTTAGCTTCTTAGGGTTTAGTTACGAATACTGAGTTGGTTTAAGTTAGTAGTTTAGGCCAACGATGCATTCAGCCTATTAAGCTTACTAATCTTTGGAAACTGATTGATTTCGACGACTTTACATTACTATTCATCACTATCATTTTTTTTTTATCGACTACAAGTTGGCCCTTGACAGCTATCACACCTGATGTTAAGTGATGATGCAGTCTAAGATGGAAGCGGGCTAACTTAGGAGTGGGACGAAAATCCACACCCCTTTCGGTTTCTACACGACATCGTACCGGAACGCTAAATCGCTTGGCGATACGTCTTTGTCGGTAGGGTGGTAACTAGCCACGGCGATAGCCTCCCACCAGCCAGACCAAGACAAATTAAGAAAAATCTCAACCTGCCCCGCCGGGAATCGAACTCAGGACCTCCGTCATATAAATTCACCGCGCATATCACTGCGCCACGGAGCCTATTAACGGCCCATTACAGGGCCAGGCCTCCCTCCTTGTAGGAGAGGGGATATGGAGTGTACACCCACCACGCTGCTCCAATGCGGGTTGGCGGGCTTAGGGTGATAATGTTCCATTTATTAACAATCACTATCAGATGTTGATGATGGTGACCAGGACCGACGGCTTAACGTGCTCTCCGAGACGCGGGGGTGTAACACCACCAACTTCCAGACTCCGAGCTTGGAATGTACTGAACATTTCATAGAAGAATGAAAAAGCTCAGAAATATTCCGTGACCCAAACCAGGAATCGAACACAGGACCTCAGTATTAGACTTTATTATAGAATTTCATTTGTATTCAATTTAATATATATAGGAATATTTAGGAATTTATCTTATTCTCTGCTAATTAACATTTGATTGCAAAATTAATCTAACTTTAAATAATAATTTAATTTTGCATTCCAATCGGGCGTGATACAATTGTTACTTTTCAAGATTATAATGAATACCATAAAGTACAGAATCGTATTAGCAAATAAACGATTTGGTTTGATTTAAGTATATTTTTGACTTTCACTCTTTATTGTTATCAAGTCGTGGATTTATAAAGGTTGATTAGAGGTTGGAGGAAGTTGACTTAAGCTCTCTACCCGCAAGCAGACCCTGATGCTCCTGTAATACGCAGAGGAAGACGGGGTAGAAGAAGGCATCGCTATGTCCAGCTACTCCCGCCGTAGGTTAGGTCGTACCAACATGGACATCTACCAACAAATGTGCGTACACGTCAAGACGTCATAGTAGCTTGCGAAAGCGATCCTGTGGGGCTCTCTCAAATGACGCAGACGGATCCGCTGGGTTTTAGTGGGTATTCCGGATTACCGGGAGTCCCACATACCCTTCCCCCTTTCGTGGAAGGGATGCGTAAATGCATTTCCCAGCGATAAAAAAAAAAGCTCTCTACCCGCCCCTGTGGATCTTCTTTAGCATCTTTACATTAAGGTACTCTCCATGTCTTAGGCACTCCGCGTACAATAGCGTCACAATTAGGCGACAATGAATTCTCATTTCCGAACGCTCCATTATTCTTTCGTTCAGTAATCCAGCTTAAAACGTTTCTAATTGGGTTTGCCTCGCTCTAAGTGTTGCGACGTGGGACAGAAATGGCCGACGTATTCCAATTAAATCCCCCTACCAGAGACTCTTGAAACCGCTGGCTTCAACGTTGTTTTTTAAACAGAAATAAGTGCAATTTGTTTAAGACTTAAATAGTTACAAGCGCACTAGTAACGATGGAGGTTTGGTTTTGAATGAAATACTACCTATTTTTTACTCAAATTGAATAGAATTTTAAATAATATTCGTAGAAAAATTTTATTGTCAATTTTATAGAAGTCTTAGTACACTATAAGTTGGTACAGGGGTTTACATACATACATAACTTCACGCCTCCGTCCCATTTGATCCCATTAATCCTTTCATTTAAGTTAATCCAAGTTCGCCGATTAAAGGTACTTTTGATCTGGCCATTCCGTTCATAGAGAAACATACATTATGACGCAGTGGTATGCGCGGTGGATTTATAAGACGGAGGTCCTGGGTTTGATTCCCGGCGGGGCAGATTGAGTTTTTCTTAATTTGTCTTGGTCTGGCTGGTTGGAGGCTTTCGCCGTGGCTAGTTACCACCCTACCGACAAAGACGTACCGCCAAGCGATTTAGCGTTCCGGTACGATGTCGTGTAGAAATCGAAAGGGGGTGTGGAATTTCATCCTACTCCTAACAAGTTAGCCCGCTTCCATCTTAGATTGCATCATCACTTAACATCAGGTATGATAGCAGTCAGGGGTCAACTTGTAGTTGATAAAAAAAATACACATGTACATAAGTTTATTGTGTATACAACTTGACCTGGCCATTCTTAGAATATCCTGAATATACATAGGTTTATTGCGTATAAAATACAGACAAATCCTAATCGAAATGAAATTAAGCACAAGCAGTCGATGCCGATCATTAATTATTATCATTAACATAAAATAGATAGCGTTACAACTCAGACTGGCGTAGAGACGAATCGTCGCGTCATTATTTTTGTCAAAAGCAGATTCATCTCTATTTTCCCATCACTTTTATTAATTAATAAAATTATTATTATAAAAATAAAAAACCCGACTGCTTAGAAGTTATGAACTGAAAAGAGAAAAACAAGGATCACTATATCTGTATAAAATTCTAAATACTTTATGGTGCTGCAAACAGGGACAAAATACTTTAACCTGCGGGGAAAGAAAAATCTACCAAAAGTACGTTTGTCCCCGCCTGCAGCACCATAAAGTATTTATAATTTTATACAGATATAGTGATCTTTGTTTTTCTCTTTTCAGTTCATAACTTCTAAGCAGTCGGGTTTTTTGTTTTTATAATAATAATTGTATTTGAGACTTTTTAGTTTTAGTTTATGGTATAGAAATGAGACGGTACACTTAGTACACTTTTTGCCATTTTTTGTTAAAAAAGTAATATGAACATGATATGATATTTATATTTTTGAAATGGTCCTCCTTCTGGCGCAATCGGGTAAAAATGGAATCGAGCCTTAACGCACTTTTTTTAGAATTTTCCATATTTGTATACCACAACTTTGTACCTTAAAGAATTTGAAAGTATAAGAATCATTCTTATAATCTGTACTTGACGAACTTGACGGTACGTTTCGGTTATAGTCTGAGTTTAGTCTAAAATTATCTTCCTAAGCCGGCTAGTCAACATTGTAGCTAGCCACGGCCGAAGCCTCCCACCAGCCAGACCTGGACCAATTTAGAAAATCTTTATAGGTCCAGCCAGGAATCGAACCCAGGATCTCCGTCTTACAAATCCACTGCGTCACGGAGGCCGTCAAATCAAGGAGCAGCGGACATAAATTATTATTACCACTTATCCCAAAATAACCAACGTTGTTACAATTTCCAACACGCAAACTGTCCTAGCACCGATACAAAATGCATTATTGGAATTAAAATGATTACCTGGCGCTATACATTCATTTACTTTGTTATTTTTGAATATCTACGCTGGGATTATAGCGTATTACGCTACAATGTTGTTTGAAATTAAAAAAATATATTGACTGCTATACGTAACAAAATGTGACCTACATTCGGTTGATAATTGAAAATAACTAATGATAAGTGAGATGAAATATAGAAATAGATGTAGGGAATTTCCGTGTTTTGAGATATGTGTCGTATTTATAAGATCTGTTACGACCTATTTGCTTTGTAATCAAAAGTCCGGGTTTCGATTGCCAGCTAAAAAAAATATGTGTTTGCTTTAGCCTGATCTTGTAGACTTTAGCTGTGGTTGTCTACCTTAGTCACTTAACATTAGATCGTCTTAAGATCTCAATTAAGGACTAATTTGTCGATAAATTAAAAATATTATCTCAGCAGGGTGCGATACGCCAGAAAAGATATCTCGGGTAGAAAATATGACAAACATCGTTCTTTTGACCTCAACGTATCGAAAGAGAGCGACATTTATGACAGCGCCCACATTTCTCGTTTTCCCTACTCTATATTTTTTCTCCTCCACCTTAGATGAGATCCTGTAGATACGCCCCAAAATCATAATCATGATGATTATGTATTTAAACTAGCGGACGTCCTGAATACGTTAGGGGTTGAAAATTTTTCAACGCACTTTATAATATTAAATATAAATTCATAAACTCGTAAGATTTGTCTATTATACTTTTAGCAGACGCTAATAACAGTAAGAAATATCCAGTATGATTATTGTTACTATCGGCAATAAATAATAGATTTCCACAACCGCAACTATCGCTTCAGTAAGAAATGCCGAGGGAACAGTTATTGCTTATCAAAATTTCATAAGTGTAGGGTTCTGGAGATTTCCCAGAACAATACTCATATTGAATGTTTATCATCTCTAGAGTGCTGAATGATTTATGATATAAATACTGTTACGTAATTTTATTTATTTAATATAATGTAGAAATCAATATTAATAAATTATCAACGTGTGATAACATTTCAGTAGAAGAGGTTATTTCATGCTTTGCTCAATTCGACACGTATATATATACCAAGGTTTCTACTTTAAGGACTTTATTTACCTAGAACCCACAAACTGCTTTACTACGTTAAATAAATGTTCATTAAACTTGGCTGGCATCGACTTCATAGATATGCTTAAGTAAATTAAAGCAACTAAATGACGCAGTTATTTTTTACTTTTTATTGTGTTTTGAGTCGGTTCTATTTTTTTCCAAAATCCACTCATAGCGGTTACTTACCTTATAAAATTATCTTTTATTTCAGCTTTCTAGACATAACAGTTCTTGCAATGCATTGAGAAAGCCATTCCAGTAGTCCTATTCGGCAACTATATTTTCATTGACATTGCGGGTTTCGGATTTGTCTTTATAGTATCGCATTAGATGGAGACACATAGAGACGAATCCGTTAATGACAGACGAATAATAAAAACTTCCTTACATGCGCTACAGGACCTACATTCATAATTAAGTTTTTATTCTGTAAATATGTTTTTATTAGTTCAGATAGTGAGATTCGCATTTGTCTTCATCCCTCTTTAGGAGATATAGAGACGAATGCATTTATCACACAGTCGAGTTACAAAAACATCATTACATTATAGAACTATAGGATCGAGATGTTTATACCCATATTCGTTCCGAAATTAAGTTGTTGAGAATATTGACTTTCAACATTGTTTGATTATACTCACCATTACTATTAGTATAGTTAGGGCTCGTTTTCTTGCCGCGAATCTCACGGATACATCTGAAAATTAAAAAGAAAATATTCATTTATGTCTTGTAAAACAGACGAAAAAAAACGGAGGAGGTTCTCAATTCGACACGTAATTTTTTTCTTTTTTTTTAGTTATGACCACGCGTAACTTTTACAGAGTTGTCCGATTTTGATAATTCCTTTTTTATTAGAAAGGGCATACTTCCAATATGGTCCCATAGTCATCATGTTAGAATCTGGTGTTGATATTCTGGAAAAATTGAAGGAAGTTTTGAGTCGGTTCTATTTTTTGTTAAAAAAAACTTTTAAACGTTATATATAAAGTAGCTACTTTCAATGTTAGTCTACATTGAAAGTAGCTACTTTCTAAGCCGATGATAAAGCCACTACAAATAAAAGTGTAACGTGTCGTTTCACTTGTAAACTAAGCCTTATGAAATAAACGAATTTGAATTTTAAATTGGAATTTAGTATTGAATTATAATAGTAGAGGTTTTTGTTCTGTATTAGAGCTTTTCTTGTTGTTTTTCTGTCAGAAGAGAAATGATGATCGGAATTATAGGCACACGAGTTTTAACTAAGTGGCTAAACTTATGCGCCTGCAATTAATTGATGGGCGTAGGGCAGCGTATTGTACGATGTGTTGCTTTTCATAGGGCACGGTTTATAGCTTAACACCAGATGGGCCTTCTGCTTATTCCATCAATGAGTACTATGTGATGAAATTATATAGTAATCTACCACATATACTACATACCCTTCTGAAAACTGAATAATTTTAAAAGCTCAATATTTTTTTTGCAGCATCATCACGAAGACGACCTACCTGGTCCCCCGCCGGCCTACGAGAGCGTTATCGATGATTCTACGCATAAGGATTGCACTATTTTACAAGTAAGTCAAGATTTTATAAGTATGTAAACTAATATAGTTTTGTGTATAACTATGTATTATCAGTATATTTATAGATTTAGATATATCTACGATTATTTAGTAATTTTTGCTATAGTAAAAATCACCAGGTTGTTTTATTTTTTAAAGATCTTTCTTTAGTCAAATATTGAAATAATATCATTGGGGTTTATTCCTTCTATTTTTCTTAAGTAATCATACGTCGCAGCCATTTTTTAAAACTAGCAAATCGGTTAGGTCTGGGAATCGGTCAGCGACAGCGCTCCATCCCTAATTTTTTTTTATTTTTCAGACAAAACTTTTTGTTTTTATTGTATAATTTGTATTATATATAAATACATAAAACTCTTAAATTTCAACCATCTACGATCAACTTCTATTAAAAAAAATGTTTCCTAGATATAATATACATGGCAAAGCAATGTTTGCCGGGTCAGCTAGTTGAATTATAAAATCAGTCAATCAGTTTAACACCCTGACATAAATATTGTGTGTATTTATTTATTTTTGATTTTATCCTTCTTTCAGGAGGTGGTAACGGAACCTTGTCCACAGTACAAGACAGCACGAGTAGACAGTGGTCTGCCGTCATACGAAGCCGCGGTATTACTACGCGACACAAAATTATAATACTAGATGTAATCAAATTAAATACGATATTGTATTGAATTATAGTAAATAGACGACGGACTTCAAAGTACAGTGGAATTAAAGTACGAAACAGAAGTAGTTTGTAATAACAAATTGACACCAATAAGTATTGCGCATCGCTTCGCTTCAATCTGAGTTGGGTCTTAGGCTTCATAATCTTTAACCAGCAGTACGTTATTAGTACAGTGATTTGGTCGAAAAAATAGAGGTTACCTGGAAAGTTTTCTGAGAGTTTTGAAAATTGCAGAAACGGCGTTCCTATGCCGAAACTAATAATTTTAGGGAAAAAAAGGTTATGACATAAATTGTAGGAAATTTTCTCTTCCTTTATTTTGTGTAGATATGTTTTTCCTGTAAAATGTGTCGAAAAGGAGTTATTATCAAAAAATTGCTTTTGGGCGCCATTTTTTCAATATGGCGGCGCGAGCAGCAAAAATATGAGGTGGCAAAGTTGAAATTTGGTAAGAGCATATCAAAATCTATAAAATTACCAATTTTCAAAACTCCCGGAAAACTTTCAAAGTAAAAATACTAAATGACTATACTATATATAAACTTTCGGTTTTTGACATTATACAATGTATTTTATTGATGCATGAAAACTAAATATCGTTTTGGACTTAGAGCGCTGAAACCTTGTGGTAAAGTAATACTAAGTTTAACTTATACTAAATGTTGGTTTTGGAGTTTATACAATGCACTATTTTCATGTATCAAAAGGAAATATCGGTTTAGAGCGCTCAAAACCTATAGTAAATGTACAGACAAATTTGGAAAGCGCCATGCCAATGAGACCGCGTTAACAATGAACGGAAAACCCGAACTTTTAATAATAGAGAACGCTGTTGACATACCTATACCATTTTAATGATCAAGTCGAGTGCTCTATGTTTCGGGCACTTGTCCCGGATTTTGTTTCGTATTTTATTCAACCGATTTCAAAGTTGTGGTTATTACGTTGTTATAATTTAAGGCAATTTTGGAAAAAAACCCATAATTTTTTGACAGTATGGTTTTGCGTGCACACCCACAACAATATTTTCATATATTGCTAATATAAAGGGTAAAGGTTAACTCGTAGGTACGCGGACGCTTGCGACTTCCATCCGCGACACACTCTGTTTTGTGATAGTTCGACAGAAAGTAGCCTGTCCTTTCTCAGGCTTTAGACTATCTCCGTACCAAATATTTAAATCGGTTCAGTAGTTTAGGCGTGATTGCATAACACACAGGCAGAGTTACTTTTGCATTAATATTAAAGAATAATTTAAAAAGAGCAACTGTTGAGGTCTTGCTGACTTTTCTCAGCAGAATCTGCCATCGGAGCCGGAAGTAGAGTTACGGCTACAAATGTATTATTCTACGTTTTTTTTGGCATTATAAATATAATATTGGTAATAAAAAATTAAGTAGAGCATCATTCCGTTCGGTCATGACACGCAGCGACACAACCTGCAATAACCCATGTACACCGCGGTCGAATCGAGACTGATTTTCGAATTGTACTCCCCGCACCCTTCGGTTTCCCCTCGCGACAAATAGTGGGGCGCACCTTAGTGAATTGACTTATTCGATTTTAGCAATATCGGCAATGTTACCCAACTTTATTGGCAATATTAATGTGTATGATATATTAGGAAACCTTAGGCAAATTATTACGTTACATTTATTTTAGTCAATATTTTAAATTAATAATTTAAATAAAATATTACTTTGTTACTCTAAACCTATACAATGTAGACATAATTTAGCTAGGCATTGAGTACGCTTAATATAATATAAAGCAAATATACATAAGTGTATAAATTATACATAAATATCTATAATATACATGATAACTGCTATAATAGCTTCATATATATACTTTACCGTGACCATAGCAATGATGTTACATTACAAATATGATCGATATGTAGATAACACAGTACTTAGTAAATGTCATTTGTACAAATAGATTAGTTATGTAATACAAAATGACTTATGTAATCTAAACATTAATCTCTCATGGCTACCTGCTTATTGTGTAACGTCAGTAGGTACATATATCAGGAATACAAAAAATTAATTATGTTGAGAGACGAATATCTTAGGATTCCATGGATTCACCGTGCCCGAGACTTGTGATACGGGTGTAGATTTAAAAGAGTACTCTTAGTGACGGCCGTCAACACCCACCTCCTCTGTTCAAGTTATTCTCCCTGCTCAGCCAAATTCGGAAGGACCGTACTAGAGCAGCTTTGGACACTCGTTCCTATATGGAGCTTACTGCACTTCTAGGAAGGCCAAGGTCTTTTAGCAGGTTATAGAGAGACTTCGCTGGTATAACTCTCGCACCCACTTCTACCGCGTATAAACTTACGTATAAACTACCGCGTACTTATTTACGATTTATTTCAGTAAAATCATATAATTCCCCACTCCAAGGAGGGAGGTCTGCAGGCCTAGTCACTAATTTCAGTGTTATTAGCCACCGAATATAGATGAATCAATGAATCAAGAAAATCAATGAACACCGCATTTTTTTGTATTCCATAAAGGAAATTGTCGTTGTTTCGACCATTTTAATATCTTCTTAGTGAACACGAAACCAGTTAGTAACTTTCGTATACGCTACAGTTAGTGAATAGGTCATTTGGCCCTGTAGTTAATAGTTAATAGGCTGATACTAATGATGGTACAACTAACCATAGGTGAGTTATGTTTTATGTAAAATATCAAAATAACTATGGAAAAAACACTTCCACTAGATTTCTAATTGTGTAGGAGCTATTTAACTAACTTTTTGATCATTTGCATATTTCATTCGCTTATTACAGGGCCAGGCCTCCCTCATTGAAAGAGATGAGACATGGAGTTTAGATACACCACGCTGCTACAATGCGGGTTGACGGGCTATGTTCAAAGATATTACTCGAGACTCACCGAGGACATTTTACTGACGAGGCATTTTCTAATTTAATAATATTTATTTTTTAAAGTAGTCCATGAGTTGTAAATGTAGATATAAGATTTTTTTGTACTTACACTTTTGCTGTATCAGGAAGCGAGGCAAGTTGGACAAAAACAATAGAACCTCTCCCTGAACTCATTCAAAATATTTTCGACCCTAGTAATTACAATTTCAGGATCTTAAAATTTTGACAGCGAAAGAATGCGAGGTTTGTCGACATTTTGAATATAAATGTTTTTGAAAGGATTTTACGGACTGCTAAATACGGCTATACGATTAATATAATACCAATAAATATGTGTAAGAGCTTACATGTAATAATGATACAAAATTTTGAATTTTTGAATACTAAATCCTTAGAGGTATTTTATATATTATAATAAGTAACAAATAGATAGGTGGCTTTGTAATAAGTTCATGATATCTTATGACTAGATTAAGGACATTAATAACCAAACTAAAACTTCTGTCTATATAAGCAGTACACAAGTAAGAATAGAGACAGAAAGATTATTACATATGTAATAAAAAAGTTTTTGAGTGAATTGCTGTAACAAAACAAACTGTAAGAACTAGGCTTTCATTTATAATATTTCTAAATAGTACTTTAAAATGGTGGAAAAATAAATATAGTTTTATGTTTGTTTCTTGTCAGACTTTTAAAGTATACGCCTAAAATTAGCACCATAACTTTACAGTAATGTAAAGTGAGTGAATTCAATTTAAAGTTATCTTTGGTTCACACGCAATAATATTACTAATAAATTAGGTTGAGGTATCTTAAGTTATACACCCTCTAATGAAACAATAATGTAATATTATGGCAACCTTATCCTACATTATTGACAGTATTATTGTGCGTGTGCGGGAGACCTTTGAATTTTATAAATATAATCTTAAATTTTGGTTGTAACTTTAATTTTTAATATATTGCAGTAAGTTAAATAAAAAAAATTACTTTGGTTAAGATACAAATATGTTAACTACTAATCATATTGTAAAACGAATCGCACAGCAATGTTTTTAAGTGGAATACACATTAAAAAAATTAAATCATACTGATTTTTATTCTACTATTTGAGACAGTTTCTCTATAAATCAAATAGTTTTTTTAGTAGAAAAACGATGTAAGTACCCTCATGTTTGGATCACCCATGGTACCACCTCATAAAACAATGCTTATAATTTAGGGTTGTCCAAAAAATAATCATTCTATCCAACAGGTTTTATGGAGGACCTGGATTCGATTCCTAGGTAGACCGATAAATATTTTCTAAATTGATCCAGGTCTGACTGGTGGGAGGCCGTGGAACCATTTAACGTTCCGGTGTGTGAATTCCATAGCACTCATAACAAGTTAGCCCGATTACATTGCATCGTCACCTACTATCACGTGTATAAAAAAATACTATCACGAATAAAAATGTTAGAGTATATTCCACAAGTCGTCCTCAATATGTATATTAAATAATATCTTCGGTCGCACTATAAAACAACTTAACACAAAGAGTAAACAACTATTTTTTTTAAATAAAAAGTAAATTGTTTAATCTGTAGTCACAATCAGAATTGTTATTAAACAATGACAGGGACCAATGCTCTACGACGCTAACACTACCGACATTTAAACCCAACTTCGAAAGAAAAGCTCAATACTTAATAGGCCGACCCTGGACCCTGACCTAGGAGCTGATATGATGATAGGCTCCCTTTTGGACCTACGTGGCAGTTTAGTCAAGGACAGATAATGAAAATATTTTAATTTCAAAATGAATGTTTAAACTGGCAACCCTAACGGACTGAGTATAGTAATTACCTCTAATTAAAATGCGTTGGTTTATCATATTTACACGATGTGGGTAATCTGGTTTAATGCAGGTATCTACCTGGCACACCGATGTTTTGTTATCTGTGGATATAATAGTAAGTAAATTGTTTCATTTTAAAAAGATAAAATATGCCAATTATGTTATTAAAATGATGTATGGCAGAGTTACTGAGAATAGGTCCAAACATCATTGTTGTGTTTCGGTCCGAAGGTTATGTTTACCGGTGTAATTATAGGCACATGAAAGAAAGACTGGCTTACAATCTACGTCTCTCAGGTTGATGGAATCATCAGGTGTAAAAAAACGTAATGTGCCCACCGTTTAGCCGACACGACTATGGATTTATAAGGAGGAGGAGGACGTAAAAGGGAACTGACCTTTGATGATTCACGGCCACGGCACTTTGCTGGATTCGACCACACAATTACACAACACTAAACTTTTGAGTTCACTTTAATTTAATTAAAATAACGCGCGCGCGTAACTTTGTGCATAGAGAGTGGTGCATAGATTAAAGACTACTAGATGGAGTCATAACGCGGCTGTAGGTTCAAGAGCGTGACAGACTTATTTTATTCGGCCTTTATTAGAAAGTGATACAAGATTATTTATTGTCCCTTTCAGCGTGTTCGTTTTTATTGTTTGTCAAGAGTGGAGTTTGTGACAGACAAAGGACATATCTGAGCAATTATTAGCTTTTTATTAAATTTGCTGATAAATAATATAACTTTGCGGTTACTATATTACTTTAAACGTTATTGTGCTATGGTGGGTTGTAATATTTTCGGCTGCAACAGTCGCAGCGAACGGAAAATAGAAGGAATTACGTTTCATACGTAAGTAGGCATAAACTTCATTGATTGATGATTTAAAGCTTAGATATGTTATTTTTTAGCAAATTTCAATTCATTATGCGTTTACTAAACTATCTTATAATAGAACCGGGTTGGGTGCAAGACGTAAAAAGGAAGACCAAGACATAATAAAATCTTTTCTTAAACAAGATGAGGACGACAACTACAAAGTGCATGCCATGAACCTAGAAATGCAAAACGAGTGGTTAAACTTAGGCGAGTTCTGCATCCCTCTGGCTCTGAAGTGGCGCGCCTTGCTGTACGATTGGTCTCCTGCCTTATTGAAATTTTATCTTAATGCTTTTCAACTGACTCTTCCAGATCAGAGTAACCTAGTAAGATGGGGAAAAGCCTCGGAAAAATCTTGCTATACCTGTGGTGAGGCAGTGGGCACTGCAAGGCACTTATTGGTAGGTTGCAAGGTGCTCCTGGACAGGGGTCTCTACTCACGCCGCCACGACAGAGTACTAGAAATCATACGTGAAGCTATAAGCCTTTCAGTAGCTAGGGCTCAAAAAGGGTTGACGACGAATAAAAGACAAACTAACTTCGTTAAAGCAGGCTCAAGTACAAATTCCACCAGCAAGCCTTATTCAATTCTGGGCTCTGCTCCTGATTGGACTATATTAATGGACACGTATGAAAAGCATTATAAAATCCCGGAAGACTTAAATTCAAAATTCAAATTCAAATTCAAAATCATTTATTTCAAGTAGGCTTATTACAAGCACTTTTGAAACGTCAAATTGGACTATTTGTAGTGACTCTACCACCGGCTCGGAAGGCAGGCCCTGTTGAGAAGAGCCGGCAAGAAACTCAACAGTTGCTCTTTTTATAATATTATCAATTTTACAATATTAAGTGTGTTGTTACATAAAGTTATTTATTTTACTTCCTGTGTGAAGTTGCTATTACGACATCTAGACCGGACATATTTCTTTTTTCCAAACAAATCAAACGTATAGTACTTGTTGAGCTTACAGTGCCGTGGGAAACAAACATCCCTAAAGACCATGTATTCAAAGTGAATAAATACTATGACCTTACTAATGAACTAACCAAAAATGGCTACGTGGTTAGTTTATACGCGGTAGAAGTGAGTGCGAGGGGTATACCAGCGAAGTCTCTCTATAACCTGCTAAAAGACCTTGGCCTTACTAGAAGTGCAGTAAGCTCCATATTGGAACGAGTGTCCAAAGCTGCACTAGTAGGGTCCTTCCGAATATGGTTGGGCAGGGAGAATAACTTGAACAGAGGAGGTGAGTGTTGACGCGCGTCACAAAGGGTACCCTTAAACCTACACCCGTGTCACAAGTCTCGGGCTCTGTTCGGAGTTTTTCTCTCAGCCACGCGATGGACCCGGCACCCGCACGGTGAATCCATGGAATGCTAAGATATTCGTCTCAAGTAATACTTCGTATTTTACGATATTTTAAAATGTAACGTTTCATGATGTACTTTAAATGTTGACATGTCTTGTCAATAAGGCTGTCTTGCTGTCTCACGAGTGGACACGCTATGAGCTCCATCTAGTTGTCTTTAATCTATGCTTTGTGCATAGAGAGTGATGTCAGTTGGATGTGCCGACGAGCGTTCTAGCGTTTTTGAGCCGGCGACCACAGATACGTCATGCCTGGCGTGAACACGTTATATGGACTACGATTATATGCTTTTTCTGTTTTCTCTCGTTGATTTCGTGGCTAGTTATTCATATATCTGCAAGATAAAAACGAGGACAACGGTTTAACCAACCTCTCACAGTACCGTCTACATCTCGGGGACAGAACCTCGTGATAAGAGATTACATAAAGTAACCACTGAACCAACGAGGTATTAGAGAAGTTTACTATACAAATTACAAAAATATAGAGACTGCTAAAATCCCTTCCGCTTTCTCGCAAAAAGTTTGAAGTAGTCTAGTAAAGAACAGTTATTTCGCTTGTTCCGTATTCCTTGTTCTGTATTAAAACCCGGCTCGGCTAAGATCATTCAGACGTTCGCCACACCTGCTGCAAGCATCCAATTTATTTCTACAACGATACAAAGACTCTAATAATTGTACTAACAAGAAAGCTTGGAATACTTAAAGCAGGGCGCTCTCACTAAGGCATACTCGCGGTGGAATAATGCGATATTATCTTCAGTTTTCTTTTGTATAAAAATCCTTTATGAAACGGGTAAGAGGTACACCACAAATATGTTCTTTTGGTTAAGCTGCTCAAATGTGTATACGTTATGTCGACGAGAATAATAATAATTTATTTTATAACGTACAGAAAAAGAACAAAAGATGTGTTTCGATAGATAATAAATACCCATAACAAACTTTTCCACCACACATAGAGGTGGACTTACATGCCTAGCCATGGATCAGAAGAAGTTCAGAGCTGAAATTCAGAGCTGGAGAAGTGTAACTAGGGCAGTGGCAGCGGTGCCCAGGCACAGGGCGGAGACCCTGGAGGGGCGCAGAAATGACCAGATTAAATACAAATAGTACCTTATTTAGAGTCAGATATAACTACAAGTCTGTAGGGCGCAGTTACGCACGCTGGTACAGGAGAGACACTAAATAAGAAGAAGGTAGAAAATTTGAATTTGAATGGCAACTCAAAATAATCTTATACATTACACTGAATAAAGTATTTTTATATTTGATTTTTATCGTTGTTGCAATATAGTGATATACAAACTCGAGCATCAGAACGACTAACCGCCGGAACGGGTAGACAAGTTTTTATTTGGCTTTAGAAACAGATTTCCGATAACCGCCGCGAGCGATGCGGTTTATAACGTGAAAGAATTGGCTTTGATGGATGATGAGAGCGCTGACTTGCTGCGCTACGCTTCAAGGACGCGAGTTATAGGCGTTTTGCGGGGCGAGCGTCTCTCTCTAGTCTCTGTTTGATCAGAAAAAAACCCTGGATTGAGGAAGTCACAAGGTTCCTTTTTATCCGTAACACGACTAGGCGAGGAGGTAACTACATATAAATGACAATAACTGCTTAAAGTGCTTTCAGAGGCACGCGGGAGTAACAACACCAATGTGTCAAATGCAGGCTGATATTTTCTTGTAAGAAAGGTATGTTCTAAATATTTGATAGTCAGGCCAAGTCCCGATTAGATATGCTCAATATTTTTGATAATTATTCCAGCGATTTGAAGCCACGTAAGATAACCAAATACTCAAAGAGACCTTTATGTTGTGGAGAATGATTTAAAGTTATAAAAATTTAATTTAAAAATAAGTTTGTACATAATGGTCTGCCCGCTATACGTCCCGCTCGTCTCATGTCACTGTGAACACTCTCTAAAGCTTGATAATTGAGAGCATTAGTTGATCAAATGATAGGAAACATCAAATAGAATTAAAAGAAATAAATTGATCCGTGTTTATCTTTTTCTCGTTTTCAAAAATCTATACCGAGTATACTAGACTACGAATGTATTACTTACGAAAAAATACAGTTTTATTAAAGTAATATTCAATAGATTTAATGCAAGGAACGTTTTCAAAAAAGTAGTTTAACATTTAGCGAAAGAAGCATAGATTATACCTGAGATTTTTTTTTACAGTAGCCATTTAAAACTTCTAAATATACCTAATTTAAGATAAAAAATAATATAGTAAGAAATACTTGGCTGAGATTATTTTATAAGCGGACGCGTAAATAAGACGAGTAGGGGACCCTGTCGGAGCAAAGCCTACTGGTAGGGTGGTGGGGGTGGTATTCATATTATTTTGAATAATTAATTCATTTTGCTATTTTACGCTAAAATCTGACTCGACAAAGTCAATTTTCACAATTGAACATTGTAGAATCAATTAGTCAAGGATTCTGAGCGTAAAGTTTATAGATGTTTTTGTTGGATCCGAGTGACTTTGTGGCTTGGATTCGTCGGATCGCAGTTAGTAGCTAAATAAATATAGGTGAACTGTTGAAACGAAACAAAACTAATAAATCATTTTTGAAAATCTAGCAATATTTTTTTTACGACAGATAACAATAGAGATAATACTTGTCCGCTTTCACATAACATGAATTTTCAATTCTCTTCAATAAAGTGAAGGAGTTTGAACACATAACTCACCCTGCACGAAAATGCCTACCCATTTGAAGAGAGTAATTTAGTCGCGAATTCTCATAAATAACATCCACGTGGCTGGCCAGGAATGTTCGTCGTGTCGTCGTAATCGTCAAGACGTGGCGACGTAGCCATGCGTGAACCTATGCTTGGATGTAACGTAGCTATTTTTGAATTGAAGCAATGATAGCTCGACGATAAAGAGTCAACTCAACAGTGGTAGGTCACGGATTCGGTTCCCGCCCGTTGAACTGTAGACGTTCTCTTTTATTCATTACTAGCCCATGACTGCAATCAAACCTGATGGGAATCGATGAAATCGGCTCTCTTTTCGGTTTTTTCACGACATCGTACCGGAACGCTAAATCGCTTGGCGGTACGTCTTTGCTGGTAAGGTGGTACTAACCACGGCTGAAGCCTCCAATCAGCCAGACCTCAACCGATTTAGAAAATCTTAATCGGCCGGGCACCGAACCTAGGACCGTCTTATAAATCCACTGCACATACCATCGAACACGGAGGCCTCAAAACGTACGTACCCACTTGTAAATCTTTACGATAGGTTGTTGGCCTAGTACCTAGTTACCCCTACCCTAGTATAATACCCTAAGTACTAGTACCCTAAGTATGACTTCGGATCAGGATATCCAGGGATTAAAGTAACACTATGGAATAATACTGAGTTTTCTTTCTTTCGTTAAGAATAATTCCTAAAAGCCTGCAGTTTTTAAGTTGGTGATTTTACACCCCTGTGTATCGGAGAGCACGTTAAGCCACCGACCATGGTCATTATCATCAACATCATATGCCGGTGATTGTCAAAAATTATATAATATCACCCTAAACTTGCCAACCCGCATTGGAGCAGCGTGCCGGGTATATGTTCTGTTATAAGTACGGAGGCCTTTGCCTTTAGCAAGCCTACCTTTCAGTCAATACTAACAGCTAGAAGCTTTGTTTGTTTTAAAATAGGTTTTAAATGAAATACACATATAAATTGAGATGCATGGCTCCGTGCAGCCTCAATGTATCAGTGCAACACTAATGTGAGCCTGGCATGTTGTTATGTACTAGTCGGGTGATTTATTGACTCCACGACAGATCGGCACTCGGTCCTGTAGGACACTGCTTGATGCTTTCGTGCTGAGTGACTCATTTGAGATCACATTACGTTTCTTTTTAACCGACGAAAAATACGGAGGAGGTTCTCAATTCGACACGTATTTTTTATGTATGACCACGCATAACTTTTTACAGAATTGTCAGATTTTGATAATTCTTTTTTTATTAGAAAGGGCACACTTTCAATATGGTCCCATTGTCATCATGTTAGGATCTGATGATGTTATCCTGGTAAAATTGAAGGAACTCTTTAAATTGTATAGGCACACTTGAAGCGATTTCGGTTTTTGTGTAAGTATTGGTAGCTTTTTGGCTACTAGTGCCGTATAATATATTATGAGAGTATAGCCAAGGTTTCTACTTTAAAGACATTACCTACAGCCCACAAACTCCTTTACTACGTTGAATAAATGTTCCTTAAACTTGCTGGCACCGACTTCATAGATATACTTAAGTAAATTAAAGCAACTAAATGACGCAGTTATTTCTTACTTTTTAGTGCGTTTTGAGTCGGTTCTATTTTTTGTTAATTTTTTTTTTTTATTAAAATGTTATTAACACAAATACGTGAATACATGAAATGAATATACGAACTAAGTTTTTTTCATTATTAAAGAGGATTTTTTATATAGTTACTAGGGACCCGCCCCGGCTTCGAACGGGTGCAATGCTGGTACTAAAGTATGTCCCTGCATTTTAATTGCAATGTAAGCGCAACAAATGCGGTAATTTACGACATCAGATCAGTAACCTCTAAAATTATCAGTGTTTCTCTACTAGATTATACATGTATTATAAATACATAAGGACAGACAAGGAAGCGACTTTGTTTTATACTATGTAATGAAATAACAAGTTGATCCAATAGTATTATGGCCCTAAGCTCACCAACCCGCATTGTTGCAGCGTGACGAGTCTAAGCTCATATCCTTAAATAATAATGGCCTAGCCCAGAAGTGGGCCGTCAATAAAGAACCGACTCAAATCGCACTAAAAAGTAAATAATAACTGTGTCATTTAGTTGCTTTAATTTACTTAAGCATATCTATGAAGTCGGTGCCAGCAACTTTAAGGAACATTTAATTAACGTAGTAAAGCAGTTTGTGGATTCTAGGTCCTTAAAGTAGAAACCTTGGCTGGCACCGATAGATACGCTTAAGTAAATTAAAGCAACTAAATGACACAGTTATTTTTTACTTTTTAGTGCGTTTTGAGTCGGTTCTAATTTTTGTTAAAACTTATTATTTCTTACTTTTTAGGGATTTATCGCCACGTAACGTATTCGTACTATACTGTCATACTGTATAGTATACGTATGCCGTAAGTATTATACGGCACTTGTAGCCAAAAAGCTACCGATACTTACACAAAAACCGAAATCACTGCAAGTGTGCCTATAAAATTTGGAGAGTTACTTCAATTTTCCCAGGATATCATCATCATCATCAGATCCTAACAAGATAACAATAGGACCACCTTGGAAGTGTGCCCTTTCTAATAAAAAAAGAATTAAAAATCGGACAACTCAGTAAAAAGTTATGCGTGGTCATACATTAAAAAAAATATACGTGTCGAATTGAGAACCTCCTCCGTTTTTTTTCGTCGGTTAAAAATAGGCTGATAACGATGATGATTCACAAAGCCTAAAATTCTGAACGGTTTGGACGTCCACTGTTGAACGTAGTTCAGCTCGGATCAGGTGTCTGCATCGTAGCTGTCTACATCATGAAAAAAATATTTTTTAACTGATTTTAGGTAGTAGTGCAACAAGGTGTGTATCAAGTTTACATTTTAAAACAAAATGCATAACAAAACATTTTAATGGCATATTCATAGCTGAGGTTATATAAAGACGCTAAAAATATCTATTCCGGAGACTACAAGCGTAAGAGCTACAAACCAGGAGCCTTGAGAATATAATATGAGCTAAGCCAAGCTAAGAAAGTATCTGAAAATAAGTTCGAGAATAAGAAAGGGGAGAGAACGTATGCTCGAAGCGTTAAATGGGGCAGTTCTGAAGGAGTGTTATGAATATAAAGTACGGAGCTCGGATCTAGCCTTTGAATACTTATTAAATAGTTTCGGAACTAAACAGCAGTCAAAACTGTATGCGATGCATTTTAGAGCGAGCAACTTTTGCATTCGCTTAACTGTAAATTCTTTTAATGGGTTTTTTTTTCGTTTATCTATGCTGTGTTGTAGAAGTTGCAAATAGAATCGTCGTAATTTTTACCCGACTGCGTCAGAAGGAAGGTTATGTTTTTCGAGCGTATGTATGTATGTATGTATGTATGTATGTATGTATGTATGTATGTATGTATGTCCATTTCTTCGGCACGCGCTACAGCCTAAACGGCTGAACGGATTTTGACATGTGAGGTGTCGTTGAATTTGTCAAAATTGTGGTAGTGACATAGGCTATATAAATTTTCAAAATGGCGGCTGTAAATGGGGGAAAAAAGGAGGGATGTGTGTATTTTTTTCTCTTATCTTAGCAATATGGGTACCAATTGAAAGGTCGTAAAAATACCATTTCAAAAATATAAATATCATATCATGTTCATATTACTTTTTTAACAAAAAATGGCAAAAAGTGTACTAAGTGCACCGTCTCATTTCTATACCATAAACTAAAACTAAAAAGTCGGAAATAAAATTATTATTATAAAAATAAAAAACCCGACTGCTTAGAAGTTATGAACCATAGATCTGTATAATTTTTTTATGGTGCTGCAGGCGGATTTTTGGTAAAGTATTTTGTCCCTGTTTGCAGCACATAAATATTTAGATTTTGGATATATTTGAGTTGAAGTAGCTGATTTTTTGTATCGAAATGAATATTTGGTTTTGGATATATTTGAGTTGAAATGGCCTATGTAAAACGGGATTTTTTAATAAGAAATAAGCTCGCGCTTGACCACTATCTCACCTGATGGTAAGTGTGGATGTGGTCTGAGGTGGAACGCGCTTGCTTAGAAGATGCCTATTGTTTTAAAGATACCCAAGTTGTAAGAACAAGGAAAAACTGATCTCGGAAGGGCACTTCAGACCTTAGCTATGCGTATGATGAATGATGACCAGAACGCGTTGTACGAGTCCTGGGAACATCAACGACGTAGGGGTGAAATCCCACCCGGTGTCTTGCAGTGCGATGATAAAAAGGTGAAGGAGGTACGAGGTCAAATAGCTCCTGAGAGCACTCACCGAAATTTATCCTGTAAAACACTGACAAACTTGCAACCACCCGACGATGCTCAAGGCTGTGGAGATTTGCAAGTAGTGGATCAAAGCCAATAAGTCTCCTGGCTCGACGGTCCACAGCGTACGTAGCAGCCAGCTGATATTTAGCGGATCCATCAAAAAGGTGACTGCAGTACTCCATGCACGACCGCACTTGGGCTTTATACAAGGTAAGTAATTGGTGTGGCGTGAAGTACTGCTTCACCTTCCTTATGGTACTATAGCAACAGGTACTCCTCCTTATCTACAGAAGAAGAGAAGACTCAGATCTACCACGTTACTCCGAACTGGGTTTGCGAGTTTAGGGATCACCCTAATCATCAGATCATTTAACGTTTACGTGTACAGATGTGTGATACCACAACCTTTACCCAATTCTGGGTTAAGAATTTTTACTGACATTTTTTAGAAGAAAGAAATGCTTGTACCAGGACCACATGATCTGATGCTACATAGAAACTGTAGATCAACGTGGCAGTGACAATTAGTAACGTAAAACCTAACTTTGTTTAGTTCAAGGCCAGTTTAAGATGCAGACTAACAATAATCATTTTAAAAGTCGACTCAGTCTAGATTTGGAATAATTGCTTTGGTGGCGTGTTGCAGTATCGACTGAGCTGAACAGACTAGGCGTAGTCTGAGGGAATTCAACTCGAATGGATTCGTAATCAATTGGAAGGAGGAATTAGAGAGCGCTTTGAGTCTGTCTGGGTATTTTACTACTGACGATTCGAACTTCAGATGTGCGAATAATTCTCATAATAGAATTAACCAAGTCTTGATACTTGATATTCATATATATTTTTTTTCCTTACAGGTGAGGAAATACTCTTCGATCAAAACGATCTCGGAATTATCTCCCTATAACTCCTCCGCCTTGCATTACTTCGTGTCTTGTTCGGCCTCGCTGTTATTTTTCCCCCGCGCATTCTTTTCTTCGTCTTCCTTTTTTTCTCTCCGAAGTTCCGAACCATTATGTTACGGAACATATTTGCGTATCTGTATCATTCATCCATATTCTTTAGCACGCAATTAACCAAATTCTGCGCATTTGCAAAAAAAAAATCATATATACAACCATAACATCAGGGCTGCTCATCCCCATAGGGGTAGACAGAGTCTACATCCTTCAATTTGTTACGGCCCTTGCATACTTCCTTAGCTTCTTCCACTCTCATTAATCCTTTCATACAAATTCGTCGATTTAGGGTAGGTACTCTTGACCTGGTCATATTTTAAAATGTCCTGAATTTGGTCAAGGATCATTCGTCTAGGTCATGAAATATCGAGATAAAAATAAAGATGCCTCAACTGGTGACAGAAGGGCTGGCTCATTTTTTGCGCAAAGGATTAGCCTGGCTATCCAACGCGGAAATGCAGCCAGTATTCTTGGCACCATTCCACGTGGGCATGATTTGTATAGTTATTAGGATAAGTTAAAAAAAAAGATAAAAAGACTTTAAAATATGTATAACCACAGAAAATAGATTAGGTATTTGGTAGAGCCAAAACAATCTGAAAATTTGCCTCTTTACATCTTTTTAATGTTTAGGCTTTGTAATCATTCAACAAGGAAGAGTTTTAAGCATTTTAAACTCTTTTGTTTGTTGCAATGATGTATAATATTTTTGAAAACGTAAATAAGTTTCCTATCTAGGACAAGGTATAACGTTTTCGTTTTAATTTTTATAACAGGTACTGGTATGGTACAAGAGTCGCTACTTGCTTCACAATGCTCTTGAAGTCTTGGATGGTGTTTGAGTAGGCTTGGAGGCATTGTTCGTGGCCTCTTTACAATATAAAAGTTATTATTAAATTTTAGGCATTTTTGATGCCACCTGCCGAATGAACATACATTTATTTTTCAATATTTTAACTGTTAACATTTAAAATATAATTTGTTACCATAGACAATACTGTACGATATTGTCTATGGTAACGTAAGCTTGTGTCTGTCGACCATGAGATGATTTCAAAAGGACTAGATTCCAGGCCGTAAAATAAAATGTAAAAATGGATATGTTAGAATAGTCGAGTGGTGTATTTTACTCTTCTTTTGGTTGTTACAAAGTACGCATATTTGAGTGTAATATTAATTATTGTAATTGAGTGGTTTTGTAATTCATTTAAAAAGAGCATGTGTCGAGTTTTTCTGGCACGGACTTTTTTTTTTTAATACCTACAAGTTGGCCCTTAACTGCTATCACACCTGATGTTAAGTGATGATGCAATCTAAGATGGAAGCGGGCTAACTTGTTAGGAGTGGGATGAAAATCCACACCCCTATCGGTTTCTACACGACATCGTACCGGAACGCTAAATCGCTTGGCGGTACGTCTTTGTCGGTAGGGTGGTAACTAGCCACGGCGAAAGCCTCCCACCAGCCAGATCCAGACAAATTAAGAAAAATCTCAATCTGCCCCGCCGGGAATCAAACCCAGGACCTCCGCCTTATAAATCCACCGCGCATACCACTGCGCCACGGAAGTCGTCGGACTGCTTTTCCGATGCGGCGGTAGATAAAAGATTATGAAAGAATAAAACGAAGACATCAGAATATTATTTAAAATCCCGCTGCTACCAACACAACGTTAAACATAACTAGTCTATATTATACGCAAAGAATGCCTCATACTAAGCCTACTAGGAATACTATGAGATTTTCCTTTTATTTTAACGCCAGGAAATGCATTTACACATCCGGAAGCAAAGCCGAAGATATCGAATCTACTTCCGGAAGGGTATGTGGGACTCCCCGGGACCGAAATACCCACTAAAACCCAGCGGACATGTCTGCGTCATTAGGTGGTCGTCGACAGGATCGAATGCTCATTCTACTATGAACTATGAGATTTTCCTTGGTATATTACGTGTTGAAGGTGAAAAAAAACAATTTCAAAGTATTTGGTTTAAAAATAGCCAAACCACGCGGAGCGCAGTTTTCCAAAATTTCATTAATTTGTCGAGTACCGACTATACGGCACGTTACCGTCAATTGACTGCGGTCAGTGAAATACGACTTTGGATTTTGGATTATGGTTGACACATTTAAAAAAAGGTTTTACAGAACCGAATGTTCATTTTTTATATCCGCATTAAGTACCAATTTTACCAAAAAACTAACGAATCCAAATTTTAGATTCATTATACATTTTAATTGAAACAGAACTCAATTTTTTAATTGTTGTGTATTAAAATGTCGTCATAAGCATATTAAGCCCACTACACGGCCATGCCTCGCTTCTTATAGGAGGGGATATGGAGCATACACCCACCACGCTGCTCCAATGCGGGTTGGCGGGCTTATAGTGTTTCATTCATTAATGATAATTATCAGATGTTGACCGGAATCGACGGCTTAACGCGCTCTCAGAGGCACGGCGGTGTAACACCACCACCTACCATCACAATCTACTGAAAATTTCGTAGAAGAATGAAAATCTCAGAATTATTCCATGACCCGACCCAGGATTCAAATCCAGGACATCGTTACCTAAGACACATAGGGTAACCACTAGACCAACGCGGCAGCCGATAATTACTCTATGGAGAGATGTCGTAGCAACATCATGATATTGAGCAGATCAATGATACAAAATCGTTTCTCGATGTGGCCAACTTAACGCGCGACTACTTCATTTCTTCATGAAGTGGTCAAAATTATTTGATCATATCGTAAACTAGTTACACCCCGACTTTAACATACATACATACATAAACATCACGCCTTGTTTCCATAGGGGTAGGCAGAGACCACATCCCTCCATTTGCCACGGTCCTTGCATACTTCCTTAGCTTCTTCCACTCTCATTAATCTTTTCATGCAAGTTCATCGGTTTAGGGTACTCTTGACCTGGCCATTATTTAAAATGTCCTGAATTTGGTCCAGGAATATTCGCCTAGGCCTTCCCCTTCCAACATTTCCATTCACCCTCGCCTTGTAAATCTCTTTTGTTAATCTTCTTTCATCCATTCTCTCTACATGTCCAAACCATCTAAGCATCCCTTTCTCAATTTTAGTCACTACATCCTCTTTTACACCACACTTTTCTCTTATCACACTATTTTTAACTCTGTCACACAATTTTAACGCACCGCACATACTCCTCAATGCTCTCATCTCTACTGCATTTATTTTACTTTTGTGCTTCTTCTGCCATACCCAACTTTTACTACCATACATAAGTGTGGGCACCAACACACCTCTATGCACAGCCAGCCTTGCCTTTTGGGACACTTTCTGGCTGTTCATAAATGCATACAGAGCACCATTCACCAAGTTCCCAGCATTTACTCTTCTTTCAATGTCACTCTCACACGTTCCATCTTTCGTAAATTTACTACCCAGGTATACAAACTCTTTTACTTCTTCCACTTTTTCTCCATCTATCTATCTTCAGAGCTACATTCATAATAGTTACCATTTCCTGTAACTCATTAGCAGACGATGCAAGCAATACTTGATCGTCGGCATAGAGAAGACATTTGATGAGTAACTCGTTCATTCTTAAACCAAATACACTTTCTTTCAAATCTGTCAAGCAGTTGTCCATGTATAAATTAAACAGCCATGGCGACGCTACACATCCCTGTCGTACCCATCGCTCCACTGGGAACCACTCAGTGTATGCCCCATTTATCCTGACACAAGCACTAGAATTTTCATAAAGAGATTTCAGTGCTCGGATCAAACTGCTGCTCACCCCATACGTGGACAATGTTGACCATAGTTCATTCCTCACCACACGGTCATAGGCCTTTTCCAAGTCAATGAAAGCACAATAGACTTTTTGGTGTTTAGCTAAAAATTTTTCAGCTATACACCGTAAGGAAAAGACCTGATCTGTACACCCCATTCCTTTCCTAAATCCTGCTTGCACATCCCACATTTTCCCATCAGTTTCATTTATCAACCTCTCAGTCAACACCTTTGCATACAGTTTGCCGACAACACTGAGAAGGCTGATCCCGCGGTAATTTTTGCAATCTTGCTGTGACCCTTTTCCCTTATAAATTGGAACAATAACGGCCTTAGTCCAGTCTTCTGGAACTTGCCCTTTCGTCCAACATAAATTGAAAAGGCAGTACAACTGACTTACAACAATACCGCGTCCAGCCTTCAGCATTTCGACTGACGCTCTGTCATACCCAGCAGCCTTACCTGATTTTATACATTTCAACGCTTTCATAATCTCTTCCATACTAATCTCACTGATATTGATCTCGTTCTCATTATTTTCCGCAGGGGATATGTCAGTCCCTGCTTCATCTCTTTCAAATAAACTTTCGAAATGTTCCTTCCATCTCTTTAACATGCATTCTTCACCTTTTATCATACTACCATCTGATTTTCTGATTTTACTCAGATCCGAGGTAGTGGACCTTCCTCGAGCATACCGTATGGATTTCCAGAAAAACTTAATGTTAGACTGAAAATCATTGGTTAGTCTCCTATCATACATATCTCTACATTCTTCTCTCTTTCTTCTCACAGCTTCCTTAACGCTCAATTTCACTCTTTTGTAGTTCATCCTTGCATTCAAAACATCATCATTTGTTGCTTTTTTCATTCTTTGGTTAGCTTTTGTAGCCAACCAATCTAACCACGCTTTCTTTTTCTCACATACAACTGCCTGTATACTTTTATCCATCCACAGATTCTTTTCTTTTTTACTTTTCCTCCTTCTAGACATCCCGCATGCATCAATGGCAGCACCTACCACTCCATCTTTAAACTTACTCCAAAAACGTTCAACCTCTTTCACTTCATCAACATTCATAACACGATCATTCAAATTTTTAATGTATTTCTCTCTTATATCATCTTCTTGCAATCTATCAACTTTTATCCGTTCTAGGATGCTCGTTTTTTCTTTTGGTCTATGCCGCCACCGATTAAAAAGACCGCTAACTCGGCAAATAACGAGATAGTGGTCCGTATCGGTTTCGACCCCGCGGAATACGCGAGCATCTAGAACGTTTTTCTTCAGTCTTTCATCCACTACCACAAAATCAATCATACTTCTTGCATTCCCTTCTTCCCTTGTGTACATATGAATCTTTTTGTGGGCAAACATAGTATTTGCCACAAAAAGATTATGTTCCAAACATAAACCTAGCAAACTTTCTCCATTTTCATTCACTCTTTTGTCACCAAACATACCAAGTACCCTTTCATACCCATCACGTTTCAAACCCATCCATTAAAATCTCCTAACATAATTACCCTCTCATTCTGTTCACATTTATTCAAAGTATCTCCCAGACTTTCCCAAAACTCATTTATTTCTTTAGCGGCATTTTTAGACTTTCTTGGACCCGGATCCGTTGGAGCATATACTCCTACTACAAATATCCGGGTCAATCCAACTTTTAACCTGATCCAAATGAGTCTCCGACTTTAAACAACCCACAAATAGGAGCCCCGCAAAGCGGGGCGGGGTGGGGCGTTAAAATATTATGTTTAATTATTATTATGGCATTTATAAATTGCATATAATCTTTGGGCAAACATTACCTAGCCCCTATTTATATGATTCGGCCAAACGTGGATGACAAAATCGTGAAGCGTGGACTTTTTAACGATCTGGTGAAATTGAGTTGGCCACATAATGAAACGCGGCCATTTCATGAAATGAGCAAATCTACGATGTTGCTATGACAGAAATACGAACTATGCTATTAGCAAATAAATGATTATTTTTATACTATTTAGCAAATAAATATATGATTATGATTATGGTTTTCAAATAAAGTTTGTTGATTTCTCGGTAGGGAGGGCTCAAACATTTTGAGCCCTACTTACCGAGAAATCTATACCGAGGTGGCGAATGACAAGTAGAGGCAACCCTAAAATAGCTAATCCTGTATGGCTAAGGTAAAATCAACATACATTAGTTACCGTATTTGTTACAGATTTAAAATTAATCTGATATTAATTTGTCGAACTCTCTGTTGCGGTTTAGTATACGTTTCAGTCTGACACCATATATTCAGGAAATACTTAACAATTGCTAATGGGCGAGGCACATAGTACAAAAAATATTATTATAAAAACAAACAACCCGACCGCTTAGAAGTAATAAATTGAAAAGAGAAAAACAAGTAACACTCTGTCTATATAAAATTTTAAATACTTTATGGTGCTGCAGGCGGGAACAAAATATCCTTTTTACTACGGGCAAAGAAAGATCTACTAAAACTATGTTTGTTCCGTGTTTTTTGACACTTTTTAGTTTTAGTTTGTGTTATAGAAATGAGTCGTTAAGTACACTTTTTGACATTTATTTGTTAAAACAGTAATATAAACATTATAAATGATAAATATATTTTTGAAATGGTCTTTTTACGACCTATGATACCCATATTGTTAAGATAAGAAAAAAATATACATATCCCCCTCTTTTTTCCACATTCTATAGCCACCATTTTGAAAATTTATATATTTCAAAATGGCGGTTTCAACGACACCTCATGTGTCAAAATCCGTCCAGCCGTTTAGGCTGTAGCGCGTGCCAAAGAAATGGATATACATACTCACATACCCACATACATACCCTCGAAAAACATTACCCTCCTTCTGATGCAGTCGGGTAAAAAGTCAATGTACGTTGGGGCCCTGCTGAAATGGCGATCCCGTGCCGGAGAGTACTGTGTTGATTGACCCTCTAGGTGGATCATTGATATTAAACAGAGTGTAGAGAGTCGGTAGATGCAGGTAGCTAGAGACCGTACCATTCCGAAGTCCTCAAAGGCTATGCCTTTGGATGTCTATTGGATATCGATACGTTCGTAATTTATAGGTAAATATAGATAATGCGTCAATAATTCCACGGTCACGGTCAAGGGGCCAGACTCAACCTTGTGAGGTCATGAGTTCGACCCCTCCCCCTGAACATTTGTTATACCCATTAATTATTAATAGAGTTTATTCGACTAATATAAGGGAAAAGAGAATATTAGTTATTATAAAAGTGTGTGTCTCGGGACGCTTGACAGATTTGATACCTTAAATACGGCTAGCGCTGTAAGTTATGTGACAGAGGAGCCTGGCTACCACTGCCTTATACTTGAGAGAAAGGGAAGCCTGACAAGAGCCGTACAGGGTTACGTAACCAAGCGTTTACCCTCCCATAAAAAGTTATCACTTAAAAATATGTCTAATATTCGTTTAAAACAAACTAAGTTACACATAAACACGTATGTCTGTACATGCTAGATTGTCATTCGAAAGTAGAATACCGTTTCTATAGACTTAAAATTATCCAATCACCATAGATTCTGTAAGTCGATACCCAGAAAAATTTGACAATACTACAGAGCTCAAAATATCACAGATAAAATACCGTTACAAAATATCTATTTCTATAAATGCAAAAAGCCTATCAGTAGGTATAAATGATTGATTATATACGGTATTCAGTAGTTAATTGATTGATATGATAATTGATTACTAAAGCATAATAGCTCAATGGGTATTTTACGGAAATCGTCGGTTGAAAATGTGACATAGACCAGCTACATGAAACATCCTCAGCATTTTGATAAAATCCAAAGAGCTACTTTATTCTACCAGCCTAATATATAATAAAAATATGGTTTTTTTTTCAAATCTTAATGAGTTTTAAATATATATGCAAACGTTGTAACACGAAACGGATAGACTATTTTTACCCGACTGCGTCAGAAGGAGGGTTATGTTTTTCGAGCGTATGTATGTATGTATGTATGTCCATTTCTTCGGCACGCGCTACAGCCTAAACGGCTGTGAGGTGTCGTTGAATTTGTCAAAATTGTGGTAGTGACATAGACTATGCAAATTTTCTAAATGGCGGCTGTAAATGGGGGATAAAAGGGGATATGTGTATTTTTTAGTCAAGTCAATTGGTCGTGACTAAGTATGTAATTCACTAGAGCGGATTTTGAATGTTTTCAATTTGTTTTCTCTGTTATTAACGCACACACATTCACACACCCACACACACACACACACACACACACACACACACACACACACACACACACACACACACACACATACATGCATACACATATACATACACACACGCACTCACGCACATACATACACGCACAAGTTTTATTGTGAATTTGATTGTTATTTCAGTTTGTAGTTATTTATTACGAAAAAACTGTTATTGGCCTAATTTTAAGAAAAATATCTTGATAATTTTGTATTTTTTGGTTACGCAGTTGATTTTTCTGAACAATAAATAAATAAATAATTTCGTGAATGCTAATAAGTTAATAAAAAGCAAGGTTTTAAATATTTCTGGCCAGACTATCATCGATATATCATGAGTTTACTAATGATGCAGACTATAAATAATGTTGGCACTGTTTTCAAGTTTATTCAAGTGTTCCACTATATTCAATGGCTATTGAATTTAATGTCAATACGTCTACGCTTTAGGTTACGTATTTCAAATATCACTTTTGTGACGTGTACAAACTTATTACAAACATAACTTTTTTTTTCTATCATTTATTTATTTACATTTCTTTTTAAATTTTCAACAATGCTTATAACACAATTATAAAAACACTATTAAAAATTTATAAAAAAATCATTCCGCCTGCTGCGGGGCCCGGGGGTCCAAGCAACCGGTGGTCAGGGCTCCAGAGAGAGGAACCTTCTCACAATACGCGCCGTTTCAAGAATTACTGCCTTCTGTATCCGACCCTTGATCCAACAACTAAGCGAAAGCTTTTTAAGATGTTCGTCAAAGCTTTTCGCTATAAGACCATTGACTGAAACGACTATAGGAACAATCATTGTTGAATCAACATTCCACATGTCGGCAATCTCATGAGCAAGGTCCAAGTATTTTGATACTTTTTCCTTTTCAGCTTTCACCAGATTATCGTCATGTGGAACAGTAATATCAACAATCATTGCACGGCGCGTTAATCGATCAATTATCACTATATCAGGTCTATTGGCTACAATATACCTATCAGTGATAATTGTTCGATCCCAGTAGAGCAACGCACTGCTATTTTCAAGAACTGACGCTGGGTCGTACCTATAGTAAGGCACCTCAAAACCGACAAGGCCATACTGAAGAGCAAGTTGTTAGTGGATTATCTTGGCTACTTGATTATGTCTGTGCAAGTATTCGCCATTAGCAAGATGAGAACACCCGGAAACTATATGTCTGAGGGATTCCCCAGGCTGATGACACGCTCGACATATGACATAACTCATTATTATGAGCCCACTACAAGGCCAGGCCTCCCCTTTATGGGAGAGGCGATATGGAGTGTAGACCCACCTGGCGATCTGCCTTTTGCTTTTCCGGGAAATGGTTTAAGCATTCCGACCAACAGCATAACGTGCTCTCCGGGGATTGGAACCCGCCCAGGAACAGAACCCAAGAATTAACACATATCCGAACTATTAGAGTGACGAGGTCAACGGATCATGGGTAGACATTCTACATTGGCACCTGGCGATTGCCTACTACTAGAGATAGCCTGCGGTTTCACCCGCGTAGTTTCGGGATGAATTGGCTTTATTGGCTTGGCTTATGTGTAATTCTGATCTATAAACTTTTTTTTTTCTTTTCGAGAAAGAATATAATAAGGAACTTAAGCTAACTTATCCTAATAACTATACAAATCATGCCCACGTGGAATGGTGGCAAGAATACTGGCTGCATTTCCGCGTTGGATAGCCAGGCTAATCCTTGGCGCAAAATTGAGCCAGCCCTTCGGTCACCAGTTGAGGCAATGAGGCGCGGTGAAATGTTACGGAATAATTTTTTGGCACTGCGACTCCATGGCCCAAGGGTCTCCACGGCTAACTCTGTCAGAGAGGCATACTTGTGCCACTTACCGGTTTCAGCCATTTATCTATAAGCTATGTTGTAAGTTTTATCAAAATTCATTCAGTACTTTTTGAGTGAAAGAGTAACAAACAAACATCCATCCATCCATACATACAAAATTTCGCCTTTATAATTTTAACAACGAATATTTGATTTATTTGATTCTTTCTCTTTTTGTATGGCAAATATAAATACTGAAAAAAGTTTTGATATTTAAAATGGCTGTTGAAAATGGCCTCTACGTAACTAAAATAAATATCTACTAGATAAATCCGTGACACGGCATCGGTCAAATATTTTCCAAACAAAGAACAAACCTCCAATGCCTCCAATATATCATTTACCAGCCCCGAGGTTACAGTGATTTTTAAAATTGGGAATGGAAACTTTTTTTGTAAAATATTTGTGGACCTCTTGCGAACTTTTTCAATTCGGAAATTCCGATTTTTTTGCGCTACGAGACAAATAAAAACGCCTTTTTATGCTACTTGTATTCAGACTATTCAAAAAAACTTTTTAGCAAAATAATTGAGCCAACTCAAAACGCACTAAAAAGTAAAAAGTAACTGCGTCATTTAGTTGCTTTAATTTACTTAAGCATATCTATGAAGTCGGTGCCCGCCAAGGTTTATTTCTTACTTTTTAGTGATTTATCGACAAGTAACCTACTCGTACTATACTATTATAGTGCATTATACGGCACTTGTTTCCAAAATGCTGTCGACACTTACAACATATATACATACATACAAAAACCAAATTCGTTGCAAGTGTGCCTATTAAATTTGAAGAGTTTTTTTTTGATTTTTCCAGGATATCATCAATCAGATCCTAATATGACGACTATGCGACCATTTTGGAAGTGTGCTCTTTCTAAATAAAAAGAATTATCAAAATCGGATGACTCTGTAAAAAGTTATGCGTGGTCATACATAAAAAAGAAAACAAAAAATATACGTGTCGAATTGAGAACCTCCTCCGGTTTTTTCGTCGGTTAAAAATTAAAAATAGTCACGGTTGTTTTTTTTTCCTTTATTATTTTAGAATGTTACAATTTTTTCATTTGAACCTCTTTGTTCAATGCCTTCAATCAAACAAACATTGTTAAAGCTACCTTTGACTTCCATGTTATATGCTATATGATAATATGCTATGAAATCCCCGGAAAGTAACTCTTAACTTCATTACAATGCACATCACGATTTGCGCGAGTGAAGGAAGGCTTTCGTAACGACATCTTCAGTTACAATTACAATAAAATGTAACTATACTCACTATCTCATACGTGTCACATTACGTCGATATCTACATTGATTTATCTGAAACAAAGAAAAGAATATATGATTATCCTTCCTCCTTGTAAATGTGATATGTAATATTTACCCACCACGCTGCTCCAATGCGGATTGTCAAAAGAAATAAGACGTATAAGTATAGATGAATTGGGATGACGAAAGTACGTCAAATTTCAAATTTTTAACGGCAGAGTGGCGCAGTGGGTAGTGACCTTGCTTCTGCGTTCTAGGCTGTGGGTTTGATTCCCACATCTGGAAAATGTTTGTGTGATGAGCATGGATGTTTTCTAGTGTCTGGGTGTTTATCTATATATTATAAGTATTAATGTATAAAATATATAAAAATATTCATCATAGTACCCATAACACAAGTTACCTAAGCTTACTTTGGGGCTATCTAGCGATGTGTGTAATTAATTGTCCTATATGATTTATTTATTTATTATAATTTATTTATTTATTTCAAAAATAAGGTTCACCGACGAGTACACAGGAAATATTGAGAATTATTTTTGTGTTTTCAAATTCTACGTAACTGTATAATAAAATTATTATTATAAAAACAAGAAACCCGACTGCTTAGAAGTTATGAACTGAAAAGAGAAAAACAAGGATCACTACATCTGTATAAAATTCTAAATACTTTATGGTGCTGCAAACAGGGACAAAATATTTTAACCTGCGGGGAAAGTAAGATCTACCAAAAGTACGTTTGTCCCCGCCTGCAGTACTATAAAGTATTTAGAATTTTATACAGATGTAGTGATCCTTGTTTTTCTCTTTTCAGTTCATAACTTCTAAGCCTACTTCATACATACTTCTACATACATACATACATACATACGCTCGAAAAACATAACCCTCCTTCTGACGCAGTCGGGTAAAAAAGAGAGCCGAAAACTTCACTGTTTATTCAATTTGCATGTTACATAGGTTAAATAATAAAACAATAACAAACATCATGTGATCATCCGAACAGACACAGCTGGCAAATGTATAAACAGATGATATTATAGAGGTGTGTCATGACCAAGCACGCATTGTTAATCTTGAGACATATTATAGACTTTATAAACACACAAATAACTTTTATCTATATGAAGCCTGCCTCGTTGGTCGAAAGTTAGGCTCTGTCGCTGCGATCACGAGGTCCAATAAAGCTACGAAATCTTTTTTTGTTATATAGACTACAAGTTGACCCCTGACTGCTATCACACCTGATGTTAAGTGATGATGCAGTTACTGTAAAGATTGAAGTGCAAGCTAACTTGTAGGAGTGACGAAGAAGCACAACCCTTTCGGTTTCGACACGACATCATACCGGAACGCTAAATCGCTTGGAGATATGTCTTTGTCGGTTAAAGGTGTAACATAGTTCGGAGAAAGCTTCCGCCAGCCAGATCAAGTATTTTATTAATTTAAATAAATTAAGAAAAATATATTACTACGTATTGATATAAATTATATTAGATTTATTTTGTTACCCGACTACGTCAGAAGAAGGGTAAAGTTTTTGAATGTATGTATGTCAATTTATTTGACACGTGCTACAGCCTAATCGGCTAGACGAATTTTGACATACGAGGTGTCGTTGAATTCGTTAGAATTGTGGTAGTGTCGTAGGCTATATAAATTTTCAAAGTGGCGGCTGTAAATGGGGGAAAAATATTGGGGATGTGTAAATTTTTCTTTAATTTTGTATATGAAAGTTTTAATCGTAAAATCCATCGCAAAAGAGATATCGTCCAAAACTACAATAATTGACAACATTTTTCCAATATGACGTAGCAAGTGGCATTCATTTTTAAACGTTTTTGAAGTTACCAAAAAAATTTTTTTTTAACTTTTTCGGTAGAATTACCAAATGACAGAGATAATTGACTATTGGCAGTATATGATATAGAAATACTTTATACTGTGCCTGCTCAGATAAACTTCACCGCTTGCAGGACGATTTGACACAGCGTAAAATCTACCTTCGTTCAAAACATCGTACTGGATACCTACCATCAACTATAATAGCGACTCAACTGTAGACCAAATCCGACCAGTGTGGCTAGTGTAAGATCTTACCGCGTCGATATCGAGAACGGTAAACGTAAATTTTATATGACAGTGACACTTCGATTCCGTATAAAATTTGCCTTTACGCGAATGTGAAGTTTTCTTGTTTTGGTGAAAGCTCACACTAGGCACTCAGCTGACGTTATTACGTAATAATAACCTAAACTGCAATTCAGTTTAGATCTACAGTTGAGTCGCTATTATAGTTGATGGTAGGTATGCTGTATGTATGTTATTGTAAAGTTAAACATAGCATAACTCTATTCAGTTATAATATTAGACCGCACATGTTATTTTAGGAGATTCAAATATCTCAGGCAAACGACCTTTGTTTGAAGTTTCATGAAGTGAGGGGTCGATCGCATTAGTGATCTGTGATCACTTAGCTGCTCTCTGAGTCAATAGTAGTCACAACAACAAACAAACTTAACCTTTCAAAATCAATTGTAAGGCAACTCAACTTGCAACAATCTTATCCATTAGTTTTTATAAATAAAATAACTTAATAATAATAATAACTGAAAAATGGAAAAAATTCGCTATCAACTATTTTTGTCATTAGGACAAATATATTGTTAGGGGTATGAAGAACTGAATTTGTTTTTTCTCTTAATTTATTAAATTTAAGACGGCAAGGCTGTTTAGGCTATTGTCCGTGGCACCTTGACTAGGGCCCAGCTGAAAATCAGTGCTGCATGTTTTTTTTTTAAGAGCATGGAGCTATATGCTGAGCTGGTCCTTTTTCTGGGTTGTCACACATCGCAGGGTATTGTCCTGGCGACAAATAAACAAATTGTGATGTGTGGCATAATTGCATTAATAAAAGTTTCTTTCTTTCTTTTTTTCTTTAATTGATGAACTATTTAAAGTCGTTGGCGTTTATAACATACACACATAGCATCACTCGTCATTTCTATAGGAGTAGGCAGAGACCACGGCCTTTCACTTGCCACGATCCATGTATATATCTCTCGTTTCTTCCAATTTCAATAAACCTTTCATATAAGTACATCAGTTTAAGGTACTTTAAACTGGCCTTTCATCACATGGTCTTCGCCTTCGAGTATTCCCATTCAGTCTCACCTTATACAGTTAAAAAGTTAGTAGCTGCCTTAATAAAACGTGGTGGACTTAATAAATTAAATTATATTACATAACAAAACCAATCAAGCCCTAATAATTTTATCTTACAACGCATAGAACGCAATCGAATAATTCTGTATGATAAGTACTTTAATAAGTATTGCACCGCTCAATGGGAGGAGCGATAGCGAGGAAGGGTGGTCCCACGCTTTGCCTTTCTTTTCAAAGTGACTGAAAATCGGATTCTAATGATATAGGAGCAGGAGAGAGAGAAGACCGGATAGATTTTTCAAATCGAGTTTTACATACTATTGAAGTATGTATCGTCCATCGCCTCTTCGAATATCCTTACCCTTGTAACACCAATTAGTTCAGCTATGGGAGAGCATGCGTCACAGTGATGAGGCTTTACCTTTGACGCTCCAACTGAGGCGTACAGTTCCGTGGGTTTTAGTGAGTATTTCTCCAATCCTTCACATGAAGCGAGTTAGACCCGGAAGGAGAAGGCGAAGAAGTTGTATGCGCTAGTGAGGCCTATGATAAATCATTTCCCAGCAAAAAAAGGCAGAGACCACGGCCGATGTGTTCATTGAGAAAAAATTGTTTAAACACACTATTTTAGAAACAAAAAGTTTAGAGTTTCAGCTTGACTGTTGAACCTTTAAAACAGTGCTCATTGTGAGGACATTCGTCTTCTTTTGGAGTCTTACTCATCGGTTGATGGGCCGTCAAAAACACAAAACGCGGATATTAGATTTTTTTTACATAGTTTTATTACAATTTTTTTGTCAAAAGCTATAAAATACCGACAAGAACAGCTAAATAAATACTGTTAGAATTAAAAAAAAAATAATAAAAATAACAATAAATTAGGATACAAATACAAAGGTTATGTTCGAGCATGTAAATAATCCAGCTTTCAAAATATATTTTCGTTGAAAACTTTATTAAAAGTAATTTAAAGTTAACATCTCTGCGGAAATTAAACATTTTATCATTTTTCGTGCTGAAAGTTGGAATGTTACTTATTAATTTCATAATTATAATTACCACCATATTTTGATGTCACAAACTTATCTGCTAAGCATATTAGTATCTTCTTTCAAAGTAGATTGAGCAATTTTGACCTTTTGGAAATTCTGAACATAATTACTCTTGCTTTCCACGTCAATGTCAGATGGACGAACTGCTTGTCTCATGAGAAATGGTTTGTGGTTGGTCTGTGATCACTGAGAGACAGGATTTCCGAACAATCCCAACTCCTAACGTGTTTTCAAGTAGACAATTGTGCACTGGATTTAATTCATCAAGTTTGGCGAACATTAAGTTCGTCCCGTTTAGCAAAGTACAGAAACAAGCAAGTAAAATGTCACTTTTATATTGATAATGTAAGACAACTAAATGCACAAACGCACTAAGTGGTTCGTTATAAAGTTGAAGTTATATATAACCTTTAACAATTAACACTGAACGTTAGTTCTTATTTAAGTTGAAGTGGAGTGTAAAATACGATAATTTTTCTCATTATTTCCGCGTACCATTGTTAGATACTTTATAGGCTTGTAGAAGACGATAAATGTTAGACAATTTTGTCTTACTACAATTTGATAAAGCTATCAATCGTAAGTATATTTTTTTAAAGACAAAACTGTTGAGGTTATTGTCCGTTCTTCTCAATATTAACAGCTGATAAGAGTCACTATAACCCGTCAAACTTTTGATTAAGGTTGTATGGTCGTAATAGATAATCAAACTTGACATTTTAAAAGTGCTTGAAAACCAAGCCTATTTGAAATAGGCTAAGAATTTGAATTTTTTATTGAAATCAGTTTAAGAAATACGTTATTTCTGTAAAACTTAAAGCAAAAGGAAATTAAATAACTAAAATTTCATTACGAATTAAAACGATGCAATCGTTTAAAGATTGCAGGGCGTCATCTCGTAAAATCTATTATAATCAACTTTTATTTATTAACATTTTTATAATTAATTGACTTTTGTCTAAAAGATACTTTTAAGGGATATCAAAAAATACCACACGTTTGAAGACACTAGGCAATATCTATTATTTATTTAGTTTTTAATTAAGTCTAACGTCTGTAAGCAGCCTTGAATGTGCTGCGACATTTATTCAAGTTAAGAAAATTAAAATATGACTGCATTCAAGCTTTCTTCCCTTTGTATTTAAAGCACGTGCTCTAAAAAGGAGGGCAGTCGTTAATGGTTTATGGTCACTAAAAATCTCGTTAAAACATTTTCATTATCTTTCGCGGCAAAGAGGAAATACATAGTAATATATTCTTTGTTCCACATAGCCTTTACATAGCACTTTGTATTCGACTCATTCAATGGTGTTGGTGTTGCCTTTGTTTATTAGTTACGTTCACTGCTTATGCCATTCATTCTATTTTGTCTATGTCTAATTCGTCACAGATTTTGTATGATTGTATGCGACTCATTCATGGGTGTTAACATTGTTCATTTGTTACATTTTACATGTTTATGAAGAAATCTTGTTTAAATGCAATACGCATTCGTGTTGGTTTACGTTTAGGTGCACTAATACTGCTATTCATTCTATCTTGTCTTTGAAGTCTTGCCTGTGTTTTATAATGTATGCGCGAGTCATTTACATGTGTTGCCATTATGTTTATTCATTTCATTCAATAATATTGTCATCATTCATCATTTTATATTGTCTATAAGCATGCAAGCAAATTACGCGCGTTTCTCGAATAGCAAATTACTGCGACGTAAACTATTACACTACAATACAATTACATGTTGTATTAGGTTTATAAACGCGATCGAAAAACGCAATTGCGACATTCTGAATTCCCAGTTCGTCTCGTTTGATAACAACGCCTTCTCGGAAGCTGGTCAATAGATAGGATCCACTGTAAGGGATACTTTGTCCATGTGTCTGTCTTGTCTTGGCACGAGATCCATAGCATCTCATCAGAGTAGAGTCTGTAGAAGTGTCCCTAAACAAACTTGAATTTTCTAAAGTGCTTGTAAACCAAGCCTACTTGCAATAAACTAATTGGAATTGTAGATGAGATACTTGTGAACTTAACATTTTAAACACTACATTTAGAACACTACTAATTTAGAAGGTATTATAGATATTCAGTTATTTTTTTTATGCAACGGAATCTTTTATGTATAGTAGATTCGTAGGTACAATCGTTTTTACAAGTACATTTTTTTAGTTCGTACGTGCATTACATTCTTACATGTATGAATATGTATAAAATATGGTATTATGACGCATAAAAAGATGCTGTTGCAGTGAGTAGTGAGTGACTGAACATCTATGTAGTAGGTACAATCGCTTGTACAAATACATTTTTTTGTTGGTGCGTGCATAACAATCATACAAGTACTAATATATATGGAGTACGGTATTTATGAAGCATGAAAATATGCCGTCGCACTGGAAAGTGACTGAAAATGCATTCATTTATGCCAGGTATAAACAATTTAGATATTAAGGCTTAACATTTGCGAACTTTCAGATAGGTATTAAATGTAAATCAAGCTCGTCACCCCGTCATTTTATTTGCGTAAACGTCATAAACCCACTTATTGCAATCGGAGCTTAATATCCGGCGCGCTGATCGCAAATATGGCTGCTCAAATATAATAAAACATTCCGCCTTCACCCCACTCCCGATTTGGTTTAACGGAACGACGTTTATTTGTGTTTTAATGGTCGATGTTAGATTGTTTAGCACTTCTGCTAGTATTGCGTAAAAGCACCAATGTGCCACTAATCATTTAAAAAATTAACAACTAGTTATTTATTTTGCTATATTCCGCGAATAACCGACGAATCCACAAAGCGACAAAGTCATCTACATCCGACTGCAAAGTTTCACTCGAAAAAAAAAAACATAATAAGTTGAAAGTTGAAATATTGATCCTAAAATGGTATTAACATTAGTTTAAAATAGTTTGCTTTGTTTTACTTTCAAACTATCACAGTGAATTTAAAAGCGTTTTAAATATTTTTTCATCTTTTTTCTAAGCTCTTCTTCTGTTGTTATTAGAAAGTTGTATGACGAAATTAAGCTTAAAAAGGTCTAGAACCCAGAGCCAAACGTAACGTAAGAACAGCTATTAAAAAAAATCTCAGAGGAATTAATAATTCAATGTTTCACCGTGGCTGTGTTTCGAATTATCGTCACATCCCTATTTCCTAGAATTCTAATCTTAACTCGAATTTAAACTAGGTACTACATAATTTAAATCTATCTCAAGCTCATACATTAGTCGTTCCAATCTAGATATCAGCTAATTAATTGAGCAAACTCTCGCTCGAGTTAGCGATCTCGATGCGAATTTCCTTCTTGTTGGTTAATTAGGATGAAATTATATAATTTTGTGTATTAAATTACTTGGCTTTAAAAACACTGATATAGATCAAACATAAATTGTATCTAGCGTATAGTAGGACTCCTCCACTTGCCACGGCCTTGACTGGACTTCTTCCACTGTCAGTAACTTTCTAGCAAGTAGTAAATAGTAGAAGTAGGTTCACGTAGACCTTGACCTTCCAACATCTCCATTCACCATCGCCTTGCGAATCTCTTTTGCTAATCTATTTTCATCCATTCTCTCTACATGTCCAAACCATCTAAGCATCCCTTTCTCAATTTTAGTCACTACTTGACCACAGTTTTCTCTGTTTTTATTAGCTATCAGTTTTTATAAAATGGCGAAGGTTTGGCCATCACAGACCCTAGTCCATTAGTAAGTGATAAGAATAAAAATCATTCTTTCATGGAAAAGTCAAATAAAGTTCAATACAAAAGAGTAAAATTTGGGTTTTTGTTGGCCTTTTCAGTCTATTACTTGTGTAAATAATGGTAGAGTAACTACAAAAATATTATGACTGAAGATACAAAAATGGTTTGAAACTAAGCCTAATTTTGAAATACTTTAATTTTTGAAAATTATTCGAGTTAGTGAACAGTGTATAGCTTCACAACGAACTCAATCAGCCTTTATATTAACGAACATAGCAAGAGCCGTCTCTAGAGACTTAGGCCTCGGCACCAGGAGTTGCAGTGGAAATCACCTGAATATCGAATGCAGTTAAAACATTAACCTGACGTTAACGACGTACCTACATACATTAGTTTTTAACTTTGTAGCAAGGACTGCAGCTTAAAATATTTTAATATCCTCATTATAAACTTATTTGGGTTAGGCATATAAGAGAGCTTAGATCCTTCACGTAGCTACATTTAAAACGATATAGGGGTATAGAACTACTACATCGCTACAAAGTTGTTGATCTTGTAAGGATCACTGTCAGATGTCAATGATTATTATAACCGGTACCGGCGGCTCAATGTGCTTTTTAGCATGGTTGTAATACCAACAACTTCCCAACGGATTCAGAATTTGTACTGACACTTTCATGGAAATTTTAAGTATAATGCCATTCAAATGACAATAGGAAAAAAGCTAGCGCCATCTTGGAACGCATACGTCGACAACTTCTGACTTTGTAGTATGATGTGCAAAAGAAGTCAGGGTAGGTAGTTACAAAAAATAAAGTTATTTTTATTATACATTTTCATCTTCACTCTTTTCTGAGTCGGTGCTTTCATCAGTAAGAAGTAAATAGTATGTCAATAAGTACGAGTATCTGTAAAAAAGATTTTACTAAAATTAATTTTCACTTTCTTAAAATAAAATTATAAAGGAGTTACTAATAGAAGTATTTAACTAGCCACACTATAACGTATTGTAGAAGTATGAAAAATATACGAAAAGCAAAATATTTACCCGCCGTATTCATTATGAAGCTTGAAGGGCCATTGGTGTTATCCTCTAACATCTCTCAAGTCCAGTACTCTTGCTCTATTCTTTTTACATGATTGACTTCTCGCCGCCAATCGTCTGCAGTAATGTTTTGAAGTGCTTCTTATGTCAATTTTTCAATTTCAGTTTCTAGCTGGCTTACATTCTTATGTGTCACTCTCCTTTTGATGAGGTGCCATATAAATGCAATAGGATTAAGATCGCAATTGTATGGTGGCAACCTAACAGCCTTTGCACCTCATGTCCGTGGCTTTTTGCTCATATTTATCAATCTATTAATAAGTAGGCATTAATATTATTTAAAAAATTAAAAAAATATATTATTTTAACCTAACTTTTATTTTATTTTATTATTTTAACGTACTTGTTCAGTGTTTGTGCTAACAGTACTTTTGTGCTGCTTTTAGTATGAAGTTGGTCTAAGATGGTGCTAGTTTAATTCCTATTGTTATTTGAGTCGCATTATAAGGTCAAAATTAGCAAGTTTTAACCATAATTTTCCACACATAAATTATTGTCCCATCCCAGACATTAAATTTTTCTTAAACTAGTAAAGGATTAGACTAATGGTTAGCCAGCTATCCAGTAGCGCTGCTCTGTACGCTTTTAGAACTAAACGGTCTCTCTTTCACTTCGTTATGCGATACTATATATAAAGAGAGATAGAGACAAATCCGAAACTCACAGTGTAAACTTATAAAAACATAGTATACAGCATAGGGCTACAGATAGTGATAATTTATTTCATCTGTTATCCATTTCAATTCTATTTCGGCAAAACGGGACGAGGTGTATTACCTGCCTAGTATAATCAAGTCAACAATGAGAATTCAGCCAAGGTCGATAGCTGTACGCTAGTCTAGATGCTGCTCGTAACAACCTACTTCAGAAAGTGCTTCTTAAGCCGTGGTTCGATACCCAGACGAGAAATGAATGGCATTACAAGAACTTGCCGTGGTTATGGAAACACAAGAAAGAAGATATTTCTTTATTTATTACACGTTCATCATCATCATTATCAGCCTCTTAACGGCCCACTACAGGCCCAGGCCTCCCTCCTTACAGGAGAGGGGATATGGAGCGTACACCCACCATGCTGCTCCAATGCGGGTTGGCGGGCTTAAGGTGATAATGTTTCATTTATTAACGATCACTAATAGATGTTGATGATAGTGACTGAGACCGACGGCTTTACGTGCTCTCCGAGGCACGGGGGTGTAACACCACCAACTTCCAGACTCCAGGCTTGGAATGTACTGAACATTTCATAGAAGGATAAAAAGCTCAGAAGTCCCTCCTGCCAGACCTGTGAGAAAATCTCGATCTGCCATAAATATACACTATTCTACTTGCCGGCCGAGTGACGCAGTGGGTTGTGACCCTACTTCTGCGTCCTAGGCTGTGGGTTCAATTCCCACATCTGGAAAAATGTTTGTGTGATGAACATGGATGTTTCCAGTGTCTGGGTGTTTATCTATATATTATAAGTATTTATGTATAATATATATAAATATATTCATCAGTTATCATAGTACATAACACAAGCTACTTACGAGTACGCTTACTTTAGGGCTATATAGCGATGTGTGTAATCCTAAGTAATATTATAAATGCGAAAGTAGCTCCGTCTGTCTGTCTTGCTTTCACTCTACAACTACTGAACAGATTTAAGTGAAATTTGGTATACAGTAAGTCTAGAGCCTGAAAAAGGACATAGGCTACTTTTAATTGCGAAAAAGGGTTGTAAGGGGGTTAAAGGGGGGATGAAATGTTGTATGAAAGTATCGTCATTTTGAAAGCTTAAGACCTATTTCTTAGGCAGTTGATTAGATATTAATAAATATGACATTACAAGCTTAGAAAAATTAGGCTGCCGTAATAACTAATTCCACGCAGACGAAGTCGCGGGCAAAAGCTAGTTGTCCTATAATATTTATTACTTCATCTTTTAAGTACATTTCTATTCTTTTGCTGCCACGACAATGAAACGACGCAAATTGCAAAATTTAAAATTTAATAAATTTCGACAGCTGTAGCCATTCAGTAATACTTAACACATTTAAACAATGCATTTAAACTTCATTTGTGAAGAATGTATTTCAATTTATTTCTGCAGAGCGGAATTTTCTTATCGTTCGAAACCAAACGTTTGGCTCAAATATAATTTATTCAATGTTATTCTTAATTAATGTAAGATAGTAATTTAAATGAGAAAGTTTTGTCACCTGCACGCACTGATAATAGCTAAACGCCATAATTTTTTTTTGATAATTACTTGCAGTAACGCCTTAATTATTTTTTGTTTAATTAATTAGTTACGCATTTTTATATTTTCCAGTTCCAATGACCTTCCGGTATCGAGGTCCTCTTTTAACCGACGAAAAAAAACGGAAGAGGTTCTCAATTCAACATGTATATATTTTATTTTATGTATGACCACGCATAACTTTTTACAGAGTTGTCCGATTTTGATAATTCTTTTCTTATTAGAAAGTTCACACACCCAAGGTTCCATCGGTGTGGTGTCTGTCGGTATGGTGTCATCATGTTAGGATCTGATGATGATATCCAGGGAAAATTTAAGGAACTCTTCAAATTTTATAGGCACACTTGCAGCGATTTCAGTTTTTGTGTAAGTTTCGGTAGCTTTTTGGCTACAAGTGCCTTATAATATACTATGACAGTATATTACGAGTACGTTACGTGGCGATAAATCACTAAAAAGTAGAAAATAAAATTTTTTAACAAAAAATAGAACCGACTCAAAACGCACTAAAAAGTAAAAATTAACTGTGTCATTTAGTTGTTTTAATTTACTTAAGCATATTTAGGCGTCGGTTGCAACGGCGTGACGTTTCTAAACTCCAAATTAATTGTAGGAGAGAGGAGATTTGAGCTAATAATATAAGCTAATATAAATAATACACTGATGATATCACCGGCATTTGCTATATATGTGTGAAGATAATCTATAATCATCATCATTTTTTTTATCGACTTCAAGTTGGCCCTTGACTGCTATCACACCTGATGTTAAGTGATGATGCAATCTAAGATGGAAGCTGACTAACTTGTTAGGAGTGAGACGAAAATCCACACCCCTTTCGGTTTCTACACGACATCGTACCGGAACGCTAAATCGATTGGCGATACGTCTTTGGCGGTAGGGTGGTAACTAGCCACGGCGAAAGCCTCCCACCAGCCAGACCAAGACAAATTAAGATAAATCTCAATCTGCCCCGCCGGGAATCGAACCCAGGACCTCCGTCTTATAAATCCACCGCGCATACCACTGCGCCACGGAGGTCGTCATTATCAGCCGATGGAGTCCACTTTAGGACATTTTTAGGGACTTCCAGACAACTATCCTACGCCGCCTGTGGCCAGCGGCTTCCTGCGACAGATTTGATTTCTACCACCTGGTGGAGGGTCGGTCAACATTGCGTTTTCAAGTAAAACAGGTTATAAAATTTTCAACTCACTCAACACTTATGAATTTAACTGGAATAGACTTTTATAGTAATAATTTATTTTTATCATACACCATATTGAAATAATATGCTAATATCGACAAAGACGTATCACCGAGCGATTTAGCGTTCCGGTACGATGTCGTGTAGAAACCGAAAGGGGTGTGGATTTTCGTCCCACTCCTAACAAGTTAGCCCGCTTCCATCTTAGACTGCATCATCATTTAACATGGTGTGATAGTAGTCAAGGGCTAACTTGTAGTCGATAAAAAATATCTTTGGCTCTATAATATTTAGTTGAAAATGATTTCGATCACATAATACATAAAAATAACTTAATATTAAAATTAAACGGTCCATTTGTTTAAAAGCTACGATGCTACACACAGACCCATAAATACAAAACACGTGACTCGCAACACCGCTCCCTATTGAAATTGAGTTATAGACAATAATAACAAAATATTATTATAGTTTTTTATAATCACCAAAAACTTCCGCTGAGTAAGCCAACGACAAAAACACGCAAATCTAAAATTCTTTCATGCCAACATTTTTAATTGCTCTTGATTTGAGCGATCTACTTACGCAGAGTCGATTTTGTATAATGCGAGTACGTACTCGTTGAAGTACGTCTTTCAGTTTTCCAAATTGGTCCGAGAAACGGTGAATTACTGAAAGCATTGAATTCTCAAAATTGGGACCTCTTTTTGTCTATTTTTATAAGGAACCTTTTCATGGGTAACTAAAAGTGAGTATAAAACCAAAGTGGTCTTAAATGTTTTCTTATTGAATTCATATACACGTTTCAACCGATTTTCTAAATAATTAGGTCCAATAGCTTAAGCTTTGGTTTCCAAAGTTGGTTTTCTAAAGAATATTTGTCTATTTTTTTTAATATGACCAATATGGTATATTAGTTCTCCAAGTAGTCGAAGAGACGGTACGACAATAGTCTAACGGGTAGATATCGAACCCACGATCTCTCGGTTAAGCCCCTTAACCGTGCAGCTATTGAGGCTTCAAAAAATGCGGAATCATTATAATCATCAGTCTATTTTAATGGCCCTCTACAGAGCCAGACCTCATACTTATAAAAGAGACACTACACGGATCCATTTAGCGGAGGGTTTAGATCGATCATTAACAACAACACCAAGGTATTACAAACAACTAATAAGTATCATCTTCATCATCATTATCAGCCTATTAACGGCCCACTATAGGGCCAGACCTCCGTCCTTATAGGAGAGGGGATATGGAGCGTAGACCCACCACGCTGCTCCAATGCGGGTTGGCAGGCTTGTCATTTATTAACGATCACTATCAGATGTTGATGTCAGTGACCGGGACCGACGGATTAACCTGCTCTCCGAGGCACAGGGGTGTAACACCACCAACTTCCCGACTCCGGGCTTGGAATGTACTGAGAATTTCATAGAAGAATGAAAAACTCAGAATAATTCCGTGACCCCACCCAGGATTCGAACCTAGGACCTCATGATCGAAGCCAGATAACTTTTGAAATTTTTGCTTTTAACACCAAAAAGGCTCCCTAGTTTCTATTATGAATGCATATGAAGTTATCTGTCTTGCGCCTAATCTCTTCAGAGTGCCGAGTGTGAGTTTGTTACCGAGCGACTGCGTAAAAACGTAACGCAAATTTGTATGGAATTTTACTACTGCCATCTAGTTATAGCGAGAGTAAACCCTTTTTTTGCGATATAATTTGACGTTATGAGTGACTACGTTTTTACGCAGTCGCTCGGTGAAAAACTCACACTTGCCCCACAGAGTGTTTAAGTTATCGTTGACGTTCCAAGTAGATGACCCATTTGATGTTACAAGCGTAATATTAACATTGAGCAAAATTTATTAAAATCTAAAAATGTTATACAAATTGAGGCTAGGAATAGTCTATCTGAAGCAATTAATCTGCTTGAAATAAATGAATAGATATGACTTTATAAATAATGCAATAAGGAACTTAAGCTAACTTATCCTAATAACTATACAAATCATGCCCACGTGGAATGGTGGCAAGAATACTGGCTGCATTTCCGCGTTGGATAGCCAGGCTAATCCTTTGCGCAAAAAATGAGCCAGCCCTTCGGTCACCAGTTGAGGCAATTAGGCGCGGTGAAATGTTACGGAAGAATTTTTTGGCACTGCGACTCCATGGCCTTATAAATAATTGAAATAATTGAAATTCATTTTCTCTTCAGATTTGAACGCAAGAATGATCTTTAGCGGCACAAATTGCGTATTTGTGCCGCTGTTGAAAGTTTTCTCGGACCAACCATCACTAAGAGCTCTATTTATAACCATTTCATTATTACAGCTAGACTCTGAAGGATTATTAATATGTTTTAAAACAACTGTGCGGTTTAATTTTGTATTATTTCCCTAAAACAATGTCCACAGACGAATCTCATTAACGTGTCGCGCGAATATTAACTTTGACGCAATCCAGGCCATTTAGTTTTGTTTGAGTTTGGACTCAAAATTGCACAACTTTATTAAATTTTAAACATACAAATATTTTTATCACCAAATTAGTGAACGTGTGTTGTTTGACATTTAAATTTTGATAGTTATGTACACTTGATATTAAGTTTGAAGTTTGTTTAATGTTTAATATTTTAAATTACACGATCAATGCAAGCTAGGTTACCAGTTCGGTGTGTTTGTTACCAATTTATTTAAAAACATATATTAGCAAAATTAAAGAATTGTATCGGGCGGGCCATAAACGATTAAAAATTTGCACTTTTTTATGAAACATATTTAGGAAATTAGCTTTTCATCGTTTATTACTGGAAGGGTTTGTCAGCAAAAAATAAAAATATATTGTAAAATGGCCTTTTTAAATCATATGGCATTAAAACATATTTTATGGTATTAATTTAGGGAGATTTAACGGCGGTTTATAAAAAAATGTAATCTCGGTAATGTGTTTTGTAAGCCATAACTGTAGAGAGGACTACATTGTTAAAATTGTTTTTTTAATATTCTTTCGTTGTAAAAAGAGATTATTAAGGGGTGTAAAAGTTATTGTAGGTCGTTGAGCTTTCAGTTTTTAATTAATTGAAGTTTTATTGCTCTAATTTGTGAATGTCATCACTGTATATTTAAATTCTAATAAGAATTTTTACAGAACGATAAATAAATGAGATATTACATAACTTTGTAGGAGTATTACCATCATCATTATCAGCCAATGGATATACACTCCATTTTTGCCGCTCCATGTACATTTCCAAAATAATAATTAATTTTCTGAAATCGAGTCAGCGTCTCTAATCTGCCGCCCCTATACGGTCTATTGACAAATCCAACACTGAATATTCTTTCATTAAGGATATCTCAACACTGCGTTTTTGAGTCGCTTGCATCCAGCAGTTTCCTCTAAGCCACATGATGCCTACGCATCTTAATCACAACGTGAATAATCTCTTCTAAATATGCATCTGTCTTATTTAGCATTGCGATGTGCAATTTTAACGATAGGAACTTAAAATTTATATATACTGGGTCTACTTATCAAACATACGACCAGTCGTTTAGGCTGTAGTGTGTGCCAAAGACCTGGATATACCTACACCAACGCACTCGGGTTAAAAGCGGTAGAGTCACTATTAGTACAGTCATTTAGTATTTTTACGAAACTATTGATTTTAGTAAAGAAAAGGTTATGACATAAATTGAAGGAAATTTTATGTACTTTTATTTTATATAGATATGTTTTTCCTGTATAATGCGCCGGAAAGGAGTTATTATCAAAAACTGCCTTTGGGCGCCATTTTTTCAATGCGGCGGCGCGAGCGGCAAACATACGAGGTGGCAAAGTTGAAATTTGGAAAGAGCCTATCAAAAACTATAAAATTGCCAATTTACAAAACTCCCGGAAAACTTTCCAGGTAACCTCTATTTTTTCGAATAAATGACTACTATTAACAAGTTTCAATTATGAATTTTGAAAAATAGGTTATGAAATGTCAAAGAACTTCTGAATATTTGAATGACAGGCTAAATAAATAGGTGGTGGAAGATAGGTTTATTCTTTAAGATTTCCAAATATTTTCAATATTTATTAGGTTCGTCGACCTCCGTGATGCAGTGGTGTGCGCAATGGATTTTTAAGATGGAGGTCTTATAATGAAGGAAGGGAGATTTTAATCGGTCCTGAACTGGCTGGCGGGAGGCTTTGGACGTGGCTAATTACCACCTTGCCGGCAAAGACGTAACGCCAATCGAATTAACGTTTTGTTACGATGTCGTGCAAAAACCGAGAAGAGTGATTTTCATCCTACTTTTACTACAACAACAACATTATCACTAACCATCATGTTGGCAGCATTGTATACTCAGTTTGAAAATACTATAGACAATACAGTGGCCTTATTTGATGTATTGTCGTACCGCGTTTAAACTATAGATAATAGACTAGGTACGAGTACCACTCGTCGAGCAAAAATGGCGGGCGGTAGGCTATAAAATATGCCCCTATGGAAAGTTGTGATTATTCACCTTAGTGTCCGAATCTTGTGCAGTCACACTGCTTAACTACTCTAAGAATCTGTGCGCGTAATGTTTAATTAAGTAATTACTGTAATAATGTTTCATTTTGATCATATTTGATGTCTTTGTAAATAAATTGTTATTAAGTTTGTCTTTTGGTGTTTTAAGTTGTCTTTCCCCCTTCTGGCTGTTTGTTAACAATCAGGTGTGATTACAGTCAAGGGTTTATTTGTAATGAAAAAAAAAGAAGGTAGGTATTTAATATTTTTATATATTATATTAAGCTTACTCGTAGGTTAATAAATACTCGCTGCAGGCGACCGGAGCGGAACCAGTGCTTGCTTGACCAGGCTTTATTCAAAAATATCAAGTAACAGGAGCTTGCTTTCATAATAATTTAAAATAAGTATCATCTGAAAAGCTACAAGTTGTTACAAACTATGATATTAATTAATATACCTGCCATAATTTAAACCAGACGGGATAATGGGTTTGATCGGTGTTTCGCGAGTAATATAGGATACCTACCAATTTGCGTTTCATTTTAATTATTCGTATTATAGTAATTAAATGTTTCTCACCCGGAAAATTGTACTTTTAAGTATTTATAGATAGTTGTATCGATAAGCTTATAATTTCGACCGTCGAAATTCTGGCAGTTATTTGTTTATCGTTTTAAATTAATAACAGGATTATCGGCTTATTCAATTCCCTTTAGTAGATTATTTTAGGTAAATTTTTAACAATGTATATATATATTACACTGTTAGCAGCACTGTACATAGCGCTCAATAAGCCTAGAATCAAAAGACGGAAATCATAAAAAAGAATACTACTTTGCAGCGTTTTGGCCTATATAAGGTGAGTTTGAATTATTAGTCGTGGGCGTAACTGGAACAAGTCTTATGCATATAGATTACAATAAAAAAAAATTTGTCCCCAAAATCAATAAATAAAAAATTATAAAGCATTACAAAATATCTATTCACTTACGACAGTACGCATAACGCCATCCAATACATCCATAAATTACCCTAAAGCCAGCCAGCCATTAACCTCAAGGCAGTTATGTACCTACTTACACACTAGAATTAATCAAAATAACAAACCTAACAGCTCGACGACCAAGGTCAATGCACTTTCCATTAATAGATTAAAATTAGTTTGAAATGCCGACACCGCCGGCAGCGAGCGTTCAAACAGGCGCGGTGCGATTGTCGGCCTTTTAAAAGACCGACAACGGCACCGCTCTTTCTGAACGCTACCGCAACAAAGAACGCCGACAAACACGCACTTTTAAACACTTGCCGCCCGCGTTTTTATAGTACGTAATTTAACAGGAAAGTTTATTGAACTTGGCAAAGACATCAGCTGATTCAGTTTTAAGTGCTTTTTTAAAAGTTTATTTCGTTCTTCATATATTTATTTTTTACCAGTTCTAAAGTGTGCAGGTGGCCAGGTGGGGACATATCTACATACATAGTCCTTCGAAGGTTCCGGGTTCGATTTCTGACAGCCGATTGTTATTATTTTTTATTAGTTCAGGTCTGGTCTAGTGGGAGATTTTGGCGGTTTGGCTTTTCTTTCCGTATTTTATTTGGTAGTAATCGAATGTTTAACGTTCGTTCGGTATCTTGTGATTAATTTATGAATGCCATGGATGGTGCTATGTAAAATGTGCTAAGTGAGTAAACAGGTAGGTAATTTTTAAATTTTTTGTTACTGGTTCTAGAAATATTTTTATTCCGCTGTTGTAATCAGTATCCATTATACTTACTCCAGTTTCGCCGCTGGCTAATAATTCAAAGTCGCCTTATATAAGCAACGGTTTATAGAAGTGTGGACGTTATCAATTCCAGTTCTAGCATAGGAATAGTGTTTAATGTAAGATTAAACACAAATTAACCGAAGGTCGCGGTCGTTATTATTATCTATCTGATTGTGATCGGTGAGAGTTAAAATATAACCATTTATCATCCTAAGCCCTCCAACCCGTATTGGACCAGCGTGGCGGGGTTAATATTCCCTTTTCCATAATAAGGCGGCCTGCCCTGTAATTGTCCGTAAAACAGATTAATGATCACGGTGTTATCACTTAGAACATTTCTGAAGAAGCATATACTTGGTATAGTTCCGCCACTGTTTACTAGATGGCGGTAGTATCTTTTGTGGCAGATATTTTTCATTTAGTTTCACGCAGCATTGCAATTAATATAGATTTATGTATTGATTATTATTAAACAAACTTGCCTATAAAAAACAAAAATTAATTTATTTTGGATTTTTATTGTAATTCATGTACATTTTTATTGTAATTCATAAAATACGTATCCATGTACTTAACATGGATACGTATTTTACATAAATACTTCTATCTTTTAAATATACGTTTATATTAATTTTAAATTTACGTTCCATTTTACAACATTTCAAATTGTATCTGTCAAATGTCATTTCAAAGTTTGTGAAACAAACGCCATTTTTGTCATTGATCATTCGTTGTTATGTCAATAGTTGTTTAATGTAAATTTTTCATTTTGATTTAATTTACACAAGTTTTAAGAAAATCTTTCACTAGCTGACATTATTTTACCTTCATACTTACTAAAAAGTAAATATCATTAAAGATTTATAAAATTGGTTAAATTATTATCTGAAATATATAAAATTAAAAAATAAAGAGTTATATAATTATTAGGTACTACTTACTTTGTGTTTTCTTAATGTTATTTGTGGATTGTTTCATTTGCCTCGTTTTGTACACCCTCACACTTTGTTTAGTAGCTTGTTGTTAATGTTACCTGAAAGAAATCGATTTAAATGAAATTTGGTACACAGTAAGAATTAATAAAAAAACATAACATACTTTTAAATTTATTACGCAAAAAGTGTGTAAGGGTTTTCAACCGGCATGTTTAAATGTTGTTGAAAGTACTCTCAATCGTTTGGCTTTAGTATAGTTAAGACCTATTTCTTTCAGGCAGTTGACTAGGTTTAAGTAAAGATGACTTTGAAAGCCTACAAAAATTAGGCTGTTTGCCGTAATTACTATTTCCATCGGACGAGATCGGGGAAAGAGTATATATATACCAGAAAAGTAGTTTCGCCACCGTTCACCAGAGGCGCTGCTTTCCTTATTCCAGTTTTATATAGAGAGTGACGACTCTATACCCTATATACATCCTACTCTATGCTAATGATGAACTAATGACTGTCATTCATTTCTACAATCTGCACCTTATTTGATCAGAGCCATCTAGCGAAAGAAGCATAAACTAGTTTCTATACACCTTCCTACACTTCCCAGTACGAACCCATCTCAATTCTCTCTTCACAATAGTAAAATATGATGCGGCTAGATGGCGTATGAAGCCATTTATTATGTTATAAGGAAATTAAGAACAAAATTAATAATATTTTTGAACTGAAACTACTTTAGAATCATTGTAAATTAAACAACAAAAATGCAACGTTAAACCGGAAAGTAAATGAAATAGATTTTTTTTGATTGACCACAAGTTGGCCCTTGACTGCTATCACACCTGATGTTAAGTGATAATGCAATCTAAGATGGAAGCGGACTAACTTGTTAGGAGTAGCATGGAAATCCACACCCCTTGCGGTTTCTACACGACATCGTACCGGAACCCTAAATCGCTTGGCGGTACGTCTTTGTCGGTAGGGTAGTAACTAGCCATGGCGAAAAACCTCCCACCAGCCAGACCAAGGCAAGTTAAGAAAAATCTCAATCTGCCGCGCCGGGAATCGAACCCGGGACCTCCGTCTTATAAATCCACCGCGCATACCACTGCGCCATGGAGGCCGTCAAATTTAGATAGAAAGATTCATGGGATTTTAAATATTTTTAAATTGAGATTTGCGTCATGCTCTGAAATCTCGTAAATGGTATATATAGGTAATTTGAATTGTAAACACACATACTTTTATTCTATAGGCCTCTTTTACCTTCTTTGCAACTTTTTGGTATATCAAAATTGATTTATTTCAAGGCAATATACAAGTTCTTTTAAAACGTCAAATCTGTCAGTACGTAGTGACTCTATTACCGTTTCTGCCCAGAAGTGCCAGCAAGACACTCCGCAGGTGCTCTTTCAAAAAAGAAATGAAAAAATATATGAAAGATGGCAATAACCTTATCTAATCCGTGTGGTGACACAACAAAATTATTTTATGATAACGATTACGATTGCGATAATAATGTTTTATAGAGTCGATGTGAATTTCAAGATAAATAACGAGTGTAGGTAGGGTTAATTTGAATAATTGAGCAAAATTACTTTATTAAACACCTACCTGAAATTATCATGTTATTTAAAAGGAAAATTAAAACTCCACGCATACACGTAAAATATTTTACTGAATCTTTTCCTGACTTCCCCTTGTACGCATTCAAAAGATCCTTATTCGTGGATGATGCAAACACAGCTATATAGAGGTTGTATAGTAGGTAGGTATAATCGGCCACACAAGACAAATACAGATCTTTTAAATGTTAATTATTTGAATTAAAACAAAGCACTCCACAAGATGGGACGCCCTTAAAAATGTCTAGCCACTCTTTTCTATCGTAGCCAAGCGTTAACTCTTCATGAATAGAAAAACCAATACCTATAATGTGTGTTACACCTTAAAGTGAAGAAACCGAAAGAGGTGTAAATTTCACCCTACCCCTAACAAGTTAGCCCGCTTTCATCCAACTTGTCACTAACAATAAAAAAGAAAACTGTTGTCGTCTGCGAGCGATTGCGAATCAGCAGTTAACAATTATAAATAACAAAAAATAGAACCGACTCAAAACGCACTAAAAAGTAAAAAATAAGTGTGTCATTTAGTTGCTTTAATTTACTAAAGCATATCTATGAAGACGGTGCCAATAAGTTTAAGGAACATTTATTTAAACGTAGTAAAGCAGTTTGTGGGTTGTAGGTAATGTTCTTAAAGTAGAAACCTTGGCTGGCACCGACTCCATAGATATGCTTTAGTATGCCCTTTCTAATAAAAAAATAATTATCAAATTGGACAACTCTGTAAAAAGTTATGCGTAAAAAAATATATACGTGTCGAATTGAGAATCTCCTCCGTTGTCGTCTGCGAGCGGTTACGAATCAGCAGTTAACAATTATAAACAAAGCAAAATCGTCTTCCGATAACCGATTATCTACACCGCTTAACCTATTTACTACGTACCTAAACCGGTATAAATGTCATTTGTGCCGTTAAGTGAAGATGTCTTAGGTCCCGAACTAAGGTCGGTCGGCGCAATTACACCATTACCACAGTAATTACAATCAATTGGGAGTGAGCTGAGCTACTTTTAATTGGTCACGTTCAGAAATACACACGACTTTAAACTTGTTTACGAATGGAATATGTAAGGTACGAAATGGAGGCTGAATATTTTTTTTTATCAACTACAAGTTGGCCCTTGACTGTTATCACACCTGATGTTAAGTGATGATGCAATCTTAGATGGAAGCGGGCTAACTTGTTAGGAGTAGGACGAAAATCCACACCCCTTTCGGTTTCTACACGACATCGTACCGGAACGCTAAATCGCTTGGCGGTACGTCTTTGTCGGTAGGGTGGTAACTAGCCACGGCGAAAGCCTCCCACCAGACACAATAAGAATTTAAAAAGAAATTAAAAAGACCAAGACAAATTAAGAAAAATCTCAATCTGCCCCGCCGGGAATCGAACCTCCGTCTTATAAATCCTCCGCGCATACCAATGTGCCACGGAGGTCATCAATTTTTTATGATAAATATGTTGTCTTTGAAATTAAGATATACTTTTTACTACGGCGGAAGAGGTCGCTACTGGTATCAAATTGGACGATTCAAACGTGTTTCAATACTTTACGTATGTATCAACGAATTTTAATATAAATCTATAATTTTAGTTGATTTTTGGCTGTGATGAAAGTAAATCGAACTAATATTATCTAGCCTTAATTCTTATCGCGTGCATTATAAGCCTCTATAATATATTTTGATACTAGAGGACGCCCGCGGTCTCACCAGAGTAGTTCTTATTCCCGTGAAAATTTCGGGATAAAATGTGACCTATATGTTAATCTGATATGTAAGCTATATTATTGTGAAGTTTCATCAAAATCCATTCAGTGTTTTTGAGTGAAGAAACAAACATAGTAAACTCACAAATTGCCTTTAAAATAGTAAAATGATTAGAGACAGAGGTGTATTTCAATTCTACAATTCTCATAATTTAAAAAGTAATTCTAGACGGAGCTGTTATTAGATAAACTCTGAATAGATTGCAAACCGAAAAAATATAAGGAAATAAAGTCTGTTTTCTTAAAATAGTAATTTTCTTGCTTGTACAGTCACGCTTGTTATTATTTGCTTATAACGGATTATTAAGGCGGTAATAGCCCCGTATTACAAGGACGTGATATGTTGAAATCGTGATTGAAGACTGAAAAAACGTACATAATAATAAATTAATTATAGTCTATAACAATAGAAATTATACTATATAATAGGTACTATGATAAAGAATAGATATCGAGTGTCAATATTTTAAATACACTTATCAAATTACGACAAACATTATAAACCAAAACTAACAAGATAGTTTTAAATGATAATACATTGAAAAGTGTTTACCCACACTTTTGGGATTATTTATATTTAAGAATAAACATAATATCAAAAATTGCGGAACCGACGGGATTTGAACCTGCGTCTCTCTGGCAATTCAAGCACTTAGAGCGCCTTACCGCTAGGTCACGATCCCGATGACGTTGATAATGAAATTGTTGAATATTATGTTCTTGATATCCAGGTATAAGGCTAAAAGATGGATATCAAGAACATAATATTCAATAATTTCGTCATTGTTCGTCAACAATCAAGTCATGGGGATCGTGTCCTAGCGGTAAGGCGCACTAAGTGCCTGAATTCCCAGAGAGACGCGGGTTCGAATCCCGTCGGTTCCGCAATTTTTGATATTATGTTTATTCTTAAATATAAATAGTTTGAACAGTAGTTTGTTCTAGTAATATTAAGCTAAATTAAGCTGATCTGATTATAAGAGAGAAAGCATAGCCTGTAAAAGAGCAATATCTTGCCGGACGTAATACCTTTAACAGCATTATCAGACGATGGATGTCCACTGTTACCAGAGACGTAAATAACCACCAATTTATGTGCCCTGTGCCCGCGTGCGCAAGTGCGCCCTATAAACTTGTAGCTGAGTCTAAATAATGTATTGTTTGCGTGGTCATATCTGCGCCACTTCAGCGGCCTATGCGTGGGCACCGCTGACACTGCTTTAGTTACGGCACTGACTGTTGGAGAAAGACCTCTTGTATGGGCTTCCACCACGGTCTTTAGCCGTCTGCATGGAGATGCTCCCAACAAGCCACTTAATGTCGTCGGTCCACCAAGCGGGTATCAACCAAACATGTGCTTTCCGATGCGGGGTCGCCATTACAGCAGTCCATAGCTTTTTTTTCCTATTGACTACAAGTTGGCCCTTAACTGCTATCACACCTGATGTTAAGTGATGATGCAATCTAAGATGGAAGCGGGATAACTTGTTAGGAGTAGGATGAAATTCACACCCCTTTCGGTTTTTACACAACATCGTAACGGAACGCTAAATCGCTTGGCGGTACATCTTTGTCAGTAGGGTGGTAACTAGCCACGGCAAAAGCCAGACCAAGACAAATTTATGAAATAAATATTTTTGTATTTCCACCGCGCATACCACTGCGCCACGGAGGTCGTCAAAAAAGCTTTCTCGCACTGTAGGTGCTCGTATGCCCCGTCCTATGTGTCTAATATAAGATATAATTTAGCCCACTTCTATTTTAGATTGCATCACCACTTACCATCAGGTTTGATTGCAGTCAAAGGCTCACGTGTAATGTATAAAAAAATCATTAAATTACTGATAATATTCTGAATGGCAGTAATATACAGTTAAAGCTGTTTACTTATATTATCATCGTATCTAAACATATTCTCATTTCCGTTCGTTACTCTAGTCCACTCAATGATAACATTCGAAAAGTTAATAGTTATTTTCCATAGCTACAGTTATATCGGTCATCATTATTCATCATCATCATCACATGGTGCCATCCTCAAAACGAAGTTTGGCGGTCATTATGCGAAAAGCTTTTCTGTTTTGTACAACTCTCTTTAGTTGCGGGTAATTAAGTGACATCAGTCTATTTTTTATATGTTGTCAAATTTCCGCCTTTGAAGACCAGGTGGTCTCTTGCTTTAGCTTTTCTTCCAAAATTAACCTTGAAAGGAAAACTATCTTTGTTGGTGTCCAAAGAAACTTTCTCTGCATGATAGTGGACTGAGGTTCCTCTTTTGTCATCCTGGCCAGTACCCTGTTATTAGGTGTGAAGCTGTTCAGGAGATTTTATGCATTTTCCTGTATATCCACATTTAAAAGCTTGCAGCCTGTTTACTGCTTCTTTTTAAAGACCCAAGTCTCACAACATACAAGAGAGTGGACAATAATTTCATAGATGACAAATAAATAAATTTAATGAGTTGCATAATTGCTCTATAAAAACATGTTTGCTTGCCTATTCTTCATTTAAAATCTGAACTATAGAGCTAAACCTTCCTCCTTAGGAGAGGATTTGAACCATGACAACATCACCGCCTGGCTATCTAAATGCGGGACTTCGGGCTTGGCAATAATGGTAATATGTATTATATACGAGTGCCTATGGATAAATTGTATAACATATGAGTAGGTATAAATCCTATGTTTAAATGTAACGATCACATCATTATCAGCCTATTAACAACGGCCAGGCCTCGTTCTTTGTAAGAGGAGTTATGGAGCGTAGACCCACCATGCTGCTCCAATGCGCTTAGCGTGATAATGATATTAGTGATAGTGTTTAATTCATTAAAGATTAAACCGATGTTTAAAGGTAACGATCACATCATTATCAGCCTATTAACAATGGCCTTGCCTCATTTGTAAAATTTACTGAAAATTTCCAGGAAGAAATGCTCGAATGCCTAGTGTGATAATGATATCAGGATTGAATTTATTCATTAACGTTAAGGCAAATTTTATATGGATGACAGTGCCCGTGGCAGTACGGAGAAAACTTAATTTGGTGAGTGTCAGTGTCATATAAAATTTGCGTTTACCGTTCTCGATATCGACTGAAAATCTTACACTAGCCACACAGATTTATTCCAAAACCCGACAGAACCCAAGGAATCGAACTCAGAACCTTGTGATTCGCAGCCACATAGGCTAACAACTAGACCAACGAGAGTTAAATTCGTTGAGTGCTATCTAAACTTTCATAACATCAATACGTCATACGTCATTGAATCATAGACAATCGGTGTTTTTTTTAATCGAACAAATAAGTAAACAAGGCACTTTTATTGCACAATAGAGTATTGTGTGGCGACGTGGTATTCATTTTATCTCGCGTGGGATTACGGTTATTGCATAATAAACCCATTTGCTAACAATGCATAGAATGATGAGAGCAAATGCAGTGATTTAAACACAAACGATCAAACAATTTCTGATTGTTAAACAGTTAGTAATCAGGGAATTAGATCATTTTGAGCCATTAGTTAGTAGACGGTCTTACATCAAAAGGGTAGACTGCTATCATCAGTATTCAGCCTATTTAACGGCCGATTAAATACCTACATCGCCCGGCCTCCCTTCCATAAGGAAAATATGGAGCTTAGATCCACCACACTTCTCAAATGCAGGCTTAGGGTTAGTTTTTTTTTTATCGACCACAAGTTGGCCCTTGACTGCTATCACACCTGATGTTAAGTGATGATGCAGTCTAAGATGGAAACGGGCCAACTTGTTAGGAGTGGGACGGAAATCCACACCCCTTTCGGTTTCTACACGACATCGTACCGGAACGCTAAATCGCTTGGCGGTCCGCCTTTGTCGGTAGGGTGGTAACTAGCCACGGCGAAAGCCTCCCACCAGCCAGACCAAGACAAATTAAGAAAAATCTCAATCTGCCCCGCCAGGAATCGATTCCTCCGCCGCTATCGAGACCTCCGCCACGGAGGTCGACAAAAAGTTTTTCATTTCTAAACGATCTCTATCAGGTGTTGATGATAATAACCAGGCTTAACCTGCTCTTCGAGGTACAAGGGTGTAACTCCACTGACTTCCTAACTTCAAAACTTAGATGAAAGAATAATGTACTTGTTACCAACCCAACAACCCAATTGTTGTTTGTAACCCAGGACCTCGTAATGAAAGCCACATTGGCTGTCTCGCTATCGACCAACGTGGCAGTTGCGGCATAGAGCTATATATGTTATTTTATCTCCGTTCTGGAAGGCTAAAATAACGGATTTATGAGCAAGAGGTAGAAAAAATTCGAAAGGTATTTATAATATTTGATTTCCATGTGAAACCACTAAGCAAACGTGGCTATAATTTTCTGATAGCTTCCCATGTAACTAATACGATCCGTCTGTTTAAGTATAATTAACATTCAAGTTCCTTAACAGTGAGTCGAACCTGTGATATAAGTTATTTAAAGCAATATATAACAATTTTTTACTTTTTAGTGCGTTTTGAGTCGGTTCTTTGTATTTTTTGTTAAAAATTTTTATTTCTTACTTTTTAGTGATTTATCGCCACGTAACGTACGCGTACTATACTGTCATAGTATATTATACGGCACTTGTAGCCAAAAAAGCTACCGATGCTTACACAAAAACCAAAATCACTGCAAGTGTGCCGCCTATAAAATTTGAAGAGTTCCTTCAATTATCCCAGGATATCATCATCAGATCCTAACGTGATGACAATGAGACCACCTTGGAAGTGTGCCCTTTCTAATAAAAAAAGAATTATCAAAATCGGACAACTCTGTAAAAAGTTATGCGTGGTCATACATATAAAAAAATATATATACGTGTCGAATTGAAAACCTCCTCCGCTTTTTTTCGTCGGTTAAAAATTATATTATGGTGGTTTGGTTCTTGCAAATAAATTTGAATATTTTACTGGCAGTTAAACAATAAAATTTTCCACACCTCTTAAACTGTGAATTCCAATAATTATTTTTTTTCTTATCGCTTTTTAATGGTATGTAGAGCGTTAACGAGAATCCGATTAGGTAAGTAATAACCTACATATTTAAATAGAATTGGGTTTTACCACGCATCAAATAAAATAAATATTTGAAGTGATCTGAATTTTCAACATTTTTGAAAGGTAATTTAACTTTCGTTAAAGGTTTTCAAGGTATACATTGTTTTTTAACCGAAGAAAAAAACGGAGGAGGTTCTCAATTCGACGCGTATATTTTATAAGCCAAGGTATACCTAGAACCCACAAACTGCTTTTCTACGTTAAATAAATGTTCCTTAAACTTGCTTGCACCGACTTCATAGATATGCTTAAGTAAATTAAAGCAACTAAATGACACAGTTATTTTTAACTTTTTAGTGTTTTGAGTTGGTTCTATTTTTTGTTAAACATTTTAACAAGATACATGTGTTAGACTTTAATCATGCCTGAATCATTGTTAAGATAATGACCAAATTAGACCGAGAATGCCTAGATGACTATTCACTGAAGGTGCTCAAATCACTCACAACAGGAAATACAGACGCCAGTACGGCATTGCACTCTTCCAAATACAGTGGTCATTTTTTCATACCGATACTTACACAAAAACCAAAATCACTGCAAGTGTGCCGCCTATAAAATTTGAAGAGTTCATTATATTGCATTTACTATTGTTGTAGTTGCGACTTTTTAAACCCAAAAATTTGGCATTAATGTCTATGAACCACATTAATATAATTAAGGAAAAAATTAGCGTTGTTTTGTGTGTATATTTGTTATTCCTTCACGCCGCAACTTTTGACCCGATTTGACTTAAAGTTCGAATGGAGGTTAATTTTAACGTGGATTATAACATAGGTAGATATAACTTTTATCCTAAAAATCACACGGAAACAGAGACTATTCAGATGACACCGTCCTTTACTTTAATTTAAATTGAAGCTGTCAACGTTTTGAAATTTTAAAAACAGGCGATAATGATGCAAACCAAGATATAGTTAGATCGATCGATTTTGATGTCGATACTATATCCACTAATCCGAGGATTAGATAAAAGTAGATACCTAGATTGCTAATTGGAAAGGATGATCATAAAATATCTCTGGCCTTGGATTTCATTAAAATTATCTATGGAACTTGAGGAATACAATTATAAGTTAGGTAAAGTTTTTGTAGATTGTTCAAATTGTTACGTATTGCAGTTACTTTAATTGGTAAATTAGTCATTCAAGGATAACTTTTTGTGTGCCACTGGTTGCGTAACGAACCTATAATACCTATAGGTGCAACAGGATATATTTGTTCATTGTAATTACCTTTAATAGTATCTCACAGTTTTTTTCTGTTTTTACGTCGCTTACGTCATCGGAAACCAAAAAATCTATCAATATCCTATCCAAACAACTAATCCATGTGTCTGGTGTCCAATGTGCTGGTGCATATTTGGCTAAAAGTGTAAGACTTGCTTCAGTGAAATAGCGCCAGTATGTTAGGCACTGCTTTTGCGTGAACAATTAAAAGGCTTATTCTCCTTGCAAATATCTTCGTTTATTTGAATTTGTTCATGTGAGATATTATTTTAAATAAAGTTTTCGGAATGCAATAGCAAATACTTCAATCTTATATTATCTTTATTATACAAAACTACAATTAATGTTTACAATATCACTTGACTCGATGCAATCGATTTATTCACCGTTTGATACAAGAGAGATCAGGCACTGTCCAACAGCCTTACCAGCTCATCGAGGAACGGGATGTATCAAAACATTGCAATTTTTTTACTACCTACCTAGGCTAAAGTCAAACTCGATTGAGAATGCTTGTCAACAAACAAATTTAAAATGAAGGTAGACAACACATTTTATGCCCAATAAATTTAAAATTATGTCTTGTTTTTTTTATAAAATCTTATTTAAAAGATATTAAATACATTAATTAGTTTTAAGCTTACTAATCTAATTTATTGTCATGAATTCGTCATTAACAAGTTAACTAAAAAAATTAGGTGTAAAATCAGGCTTAGTTCTACTAGGTGGATAAAATAGTAAAATGACGATCTAACAAAAAAAATTACCAGCCTGTGTATAAAAAAATGTCATTAATTCGGGACTAAGTTTAAAAAGATTCAACACAAAACCGATTTTGCTCTTGAATAAAAAACTAAAGTACGATGTTGGTTGACGTATCCGTGAACTCGTGAAGCGGTCCGCTTCCTGCTTCACACACCATCTATTTGTTGATGTTGCTCAATGGTGCGATACGGTTCACTGTGCTTATTTGAAATACAGTGGAGGTTACGTTACAACGAAATGAACTGTTTGCATTCAATCGATTGCACAAATAGTACAATTCTCTTTAACGTCAGCTTTTATTTCGCTGACCTTCGTTTTTTAAATAGACTTCGGCAAAGCCTTTTAGGGTTATAATTTTTCATACTAAAACAAATAACTTATGCCTTGACTTAGTGACAAACTGTTATCTTAAACAGAACATTAACTTGAAGTGCCGGAAACGCGACTATAAAATGAACACACGCAAGAATAAAAAACGTTACTCGTATGTGCTTTACTACACGCTTATCAACCTGGGGCATATTTGTCCACCCTCATATGCCTGAAATTTCGGTTTCACCGCAGATTATATATATATTTGTACATATTTGACCACTGTTCAGATTAAAAGGCGCAGATTGGCGCAGAGGCGAAGCAAAGCGTAGCGTTAAAATTCTCAACTGAAAACTGCGTCAACGCTTGTTTTTATTTTTGTATAATACAACTTTGTACTTTAGTGATGGTAAAATGAAGATGAATTTGCTATTGGCAAAAGTTATGACGCGACGCGTTTTATCGCCTCTACGCCAGTCTGAGTTAAGTCAAAAACAACGATTGTGCGTGGCAAGTCACAAAAATGGCGAATGTATTTCCCCGGACGATATGACCACAGATAATAAACGTTATCAACATCATCGTTATCATTAGTCTATTTAATTTATGTAATATATGACTGGGTACCTATTAGTCTAAAATCTTACTTCTAAGTTGTCTCTCCTTGTAGTTGACGGGCGCAGAATTTGTAAATTATTTAAAAGAGAGAACTCAGTTACAGCGTACTATGCGTATACGCTAGAAGTTCGCTTCGCTTTGACATCGCCCGCAATAAGTCAGTGTGCAAAAATCTTTAATTATATGTAATATAACTACATATGTAATACGAAGTTGAATGATCAACAAATCTTAATTAAAAACAACAACAAAATATTCTGATTGCCAACATGTAATTTAATAGATACTGATTGAATCAATGTACGATTTCAAGATCTTTCTTGCAAATCATTACGATAGCAAAGTTAGGCGTGATAACCTGACAATGTCATCGATACAAATAAATTCGTGTAAACAAAGTTGAACCTTGACATCGTAGGCTTACATCGTGATGGCATCACCATTTTCTCAACTCGAGTGTCCCACGCTTTCAAGTTCGTCGGCTCGCCGTGATATTATCTTTAGCTCGAGTGTGAATGCGAGCTATCGAGCGTGTTCTAAACATGTTCTGAAAATCTTGCTCATCTTTAGTTTGCATTTGTTTTTTACTGCAAATATATTGCAATACCTAATAGCAATATATTCGCAGTAAAAAATTGGTTGTCTGTAAAGTCGGTTTACTGACGATAGTTGAACGTGACAATGTCTTAAGAAAATACTGATGGATTGGTAGCATTTAATTGGTTATTAAAATTTTTAATTTAAGTATATTTTTGCAAATATTAATTTAAATTAATAAAATAATTGATTTTTATTTTATAAATTTATATTTTAAATTTATAATAAATATATTAATTTTTAATTTAAAATTAATATATTTAATAATTATATTTAATAGACGGATGTCGAACGCTGCCGAACGCAAAGGCCGATTGTGCTTCTTTGTTGCTCGTTCCGCGCTCTCGCTTGCACTTCAAGCCTTACATGGAACGCCTCAAAGCGAGGTAACGACGCATGAGTCATGTTTTTTCGTGCAATTTATTGTCACGCTTATAATTGATCGATCAAAAATATTTCTCAATTCTAACAGCTGCCAACGATGGCAAAACAAAATTAACTCACACAGCAAGCTTTAATTTGCTCTCTGAGATAGTTTTTGTCACGAAAACCTGGTAATTTGCTGCCAGATACTAACATAGGCCTAATGCCATGTAAAGTATAGAGTAATTAAGTAAGAAACTATTTCTGTATTATACAGAAATTACTCCATTTGGTTAAAAAACCCAATTATTCTAACTTCCTCATTGTATTATTAGACAAATATAATTTGTTTATTTAGGTATTAAAAGTTGATTGAATTTAACACTTGACACTAATTTTGATTTCTCTAACATCACAGATATTTGCAATACAGTTTCTTGCTAAACACTCATGAATTTAATTGATTTGTTCATTGTCAGCTGAAGGAAGCCCTCTTTTAGACCTCAGCCTTTTATAAGAACTTCCAAGCACTACCATTTTAAATCGCCTACATCAAGTAAACCCCCTGTAAACTACATCATTTTCATCTAGATGGGTGTCGATCAACACTGCACTTTAACTGTAGTGGTGGTTGTTGGTTGGCCATTCCAAAATTTCAGGATTCTAAAGTCCACTAGCTTTTTGTAATGCCCTGCCTATTATATCAAAATAACTGTCAAACAGTTCAAAATTTATCCATCTTTGACTCAGTTAAATCCTGGTTCTTCACTCTGGTCGACTTCTTAGAACAGTGGTTTCTGTTTCAGTAAAAAGTCCATAATATATTCAGCAGGTCACAGCTTTCAAATGATGATGAAGAGGTACAAAAATGATAAATTAGGTATCTTTTGTAGTAGTCTTAGCTATTAAACAAAGATTACAAATCTATATGCGACGGTGAACATTACATATTTTGTGTAATGTCTGGCCGATAAATAATTCATGATTTATGAAATAGACGGCCTCTGTGATGCAGTGGATTTATAATGTAGAGGTTCTGGGTTCAAATTGAGATTTTGTTAATACCAAGTCCATGCTCGGATAGTTGGAGGCTTCAGCGATGGTTAGTAACCACCACGAGTGATTTAGTGTTACAATAAGATACCAAAAAAAAAAATAGCCAAACCCAAATAAGTTTGAGTTTCATCCTACTCCTAATAAGTTAGTTTTTTTTCAAATTAGATAGTGACATTACTTACTACTGTGATTGCTACCAAGAGCCAATTTGTTACTATAAACAATAGTTTATATAAATGTTTAGTTACATAGTCTAATTTTCAAGCAACACATTCAAAATTGTATCAGGTGAGAATGCTGCAATGCATGAACCAGTTTATGACTAAGGGCTCTCTTACATGTTGGGCACCTTCCAACAATAATAACACGAGTTTCAGCCATTTCTATTTTAATAATAATGTAAAGTACTCAACATTTTAAGCTCTTGGACTACTTTCATATCTACGCAGCCATAAAATTTTCAATTTACTTTATCTGAAGATCAAAGCTATTATTTAATATCATTTTATCTATATTGCAAACTACATTGATAAAAACAAATATCATTGATAATTTAAAAGTAGATAAGTTTTTTTTATAGGTATTACTGGTGCTATTGTAAAATAAAAAATGAAAGGTTAATTTTTTTCTTACAATTTTAAGTATAAATTTGTTCCTTTAACATTAGGATACTATTTTAAATTAATTTTTTTAAGTAGGTCACTGTAGAAATCTTCCATAAACAAATTCTTTTATTCTTATTGAAAGGAATGCGGGATGTGGATAGGATCTGGAAAAGTTAGGGAGCGGTTAAAATATATTTATGTGACGTATAGATATTTGTATAATATATATATGTAGTGCAACTTTCACTTACCTCTATGTGTTTGTTACTTCCTGCCCATACGTATGGATGTAGCAATCAAACAGACGAACTTTTCACAGCTATTGCAAAACCAGACCTTCGTATCGAGTTCACTTTATCAAAGTTATTAATCACACAACACAAAAACTACTGTATTACGATTTCAGATAGTAACACAATATTATAAACTAAATGCAAACCGTTTTTTTTTATCAATGTTTCCAATTGTCGTGTACTATGGTATCTAGATTTTGATTATTTGTGTCGTAGCGTAGATGCAAAGTATTTCACACAATTCATTTAGTTTTAAATTTGGAATTGGAATCAAAACATCGTATTGACAATTTTGACAATATTGTAACCTCAACACAAAACAAAAGAAAGCTAACTCATTTTAGTTTATAGTTTCACTTTTTATTCACGCATAGCGTTTTAAACAACGCGGAACACGGAATTATTTTATTTATAATTTGAGACACAATTACGATTTAAGTTGAAGAAAAAGCTAATGCCAAAGCTGCCTGATGCCACAGACAGCAAAGCAAAGATAACATATCTCAATTAAATTTGACAATTCCCAAGGAGCACAGATATTAAAGAAACAGGAAATTTATTTATGTGTGGGTTTTTTTATACAGTGCAAAACGATATGCTTTATCATAAAAAATAATTATATACCACAAACAGAAACAGTAACGACTACTCTGCCACAATGCCGTTAACTAACTAAATATTACAATATACCTACGTAGCGTAGCTGCTGAAGTTTACGCAAAGAAACACAGAAATTCAATGCGATAAAGTTCTATGAGTGGTACATTTTCTTTTTCATGACAAACAATATCTTTGTATTTGTATTCTGTTTATATACAAATACTGTAATCATTATTATATTTAAAACCAAACAATTATCTAATCTAATTCGACGGCCGAGTGGCACAGTGGGTAGTAGTAACCCTGCTTCTGCGTCCTAGGCTGTGGGTTCGATTCCCAAAAAATGTTTGTGTGATGAGCATGGACGTTTTCCACTGTCTGGGTGTATGAGACGAATATCTTAGCATTCCATGGATTCACCGTGCGGGTGCCGGGTCCATCGCGTGGCTGAGAGAAAAACTCCGAACAGAGCCCGAGACTTGTGACTCGGGTGTAGGTTTAAGGGTACCCTTTGTGACGCGCGTCAACACTCACCTCCTCTGTTCAAGTTATTCTCCCTGCCCAACCATATTCGGAAGGACCCTACTAGTGCAGCTTTGGACACTCGTTCCAATATGGAGCTTACTGCGCTTCTAGTAAGGCCAAGGTCTTTTAGCAGGTTGTAGAGAGACTTCGCTGGTATACCCCTCGCACCCACTTCTACCGCGTATAAACTAACCACATAGCCATTTTTGGTTAGTTCATTAGTAAGGTCATAGTATTTATTCACTTTGAATACATGGTCTTTAGGGATGTTTGTTTCCCACGGCACTGTAAGCTCGACAAGTACTATACGTTTAATTTGTTTGGAAAAAAGAAATATGTCCGGTCTAGATGTCGTAATAGCTAAGTCTTCCGGGATTTTATAGTGCTTATCATACGTGTCCATTAATATAGTCCAATCAGGAGCAGAGCCCAGAATTGAATAAGGCTTGCTGGTGGAATTTGTACTTGAGCCTGCTTTAACGAAGTTAGTTTGTCTTTTATTCGTCGTCAACCCTTTTTGAGCCCTAGCTACTGAAAGGCTTATAGCTTCACGTATGATTTCTAGTACTCTGTCGTGGCGGCGTGAGTAGAGACCCCTGTCCAGGAGCACCTTGCATCCTACCAATAAGTGCCTTGCAGTGCCCACTGCCTCACCACAGGTATAGCAAGATTTTTCCGAGGCTTTTCCCCATCTTACTAGGTTACTCTGATCTGGGAGAGTCAGTTGAAAGGCATTAAGATAAAATTTCAATAAGGCAGAAGACCAATCATACAGCAAGGCGCGCCACTTCAGAGCCAGAGGGATGCAGAACTCGCCTAAGTTTAACCACTCGTTTTGCATTTCTAGGTTCATGGCATGCACTTTGTAGTTGTCGTCCTCATCTTGTTTAAGAAAAGATTTTATTATGTCTTGGTCTTCCTTTTTACGTCTTGCACCCAACCCGGTTCTATTTACCTGAGCCCCTGCCATAAATTGTTTGTAAAATTGAAGCCTAGAGTCAAGTTTTCCGGCACCCTCGTCTTTAGGATTGGTAACCCTGAGGTGTTTATAGAGTTCCGATGGCCTTTTTAGTTTTAACCCAAAATTATTGTAATCTCTGAATAGAGTTGAAGGGTCAGCCGAGAGTGCTAGACCAAACCAAGACTTCAATGTTTTTATGACATTTGCATCTAGTTTTGCCAGATGGGTTCTGCCAATATCATAAACGAGGAATGGCCAAGTCAGACGTGAAGTGAGATAGTTGTCATAGACCCACGCTTTTTTTATATTGTTAATGGGCTGTTGGTCTACCCTATTGAGGTCATTTATGAAGTTATCGACGACTACCTCAAGGGATGGTGTGCGTCCTTTGTAATCAATCTTTCTACCGAGGAACTTAAAAGGCAATGCTTCAGATGTCCACTATAGAGACCCATCATAAGATGTAAATTTAGTATTTCGTCTCCCCAGACATAGACAGTGACATTTGCTTGGCTTTACCCTCAGCCCACCAGTCCATGAAACTATCCACTACATTAATCTCCACTTTTTGTTTCTGTCAGTAAAGCAAGGTCATCTGCAAAAGCTAAGATGGACTCTGTATATTTATTGTTGATTTTAAACCGATAGCCCCATTTCTTTTCTTGAACAATTAATTTATCTATTAGAATATTGATGACTACATTAAAAGCTATTGGGGATAAGCAGCAACATTGAAACAGCTAGGGGTTTTGAGTACTCATTGTTTACTGCTATGGTGAATTTCAATTTTGAATAGTAGGAAGTGATTAAATCAATAACTAGATCAGGAAAATTGTACCATGTCAATAGATCATGCTGGACAGAACCAAACGCATTTTCCAGGTCTATCCAGCAGATCGTAATTTGCCTTTCATATTTTCTAGCATCCTTGAGACTTTCGCCTAGAAGTGAATTGTGTTCCAGGCAACCAGAATTCCGGCAAAAACCCTTTTGGTGATTAGGCCTAAATACCTATTGTTTATCATGTGCTTTGTCATTTTTGTTTGCAATATACTGAAAAATAATTTAGAAATAGTATTAGTTAGAGCTATCGGTCTAGTGTCCTTTGGATGAGTTACTTCGGCTTTTTTTGGGATGAGGACAAAAATCGCTTCGCCAAATGTCGCTGGTATTTGTTGTCCTAGCCAGATCTTATTAAATATGTTTAAGAGATGTTTACGGACTGAAGCACATTTTTTGTACACAATATAGGGGATGCCATCAGGGCCTGGTGCAGATTTAGATGTTTTCTTCCTGATAGTATTGTTTATTTCCTCTATGGTGGGTGGAATACTTTGAAAGTTTGCTAGAGGATTGTTAGGCCTTAGTGAATGAGGATCTGAATATAGCCTCCCCTGTCTTGGTACCTCATATGTGCTTTTAAAGTGGTCGTAAATCTGCTCATTGGTTAGGGCAAGTTTTCCCTTTTTTTCCTTGAAAATGCTTTTTGAGTACTCAAAGGGGTTTTTATCAAAATTGATTTCGTGTTTAGCCCTGTATAAGTTATCGCGGCTTTCTGATATTTGAAGAGATATTCCTTGAATGAGTTTAAGGATTGATCGTATATATTATAAGTATTTATGTATAATATATATAAAAATATTCATCAGTTATCATAGTACCCATAACACAGGCTACCTACGCTTACTTCGGGACTATATAGTGATGTGTGTAATTGTCCTATATTATTTAATTATTTATTTATCTAATATAAATAAAATTTCACTGTCACAATGTTAGTAACCGTACTCCTCCGAAACGGCTTTACCGATTTTTACCAAATTTTGTATGCGTATTCAGCAGGTCTGAGAATCAGCTACTATCTAATTTTCATTTAAATTTTTTTAAATTTTTAATGCACAACAACGTTTGCCGGGTCAGCTAGTGTCATAATAAATATGTATGTAGATTATTATATGCTTTCACTCCAATTCTGCTTCTTTGTATTGTTGTGGTTCCTACCAACCTTAAAATAGAACAGCCCCTATCTAGCTAGCCCCATTTCGTTAGTTGGATGAACTATGATCCATTTAGCCTTTTTGCTTTCATGGTATTTGCTGTGAAATATTAAAAAGTAGCCAATTGCGTATCGTCCCACGCACATTGTAGGGTTCCGTTGTTTCACTTCACCGACGTATAGTGTCACCTATAATATTTCAGAAAGCCCTGCCTACCGACACCCCACACTATAGTGGTGACCCGGTGACAGAAGAAAAAAGTAAAGTTTCATCTCAAACTAAGTACCCTAACTAGGTAATTATATCTTCTTATTTTACCACTTATTTATCTTTGTCAATTTACAGCTTTCGACCAATTTCAACATCACGAACGATTTAGCCTTTACAGTTTTTCTATTAATTTTTCATAAATACTCTCCTCGTAAATTGAATAACCGCCCGGCACCGACTTCATAGTTATACTTAAGTAAATTAATGCAACTAAATGACGCAGTTATTTTTTTACTTTTTAATGCGTTTTGTGTCGGTTCTATTTTTTGTTAAAAATTTTTTTAGACCTTTGGATCCATATAGATCATTTTCGATCGCTGGATCAAAGAGAAAGCTATAGCTACGCCCGTGAGGAGTAGTAGTGTGTTCATACGTAAGGAACTGTTTTTATGCCAAAAACACGGATTTTTTAAAATTATCGGGCGATTTCAGTCTTTACTTTCAGTAGCCAAACTCTATCTACACCGTCATTATGAAGGTAACTGTACCTTATCTCGTTTATCTCAACAAACTACTGTCACGCCGCCGTAGCGTTCCAATTTCGCTGTCATGGCGATGTTAATGACCGTTAACTACTTATGCACAGAACAGACTTTTATCATTAGAACCCACGATTACGTATATTAAAATATTTAAATCTATTTTTATGTATGAAATGACATATTAAAACGTTAGCTTACTACCTACGTAAAATTATTTATTACATACTTACCGTTACCTACTACTAACATTCATCTATTACAAACTTGCTTAGTTATTACAGACCTACTCGTTTCCTCTATTACAAGTATCATAGAACGCTGTATTTATAGACCAAATCACATACCTACTTGAGTGCCTATTAGAGCTATGCCCACTCGTAAGCTGTCGCTAATTTTAGCATTTAGCTCCGAACTCGTCCTTAGTAATTTATTACGACACATCTATTTTTGATTGACCTACTCGTAACATCGCTTAATAAAAAAATATGTTTGGAATATGGAGAGGAGTGGTGAGAGGTAGTGGTTTTTGTGACAGAGATCGTACGAGGAAGTATTACCACAATTCCTGTAGTCAAGTAACATAGCTTCTCGTCTGAAGGGCATGGTTGCTGGTAGAATTACAGTCACATTAGGGTTAAGCTGAAGTGGGAATGGGCGGGGCATATACTTGGAAAAGCCCATAATGTTAAAGGTGTTGGCGACGCATCGGCATGCGCAGTGTTGGTCCATACGCCAATAACAGAGACGCATGGGCACGTATAAGGGAGGGGGGGGGGGGGGGTGCTATTTGGTTAGCTGGTCTGAACATGACTGGATTGGGTTGATGAGGCTTACACCTCAGGTTGATGGAAGGACGGCACTTTAGGTTGTGTACCTTGCATGCTCTGTTTTCCACTTAACGTCAAGTGGGCAACCTTCTACATACAATTATGGCTAACAAATAAACTATCCACGCAGAAATAAATTATGAAAACCATTCAAAATCAAAATCGTTTATTTCAAGTAAGCTTAGTTTACAAGCACTTATGAAACGTCAAACGTTAGTTAGATTATTAGTATGTAGTCGTGACAACGGACGACCGGCTCGAAAAGCAGGTCCCACTGAGAAAAGCCGGCAATAAATTCATTCGTTCTTTTCTTTTATTTATTTATTTGTAACAAAGCACAACCCTTACAAAATTAACATAATTTTAAATGCGTAAACATGCCTATTTTATATTTTTATAAAAGCAGTACCTATATATTTAGTAAAAATTTAGAAAAATCACATTATTACATCACATAAAATATATTATAAATCGAGTGTCTTTGACACTTTGTTTTTAAGCCCTTAACCGAAAAATTATAAAAAATAAAAGCTATAGATAGTTTTTTATAAAAAATAAACTAAACACGTTCTAATATAAAATTTGTATGTATATAACGTTTTTGTAGTACATTAAAGAAATCGGTGTCAGTCTTTTCAATTTTGGTTGTAAATTTAAAAAAAATGAAACTTAAAACATGGACTTTACGAATACCTATTTACTCGCTAATTAAATTTCAGTTACGCTTGGAAATAAATACCATTTTAATTAGTATCACACCACAATCAATTTATAAGTTCCATAGGCTTAACTTGTAGCTTTTTGGCCAACGCTTCGCTGGTCTGTATCTGCTGTTTGACATATGAGACAGTTCCCAGTGAGTCAGTGAGTTGGGCCGCTTTCTTTTCCTTGTCGCCTGGAGCCAGGACTGGTAGACTATTGTCAGCCTGGAATACAAATATACTTCTGTAATTTGTTTGTAATTTCTAAAATTACAATTTATTTATAAAGGAGATGTTCCAAAACTGCCCCAGGGTGGTTTTAAATGAAAAACACTTAGAGACCTAACGAAATAAACGAAATAAAATAACTTTATAATTATTATTTTTTAATATATAAATAAAAATATTAGAATTAAAATAATAATAAACCTAATAAAAGGTATTATTTTTAATTCCTATTGAGTCGTAGTTGATATCGACAGTTTTATACAAAATGTATTAAGAAATTACTTTTCTTTACAACATTTTGTTTACGGTAGTTAAAATAACACTAAGTATGACATAATAAAACAATTATTTCACTTTGTGTTCGTTAAATTACCTATAATAATATTTTTTACTAAAATAACCTTTAGTAAGAGTTTAGGACACTGATTATGCAATAACCCCACTATCTAAGGCCAAGTATACTATTTATTAATGAATTAGATAGGATTACCAACCCAAAAGTAAAAGTTTCAATGAGACGCATTAAACATACAAACAACAATAAACATGGGCGGTGGGCCTTTACTTGAAATTGTAATTTTTACGGCCTCAGACGACGGCTTAAAGACAGGGGTCCTGGATTTGATTTCCGGCAGGGCTGATTACGATTTTCTAAATTGGTGAGATTTTTTGACGCAATTGGGTGTAATGAAAAAAAAAAGTGTATACAGACCGGTTCCAACTCCCTCCAGTGTCGGATGGACTCAGTAAGTCGATCTCCGAAGCCAGGCGCGAAGTTATCGGGGTCCACCGCTATGAAGCAGTGACCCAAGTTCGCCGGACCCCCCACTCCTTGGTGAGACCATGAACGAACGTGGTGACCGTAATTCGCTCCTGAAGTTAAGAGTACAAAAATATTTTTGACCAACCGAACCAATCTGGATGAAATATGGAATAGAGATAACAGACATCTCTGTGCCATATTTCGTCGCGGGCTTTCTTTTACTGAGCAGTTTATTTATAAATAAAAACAACGAATGATCTACTTTTTATTGTTTTACTAAAAACCGATTTAAAAATTACTGTGAAAGTAAATTAAAATTTCTGTTTCCATTTTATTCCTTTCGATTGTTTTCGTTATCGTTTTAGATATCTCGCGATGAGTTCTTACGTACTGTTAGCCTCTCGATATGTTAGTGTTAATGCTTAATCATCATCCCTGAACGCTCCTGTCATCATATTGTAAGCTACTAATACAACGTCACCGGATTAGCAGCCAGTCCACTACCGATCATCGTAAAGAGCGGTTATCCTAACTAATAAGTTTTAATAAGTTAAGTTTATTGTAATTGTCCAAAATAATCAATTAATAAATATAAATCTTTTTTAAAAAGCCAATTTCAATTCACGGGGTAACAGTACGTATGAGTATGGTACTTCACTTATTATTTGGTTCACGTATCCCCGTAGACATTACATCATAATAGCTACTACAAACATAATACCTATGTCTGCCACAATCCTATCTGTGGTTAGAGCTGTGTGTTGATTGATCAGACAATCAGTAACAGATATCTTTTACAATATACAGATGATGAGGTTTTACCTGATGAGATTCCACAGAACAATTCCACCATGGCAGCCAGGCCGTAGCCCTTGTAGCCAGCAGTTTCTTCTCTTCCACCTAGTGGCATTAGACAGCCTGTCTTGAAAGCCTGTAACATAAATGATTTTTGAATTAATTATACAATACATACTTCCCTCTGCCTATTATTAGTATAAAGCCGCATATAAGCCCCACTTTGAAATTGCGATGGAACCTTGTCCCAATAACAGCTGCGTGACGTCATCCGTCGCAAATAAGTACAGATAGCAACAAAAAATTGTAATAAAGAGTAAATATGCTAGGGTTATGGGTTTATTTGTAACAGCGAGACGGCTGTTTATGACCATAGGTATATTTCTAAGAAATTTCGGCACCATAAAAGATTAGTTTTGTATGCTGCTTATAAAAAAACAATGATTACACCCATAAGTACATAATAATTATATTGTTGATGTGTAAATATGAAAATATTTTTTAATTAATGTCTGGGTTATGTGGTAAATAATTATAAATAAAACCAGGTTGGTATGTAAAAAATCTAAGTTTATTAAAATGGCTGACCTTGCGAACGGTACTGACATGACGGTGCGACGTCGACTACGTCACCAAGATGGCCGCCAATCGCAATAGCAGATTCGCCAAAAGCTAAATGTTCGTTTTATTACAGTAGTTTGACGCTAAGACGCCTACAATGCGCCAAGCAACGCGTGCTTACTAACCACAAGCCGAGAAAATAGTTCGCCACATACCGATTACGTTACGATATAATAGTCAATGAATGAATACATTACTCGTCGAATACCGAGCATCTATATTAAATGTTAGATCACCAGCATTTGACCAATTTTAAATGTTTGGACGTGGCATATAAATAAAAAATTTAAATGGCCTGGCATGCTATCGTGCATATATAGAGGGCCTGCGTAAATTGCACTATAAGGGATGATCTTTACTTCGCGACCCTTCGGCCCTGCGTTTGAAAATGTAGTAGAACTTAATTAAAAGGTAGCCCATACACTTTTTAACTACTATTTTTTACATATTGATTGTAAAATAATTTAAAACATTATTTGATAGTTTGACGCAGTGGGTAGTGACCCTGCTTCTGCTTCCTAGGCCGTGGGTTCGATTTCCACATCTCGAAAATATTTGTGTGATGAGCATGGATGTTTTCCAGTGTCTGGGTGTTCATCTATATATTATAAGTATTTATGTATAATATATATAAAAAAATATTAATCAGTTATCATAGTACCCATAACACAAGCTACCTACGCTTACTTTGGGGCTATATAGCGATGTGTGTAATTTTCCTATAACATAAATAAAAATATAAAAATAAAATAGTGAGACAATACTATTTCCTACGATGTGAATACAAGTATGGTACTTGACTACGATTCCACACTTTAATATAACTGTAAGATCACAGTCAAGCAATATCTTGCTTAGAAAAAAGAACATTAAAAATCTTTAAAAAAGAACAATGCCAAAAGCTTTACGTACCAGCTCGGCGTCATTTGTCTGTGTTCCGCTAGGGTCTTGCGCCCAGCCGTCTGGTATAGGTTCTCCTTTGCGCATCTGCATTTCTATCTGGAAATATTCATTATTCATCACATTATTAATGGTGCTTTAATTAACTCAATTATTAAATGGTGATCTGTAGAGTTATTAGATGTACATCATTATTAGTCGATTTCAATGGCCAAGACACCTTCTAGTTGAGTGGGTATGCAGCTTAGACCAAACAGACACTGCTCCAAATGTTATCAGGCTGATAATATTTCTCTCTTTTACGATGACTCTTTTAGCGGCTAGCTGTGCTCTCCGACTATCCAACTCCTAGTTTAGAATTTCCATTGAAAGTATCTTTCAAGAAAGAAAATTTCAGAGTTAGTAGCCCGAATTATAACTCGACTTCGTAATCCCAAGTCGCTTATCCAACTAACCACTGGTTAGCATAAATGACTAAGGCCTGTGTGCACCAAGATTTCGGTTATCATAACCAACGGTTAACATAACTTTACTATAAATTTACTATTTATAATAAACCCATACGCCGGTTAAGGACGTAAACTCGATATATAGGCGTTATCGCCCTTTGAGTTTTCTCTCACTCCCGAGCTTATTCCTATAAATTGCCCTTAAGTACGTACGTACGCTTAACCAGTATAGGAGTTGTCGTGAACAGTAAATTTTACGTTTAGCTTATGTTAACCGTTGGTTATGACAACCGAAATCTTGGTGCATATAGGCCTAATGGTATAAACAAGTAGGTAATAGTTTTTTATAAGTATGTTATAGGTGGTATAGTTCTCTAAAACATTTTCATTACCTTTCCAACGGCTACGGCAGTCGTCGCCATGTCCAAGTAGAACTGTTCCCCGTCCGCTGCCGGCGCTACCACAGACAAAGGATTTGTTCCTAGCGCAGCCTGGAACAAGAGTAATCTATAAATATTTAGCCTAGGATACGCACGAAGAGATATTTCGTGTTAAGAAATAGAATTAATTTTAACAAAAAATAGAACCGACTCAAAACGCACTAAAAAGTGAAAAATAACTGTGTCATTTAGTTGCTTTAAATTACTTAAGCATATCTATGAAGTCGGTGCCAGCAAGTTTAAGGAACATTTATTTAACGTAGTAAAGCAGTTTATGGGTTCTAGGTAATTTCTGTAAAGTAGAAACCTTGACTAGAAAGTTCTATTTTTTGTAAAAACTTTTATTTCTTACTTTTTAGTGATTTATCGCCACGTAACGTACTCGTACTATACTATCATAGTATTACGGCACTTGTAGATAAAAAGCTACTGATACACAAAAACCGAAATCGTTGCAAGTTTGCCTGTACAATTTGAAGAGTTCCTTCAATTTTCCCAGGATATCATCATCAGATCCTAATATGACAATGGGACCACCTTGGAAGTGTGCCCTTTCTAATAAAAAAGAATTATCAAAATCGAACAACACTGTAAAAAGTTATGCGTGGTCATACATAAAAAAAAATATGTGTGAATTGAGAACCTCCTCCGTTTTTTTTCGTCGGTTTAAAAAGACATTTCGTAAAGTTATCGCTTTTTCTTTGCTTACGTTAAGCCAATAATCAAAGTACTGTTTTATTGTAAGGGACCATGGAAAGTGTAAAGTGACCAATAAAGTTTATTGCAAATGTATCACTATCACTAAGTACATAACACAAAGTCCATCGCCGCGTCTGTCGATCTGTCTGTCGTTTCATGATAAACTCAAAGATACCTGGACGGATTGTCGGCTGGTTGCAATAAACTAGGTTTGCCAACCGTCCTGTTTTCCCAGGACATGTCCTAATTTTTGTAGTGTCTTGGGACGTCCTGAATAGTTTTTAAGCAGCGTCCTGGGTTTTTATGCTTTAGAATTCGCGCGCCTCTTCACAAATTTTTGCGCTACGAGCGGCCTCACGACTCGCAAGTACTCGTAATTGCGACGCCGCGCTGCCGTGCTGTTTCAAAAATTTGTTATAAACTAAAGAGTTTGTTTTATATTTTAATTACTAGTTTTCAACTCGTATACTTAACTTTACTGAAGTATTTTTTTTAAATGTGATTATTTTAATTAATTTAACTATTACAACTCTATTAATGTGTCTGCCGATGTCGGTAGAGTAGTATGACAGCCACTCGGCGAAATTCGGTAGTGGCGGGGATGACCGATCGATGCCGATATAAAGCAGCGGTTTGGAGAGTCGATGCTGATTCTTTTCGTGGCGTTCACTGCGACCACATCACTGAGTCACGACTCACGACTGCTTTATATCGGCATCCATCTGTCATCCCCGCCACTACCGAATTTCGCCGAGTGGCTGTCATGATACTACTCTGCCGACAGGTCCTGTTTTTTCAACTTCAAATCCTTTCTTTTTAAATTTGAGTTTGGCAACCCTACAATAAACTATTTTCCTCGTGGGCGAACTTGCAGGCGTCTGCTAGTAGCAAATAAATAGATATCTAGGTATTGCGTCCGTACATATACTAATCTAATACGTATTAAAACAACGCTAGTCGATGCAAGTAAACTTTTCCTTGTTTTTAATTTTTCCCGTTTTCATCGAGTAGGTATATGGCCTGTCTTTAGAATTGATCTTTGTAGATTGATGTTTTTTTAGACTTAGATGCTTAAACTAATTTAATTTGGTTAAATATATTTATACCTTTTTACTTCTAGTCGGCGCGAGCAGAGGTGACGTATTCGTGAAAGCCATTCCTATTAAACCTTCGTTAGCAGCCTTCTTCGCCCAGTAGCCCGCCATGCCGTTGTGATTTGAACCTAAAACATATTACTTTTTAATTTATCTTATACTAATGACATGACTGATGACATGAAAAAAATTAAAAGATTCTGAAAGAAAAGTCAATTAAGGTACGAGGTTTTTATATTTCAATATTGCATCTAATGTTGACAAAATATATTAATTATTATGTTTGTACAACCTTCATTAAGCCTATTTATAAAATAATATAAATCACATAAAAAAATGAAATGTACAAATTTCATGAAGGTAGTTCGATATTTAAATGACATGACATAATCTACAGTTCTTAATTGAATAGTTATGCGTTACACTAGAGAGTAAATAATTATGTATTAATCGGTATTCCTGTTATTTGTTTGTTTTACGTCGGTAAGTTTTTCAATTAATATCATACGAGGATATACGATTCGTTTTAAATAGTAATTGTTATTAACACTAGTCATTAAATTACAAAGGAAAAACATTATTATAATATATTAAAATTATGTATAACGGTTTTAGTTTTCTATGTTTTCTGAATTTATTAGTGAATTAAGTTTTTATTTTCTTTTTATGTTCCTTGTTTTGTACACACTCACCCTCTAAATTATTAATTGTAGCTTCTTAACTAGGTTGCCTGGAAGAAATCGCCTGTTGGCGATAAGGCCGCCTATTGTGCTACTGCAAATTCTTGTATATGACGGCGCCTGCGTCATAGTACGCGACTACCCTATTATTTTATTCACTATGTCTGACCCTCTTTCGACATAAATATTGTTTCTTGTTTCGTATCTTTCCTCTCTTGGTGTGTGCAATAAAGTATATTTTCATTTCATTTTCATTATTTGTAGCGTTGTACTATTATTATGAGTACTTCTAACGACCTATTACTTTGTATAACTGATTAGTTTAATGGTTATTAAGTCAAAGTATTATGTGATTATGTACTAGCGACGTTAATAGGTACATAAATATAGTTTAACATTGAATTTATGTTTTATATATGTAGGTACTATTGACAAATATATTAGTAAGTCAATGACTAATATGAAATATGATTAGTGTTTCGTATTATTTTTAACCTGGTCTAGATTCTGTAGGTTTATTAATCTGATAACCAAATTATATTTATTAGGTGCCAGTTGTTGCAACTATAACTTGAATGACAGTGTCAAACTCAGTACCTTTAACAGTGACCCATCCAACTCCAGTACTCTTAGCCTTCTTGATGGCTATATCCATAGCGAAGTGGCTGGCAGTTGCTCCTAGCACGCAGTTGGCGTCCACCCAGGCAGTTGACGCGTTTTCCTTCAGTATTTGAGGTTGGTTGTTGGGTTTACAGTCACCGCTTAGTATGTCGTTTATGTAGCATTCTAGAAAGGAAGACGTATTTTTATTTCAGTTAAACCCATTAGTTTCACGTCCGCAGAAGAATCGGAATTGCCAAGAATGTCAGCTCCGTAAAACATGGAAGGACACGAGAATTTCTCTAACGACAAAGATGAGATTAGTAAGAGCTCTGGTCTTCTCCATATTCTTATATGAAGCTGAGACCTGGACCTTAAGATCTGCTGACCGTAAACGGATTGACGCCTTCGAGATGTGGTGCTGGAGAATAATGCTTCGGATCCCGTGCACAGCATTTCGGACCAACGCATCTGTATTGTCTAAGCTTAAAATTAAAATAAGACTGTCGACCAGCTGCCTGAAGCGTATCCTGGAGTACTTCGGACACATTGCCAGGAAACACGGAGATAATCTCGAAAAACTAATAGTTACTGGCAAATTTGAAGGAAAAAGGCCGCGTGGCCGCAGCCCCATGCGTTGGTCTGATCAGATCCGCGCCACACTCGACTCCACGGTCTACGATGCTCTCCGAATAGCAGAGGATAGAGCAAAGTGGCGCCACATTTTGAACATTAAAGATGGAGGTGGTCACGACCCTCATCAATGAGGAAATCGATGAGAGGAGGAGGATTAGTTCGACGGTTAGGGGCCGGACATATATGCAAGAGGTTTAGTGTCCGATCCCTGGTCGTTGTCCTATCTTCTAATAAAGGCTTCTTGATTACGATCAAAGTGGATTGGCGAGTAAAGGTTACGACAACGCTTTTACTCTTCTATCGATCTACAAAATGTCAATGATAATAAACGCGATCAACGGCTTAACATGATTTTAGAGGTACAGGGTTGTATCACCACCAAGTACCCAACTTGGGTCTTAGAATTTTCGATGAGAATTTCTTGGAAGAAAGTACGGCTCAATATACCTCGAGCTCGGAATCGTACCATCGTGAACCGTGACATCGGCAAAATAAATTAACTACCAAGAAGAACGAATGTTAGTTATTAACAAGTGTAATATTACATTATATGATAAATGCGTAAGCATAGATAAACAAACATAGATAAGTAGTATCTCTCTGTAGCTAATTGCTTCGACTGATAAAAGGGCTGGCCTATTTTTTGCGCAAAGTATCAGCCTAGCTTTCGAACGGGGAAAATCCGCCAAGCCATAGTTGTGTGTGCGTGTGTCGCGTTTGTGTGCGTGGCGTGCGCGCGTGCGTGCGCGCATGCGTGCGCATGTGGGGGCGTGTGTTCAAATATGCACATTTGAGCGTGATTTTTGATGCCACTACTGTTGACTCGTTTTGCGTGAAAGTTGCAATGGAGCACCACGCAGACAAAGCACAGACAACTTTCAATGATAAAACATTTGCGTCTCGAGGCACCCGAAATCAGTGATAGCTTACCCTCCTACAAACCTACGCAGTTATCACTTCTAAAGAGAGTAGAGTAGGTAAGCGCGTATTCGTTAGTGACTCAAAGCTATCAGTGTTACGGCTGTCTCTTACCTAATCTATTGAGTCCATGACTAGGATGCCCCACTCGGTCGGCTTCTATAAGCAACTCCGCCTGTTGTTGAGCCGCTTTAGCCGACGCCCCCACCGCTTTGAGACAGTCAGTCATGAAGCGCAGAGCCTCCGTAGTCGCCACCCTGGCCATTGCTTAAAATGCTGAAATATGCAAAAACAAAAAGTTTTTCTAGATCATATTTTTATTCGATATGCATAAACAAAATAGGTACAGGTTTCTCAAGAATCACTCCGTCTCTTGATGAAAATCGCATCAAAATAAATTTAATAGTGTACCAGAACAGACAGTCAATATTTTCAAACAGTGGGGACTTTGTTTCATAATATGTAGCGATTCACAGATGGCTAACGTTGTTTTTCCTATGGATGTTAAGTAATCCGCGTTAACGTTCGGCTTTTCAGGTACCGTACCGGAACGCTAAATCGCTTGGCGGTACGTCTCTGTCGGTGGGGTGGTAACTAGCCACCAACAGATACTAGAACTAGCCAACAGATTTTCTCAGAAACTACGAGTATTTTCTGTTACGGTGGAGTTTCGTTTTTAAATGGATACTTTTCAGATATATTCGTAGGTAATAAAATAAAAATGGTATAGTTCAATTAATTATCAAAAATTAGAAATGAATATTTTCTATGTATATCAATATTATAAATCTGAAGAGATTGTTTGTTTGAACGCGCTAATCTCAGAAACTACTAGGTATATCGAATTTAAATTTATTTTTGTATTTGATAGTCCGTTTATCGAAAAAAAAAATGAGGAAAAATATTTATCTTTCAGGGCTAATACTTATTAATACATATATAATAAGTTATAAGGAGTAATTTAGGCTATTTTTATGTTCGTAATCTTATTTATTTTAATCCCACTCGGACAAAGTCGCTGGCATCCGCTACTCCTTAATAACGTGATAAAAATAATTTTCAAATTTCAATTTTTATTCAAAGATATAATTTAATTCTAATTTTCAATTCTCAATTTTTCATAAAACTAAAATTCTACTCCAATAGTAGGACCATAACTAGCAAACACAAGACAATCAAGCAAATTGATTCTAACAACACCAATAACAATTCCAATTAGAAACGTCAAACGTAAAGGTGTACCTAAATATAGGGTTGCCATCACTAAAATTTGGAAAACAGGACAAGACGCGTGAAATCCCCGGATTTTAGAGTCCGAAAGCCGGACATGTCAACAAGATCTTTAAACATATTCAATGTAATAAAAAATAGTTAAAAATGTCATAAATCACATTTTTTATTTGGAACGATGAATATACTTGGTACATCGTGATGTTGTGCGACGGTGCGATGATAGTGCGTGACTCGCGGGCGGCCCAAATTTTTTTCATTTATTTTTTAAAACCCGGTCTACAAATGAAACCTTCCCCGGAAGCTCCTCGGATGCCCTCAAAACTAGAACAAATCTGGGGAAACCCGGACTGATGGCAACCCTACCTAAATACAGTCTGTGGATTCAGTACATAAACACCGCACCGTAATGGAACAGGATAGTGAGGAATGTAAAGCTTTATAACACTTCTTTTTATCAAAATGTAAAACAACTATAAATGTTTAAATAAACATCGGTCTATCTTACATAATATATACTCACCAAGTAAACAAATACTAGAATAAAAACAACAGAAATGATAGTAAAATGATAACTCACAAAACACGTCTGCCTTGGGACGCGCAAGGTCGTCTACTGAACTGAAGTGAATGATTTACACCGACCCTTCTATGTCCTAACTATCAACCTTATCCACATCGTAATATGAGCAATATTATTATAGAGAAATAGAGCTAAAGATACATAGTTAATATTTATTTAAAAAGAAAATTTTAATTCCTGAAAACTTGTTAACCTTATAAAGTAAATATTGTAACGCGACGTTCTATTAATTAAGGTTTTTGACAATACATCTTCGTTCACCATAAACTTTTTTGTATTATTTCTTTTAAATTCAATTTTTTTTTTCCAAATTTTTATTTGGCTTCTGCTTCTTCAGTCATTTTGCGTTCTTAGATAACTCCTTTATTTAGCAAATACTCGAACAAAGACTAATAAATAGGTAACTTCAAATAGAATTCTAAAAATAATATAGGATTAATTGATTTAGATTAACAAGCCTATGTGAAACGGTGGACAGATACAGGCAAATTAATGAATGAATGAAAGATTAACAAAAGAATCAATTTTAAAAGATTAAATTTAAATCTCTTACGAGCAAGTAGGTAATGTTAGAAAATTTTAAATAGTAGGTAGGTTACTACCTAATTAAACTCTACTGTTTCCATTAAAAACCCATGATGTGATTTTATAGGAAAATACAGACTCCTGCATAAAATAGTAATCATCGCTACAGCCATATTTTGCCATTAATATTTGGGACTACCTATATGCTTACATAAAAACTGAAATATTATACTAAACGGACTGCCAAAAATTGTATAGAGGCCTGCCCCAGAGATGTACAGAAATGATATCTATAACGTTAAATAGTACAGATCTTCTATTTACATAATAACAAAGTAACATGTAACTATGCAGTCGCTGATAAAAGTTATACAGGTCGAAAAAGTTGATTTTTCATACTTTGACGACGGTAACGTGACTCAGAACACAAAAATCGATTGAAATTCTTAATTTTTGATATATTTTCACTGATTGCTATGAAACATAGGTAGTTGTTAAAAAATTCATTATGTATTTAAATAAAATACTTTGATATGAGTTTGGACAGCCTGGGGCAAATTTTGGCAATGTCCTTTAAAAATGAAATGCTCGACTCTTGAAGCTAATAAACCTACAAGTGACAACCAATTGCATTGTTTATGTTCCCGTAAGTATTAACTTTGATACAGGAGGAATTATCAAATATCTAGATACGATTAGGAATAGATAGGATTTAAAAAATTTCATTCTGTTATATATAAGTTCTGTTCAATATTCTGTGGCTTTTGTACAAGCATGTTACTAGTCAGATAATCGTATCTATAGTTAGGTAATATTATTAATTATTTACTGATGTAAACGTTATACAATAAGTTCAACAACAACATTATCAGGGTAAACGAAAATAGCTTCAATTATAATTTACGAATTGACGTTTACTATAAGCGAAATACCACTAACAATTAATTGACTCATAACGATTTTTTTAGAATTTTTTTTTAAAACGTTTTTATTTTCGCGATGCAGAGGCACTACTAACTTAGGATCATCGGATAGCGTGGCCTAGTAGTAAGGCGCTCTAAGTGCTCGGATTGCCAGAGAGACGCGGGTTCGAATGCCGTCGGATCCGCAATTTTTGATATTATGTTCATTCTTAAATATAATATTTATTTAACTTTGACTAATAAAAAAGTAGGTTGGTAGGCATTTACCTACAACGATAATTAAACCTATATGACTCTCAAAATTACGAGTAAGACGATACGAGGTCAATGACCGTATTCTAATTGCATTGACACTTCTTAAAATACCGTGAACAGTCGTGCAAAAAATAGCTAATTTTTGCATGAAAAACACAATCATCTGAAGACCAAAAAAAATATTGAAGTTTATGCCTATTACACTGATGTCTCTAGCAGTTTTGCTGTGGATAATATGATAAAGTTAGCCGGTTTGAAGATGAGTTGGTTGTGCCGCTTCAGATCCTGGGATTGAGATTTGGCTATTATAGAAAAAACCAGGTTGTCCTTTTTTTTGGAGAGAGAATTTCGAGCTAAGAACTACGCTGTCTGTATTGGCGGGTTTACGATGTTAATGTTTTCCTTTGTAACGATCATTATCAGATTTTATCTATACTTAAAATTATAAATAGGAAAGTAACTCTATCTGTGTTCCGCAACCAACGCCTTAATTACCTACTGAACCGATTTTGCTGAAATTTACAGAGATAATGTAGTGCCTGAGGAAGGAGTAGGGATTGTTGAATCATGACAAAACGGAATTTCTCGAGAACAGAATCCCGAGCGTTTGTTAATAATAAATTAAAAACTAACCGGAACTGGGACCATTAACTAACAAACTAGGTACTTTTTAAAGCTTAAAATTTCCTAGCTTACAAAAAGGTATTACATTAAAATCACTATGACTAATTGAAGAAGGCATTTGCTAACATTAATTAATATCGCATATAAGTAATTACGAGTGAACACTCAATGCAAGAACAATCTGAGCGCAAATTACTTATTAAATAACCTCATTATCTTATTATGGCTCATTTAAGATAAGATAGAACACTTCTGCGATAGAACGGGAGCAATCTGTAGGCATTTCCTCACGTTTGGAGCTATATAAAAGAACTTTACCGCGAAAGCATTTTTGTCTGTCATTGGCATTGAATGACATTGGTTGGTTATAAGGTTTATGTTTAGTGTATAAAATAATTTCTGTGTGTGAAAGTGTTTGGTTCGTGTGCGAATTAGAAGATATTGTAGTGATAAAAGGCCGTGAAATAATTGCTAATAGAGAAAGATTTTAATACGTAAGTTGTAGTCGTAATTTTAATGACTATGTATGACTAGATACCTACTTAATGCGTAAAAGTAGGTATCTAATATGATATAGTATAGTATTGTGTCAATCAGTGGGCATTTTGCCCGTCAGCTTAGGAGAAAATTTTCGTGATCCCTATTTCGCAACAAGCGCACCTCACGCCTAATATTTGCAATACTGCAGATAATATATAAACGATCATATTTGTCTTTATAAAAGTATATAATTTTAAAGCAGTTGTAGTTTTTAATCAACTAGATATATAAAAATGGCATTCTTGTCATGGCATCAACGGTCGCATATTTAATTTATATAAAACAATGTTATGATAAATCTGTTAGTACTTACTAATTAGTATAATCAGAGATTACATCAATGTAAAATTATGAAAATCATTAGAATTTAAAGGCATAAAGAAAGTTATTTTTGGATACTTAAAGGTTTATTATCACACATCAAGAAGCTTGCTGCCGTACATGTTTTGGCGCAGTTTTGGCCTAACCTTCTAAGTAAATAATCGCATTTATCGTATCTAGTAAATAATCTAGCATTTGCAAAAGTATATTTTATTAGTAAGTAATTATATCAGCAGTTCATAGTATTTTTATATAGATCACGAGCCTGTTAACGGCTGTCATTTCAAAACAGCTATAAAATTTAAAGTGGCTACCTTTTACCTGAAATGACTTAAACACGAGTAAGTTAAAGCTGTCCTTCGAAGGATTTATATTCTGATATATATTATGTCAGACGACTATAGACATAATCATAGATTAAAGACAACTAGATGGAGTCATAACGTGGCTATAGGTTCAAGAGCGTGACAGACTTATTTTATTCGGCCTCTGTTAGAAAGTGCAAAAGTCGCAGCGAGCGGAAAATCGAAGGAATTACGTTTCATACGTAAGTAGGCATAAACTTCATTGATTGATGATTCAAAGCTTAGATATGTTGTTTTTTAGCAAATTTCATGTATTATGCGTTTACTGAACTATGTTATATAAAGCAATATTTCGTATTTTACGATATTTTAAAACGTAACGTTTCATGGTGTACTTCAAATGTTGACATGTCATGTCAATAAGGCTGTCTTGCTGTCTCACGAGTGGACACGCTATGGGCTCCATCTAGTTGTCTTTAATCTATGGACATAATTAATTACTCATAATTATTATCCCGAAGGTATTACTATTGACTCAAAACACCTATATGATCTAAAATCCATGGCTGGCTTACTGTGTGTGAGAACAATGGACTCAGTAACTCTTATAAAATAACGAAGTTTTGATCATCACAATCCTATAGATCATTGCTATGACTAAGGGTCCATTCAAGCGTAGCGAAGAAAATATTAAAAGTTACGAGAACATTATCGTAAATGGCAAATTGGCGTCTATAATAGCATTGATTGTTAAGATGATTAGTAATACTAGAAGTTTTTTGTGTTACAGCTCGTCCGATCAAGTATGACGGCCATGCTTATTTCTTCAACTCAGCATCGTAGTTACGTTCCGATCCCGACATGGTGGTGGGTTGAAACCTATCTGGTGTTATCTGTGCTGTGCTTATCTCGCTGTGTTTATTTAGGAAAAGCTCTTAGCTTTTAGTTCCAACCGTTTTGCGGTTTTTGCCGTACATAAAAACTGAATTACGAGGGCATGAGTTTATAATGCAAAAGTCGACGTTTTTATTAGGCACCTAATTTCTAACTGTTCAACATTTATTCGTACTATGTTTACTTATTTGTCCTACGTAAGAATAAATATTAATGAATGATAAAGCTTCTAAAATAGGTAATAGCAACAGCCATTGAGTTGCTATCATAGTAACTAAATGGCAACAGCTAATTCACATCGGAATGAGATACAGAAAAAATATCGGAATTATTTTACAGCACATAAAACTGAAACTAAAATTTAATATTTTCAACGTCAAAACATTTAATTGGTGTTTCCAATTACAGGTAAAACGCCATCATGCCCGAGGTGCGCGTAGAAGAAGCGCAGAGGTTCATGCAGGAGAGCTTGCTGGCTGGTGGTGCTCCACTGGCGGAGGCGAAGGCGCACGCCGACCTGCTGCTGCATGCGGACATTGTTGGGCACTACAGCCACGGCATGAATAGGCTTGGTGAGTGGCGAAGGCAAAGCGATATCATGATTAAGATTCGATTCTACTTGCAGAGTGTCATCCAGGAAGGTATGCCATGAAAAGGCTTGTTGAGCGTTATGTAGTTATGTCAGAAGTATTAGTAGAATTAGAGTAGGCAGAGAGACAGGGCCAGGCCTTTCTGCCGTACGGTTTTTGTACGGGAGAGGATCTGAAGACCAGTCCCACCACGCTGCTCCATTGCGAGTTGGTGATAAAATATAGTTTGCCCTTGTTGATTTAGCTCATAATTTCCATGAAACGAATTAGCGGGTGCATCCCAGTAGTACCCCCTAAATTTAGTTCTATAGAACTGTTGATACAACATATTAGTGCTAAGTGTAGTTCCCGGTGGGGCAGATTGAGATTTTTCTTAATTTGTCTTGTTCTGGTTGATGCCACTTAAAATTGAGAGGCTTTTGCCGTGGCCAAAACGTCTTTAAAATGGTATTGAGGTTTCTAAACATAAATAGTTACCACCCTACCGACAAAGACGTACCGCCAAGCGATTTAGCGTTCCAGTAAGATGTCGTGTAGAAACCGAAAGGGATGTGGATTTTTATTCTACTCCTAACAAGTTAGCCCGCTATTATCTTAGACTGCATCGTTACTTAACATAAGGTGTGATAGCAGTCAAGGGCCAACTTGTGGTTGATAAAAAAAACAATAGTCGCTCACTATCACTTGCCTTTTGTCAATTAATTTATGCAATAAAACGTGGACAGTTGTACCCCTTCCATTATCATATTATAATGGGAGCATGGTTTTAGAAGCTATTAAAATGAATTTAATAGTTTACAAATCAAAAGCCAAGGAAATTTAAACCAATTGTTGCCAAGACCTGCCAATATTGTTCACAGTTCTGTGTCCTTTGCAGAGTTGTACATAAACGACATAAAGTCAGGTGTGTGCAACCCACACGCGGAGCCGGTTATCCTAAAGGAGACAGCTGCAACGGCGTGGGTGGACGGCTGCGATGGACTGGGTGCTACTGTAGGGAACTTCTGCATGGGTTTAGCGATTAAAAAAGCTAAGGAATGTGGAGTTGGATGGGTTTCTGCTAAACGTAAGTTTGTTAGCCTCAACCACCACTTGTGTTTGTTCTTGTCTGACGGCCGAGTGTCACAGTGGGCAGTGACCCTGCTTCTGTGTCCTAGGTCGTGGGTTCGATTCCCACATCTGGAAAACATTTGTGTGATGAGCATGGATGTTTCCAGTGTCTGGGTGTTTGTCTATATATATTATAAGTATTTATGTATAATATATATAAAAAATATTCATCAGTTATCATAGCACCCATAACAACTACTTGTAAGTAGCTTGCTACTTACAAGTACGCTTACTTTGTGGCTATATAGCGATGTGTGTAATTGTCCTATAATATTTATTTATTTATTATTTCACGCTTACGAGTATGTCCCGACTACTAAATGGATTTTACGAGAAAGAATAAAAAGAAGTTATAGTTTTTCCATTGCAATTCAAATTGAGTTAAAGGATTTCAGGAGGAAAGTACGGGTAATGAACCTAGGATCTTTGTAGTTCAAAATCCAAAGTCTAAACAATCAATATCAGTTATACATTTCAGAAGACACGTAGTTAATGATTTCGTCTATTTCGATGTCGGTAGTGTAAGTAGAGCATAGTTAGGAAATTATTTCACAAGTAAACGTGCCTACTATGGTTATTTGCAACTAACAATCGATCAATCTAATAAGAATGTAAGGACAAAAACTAAATTGAACTATTTGAGCTATAGCTAAAAGACCGAATGAAATCATAAGTATAGTACGGGTTTGAAGTAAGTTAGTTTTATTTATCGACCTACTCATATTTCCAGTTTAACCCCTGATATAATTTCGTCGAAATATCACACTATCACATAAAATGTATACCTTTTTTCATTATGCCTATGAGAAGATCGAATAAATTAGGAAGAGTTCTTCAAAAATAATTCATTTTATTGTTCTGTTATAAAATCTTAGTGCTTCATAGAAATAAATAAATTAAAAATGAAATTGAAATTTTTTACACCTTTTAAATATTTTTTTCAAGGTTGCAACCACTACGGCATGGCTGGGTATTGGGCTCTGAAGGCTGAGAAGGAAGGACTTATTGGCATGTCGTTTACCAACTCTTCGCCTATCTTGGTTCCTACTAGAGCAAAACAGGTAAATGTAACTGTACGGTAGATACTCGTATCTCAAAATGTATAAAATAAACCGCTATAAATAAAATACGACCTAGTTACACAGAAAATGGTCAGTCGTATGACAATTTCTTATCATGGTCGTCAGTTTAGCAGAAGCTCAAAACTGGTAGACATCCGATATAGAACTTTTCCCTTTGATAAAGGGCTGGTGTAAAAATTTCTACGGCAACTATAGATGATATCAAATTTTATAGTTAAGGACATAAGTATTTTAATTTTCAGGGAACTTTAGGAACAAATCCCATCTCGATGGCTGCTCCAGCGACGGGCGGTGACTCCATTGTTGTAGATCTGGCGACAACGACGGCTGCTATGGGAAAGGTAACTTTTGAACTTTGTATTTGGATATGAGATTGATAGCTTTTCGATATATTATGATTAGATTTTAGATTGTGTTCTTTTGTGTGATTTTAGATTCAGTTATTCACGTAGTCTTGAAAATATCCTAATTTGAAATTTATTAATCTCTGAGATCTTACCCTTTTAAAAATATTTAAATATTTCTTTTTTAACCGACAAAAAAAAACGGAGGAGGTTCTCAATTCGACACGAATTTTTTTTTATGTATGACCGCATAACTTTTTACAGAGTTCTCCGATTTCGATAATTCTTTTTTATTAGAACACTACACTACACTACACTTCCAAGATGGTCCCATTGTTATCATGTTAGGATCTGATGATGATATCCTGGGAAAATTGAAGGAACTCTTCAAATTGTATAGGCACACTTGCAGCTATTTCGGTTTTTGTGTAAGTATCGGTAGCTTTTTGGCTACAAGTGCCGTATAATATACTTTAACAGTATAGTACGAGTACGTTACGTGGCGATAAATCACTAAAAAGTAGGAAATAACATTTTTTAACAAAAAATAGAACCGACTCAAAACGCACTAAAAAGTAAAAAATTACTGTGTCATTCAGTTGCTTTAATTTACTTAAGCATATCTAGGAGTCGGTGCCGCCAAGGTTTCTACTTTAAGGACATTACCTATAACCCTTTACTACGTAAAATAAATGTTCCTTAAACTCGGCTGGCACCGACTTCATAGATGTCCTTAAGCAAATTAAAGCAACTAAATGACAGTTATTTTTTACTTTTTAATGCGTTTTGAGTCCGATCTATTTTTTGTTCAAAAATTTTTCGGATTATCTACAGCTGTCTGATCATATACGTAGCGACATCTGTCGGTCTAGGAAACGTTGCTAAATGTAGGAATAAAGAAATATTATATTATCGATGCCCTGTAACAGCGATATCGAATACATCGCTTTCTCTTTCGTTCCACTGCGGCGAAAGAGGGCGTGAAATGAGAGACTTCTCTACACGCGATAGCTTTTCCTGTGCATTAGGCCTCTCAATCTCTCAATAGAGAAAATGACATTTCGTCGTCCATGATGCCCAAAAATGCATATATCCCGGTCTCATTCATTGGGTTGGGACAAAAGCGAGCGCGACAATTCAATTTTCACCGTTATTTGGTAAGGTAGGTATATATTTTTCTCCCCCCTAGCAATGCATCTTAGGTCTACTGGACAAAGCTAAAAAAAATCAGCAATCAAGATACACACTAATAAGCTTTCTTCGTCAGGTCGAAATGCAAATACGTAAAGGCGAGCCCCTGCCAGAAGGTTGGGCGTTGGGTCCAGATTGCCAACCTACGACGGATGCTCAATTGGTATAAAATTTTATTTTAAGCATTTTTAAATATTTAATTTCGTAGATTATATTATAGCATCAACTTCCCGCTACGGTATTACCTGATCATTTTAATATGGGGGTAATTAATGGAATAAACTTTCTCAAACGAAGTCGACGATTAGCTGTCCGGTGCCAATATACATGGGCGGCAGTAATCACTTAACATCAGATGACCCGCACACTCGTTTGTCTGCTTTCAATGCGATAAATAAAATATACCTACAAGAAAAATAAAAACAATATTATGAAAAACAAAAGGCGGCCTTATCGCTTAGTACCTACTGATATTTTATCATTATACACTTATGTAATTTTTACTAATTACTAAATAACATAAACATAAAATATAATAAAACAGGTACATAATAATTATCTACACCCGATAATTTGCTTATAAAATCGAATCCCACTTGGAAGAAATCGCACAATTCATCAAATGTTCTAACTTTATTCATATTTAGTAAAAGTTTTAGTCCTCTGAAAGGATTATTCATTTATTTTTGTCGTGTCGATGGCCTTATTATAATAAACTATACTAAAGCCAAACTCGATGTGAACTCTTCCTTTTTTATAAGATTTTATAAAAAAAACCAAAAATAATTTTAAATTTATTAGGTATAAAATATGTAGCATTTTCTGCCTTTAATTTAAATTTGTTTGTTTATAATATGTTTTCCACATTGATTTTGGCTAGTATAAAAGATGCGCGCAGTTTCAGCTGCGTAGTTTGCAATTCCGTAAAATTTTCGGGATAAAAAGTAGCCTTTGTGTTTTCTGATGTATAAGCTGTATTATTGTAATGTTTCATCAAAATCTATTCAGTAATTTTTGCCTGAAAGAGTCACAAACATTCATCCATCCATACATACAAACTTTCGCGTTATTAATATTATAAAGTACCCGTCCATGAAGAATAATATTATTTGTATGAAATTTTAACTTAAACAATACGAAAGTTCATGGGCGTGTGCTGTCAAAAAATTTAAAAATTACAATTATAATCACACATATAATTAAAAATAGCAATAACTGAATTCTGTAGCAAAGCTATTATGTTTTTGGCAGGCGTTCAACGCTGCCAAACTTTTGCCTTTGGGCGGACTGGAGAAAACCAACGGATATAAAGGCTATTGCCTCAGTGCTATGGTGGAAGTATTATGCAGTGGACTTTCAGGTAATTTCATCATTTTAGTAGACCTAAAACCTACCTACCCTACCTACCCATACAAAATATCAAAATAAATAGTTATGATGACTACTGAGTCACTAATATAATCTTACAAGGGCTAGTTTTATTGGAAAACTACTTGTTATTTTTCGGAGTTTAATATGTTACTTGTATCTAAGCTTTTACGACCAGAGATGTCCTAATAGTTTAGCTTAACTAAGCTTCGGTGGTACTGCGGGCCAAATGTGTCAGATAAGCAAGATAACGACACCGTATCGGAACGCATAATCGCTTGGCAGTTTGTCTTTGCTGCTATGGTGGCAGTTAGCGACGGCCGTAGCCTCCGGCCAGCTAGATCTGTACAAATTGTACAAATTAAGAAAATTTCAGCCAACCCGGGAATCGAACCTCCGTCTAATAAATCCACCGAATATCGCTGCGCCACAAAGGCTATTTAATTTGATTTGAATTAAATTGAACTTGTGTAAATAATGCAGGTTCCCGCGCAACCCACAACGTCCCACAATGGTCCCACTCACAGACCGAGTCCCCCAACCTAGGGCAGTGCTTCGTGGCCGTGGACCCCGACTGTTTCGCGCCTGGCTTCGGGGAGAGGGTGGCTGACTGCTTGCAGCACTGGAGGAACTTAGAACCGGTAAGAATACCCGAAACTATTTTGGCTGGTGGGATGTTTTTGCCGTAGATAGTTACGACCCTACCAACAAAGACGCCAAGCGATTTAGCGTTCCAGGTGTGATAGTCAAGGGCCAACTTGTAATAAAAAAAAGTGCACGCAAATATATTGTTTCTATCCCATTTCTGACACCAATTATTACGATCTAAGAATTGGAAGAACAACCACATTTCGAAAATACATTACATACTAAATCTTTTATTATTCGAAAAGATCAAACACCACAGTGCTGTTTGATGCCGTCGATCAGTGTTCCTAGGCCTAAAGGAATTTTATCAACTATGATGATTTTCTACCTGGGTGTCCCATCCTAACAAAACTGGGAGACCAAGTTCAGATCACAGTGCTTAGACTAGCAGTATCTCGTAAGAAGCAAGCAAGTCCCTGCCAACTTCCCTGTTCGACAACTCGTTATGAACTCTCAAATATTACCAATTTTCCTGTGTTCGGGACACAAAATAATTTGAATTTCTTTATAATTGTAATTTGTTTTTAACTTCCAATACGGTTCTAATTAAAAATATGTTTTGTCTTTTAATTCTTCGAGGGCCATTCGTAACAATAATAAAATAGTAGTCCGCCAAATCGTATTAAAGTAGTGGCATGGTCCAAATCTCGTCTTCTTCAACGAATTGGTCAGTTAAAGGGCAATAGTTTTCCACGGTCCAGGTAGGCCATCTATTTCATCAATATGGTTTTTTTATGGCTTACTTCAGATGCCTCTCTTAAAATAGGAGTGGTATGGACTTATCACGTTATTCCAATACAGTTTGATATGCTTAGAGTTGTATGTATGATTTACGATCACTATCAGATCTTGATGATAATGACCGGCACAGACGGCTTAACGTGCTCTTCGAGGAGGTCTAACCGTCCTAACTCCAGGCTTAGAATATGTACTAATATTTTCTTAGAAAAAAAGAAAAAGAGATCACCAGGTATTATGAGATACTGAACCGGGTTACTACCGGATCTTTGCATACAGATACGGCCTAACATAACTGTACCTATACGAGTACATCTGTCGAAGTTGAACACGAGCCAAAAGAAAGTTTGTCACCGTACCATTGTTCTATTGTAAATACCGTTTGAGGTAACAGGATGTGGTATTATTTTAACCTACATTTAAATCTATATTAATAACAAGAGCTGAAGAGTTTGTTTGTTTGGTTGAACAAAAATCTCAGTAACAACTGGTTCTAACATTAGACTTTAAATGCAATAATTTTACGCGAGTGAAATGGAGGAGCACATCTTGTTTTATATTTACTCGTACTTAAATAAAAAATATATGTTTGTTTTATAATATTTTTTGTTTCATCAGGGGTGGTTCAACCTTAGAAAGATAATCATATTTTATAGTACGGGAAAGATAATCATGCGTAAAATTGACGCACATATTTGAATTAGCTGTAGGTCTAGGTTTTATAGTTTATTTCAATGATTTGTATGTTATTATATGAGCACATATATTAGAATAATAAATAATGCAGTTTATTTTTATATAAAAATACATACTTAAACTTGAACTTCTATAAATCAATGAAATTTTATAACAATTACTCTTTTAAATGAAAACTTGCTTTTAATTGTAATAATTAATCTATTTCTTAGTAGAAAATCAACTGTTAGCTTATCTTATAATTGATGAAAATGAACATAAAAGTAAGCGACAAACAGCTCTGATACATATCAACGTTATGCCCACGATATATCACTGTAAAGATAATCATGCGTCATTTTGACTCACTCGGTTGTTATATTTCAAATTCGGTGGTACTTACGTTATTGACACATACATCACGTGGTAGGTCGCAGCGACGTATGAGTATGTCCTAAATGCACAGCTATGGATTCGCGATGATTAGAAAGACAGCAATTATTCGAAGACGCATGCGTCAATTTGACGCAGATTATCTTTCTAGGATTAAGACAGTAAAGGAAACATATATTTTGAGTTAAGCAGCCACCTAGTTAAGTCTACTAACTAACTACTCTTAATTACTCGACACATTAGCCTTCTTACGATAGGCAGGTAAGAAGGCTAATATGTCAACTTTATATTGTGTTTTACTGTTTAAACTTTATATAGTAAGTCAACTTTAATATTATGTGTTAATGAAAACGTTACATGGTTGTATACAACTATGGTACAACAGATCGTAGACAAAAGAACTTTGACATTTTTACCACAGATCAAAATTAAATTGTGTATGTATTGAACAATGTCAAAAAAAATATTTTTGTTTTGGAAATATGTTTGAATTCTACGCAGACAAAGTCGCAAATATTCGCTAGTTCTGTATAAAACATCATTTTTATTTCTAACACACTTACCACCTTCACGGTCTCATAAATAAATTATTGCACCTGAGCATTAAAATGTTAAGCGCTTAGAATAAGTTTGCATAAAAGACATATACATTGATTGTACTCGTAGATTACATATTAAATAGGTAGTTAATTAACTTATCAACAGCTTATATTAATGGCCACCATAAAGCTAGATCTCCCTCATAGCAGAGGGGATATGAAATTTAGTCTTACCTGCGCTATTCCTATCCTTCCTATATAATACCTTATCCTTGAATGATGGCTAACTTAACTTTCGACGAACACCGTGGCGCAGTAGTATGCGCGGTGGATCTATAAGACAGAGGTCCTGGGTTCGATTCCCGGCGTGGCAAAATGAGATTTTTCTTAATTTGTCTTGGTCTGGCTGGTGGGAGGCTTGTCGCCGTGGCCACCCTACCGACAAAGACGTACCGCCAAGTGGTTTAGCGTTCCGGTACGATGTCGTGTAGAATCCGAAAGGAGTGTGGATTTCATTCTACTCCTAACAAGGTAGCCCGCTTCCATCTTAGATTGCATCATCACATAACATCAGGTGTGATAGCAGTCAAGGACCAAATTGTAGTCAATAAAAAAAATCTTTATGTTGTATTCCAGATTGATCCTTCACTTCCCGTGCTAGCACCCGGTGACAAGGAAAAAAACAATGCAAAGGTGACCCACACAAGAGGCACCATAGTGTACCCAGAGTCTCAAATAACTTCAGCGAAACTCATGGCTGAAAGAATTGGCATACGACCTTTGGAAGTTACTGAAGTGTGAACTGAACTGTGATTAACATCTGTCTACAACAAATGAAACAGTATTTTTTTTATTATATATTTTTAAAATTAAATAAATCCTTGTTATTACAGTATGTTTAATTTCATTAATCTCTTGGATACAAAGTAAATCAGCTGGTTTTGGTATCGTTGAAAGTTTACATTTTAAAGAACATAATTCCAAATTCAAAATAGAAAATGTGTTATTTGCAAAGTAGTGAAACTATAAAAATTGCATTAAAAAGTTAAAAATAACTGCGTCATTCATTTGCTTATATTTATTTTAGCAGATGTATGAAGTTGGTGGTTGTGTTTGTCATACAGCGGAAGGCGATGACAACGAAACATTGGTGCGAATTGTTTAATTTTAATTCGCTTTTTAATATAAGACATATTACATAGTACGTTATGTTGAAAACACTATTAGATGTTGGTAATAATGACCGGAACCGAAAGCTCATTTCTTTCCTTTAAAAGGAACAATCAAATTCTCCCCCTTTTCGGACATGCCTGGACATGATTGAAACATAGCTTCACAAGACCAACGAGACAGTTAACTCGTGCCAACATCGCGTTGCCATCCCGTCCAGGCTGCTGTTTGGCAAACCCTTAATAAATATTCAAGGCTTTATGTATAATCATTTTTTCGAACTGAAGCTTTTAATAATTCCGATCTCATATATTCAACTTGAGTCAAATGAAAATTGAAAAATGACTCCACGACATGAATACGAAGTTAATGAAATTAATTTTCTTTTGTTTAAATGTAAATATTTTCATAACCGTTACTGTTGGTTTTGTGTCAAAACACTGGAGTAACCTTAATTTGTTTACACGATTACTAAGCATAAAACAATGCTTAACAATGTTTTACAATGCCATAAAAATGCGTAACAATTTCCTTTATTTGGGAAGTAAAAATAACTATCTTTAATTTTTTATTACTTATTTTATTTGCATGTACATTTAATAACATTATGTATTTTATATTTTTTGCTTTACAACTTCTACTAGCAGACGTTCGTGACTTCGTCAGCGTGAAAATTAGGGTATGCTTGAACTCCCATTTCACTCCTTTGGAAAATCCTTTTAGTGCAAGTCTACATCAAAATAGCAAATCGATTCTGTACCGAAACTCGATAGTGCGACTCTCGACTACGTCTTTATATTCCTCTATCTATAGTATCGTGTTAGACAGAGAGAGATAGAAGTGATGTGGAGACACGCACTGTCGAATTATACTAGTATAGAATCGACATGCAGTTATAAGTACGAGTATGTGTGTTATTTTTACCCGACTGCGTCAGAAGGAGGGTAATGTTTTTCGAGCGTATGTATGTATGTATGCCCATTTCTTCGGCACGCGCTACAGCCTAAACGGCTGAACAGATTTTGACATGTGAGGTGTCGTTAAATTTGGCTAAATTGTGGAAGTGACATAGCCTACTATATGAAATTTCAAAATGGCGGCTGTAAATGGGCGAAAAAATGAGGGACATGTGCATTTTTTTCTTTTATCTTAGCAATATGGGTATCAAATAAAAGGTCGTAAAAAGACCATTTCACAAATATAAACATCATATCATGGTTCTATTACTGTTTTAACAAGCGATGTCAAAAAGTGCCAAGTGTACCGCCTCATTTCTATACCAAAAATTAAAACTAAAAAGTCTCAAATAAAATTATTATAATAGAAACAAAAAACCCAACTGCTTAGAAGTTATGAACTGAAAAGTGAAAAACAAGGATCACTACATCTATATAAAATTCTAAATACTTTATGGTGCTGCAGGCGGGGACAAACGTAGTTTTGGTAAGTGTTTCTTTCCCAGCTAGTAAACTATTTTGTCCACACCTGCAGCACCAAGTATTTTATTGTACTTGTCGTGTACTTGTTTGAGCTGTGAGTTGATAAATCAAAGGTAAGCTTACACCTCCATGCCTTAGACAACACTTTAGTCCGTCAGTCCTTTATTATTCGGCCAAATCTAAGATTCAAAATCACTAAATTGCGAACCCGCTTTATATCGTAGTATCCCCCTCCCTCTAAGGAGGAAGGTATACTACGTATTTTAACAACCCACTATATGAAATTGGTTGAAATAGGCTGATAATTAAAATAAATAACAACAACATAATGTATCCCTTTCTCAATCCAACACTCACAGCGCAGCGTGAAATGATGCAGATTGCATATTCATTTGTGCGATTACCGGAATCTCCTTATTTTCTGAATTTGGTTTACAAAGGCAACATCGCGCAACACGGCAATATTTCATGCAATTGTCAAACATGCTTAAACCATAAGCTCCTCGACGATACTATATTACACCAATAAATAATCCATTACAAAATATTAAAGGTTACATTAAATTTTGTAATTCACGCTTCAACGGAAACTACTTACAAATGAAATGAAGTAAGTTAAGCAGGTATTGAATTATTGATAAAGGGTGCCGTAGCAAATTAATGGAACTATTAAACCACTAGGGTAGATTTTTCGACCAAGGCAGGCATGGGCAACCCGTATCATTCACATTAGTTTGTTAAAATCCACTATTAAAACAACAAATTATTTATTTGACCTCCACAGCAGACACCCTTACCCTCTCTTTTCTTCATCCTTAAGGCCATGCTTGCAGTCTTTCTGCGCTTGCCAAAACTCTCTGGTGGCGCTAGTGACGTTTTACTAAAACATCTTAGGGTGGCGTCGCTGATATCCTATATGGTGCCTACAGCAGTTACTAAAACAGAAAAATAAAATATGATGTAAATGAGTTTACTCAACCTGTAGATAAATTTAAGCTTGTATTGGTTTCCAGCGTTGAAGGAAAAATCACTCAACAATAAATTGATGGCACTGAGTGATCGTGATCCATTTGCTCTTTCCTGCTGAGGCGTGAACCGAAGATATTGGTTAGATATTAATTACATATAATCACTGCCTAGACTATAGACTTTACATATGAAACGCATATTAGCAAATTGTGAAGCAACATAAAATATCGAAACAAGAAAATCAACTTCACTTCAATTAACATTTAAAGCAACATAAAATATGACAGCTGTCATTATAGCTCCGTCGATACAGAAAATTCAACGTTAAACAATTACAAGTGAGTTTCATTATTATATAGTTTCATTATTATGGCTCCCCGTCCGGGATTTTTTAGCTGTCTAGTGTCCGTCAACCTGAGGCAAAGGAACATCTTTGCAATGAAATAACCATAAATACCTAGATTTATGGTTATTTTATTGCACCCATAACCTTTTCCAGTTCCAGTATGGAACACAGAAAAACTGTTAATCGACACATACCTAAGCATAAAAAACACAGGATGTTGATACCTTATAGAGGGTCAACTTTATATTGTGTTTTACTGTTGAAACTTTATATCTAGCAACAACATCAACATAACTTGTTGATTCGTTATAGAAGGTCAATTTTGATATTATGTGTTAATGAAATAACTTTTCATTATTAAAATGTTTAATGTGCATCTTAATTTACATGGTTATATACAACTAATTATGGTACAACAGATTGTAGACAAAAGAACTTTTGACATTTGACAACAGATCAAAAATTAAAATTGTTTACGTGTTGAACACAGGAGTAACCTAATTGTTCAATACCTAAGCATGGAAGTAATTCTTCTATAGTCTTTATATAAAAAGAGAAGGATTTTTACTACTATTAAATTTAATAAGTTTGGCTTAGGACAAGTTCGTTGGTAGGGTTCTCAGATCAAATTGTTTGTCTGATCTAAGGTAGGCTGCGGTCGCGGTTTGCTACCTCATGCATTTAACAACCCACCTCGTTCCAAATTAGCGTGCTACCATTTTAAGCTTTCAATTAACGCCATGTTAAAATCAAGGCAAGAGTTAAGTGCCAGTTTGTTTTAGAGTACAAATATGTTGGGCGTACACCGACCAAATACACGTGGGTAGGTAAAGGCCTTACCTTTACCACTGAATAAATAACAGAATAATAATAACTTTATCTACCTACCGTTGTGTATTCGGGCTATACCAAAAATCTGTGTTAATCGTGAGGTCTGCAGCATGTCAAAGGGGCAAACCTAGCTTCGTAAAAACTTGTAATCTTTTTTAAGCTGTAATAAATAGGTACCGTTTATGTATCTATAGTGTATTTTTGTATCGAGTTATACAAACTCGAAAGTGCGAGTTTCGAATTCGTCTGTTTCTTTCTATGGCTAGATTGATAGAGCGAGATAGAGACGAATTTGAAAATTGGATTAACTTACTGTCTAGTTATAAAAATATTGATACAGAATTACAGTAGTAAAAAGCCTTACCGACCGATAATCACGATAGTTCAGTGCTTTTCGACCATCCCAAAAGAGTTATGTGTAAAGCTGTTTTATATGTTTTATTTCTGTATACACTACTTGCACCTTAATTTGAACTTAATCAGGATCCAGAAAATTTCCCCTAAGTGCTTAATACGCGACAAAAGAAGATTCCACATCAAAAATGTTTACGGAACCATGAAACATTTGACAGCCTAATAAACACTTTAGAAAAAGCCTCACAATTGCCTAATTCATAAAGTAATATTTATTTGATGGTGCTAAAGATTAACAGCAGTGGGTGGGCCTGTCAGTTAAGTAAACACGAAGGCAATTTATGGGCTACTAGCGAGCACACGCGACTTGGTCTGTGCTACTTATAATAGCTACCTACACGTTTGACTGCATCTTTGACTTGTTATGTATTCCTTTAAAGGACTTTAACAAAGGGAGCTCAGTAGTGGGTGTGTATGTATATTCATAAAATAACGCGATTAAATTAAAGCTTTTGATCTAATTTAGATTATGCTTTCATTAATTAAATTAGAAAGGCATTTATTTAAGACAAATATTTTTTGTATGTAAAGTGAAATCGAGTATTTTATCTCATAATATATTTTTTTCTCGGATATGTTAGCTCTTGACTTTACTCTCACCTGACGTTAAGTGAACGAGTGAGTGAGTAATGCGGAGCGAATGCGAATGAGAGTAGAGTTTATTAAATAAATTTTTACAATATTGGTTTCTAATTTTAGAAAAGGCAAGTCTCTCCGAACATCGGTTCTAGCTACAATACCACCGGTTCTGCTGAGAAGAGCCGGCAAGAGACTTAGGAGTTGCTTTTTAAAATTTATACGTTTTATTACGGTTTGTATTTTATAAAGAAGAAATTTAAAAAGGAAAAAAAAAAAGAAATTAAAATGAAAAGATGAAAGAAGGGAAGCTTAAACGTAATAGCCCTACAGAGCTAGAGGAATTAGAACCTAGATGAACAAGAAAATATAAAATCTTGAATTATTCCGAACTTAGGATCTCAGGATTTCCTGAGAAGGTAATGCATTTTTAACTACACGAAAAGTAACATTAAATTCCAAATTCCCCCAAAAGTTAGTTGCATTTCTGTTATTCGAATGCCTGCTAGATTTCGAATTCATACAAACGCAAGGATTTTTCCTTATTTTGCAAATCCTTCGAAAGTTGTAACCCTTGGAAAGCAAGGCATCCTCAAAAATGATGTGTTTTATGTTTATAAAAACCTTGCCTTGAGTACCTCAATTATCTTGTCTGTTATCTTTTAGTTATCTTAAATTTTATCTTTTTAAATTAAAATTTTCCTGAAACTGTTTTGCAACTATAGTAAAATATACTAATACCAAACAGAGTCACGGTATATATTAAAGCAAATCAGAGCCAATCATTAAGTCGTATATTTTGGAATTTCCTCTAAGAGATTAAATGTCTTCATCTTATTCTTCGTCGAAATTCATATTAAATAATCCATTACGCTTAACAAAAGGGAAAAACCTATGTTTTATTTGATACACCTGAGCTCGCCACTTGGTGATATGCAAATAATGCTAATAGGCGTGTTTTCCTAGTAAAAATTAATTGATTAGTTATAAAGAACCTCTTCGAGAATTCAGTAATGCATGTGTTAGTATACCTACCTACTTTATATACTTTATGTCTTAATAGCTTTTGCCCGCGACTTCGTCCGCGTGGAATTAGTTATAACGGTAGCCTAATTTTTCTAAGCTTTGAATGTCATATTTATTAATATCTAATCAACTGCCTAAGAAATAGGTCTTAAGCTTTTAAAATGACGATACTTTCATACAACATTTCATCCCCCCTTTAACCCCCTACAACCCTTTTTTCGCAATTAAAAGTAGCCTATATCCTTTTTCAGGCTCTAGACTTACTGTGTACCAAATTTCATTTAAATCGGTTCAGTAGTTGTAGAGTGAAAGCAAGACAGACAGACAGAGTTACTTTCGCATTTATAATATTAGTTAGGATTATCCATTTAATGTGGAGAAATGTTCATTGGCATCTTCTCGCCTCTGTAAGGCAATGAAAGAAAAGCTCTTACTCGACGCTTTGTGACAGCCACAAGAACTTAAAACTTCTAATAATAATCGGTATATATCGCAATTTATTAATTAAGACGATGGGTATACCGATTATTATATCTATTGAGCCTAAATATATCAGAATCTCAATAGCCCGCCCTAAAAAGCTCTATGTTTCACAGACCAGACTATAATTGGGTGAGGCAATGCAATCGGCTTGTCAACTTAAGCCATAAGCATTAAACCTAATAAATAAATAAATACAAATATTTTTTTTGGCTTAAATAACATGGGTTACACGTGTAAAGAAACGTTAATAACTGTGTTAGTTGAGATTGTGTTACAGATATTAACGCCCTCCTCCAAATACATTGTTCTAGTTCTGCTAACACCCTTAAGAACATAACAAAACTGCTTAGTGGTAGATATAAGCATAATACATCCTTGGTTGAGTTTTGTCACAAATAGCTATAGCATTTTTATGTATGTTGTGCTAGTAGTAAAATCAGGGTGATAACATCTATCTACTACTACTAGTAAAGTCTAGGTAGATAGCATCTACCTAGGCGAGGATAATTCATAAAGATAAACATATATAATGAATGATGTTACTTATTTGTGATTCATTAATTCTGACGAGCAAATAAAGCTTGCATTCCGTTTAAATAAATTACCCGTGGAGGAATTAAAATATCTTTATAATATTCAATAATCGCTTCGCATTAACATAAAAGAATAATTTTAATATAATGTACGTTGTACGCGCAACATCGCATTATTTATTAAATACACGGTATTATTATGTTGAATTAATTACATCAGAAAAATAATATATTATTGAAAACTTGACAAGGCTCTGCTGGTGATGCATATTTAGTAGAATGCAGACCATGTAAGTTACTACCTACTGTCGTTAGTTTTTTCTTCAATACACCACCCATATTCTTCAACTAAACCTTATTAATAACTAATCATCATCATCCTTAGCAGAAAATTAGCGGCCCACTAGGAGAGGGGATTGACTGCCTCGTTGGTCTAGTGGTTAGCCTATGTGGCTTCGATCACGAGGTCCTAGGTTCGATTCCTGGGTCAGGTCATAGAATAATTCTCAGTTTTTTCATTCTTCTATGAAATGTTCAGTACATTCCAAGCCCGGAGAGCACGTTAGGCAGGCGGTCCCGGTCACTATCATCAACATCGTTAATAAATGAAACATTCGCCAAATTTGGAGCAGCGTGGTGGGTCTACGCTACATATCCCCTCTCCTATAATAACTAATAACCTTATTAATAATAAGTTATCATTCTGCCGGCAAAGATGTACCGCCATCGTTACGATGCAAGTAGTGTAGAAACCAATTTTCATCCTACTCCTAACAACTTAGCCCGCTTCCATCTTAGACTGCGTGATAATCTCGTACCAACATTACAATCAAGGGCTAGCTTGTAAATAATAAATAAAACTTTAAAACGCGACGCAAGGTCATGAATAGCAAATTTGTATCTCGAAAGCAGAGTAATGAAATAATCTCTTTTGATTTTTTCACTGGACTGCATTTAAATAGATACACAAGTTTGGATGAATAACAGATATTATTTTTTCAATGATATAATTAATAACAGGGAAAGATTGTAGAATAGCGCATACCTAGTCCTCTTTGGATACCGATTTTACCACAGAGCAGCAAGTCATAAAATATAGACTACTAGCGACCCGCCCCGGCTTCGCAAGGTTGCAATGCTGGTACTAAAGTATACTAAAGAACGGCGGCCCCTAAACTATGTCCCTGCCTTTTGAATCTTATATATCTTGGAAAATATTCACTTAGATTACATGCTTTAAAGGGCAATAGTGATCTATATTGACTGCGCAGAGTATTAAAGCTACTTAATTGGATAAGGATTCATACCGTATTGCTTAAAATAGCTTCTTATTAAAGTTGTGCAATACTGTAGTACATTATTTTGATATATCTCATAAGGTTTAGCCAGCGTTTGCAAGGTAAGCGCAAAAAATACATTAATTTACGACATCACATCAGAAACCTTTAAAATTATCAGTGCTTCTCTACTACATTATGCATATATTATACACATAAACTTTCCTGTTGAAAATTTGACTCGATCTGATAAAGAAAACCGCTTGAAAATCGGATGAGTAGTTTCAAAGATTTGAGCATACATAGGGACAAAGATAAAAAAGCGATTATGTTTTATACTATGTAATTATTTGGATTATATAGTAAACTTACGAGTACACATAATTGTCATTGTTATCTACGATATGACCCCTGACCCCTACCTCAATAACATGACGAATGAAAGTAAGGCGTGCAAGAGAAAGGTCCTTGACTTGCAAACTTTCACTACAGCTTTCTATATGGCTTGTAAAAATATAAACAACTTAATTATCACCTTTCATTATTTTTGTATTTTACATGTCGTACAAATTGCTTTCACAGTTGGACGCAATTCAAAAAGCGAAAGATAATAAAATCGGGGAAATCTATCGATATAAAAATTACCCTACCCCAAGATCCCACTGCTCAATCCTGCAGGCAAGGTACCTGAATTTTGATAAAAAAATTGGCCGCAATTATCTATAATTATTTTTGTTAAATTTATTTGATGATATTAACTTTGCAATTAAATGTATTTTTTTAATAAATTGTACGGCGTTTAAAAGGAAATTTTTGAATCAATCCTAAAAGACGAGAGTGTCAGAGGAATCGACTTAAAGCTTCAATTCCAAAACAATTTATGTCAAGGGCACAAATTAATAGAGCTGGGTTACAAAAAAGAAGAAGGAAGATAGAGTTATAATAAACTCCTTTCTAAAACAAGACGAAGACGACAACTATAAAGTACATGCAATGAATCTATAAATATATGCAAAATGAGTAGTTAAACTTAGGTGAGTTCTACATACCTCTGGCTCCACATTATGATGAGATAAACGCCTTTCTATATGATTACTGGTCTGCTCTATTGAAATTCTAATCTTTTTGCTTTTCAACTGACTCTCCCAGATCAGAGTACCTAACTTAGTAAGATGGAGGAAAAAATCTTGCTTTACTTGTGATAAGGCAGTAGGTACATACAACAAAGCACTTATTGGTATTGGAATCCATGGAATCCTAAGATATTCTAATAATTAAAAACATATACCTACAGAATCGAGCAGTGGGATCCCATATTAGGAGAGGAAGATCCAGCATTTTTTATCTGTGTGGAAAGTAATGCATCGCGCGCGGTGAAGGGGGACAAATAACATTTTAAGGACATTGAGTTTTGAGTTTATCCGATCAATTAAAGACAGATTTTATGATATGTGTGATATTTTTAGACTGCTCACCGCACATTATGTGGTAGGTACGTTGAATTGTATAATTTTATAGCTGTTTTTTAACAACCGCAGTAACAAAAAGTGAATATTTCTCGTTTTATTTGAGTTGTTTAAAGGTCAGAAATGTAATAATAGATTATGCAACGTCGGTGTGTTTTCCCGACAGGTATGTGAAAACATTTGCCTGAGTTTTCTATGTGGAAAGGAGACCATGATATTTTATGTCTATAATTTCAATAGAACTTTTATAAAAGCGAAATTGTATCTGTGTGTGTTTGTTTCACGCTGCAACTAATGAACCGATTTGACTGTGGAATGTATGTTATGAAAGGAGGATTAAAACAGCAATAGCATTCTTTGGTAAATTGTTTTTATTTTTTTTAACAATCCAGTCATCGTAACGCTTGAAGGTATCACGTAGGCCAGTGAGTAATGTATTTATGAATGACACAATAAAATTGTAATAGGACTCATAGATACTTATCGGATTTACCTTGATGCATACTGAATGCAGGCGGTATATAACCATGCGTATCTATTTCGAACGTAATTATGTATTTACTTAATGTTTTTAAACTAATAGTTGACAAAACAAGCAGATGACCCTCCCGATGTTAGGATTATTTTCTGATTGTGTTTTTGTTGTAGATTCTGTGCCATGTGGGATTATAGCGGCGATACCGGAAGGCTTTGGGTTATCGACGAGGCATCGCCAGAGGATACCCGATGGCGGGAAATGTAGATAAGATGGCAGAACGACTGTCTAAGGTGCCCTGTAAGCCTTGAACCTCGGTCAAAAGGGACTACCGGCAAGGGTGATTTGGCTTAAGCGTATGACGCATGACGCCCCGTGACCCTAAGTGAGATCTATGTCCAGACGACGTTAAATATCAGTGAACTCGTCTTCGCCGGCAAAGACAGTTTGTTGCTTGTGAGAGTGAGGGTGTGTTAAGAGGCGTTTTCCGTAAATAATACATGGCCTATAAAGTACGATTTGTCGAAATGAGAGTATTTAAAAATATTTGTCATTACTTTTTTCTGTTTTAGTTTCAGCTATTTTTAAAATATAACAAAATTCTAACTTGTTGCTTATTTTCACTCATTTTAACTTTGGTTAAACATAAAGCTGGAATAAAGAGTTAATAAATTAATAAATGCAATTAATTCCCTTTATGATCATGGAGAACAGCAGCAGCAGCAACAGCAAAGATTGCCCTGATTGTTTTTAGAATCATCGACGTTTGACTAAGTAATGATTTAGCAGCCAAGTACTCCTACATAATGGAAGAAGGTATGGTAGAAGAAGCACAAAAATAAATAAATGCGGTAGAGATGAGAGCATTGAGGAGTGTGTGCGGGTTAAAACTATGTGACAGAGTTAAAAATAGTATGATAAGAGAAAAGTGTTGTGTAAAGAAGATGTAGTGACTAAAATTGAGAAAGGGATGCTTAGATGGTTTGGACATGTAGAGAGAATGGATGAAAGAAGATTAACAAAAGAGATTTATGAGGCGAGAATGAATGGAAATGTTGGAAGGGGAAGACCTAGGCGAATGTTCCTGGACCAAATTCAGGACATTGTAAATAATGGCCAGGTCAAGAGTACCCTAAACCGACGAATTTGTATGAAAGGATTAATGAGAGTGGAAGAAGGAAGTATGCTAGGACCGTGGCAAATGGAGGGATGTGGTGATCTCTGCCTACCCCTACGGGAATAAGACGTAATGTTATGTATTTATGGAATGTACTACCTACAGTAACTAGAGTACAATAAACTGCTATTATTAACTCTAGGGGTAAGGAATTTGTACATTACATTGTGCTACACCCAACAGGTGTAGCGATAGATTGTTGGTTACCTTCGGTGTTTGAAATATTTAAATCACATGGATAGTTACCTACCTAACTATTGTACGAATAAATACATGAACATTAACCAATTTTGTACAGGTTTTAGATACTTTATTATATAGCTGTTAACCAACATATAATACAATAATTGGGTATTTGACTCAGTTTGTTTTATTACTTTATTATAAACTAAAATGAAAATAATAACGTACGCTGCAAAAATAAAAAAAATCTGATAGAGATCTGCAAAGTTACAGCCACTTAAATGTTTGGAGTAGGCTTTTGTTCTTTTCTTGCAAAACATCACATCACAGTATGGCTGTTTCTGCCTATTCAGACACATTCAAATGCTAATAACTTTTTATTTATTTGATCAATTTAATTAGTTTTAATATATTTTATTTGTTATACAATTAATTTTCAAAAAATAAATTTAAATTCTAATATTTTGATTAGTGTCATATACCCAAATAATACTTACTCTAAGTATATGTTACTTTCGAATTTACAGTTTGTCACTATATGCATACATAGGTAAGTATTTACGGTACTCAAATCATTAAAAATCGATTTTTAAAGCTATTGTTTGTCAATCTCTTTGTCTGTCTATTTGTTCCGACCGGATCGATTTTGATGGGACTTTCACTCGCAGATAGCTTATGTTATAAGGAGTTAAATAGCCTAATGTTTTGGATATTCTTACATGATGTGGTGTTCACACAGGTGAAACCGCGTTGCCACTTATTTCTATAACACAACAAACATAAGACATACGCCGGCAAGTGCCTACAACTCCCAAAGGTAAAACATTTCAAGTTACTTGAAACGTCTTTTGCTTAACTTAAAACATTAACTATTATCCTAGAATAAATAATTGTTATTTGTCAATAATTATTTAATTCTTCATTGTATTCATCATCATCATCATTATCAGCCTATTAACGACCCACTACAGGACCAGGCCTCCGTTCTTATAGAAGACGGCGTAGACCCACCACGCTGCTCCAATGCGGGGTTTTTTTTATCGACTACAAGTTGGCCCTTGACTGCTATCACACCTGATGTTAAGTGTTAATCCAGTCTAAGATGTAAGCGGGCTAACTTGTTAGGAGTGGGACGAAAATCTACACCCCTTTCGGTTTCTACACGACATCGTACCAGAACGCTAAATCGCTTGGCGATACGTCTTTGTCGGTAGGGTGGTAACTACCCACGGCGAAAGCCTCCCACCAGCCAGACCAAGACAAATTAAGAAAAATCTCAATCTGCCCTGCCGGGAATCGAACCCAGGATCTCCGTCTTATAATTCCCCCGCGCTTACCACTGCGCCTAGGGGGTCGTCAAAATTGGTTGGAGGGGTTAGGGTGATAATGTTTCATTTATTAACGATTACTATCAGATGTTGATGACAGTGACCGGGACCGACGGCTTAACGTGTTCTTGTTTACAGCACCAACTTCCCGACGCCGGGCTTGGAATGTACTGAGAATTTCATAGAAGAATGAAAAACTCAGAATTATTCCGTGACCCGACCCAGGATTCGAACCCAGGACCTCGTGATCGAAGCCAGATAGGCTAACCACTAGACAAACGAGGCAGTTTCATTGTATTAAGGTGTTGAAATCAAAGAATTGAGTACCTAGGACGTGCCTAGTAATTTTCCCTTTGGCGTGCTTTGCAAGGCAGTAATTTTTTAACCGCGGTTCACAATTGACTTCGCGATGTTTTTAGTATTCATTTATTTTATAGTGTTTTCGTTGTTGAGTGTTGTTTTAAATCAATATGTTTTTAAAGTGAATTAATTATTTACTACATTAATGCAGTAGTATTTTAGTGAGTTAATATTTCTTTTTAAAACGACTTGAAAAAAGGAGTTTCGTTCATTTGATCTTATATATTTTTTTTAATTTAGTCCCACAAAACGATTTGACGTGTTGTTAGTAGATAGCTATTATTAAATATCACGTACAAGAAATATTCATGTATAAAGCACCATACGATCCTATGAAAAAACCAAACATCAAGCCAACCTTGATCTAGATGTGAAAATCCGTATCTTTTACCTGTTAGTTGCTACAAAACTAATCCACCATTATCAAAACTCCATAGGTGGGAGCACAAACTGACAAATATTCAGTTTGTATAAAATCACCAAGGTCTAGTCATTTTCTTTCTTTCTTCTTGTTCTTCGACAAATAGGTTAATGGGGCCGTTCAAATATTACGTACCTAAGCAGATTTATTACAATTATTTACCCCCTCTTATTTTAAAAATAAGAAAATTGTTTTAGGGTAGAGATTGGATTTTACTGATACAGTATTCAACAAATAAATAACTACCGATGACGTAATATCATCATCTAGACTCCCCATGTCATAAAAAATAAGCAAAACAAGGACCCCCCCACCCCCCTATAGTGCTTGTTTGTTGTTGTTAGTTATAACTATTTTATTTCACAGATTAGTGATACTATATATATCTACGATATTCTTTTGTACCTATCACTTTCTTTGACTTGAACTTTATATCCGTCATAATAAACATTACAAAAGAAAAACTACTTTTATTATGAAAACAGCGGTAAACAATAAAAGGACCGGAATTTTCTACTACGGTACAAGCAACAGTTACGAACACAATTATGGAACAACAATTCTAAACAAGGAAACACGACGGCGATTAACCTTGCTAAAATGTTAATATCTCGACAACCGACGTCATAGCTCATCAGAATAGACGCGCAGGAGTAACTTTTATGATTACGTACAATCTTCATCCAATCAAAAATCAAAATGACAAAAAATACTGAACGGAAGTCCATCGCATATAAATAAAATTCATTAATACAATTTAAAAGAAATATATATTCTTGCAAATACCTGTTACTGTATTTATAATAATTAAGAGTATCAATTATTTCAAATTAATAAAAAAGGAAGTAAAAAATTTAGAACCCGACTGGCAACAAAGGTTATGTTTTAAAGTGATTTTTTTTTTAAAACTACAAGTTGGCCCTTGACTGCTATCACACCTGATGTTAAGTGATCTCTCATATTCTCATCATCATACATATCTCTGGATAATGCAATCTAAGATGGATGCCGGCTAATATGTTAGAAGTAGGATGAAATCCACACCCCTTTCGGTTTCTACACGACATCGTACCGGAACGCTAAATCGCTTGGCGGTACGTCTTTTTCAGTAGGGTGGTAACTAACGGTGGTCGTCGCAAAGTGTATACTTTTATTGTTATAAAAGTATAGGGATATTGTCATAACCTTATGTAACTACGTCACATCCATAATGGCATAAGAATAGAATAGAATAGAATGGAATTTATTTGTAACACAAGATTTTAATGCTCTGAATGTACCCGAATGCTGTACTAATAGAAAAACGATTTGCTTTTATTTTTATGTTACATTTTCCTACATAATTAATGCCGATATCCTTGGATTGGCTTAAATTAACTAAGAACCATCTCGATTACGTCAGCTTCCAATTAAAAAGAAATCGCATCTTAATCTATCCATTGCATCGGGTCTATTACGGACAGACACATATTTACAGACACGTCGACATAATTTTTTTTTTAACAAAAAATAGCACCAACTTAAAACGCACTAAGAAGTAAAAAAAATTTTTAACAAAAAGTTGCCGCCAAAGATTACATTAAAATTTAGTACATACTGACTGCCAAGTTTAAGGTTATATTTTACGTAGTAAAGTGTATACTTTTATCGTTATGAAAGTATAAACATTGGCTCACCTCCTTATGCCTAAGTCAATCCATAGTGACATAACAAGTATTTTATGCTCTTAATGTTTTTAGTCGACTGCTCTACTGTTTGAAAAACTATTTATTTTTATTTTTATGTTACATTTTCCTGCATAATTAATGCCGATATCCTTGGATTAGCTTAAATTAACTAAGAATCATCACGATTACGTCAGCTTTCAATTAAAAAGAAATCGCATCATAATCGATCCACTGCATCGGGTCTACGAACAAACACACATATTTACAGACACGTCGACGTAAAAATCAAAATTATGACATCCCTTCATCATAGTATATTGACATATACTTTGGGGATTATTAATATGTAAAATGCAGTATTTAATGATTAATCATTATTAAGTAACGTTATTAACTATTATTAACCTATAATTGACCTACTACTTAACATCAATTTCCTTTCTGTTACAAAAGTCCACTTCGTATTAGTGGTTTCCGGTAATACCGAAGACATTACCGAATTTCTGACACGCCATATTACGTCACAGCCGTAATAGGTACGTTGTATAATATTCGCGGCTTGATTTTACACTATTCCGAACTTCTATGTCAGTCATCGTTAACGTAGATCAGGGATGCTGAACCGTTTTAATCACAGAGCAAACAAAGCAGCCCTATGTACAAATAACATACTCGAATCACGTTTGGAGTGAGGGAATTGGAAAATTATACCAAATTGATAATTAACACGACTATAGAAATTATTATATTTGTAGTACCGACAGAGACTTATAGATAGGAAAGAATATAAAAGCTTATTTTTTTAAATTAGGTTAATAATTTAGTTAGGTCGTAGTGTAAGTTGATTTATCTTGCCGGTACTATTCGTTCAACTTTTTTAAAGTACAAAAATTGCTAAAAAATGTTTAAAATTTATTGCAACTGCAACACAATATCATCCGAATTGTATCATATCGTAATATCAACTTGATAGTAATTCAGTAATTAAATTAAAGGCGGAAAGGCAGCAAATGATTTAGGTATTTCAAAATAATATATTACATTTATTTCCACTTCGTACCTAAACATTTCCTTACAAAATTATCTATCACAGACAAAGCGTTCTAGATTTTTCGTTCGTAACAGAGTTCTAGATTTTTCCGTAGTGTTATAGGTTTTCCTCATCCTCTTTTTCCTAAAGTAACTTGACAAAAAATAAATTATTCAAATCTGCCAAGTACTACGAATACGTAGAATTAAAGGTTTAGCAAGATTATTATTACCAATTAATTTTTATACAAAAGAAGATAAAACTTTTGCGTACACCTTAATGTAGAGTCACTACAAACAGTCAAACTTGGCGTTTCAAACAAAGGTTTGAAATAAACGAATTTTGAATTTAATGATATTTAAAAATAATATAAATGTTTACTATCCCTGTCACCATATGAGTGGATTAAGAACCATGTAGCTCGGTCGATGATAGACGCGCCGGAAGGTCAAGCGAAAGTTTCGTAAGCGATGTTGATATTTGCATGTCATTAGATATGCGAAATACATTTAAAACATAGAGCATAACAAGCGAGTGAGCTTGTATACATGCACTCAAGGTTCCGTACCTTGAACATTCCGTATATTTAATATCGACTTAATAGTACGAGTATCAATTTCAATACGTAGAACGTAGATATGATTACGTACATATTCAATTATTAGTAATTTTATAATTCAAAAATAAGACTTATGTATTAAAGAATATATTAATAACAATTTTAGTGTTTTTTCTATAAATATATAAATAATAATATAAATATTAGACGACAATTACACACATCGCCATATAGGTGATGTGTGTAATTGTGATTGAGCCCCGAAGTAAGCGTACTCGTAGGTAGGTTATGAGTACTATGATAACTGATGAATATTTTTATATATATTATACATAAATACGTATAATATATAGATAAACACCCAGACACTGGAAAACATCCATGCTCATCACAAATATTTTTCCAGATGTAGGAATCGAACCTGCAGCTTAGGATGCAGAAGCAGGGTCACTGCCCACTGCGCCAGCTCTATATAAATTGCGAGAAAACGAGGTAGCGGGTCTCCTAATGTTAAGTGTTTACCGCCGCCTGTATACATTTGCAACACCAGAGGTGTCACATAAACGTTGCTAGCTTGAAGTATACAATAAGCTTAAATATTGACTAAAGCTCTCCCCCATAAGAAGAGTTACGCTATTCTATAACAAACTCGGTTTTGCTTGCGAATTCGTTATTATCTCTCTGTCTAATACGACACTAGAGATAAAAGTGAATTCGGAACTCACATTGTCGTCTTACTATTTGCTATAAAACTGTCGTTGTGTACTTTAGCAACATCGTTATTTTCTACAATAAACGCATGATGATTTATTTATTTTAGACGTACCTTATAACATTACTAAAAAATATGAACTACAAACGTGCCAAGTTTAATTTTAATAGGTACATTTAGTATTTTAGCTGAATCGCGGCCGACAAAATCCGTACAGCGACGTCAGGAGGAAAAAGAGACAACAACATTTTATAAGTAATTTCTTCGACTATGTCTCTAGGTTCACCAAGAGGGAAAATAGGCAACTTGGCTACTACAAGTTACAATCTGCTAGGATATTTCATTTCGTTGGACAGTTGGCTAAACTTTACCTATTTTGATTTTGAAATGTCCTTAAAATGCAAAAGACACTGTGTTTCAAATAAAATATAAAATGTATCTCTTAAGCCCTATCCAAAATACAAAATAGGTCTCCTGCTTTGCAAAGCCGTATTTCAAATAAATCACATCTCTTCTTCTTCATAACTGATTCGCTGAATTTAAGGCGTACCTAATCATAATTCAATGGCTAGAAGACATAAGAGAGTGAACCGAAACCCAGCGCATTAAAGCGAATTGTCTATAATAAAAGCATTTCTCGTGCTATCCGCCATTCGTTGCGGGGATTGTAAGACCATGTTATTAATAATAATAATAGTGATATTTTACACGATCTCAAAATAGTCCCGCTCTTCGCGCTCTTCCATATCGTCTATTACACACACAACCCTAAAAATAATATCAGTAATTAATATTCTCCTTTATATTAATTGACTATTGACGCAATCATAAAAATATGATTGATAGGGATCAATTTCTTGTTTGAAGTTGATAGCAGAAACTAATTTATTAATTGTCACGGTCACTTTATTAAGTAACTTTTAATGTGACAGCCGCCAAGTAGTTGAATTGAAGGGTATGTTTGCTTGTAAAATAAAATACTAAAAAGTCTTCACAAAATAAAGGAAAATGAGGTTCCACACAGCTCAACAACTCGCATTGGAGCAGCGTGGTGGGTACGTTCCATAGCCCTCTCCTATATAGCGGAATACCTGACCATATAGTCATCCTTATCAGCCTATTAACCGGCCCAGTACATGTCTAGGCCTCCCTACCTTCCTCCCTCCCTCTTATAGGAGAGGGAGTATGAAGCATTCCATTGTGGGTTGGTGGGTGCTGTGAAAATCAGACTCTATATAGCCGTTAATATGCTGATGCTGATAAAGCTGTGATTATAGAATGAATAATTATCATTCTAAGCTTATTAATCAGCATTGAATTATAGATATGCTTAAGTGCTTTAAATTACTTAAGCATTCTATTTTTTTTATTTTAGTAGAACAATTTGTTCACACATCCCTACAGTAGAAACCTTGGCCACACTCCTAGTATGCTTAAGTAGCTTAAAGCAACTAAATGACACAGTTATTTTTTACTTTTTAGTGTTTTGGGGTTCTATTTTAATTTAAAAATTTTTATATATATTATAATATAACATACTTATAATATATATATGCCACTAGTAGCCAAACAGCCAGATACTGGAAAAAACCGAAATCGCTAAGCGTCCTCCAAAATTCAAGAGTTCCCTCAATTTCCCCAGATGTGCGAATCGAACCTACATGAGGACAAGGACCACCCTGGTCCATGGCCGTTTAATAAAAAAAAAAATTATCAAAATCGGAAACTCTGTAAAAAGTTATGCGTAGTCATACATAAAGAAAATATACGTGTCGAATTTATAACCGATCCGTTTTTTAATGGAATAAAAATTCAAGCTAATCTTAGGATAGGAGAGGATAAAAAAATACTTATAACATTAAGCCTAAATATTCATGAGTTTGTTTGGTGTTTTCAGAATAAAGTCTGATTCATCTTTTACTCGAATAAACTACAGATTTAGTGCTAGGTATCATAAAAATAAATATAAAATCCGTTCTAAAGTTAAGGTCTTACATTACACGAAATATAAATTTAGAGGTCAATAGATTCAAAAAATTTATAGATCAAGATTAGCAAATGTAAGTACTAGATAAAAATTGTACTAATGAATTATTTACTTGGTTCGTAGTACAATTTAAAATTTATTAATTTTATATTATAATTATTTCATGTTATACCATGTTAACGTAGTAAAGATTAAAGTATTCAATATTATGAATAAAAATACGTATTCGTCTCGGGACACCCGACAGAAGTGATAACTTAAATACGGCTAGTGCTGTCGATTACTGGTAGAGGAAAGGAGAGTCATCTTATATGGGATTTCCAGTTGTATGCGTTAAATAACAGTTCAAAAATCCTCCACAATCGCGCTAGTGGATGCACAGGGTATGGTATGAATGTAGCAATCGTAGAAAAATTTAAAGTCATTATCGACTAAAGTAGTTAATTATTGAGAACTTCAACAACTTACGTTGTACAAAATATTGTGGTAAATATAACCTAACAGAATTATAACCAAACGTGCGTTTAGAGTGATTTTAGTTCGTAAACAGTAAATAGTACGGTTATTGATATATAAACATTTAATTTTAATGATCCTCCTTTCCTCTACCCTCCATACATAGGAGGAACACGGCTACCGCTGCCGTGTACTTGAACGAAAGATCAGCCACACAGACCTTCAAAGAGTGTATATGCAGGCTTAGATTAGATCATTTAGTTACGACATTTATTTCACCATAACGTCGGTGATTAAATATGTATTGATTTTTGACAAATAATTCAAAATTGTAATTAATTTAAAAATATCTAAAAATTAAGGAGGCCTCAACACTAAATAAAGGAAGAATCTCGCTATCTATTGCATCGTGTTAAATAGAATCAGATAGAGACGAATGCCGAATTCGACTGACACCATCGAATTGATATCGTTACAGAATAACACTGTTGTAAAATTTTACGTACGCACCGTATTTTCCGCGCGGACAAAGTAGCGGACTACTGCTATGGAAAAATAAATTCAGCACTTAAATGTTGCAATGCAAGTTTACCAGACATATTTAATCAACTTGTAATTTATAATTATACCAAATTATTAATACAGTACGATGGTCGGCGGTCGGACCCCCGCCGTGTTTACTGTCTGGCGTCTATTACTCTTGTTGTTACCGCATTTTATTTGACAGCTTGAATATCGAGACAGGTCTTAAGACATTTTAATTACCCATTTACAAATTTAACTATGGCGTAATTGGAGACTTCCAAAAGTACCAAGAGGTTTTGCAAAAGCGTTGTATATCTAAATAGTCAAACATTGACTGTCCATCTGTTCTGGGTCTGGGATATTGTTATCATCTTTTTTTTAACCGACGAACAAAAACGGAGGAGGTTCTCAATTCGACACGTATATATTTTTTTTTATATATGACCACGCATAATTTTTTACAGCGTTATCCGATTTTGATAATTCTTTTTTTTATTAGAAAGAGCACACTTCTAAGGTGGTCCCATTGTCATCATGTTAGGATCTGATGATGATATTCTGGGAAAATTGAAGGAACTCTTCAGATTTTATAGGCACACTTGCAGCGATTTCGGTTTTAGTATCGGAAGCTTTTTACCTAAAACCCATAAACTGCTTTACTACGTTAAATAAATGTTTTTTTTATTAAATAAACGTTAATTTTTTTTTATATTATTTATGCAACCTTAACTAGGAAAATATAATATATGATTGTTTTGATAAATAAATATTAAAAGTTGTTTGAATGCAATTTATACACAAGGTTTACCGTTTTTGACGACCTCCGTGGCGCAGTGGTATTCGCGCTGGATTTATAAGACGGAGGTCCTGGGTTCGATTCCCGGCGGGGCAGATTGAGACTATTCTTAATTTGTCTTGGTCTGGCTGGTGAGAGGCTTTTGCCGTGGCTAGTTACCACCCTACCGGCAAAGACGTGCCGCCAAGCGACTTAGCGTTCCGGTACGAGGTCGTGTAAAAACCGAACGGGGTGTGGATTTCGTCTTACTCCTAACAAGTTAGCCCGCTTCCATTTTAGATTGCATCGTCACTTAATATCAGGTGTGATAGAAGTCGAGGGCCGACTTGTAGTTGATAAAAAAAAGAAAACACCTTTGTGGAAGTTTACGATACTTACTTGAAATTTTAGTAATAAGTTACTTTAAGAAGCAGTGACTGATTGTACCATTTATAGCCCTTGGCTGGCGCTAATGAAATAATTAAATATCTATCAGTCAAAATGTAATTGGATTAAATATTCGAACGCAATGCATTAAGACATTAGTTGAGCTTTTAAAATAAAGGCTATTGTATTTATTATTAGTACAAGTAGGAATAATTGAAAACAATTCATTTAGCAAAACTTCTATGGTTCAAAATTATAATAAACCAAATACGATTAGCAGATTTTAAATCTTTCAGATTTCATAGAATCGAACAATGGATTCCAATGGAAAGTAATCTATGGAATAAACATTTATAAAAGAATTCGCATCTTTTTTATTCATTTATAAAAATGTTTCGTTAATAAGAGCAGTAGCCTCATTCTGTACGAGGTTTTGATAGCTCGACAGTGTTACTGTCTCTCTCTGTCAACAACGATAGATTAAATATATTTAATGGTTAAAACCAAATTTAAATCGGAGTCAGCGTTTCCTGGCACGATTTGTTCACCTGCATTACAAGAGGATTGTGGGCAAAGGAAGAAAATAAAAACTAAATAAGACAATATTTTATTGATGTTGAAAGATATTAAAATGATGTGGCAACATTACCTATACGTATCATTAAAAAGTAGTTAGCCTGGTTTTCTTGTGGTACGCTCCACTGACCACGAGGGATCTCTAGCATGCTCTCGTGAACATCTTGTACAATACTGCTGCATTGGCTTAGAAATAGTAGTCTATAACCTAATGACAATTCAAATCTGTGTAGTAATAAATAGTAGTTTTTATGCTGCGTTCGTGGCGGTACCTGGACTAGGGATCCAGCTGAAAATGAACTTTTAGGAGATCTTGCAGCAAAAATGCTGAGCTGGGTCCTTTTCCTAGGTTATGCCACACATCGCAGGGTATGAATTGTGATGTGTGACATAAGGTATGAATAAATATATTTTCTTCCTTTCTTTCTTCTAATCTGTGTAGCTGGTGGATTATAATGTAATCCTGTCTTGTGTACAGAAGAAAAACAAATCAGATTAAAGCAGAACAGCTTTTTAGACGACAAATCTTCTCCTGTGGAGTACTTTCACCATGCTTCTTTGTGCTGAAAATCCTGGTTGTCAGTGTAATTATAGACCCCTGAGGTTAAATTATTACGCCTCAGATTATGTCAGGGTAATAAACACAGATTAGAACTTTGTAGGAGGTATGTACAACTTAACCTAAAAAGTGTTGCTTTGTTTATATAGGATGATAACTACAAAAATGTGGCTTAAAATCCATGTCTCAAATTGACGATATCTTTGTTTGTCGCGTGCTGACCCTGAAAATTTTTTAACAAAAAATATAACCGACTCAAAACGCACTAAAAAGTAAAAAATAACTGCGGCATTTAGTTGTTTTAATTTACTTAAGCATATCTATGAATACGACACTTCTAGCCAAAAAGCTACCGATACACAAAAACCTAAATCGCTGCAAATATGCCTATAAAATTTGAAGAGTTCCTTCAATTTTCTCAGGATATCATCATCAGATTCTAACATGATTACTATGGGACCACCTTGGAAATGTGTCCTTTCTAATAAAAAAAGAATTATCAAAATCGGACAACACTTATGTGTACTTAAAAAGTTATGCGTGGTCATACATAAAAAAAAAATATATATATACGTGTCGAATTGAGAACCTCCTCTTTTTTTGTAGCGTGCTGACCCTGAAAAATGACACGTACTCTGGTATGTTTCTCAATTAACATAAGCTGGGTCATAAGTTCATTATTAAATAATACGAATGCATAAAAATGCATCACGCAAATTCGATTTATAGTTTTGATGACATTGCAATATCCGAGAAGCTTTCCGCTATTTCGTTTTCCTGGAAACTAAATCATGTTATGAATAACGTTAAAATACCTGTTATTAATAGATATTAATATGTCATAGGTCACAATTAATATTTAATCACTTCCAAAAATACGGAATTGAAATAACACTTCTGTTCCGTGAAAATGACCATTTATTTAAATGACTTTATCTGAATATTATTTTATCGTTGTCTCGTTGGTATAGTGGCTGGACTATGTGGCCTTTATTACGAGGTTCTACGGGTTAAGAAATGTAAAGACTCATTGTGTCGTAAAAATGCTCAAAAAAAGATCTCGAGGTTCGAAGTTGGGAAGTTCGTGTCATTATATTTTCGTTCCTTGGAGGCCACGACTTCGGTTCTACTGTTTGAGAGAGATTTTTACAAAAACAAACATTATTATGTTATAATGCGAATCAGCCAGCCAATACGCATTGGTAAGCTAACCAACAAATTTGGTAACTTTCATTGTCCAAGCTACGCAACATTGCATCAATAGCTCCTCGGTTAAAGGGCCGGATTGAACATCGAGGCGTTACGGGTTCAAACCCCTCCCGTTCTAATATTAACGTAGCCACTCCTAACATAGTATTTCTTATTGGAGGGTAATGTTCACATTTTATCATTAAGTCAATTATTTTCTAAAAAATGTGATATCTAGTAATTTAACTATTGGAAATTAAAATAAAGAAGAATTAAGAATCCATGACCGCCATTCAGTCGGGATGACATTATTGCTATTGCTTCAACAGCTTTGTCCTATTTTCCTATATCTTTACAAAACAGCTTGAGCATGCATTGAGGATGATTATCTCATCCGTAGATGGGTATTGCAAATACATATCAATTCGATAAGGTTGCTTTATGGCAATTGTATGGTCAGTGAATAATGACCGATGCTTACTGCAATAGGTATGTTGGCGTTACCTAGAATATGATAGAATTCATAGATACCCGAGTTGGTTTCGATAGAAACTCGTATTCTAAACTTATCTTCAATTAACTTCTAATAATTATGAATGTATATAAAAAATCTTATATAAAAATATTATTAAGGCGAAGTTTGATGTGTAAATTTTACGCCTTTAGGCTGTAACGACCGAACTGAATTCGCTATAGGCAGGCTATTTATTTCCCGGGAAAATGAATTTAGTTGCTTTATAATACTAATAGACATAATACTAATAGACTGACAATTGTCCTATTCGAAAATAGGTCACCCGAACGTGGATTTTTAGCATGGTACAGCCCCCGTAAACCTGAAAGTTTCAAGCGTTTCTTTAAGCTAGAGTATCAGGAGACGATCTTAAGGGTACGTGTCATCACGCTACATTATTGTAGCTTCAAGTATTCTAGACTGGACTAAATCTCCCACGGCGGTGGTTCCATCATAGATTCTAGAGCAAATACATAATCACAAAAAAGTAGAGCCTACTGTCTCAACTGTCGCGCCGCTAAGACGACGGGTTCCGTATGACTGCACACACACAATAGATCGGCCTTTGCTTACTCACACTATTATATCTACATAATAGCATTAGATGAATGGCTACTATCTTCTGAATACGACATACAAATACGACAATATTTAAAATTTTGACAATATTGACATTTTAACTGATATGGAATTTATTAATGTTTGCGCTCGATATACAACATGAACATCTTTAAATAGACTCGTAAGCATTTCAACATCAAACGAATATTAAAATATATTTAAAGGTTTTATAGGATTCAGTTTTAAATCAAAACTTAAAGCTTTGCAATGGATTCATGCGAAATTTAATGTAGTTAATCTCTAAGTTCAATGTCTTAATATTTTTTCAAAAAATTATCTATATAGTCTACTGTGTTATAATTTCATAAATAAGTACTTGGAAACATACTAACGAAGACATTATAATTATATAGAGTCATCTCCATTTATCTCTAAGCACATCATTTTAATCCGTGACTGGTGAATGATGTATGTTCCGAGTCCGACACACTAGTTTAACAGGGCTGGCAGATGGGCTTTAATATAAGATGAACTCCATCTTAAATTAAAGCCCATCTGATCTGATTATGGCTACTGAAAGTAGAAACTAAAATCGCCAGCTAAATTAAAAAAAAACAGTTGGGTATTCCGGAAATTATACTGCAAATATTGGAATTACTCAGTTTGATACTAGCAATTTTTTATATAGGTACCTGTATATTTTTATTTAGTATGTTTTCACACATAGTTATGCCTTTTTTGCGAAAAAAATGCATTATTTTTAATTTGCCCGGCAAATTCAATATTAGCAAGGATCATTAGATTAAAAATAAAGAACAATGGCAAGATTATACCTGAGTGATTTCGGAGGCGTCTACAAATGTGAGTTACACAAAACTTAGTAATTTAATTCGTTATTATTTTATACTAAATTAGTTTTACATGTTACAGCTGAGATTAAATTAATAAATGAACTATTATTTGATTAATAAGACATGACATCTAGTATTGTATATGTCTTGTAAACTAGTTAGCACTATTTTCCATAGAAAAATGAATTTAGACGTCAAAGTGTGGCACTGTCGCTCCCATGCGGCAAACTGCGTGTTTTTTATCATAAATTACTGTGCTTGCCTATTTTTATTATGTTAATATCTTTTTTTGTGGCCTCGTCAAACGAAAAATCTTAGTGATTATGTTTCTGTTATAGAAATACTATGGTTTTTACATTTTTTCCTATATAGACCCTTCAAATAGATTTCAGGTAAAATGTTGTAAGGGCTCTTGCCATTGTTCTTTTTGTCAAAAAATTAACTATAAACAATCTTATATAATTAAACAATTCAAAAGATTATGACGATGTCATTTTCATGAACGTGTTTTTAATCGCTTGGGTTAGTCGCGTGCCTTGTCTGTCCAATAAAAGCTATTTCAGATATTTAGAGCTCAGACTACCATTCTGCTCTAATAGGGTGATCTTAAGATGATTATGACTCTGTAACAATCACTATCATTTGTATTTGTAATTATGTAATTATTACCGGGATCGACAGCTTAACGCGTTCATTCAGGATTCATAACTTGAGACTGTACTAATTTCCCAACTCCAGGCTGCTTTCTGAGATTTTCTTGAAATAAAAAATATTTTATAGCTCGACCGGACAGTAAGCATTCGAATCCAGGACCAAACTTGACTTGACACCCAGCCAAACAGGATTAGATCAACGACACAGTTATAACTAAGTATAAGGTCACGCACGACCCATCTTTAAATGCTACTATGCTAGGTAGTTAATGCTATAAGAATATTCTCGAAGTTACATCATGTCGCACTAATAACGCATAAAATTCAAATAAAGATAAAAGATAATTTATTCTATTATTTTTTATTCCGAACACACGATGAATACAAGAAAAGAAAACATTTAAATATAATAAAATACTCGTCATAAATTCGTCATAATTTATATTATTACTGAAATTCTAGATACAAATAATAAAACTAGATTTGTAAATATTCATATTTTAATGAAACGACTTCTGAAATAACATATAGGTATAAAATAGTAGCCATACTTACATATAAAATACCGTGACATTACTACTGGAAAAGATTAAAACTTAAGAATTAACTGTAGACAGCCCCTTCTCTTTTTCTGGCTATAAGCCATATGATTATTTTAATTATTCAAACTCGAGTCATCCTAAGCCGAATTCCGCAATCATTTACAATTTTATTAATATTGTATAGAATTACTTAATGACGGGGAAGTTCCACCTATTTCTATGAAAATATCGATAGGTTTTGATCTTGAGTTCTCTTGGAATAATCGAATTAAAGTTGAGCATATAAGCAAATTGTTTTAGGTTGCGTAATTTACCATAATAATCATAGTATTCCTAAAAAAATCGCCGGTTAATTTCACAACGAAAATTGTAGCGCATCCGTAAATGAGAACCTTTGTATTTCTTAATATCACATAAACAAAAACTATACGCACTCAGCATGCACGTCAGTGGGCCATTATCTAGACATTTGCGACTTCATCTTTGCTTTTCATCTCATTCATTTCATACAATATTATTAGCAACATTGTGAACACTGCGCTCCAAAAAGCCCAGATTCTAGAGACGAAAATCATAAAAAAGAATGCTATTCTGCGGCGTTTTTGGGCTGTATAAGCTATGGTTTTATTAAAATGTGGACATTATTAATTCCAGTACTAGCATAGGCAGAAATGCTGCCTGACTTGATCTTAAAACTAAATTCAAATAGTGTTTAATGTAACATGGTTTCCTTTTGATTTGATTAAAGAAAGTTTGTAATTAAAATGTGTTGATATTTTGATTAATGTTGTTTTCCTGATTGCGCCTTTTGACCCCTTCTGATGATGTTGCTAAAAATATATTACATTTCTTTTTCATATTTGTCACCTTTCTTGAAAACCCGCGTAAAATAAATATAAACATTAATTGAATAAGGTTTTTATTAATTAAAGTCAAATTAATTGATAAGTAATTTGAAAACGATTATTAATCTAACGCATATGTTATGAAGTTACGTAACCACAAAACTACCACAACGATAAGCCGCAATAAAAATAAAAATTAATAGTATACAAAACAACTAACCATCCGAGCGTTAACCCTTAACAATAATTATGTTTGCTATACGTCATAGTTATTCTATAAGATTGACATAAATCTAGGGTAGGATCATTTTAAACAGAAAATAAAAGAAATTTATAACCCATTTTCTATTTCAAATACTGCCCTGCCTATTTTCTTGTATATAAAGTTCGTTAAAAGTCATAAATTATTCTTAAAAAGCTTAATCTATATTTTAAATGTAATATTTTTGTAAATAATTCTTTTGACCGTAGCCCAACGGATCAGAAAGTCGACAAAAACCGAAGATTCATAGGTTTCATTTCCAGCTATATCCAACAAAAGCATTTTTAATTTTCTATATATAATAATAATAACCAATAGTAGATATCCTAGACATCTTTTACTTGACGCCTACGACCTGAGAGTCTCAGGCTGAGACGTATCTAAACAAGCCCTTGAAAGGAACCTGTCTCATTTCAGGACGCCAGTTATCTCAGACATTCAACCTTTCATATACCGGCAAAGCGAACTCTCAATAACATAACAACATAGAGTACCGAAGTGCGCGCACGCATGTAGCCGACGCATACGGCGCGAAAACTAGCCACGAGATATGTGAGCAATTCGCAATTTAAAAATTTATTTTTTAATTGTACTGAATAAAAAGACTAAGGTTGTAAACAATGAAGTTGATAGTGTTGTGCTGTGTGTGTGTATTGACAGTGATGGGACAAGACATCGATGCGATGAAGAATATGCCGAAATATGATGCTCGATATGATTATTTAGATGTAGACGCTCTATTTAATAGTAAGCGATTAGTGAGGAACTATGTGGACTGTTTGATTAATGGACAGAGGTGCACACCTGAAGGAAAAGCATTGAAAAGTGAGTACATATGTAATACGTACTTAGACTTTAGTGGATAAATTAACTAATTATTATTATAAAAACAAAAAACCCGACTGCTTAGAAGTTATGAACTTTATGGTGCTGCAAACAGGGACAAAGTATTTTAACCTGCGGGGAAAGAAAGATCTGTTTGCAGCACCATAAAGTATTTAGAATTTTATACAGGTATAGTGCTCCTTGTTTTTCTCTTTTCAGTTCATAACTTCTAAGCAGTCAGGTTTTTTGTTTTTATAATAATAATTTTATTTGAGACTTTTTAGTTTTAGTTTATGGTATAGAAATGAGACGGTACACTTAGTACACTTTTTGCCATTTTTTGTTAAAAAAGTAATATGAACATGATATGATATTTATATTTTTGAAATGGTCTTTTTACGACCTTTCAATTGGTACCCATATTGCTAAGATATGAGAAAAAAATACACACATCCCCCTTTTTCCCCCATTTACAGCCGCCATTTTGAAAATAAATTTTGACAAATTCAACGACACCTCACATGTCAAAATCCGTTTAGCCATTTAGGCTGTAGCGCGTGCCGAAGAAATGGACATACATACATACATACATACGCTCGAAAAACATAACCCTCCTTCTGACACAGTCGGGTAAAAAGTACATTAACTTTTTTCCTGATGGTCCTGCTCCTGGATATAATCAATTCGGTATTATGATTTCCATGTTATTGAAATTATCTTTTATCACAGGTTACGTTAGTGCAATAGTTTATAGAAAACCTCAAGACATACCAAACCTTCGCTTTAACTATAAAATATTTTAAAACTGATGGTATAGTAGCAGTATTGATTTGCTTTATTATTCAGCCTACAGTAATGCCAACTACTTTCCCCCTTTTTGGAGGTGAAAATTGGAGCTGAAACCCGCCACGATGACAATATATATGCAAGTGCACAGACAGTGGTAGTAATAGCAGCAGAAGTGCCAATGTCGCTAGGCCTAGTAGGTAATAATAGAGTTATCGGGGAAACGGGTACTTCCCAAATTATCTTTAAAGGTCGATAGGCGAATACTTTACTTAAACAAGACCATTAAGAGTCTGTTTTAGTCGAGATTTGTATAGTAATTTACTTCATAAACACAACAATAATTACACAGTATGAATAAGATAATTTTATTGTTAATTAAATCATCATTTTCAGCCTATTATCATAGATATTGGATTATGTTCTTATAGAAGAGAGGGTATGGAGCACAACTCCACCACGCTGCTCCGGTGCGGGCTTTGGGTGATAATGTTTAATTCATCAACTTACTTGTTTACTATTAGACGTCTTAATCGACGATTTAATGTGCTTTTCGAGATGAGAGGCTGCAACTTCTCAACTCCTGGCTTAGAATTTACTGATATTGTCGGCAAAGTGGCGCAGTGGGTAGTAACCCTGCTTCTGCGTCCTAAGCTGTGCGTTCGATTCCCACATCTGGAAAAATGTTTATGTGATGAGCATGGATGTTTTCCAGTGTCTGGGTGTTTATCTATATATTATAAGTATTTATGTATAATATATATAAAATATTCATCAGTTATCATAGTACCCATAACACAAGCTACGTAAGCTTACTTTGGGGCTATTGTCCTATAATATTTATTTATTTATTATTTAAAAAAAAGTTTAGAGAAAAATAACTAAACCTCGGAATTATTCCCGACTCTGAATTTGAATCCAGGAACTTGCGATCGAGGCCACGTAAGCTATTAAGCACCAGTAGATTCGTATAAAACTTTTATTCTTTCTAATACACGAAACGAGAAGCATATGAAAGTCCTTCGACGTATAAAGAATGTACGTAAATGATGTGGATACTAAACAGATTATAATTAACTAAAAATAGCCTTTTTATTTTACATTGTTTGAAAAAATCTCATTTAATTATCAGTATTGTTCTTTCTTGTGCTTTACCGTCGTGTGAAAATCAATTGTCATTTTATTTTTATTAGAGTTACCTTTTTTTTAATTATTTCCGAGGTAACAAGAGATAAATATTTTTATTTATTCAAAATTAAAACAATTAGCCTTTGATAATCAAAGCAATTAGCATTGTGTTGGAAGAACTTATTAGATTTACGACCGTTTGTGGTAAGGAAATGCATATAAAATGCATGTGAAATCTTTTTTAACCGACTTCAAAAAAGGAGGTTATGCAGCGGTAGCTTTTTATGTTTTTATTAGCATTTGAACTTGATCGAACACGTCAATATTTTCATGAAGTCAGTAGAAGTAATATATACTTCCTTCATCATTATCAGCCTAGTAACGGCCCACTACAGGGCCAGGCCTCTCTCCTTATAGGAGAGCGGATATGGAGTGTAAACCCACCACACTCGTGATCGAAGCCAGATAAGCTAACCATTAGACCAACGAGGCAACCGTATACTTCCTTATATATGCCGTCCTTAGTGTTACTACATATTATAAAACAAAGATCTGCCGCGGCTGTCTTTCTGTCTTTTCACGATAAACTCAAAAACAAAGTAATGCGGAAATAATTGTTGGAAAAGAAATTTAACCTGCCTAAGTCCTTTCATCGAAAAGGCTGTAAGTCCTTTCATCGAAAACAATGTACAAAAGAATTGTTTTCATTAGGACTACAAAAAAGTCCGCGATAGCATATAAGTAGATGTCTTAACTTGCTATACGCATTTTTCTGAAAAGGGGTTATTTTTGCACGCGGGCGGAGTGGCAGTATAAATTTGAAAATAAAATGAATATTAACCTAACCCAACCTAGAAACTGCATAGAAACATTTCAAGGTTTTTAATTAATAAATAAAATTATTTAGCTAAATTGAAAAACGTGACGCAAGGAATAATTAAAAATTAAATTACATAAGTAATTTAGTTTGAATTTTACCTATTATTTAAGAAAATATTTATGATACTTAAAATTATAATTAAATTATTTAATTACTTAAGATACTTAGTTTAGGTACTTGTATAAGAGGAAAATTAAACGCACATATTTTATATTTATTCTGTTCTAACAAGTTCAACAAAACCGGTAGAGTGGTACCGCTTTATTGAAAAGATATTAAAAACTAATTCTAATTCCGAAATCAGTCGATAGTAAAATTGTATTAAGTTCATCGTTAAAAAAAATATAAATGTTAGTTTAATACTAGAATACCAAAAAAGGATAAAATCAGATATACATGAGGTACCTTGCAATTTAAAAAATTTTTAACAAAAAAATTTTATTCCTTACTTTTCAATGATTTATCGCCACGTAACGTGCTATACTGTCATAGTATATTATACGACACTTGTAGCCAAAAAGCTACCGATACTTACACAAAAACCGAAATCGCTGCAAGTTTGCCGATAACTTTTGAAGAGTTCCTTCAATTTTTTCAGGATATCATCATCATATCCTAACAAGATGACTATGGGACCATGTTGAAAGTATGAAGAAGACCCTTTCTAATAAAAAAATAATTATCAAAATCGGACAACTCTGTAAAAAGTTATGCGTGGTCATACATAAAAAAAAAATATACGTGTCAAATTGAGAACCTCCTCCGTTTTTTTTCGTCGGTTAAAAAACAAGTCGGTTTTTAGCACCGTGCCTCTACTTTTCACTTTGAGTGCGTTTAAAACAAAAAAAATCAAAACAACATTAACATCTCTGTTTCCAACGAGCCTATAAATACGAAATTATCTTTAATCAATCATAAGTAACCATGAAACTCAATTAACATTTATAATGTATATGAATGTTTAATACTAAAAGAAAACATTTTTAAAAGGGAACAAAAAGCGGCAGTCGTTTTGGCAGAATGTGTAAATAGCTAAATATATTGTACAACTACAGCAGAAATATAAACTTTTCCCCTAGAACTAAACAAGTTATTTTATCACCTCTTTTACACTATAATGACAATTTTAAGCAAAAGAAGTGAAGAAAATATTATTTTCTAATAAGATGTATTGAAGTTTAAAACAATTAACGAAACATCTGGATTAACCATTTAGTTAATTAGTTCCAATTAGGTAACCGGTTACCTAATTTTCATTCCTAATAGATAATCATATTATTAGGGTAATGTCGAGGTTAATTTCGTGTCGCCTAAGAACCCTGTCTAGCCGTACAAGGTGGAAAGGTCAACCGATACCATTCTAGGACACTTTCCGTGAATGTTGATATCATTTTTTATGAATGGGAAATATTATGTAATAATTGTTAAGTTCAATTCAGTACCTACAGTAAATCTAACTACATAGATTGTAGAACTCTACAATCATTAATCCAACATACCATGGACTATCGACTTTTTGCAGGAAAAGGCAGGAAAAAGATATCATAATTAAAAAATATTCTAATATTGTTAAAAATATTATAGCCAATTTTGTATAATTTTTTCGAATAACATAAATTTCAAGCAATTTCTTGTTATATGATTATAGTAATTTAAATCGAACAAGCAGTTTTTAATTGCGGAAAATGTATTAAAAGTAACTAAAATAAATACTGACTGATAATTTTTATTAACAGAAGTTATGTGTATTACTTTATTCCAATTATTCGGTCCTTACCGAACGTCCTAGGACTTAGCAATGATCTAATTTTTTTTAGTATTTTATCCTTCAACATAATATAAGGCTAACTAATCCAATTTTTAATGTAAGTAACCTTCATCGAAATGTTCTAGAACGAGCCTAAAGACGTAAAATCAACAGCGTTTCATATTCAAATTGATCTAAAGTTTCACAACACGCATTCACATTTTAAAGTGCAAAATTTCAATATAGCAAGGACGAATCATATATTTAAATAACCAAAACGTGCAGTCAAAGGTTCATTGTTATTACTCCATTTCCGAACATCATAAAATAGATGTGTTCGCTGTCATTGGTTAATTTAAGATATTTAAAAAAAACTTGCTAAATTTCCAAGGTCGGTTTATGATATTACGATGATATTTGATCTATTCGTTTAGAAACCATGAATCTACCGACATACATAACATGCATAAAGACGCTCGGACTTACACGTACAACATAATAATCTCTTTATTACGTCGATGGTTAAAAAGGTAAATATAGATGTTGACAGACGTAGCCAGTTAATAACTTACCCCTTCAGGGTTATAAGCCCCATTTATACCTAACAGGCATGTCTACACAGGCAAAAGCCAGCAATAGTAGTGAGTAAAACTCAAGAAGCGTCAGCAAAACTTATACATTGTTAAAAATTATCATCTGCGTATGAGTGGTGGCTAAACACTAGTTATTGATCAACGAATGTGGAGGTCATATGAGTCCCCCTGTCCCTCTCTACTTCTAAATAGTTTAATAATATATTTCTGCTGTGATAACGTTCCTTTAGCTTTTACACACAAACGCTATTGTCCTGTCACTTTAAAACTAAAAGCAGAACTATTATAACGTCACGTTTTTTCATAATATCTATTATGAAATTCTAATAGCAAAGATACGTTGAACCTTCTCCGCTTATTCATTAGTAACTGGTTATAGACATTTCAACTATTAAATTATGGCAAACAGGTTTATAAAATTCTAGCATTAGTAAATGATAAACTTCTATTTCTCATTTATTATTGTAAATTAATTAAACTAAGTAAGTATTGCACGTTAATGTTCAGTGGGTTTACGCAAACGTTTTTTATTCCGATAAACTTATAAAAAGCTCTATTATATTTTATTTATAACAATGCAAACAGTATTGGTCATCTAACATGTTCTTTCTGATCGGAAAACTGATGAAGGCGTGCGGAACGTTATCCTTAGGCTAGCATAGAAGGATCACCACAAGCAGAGAGGGGGAATGGGCGAAGGTTAGATGAAGAATAGAGAGCGAAATGTCTCTCTAAGGTCGTCTCTCCAAGGCCGTCTCCTTTGAGACTCGAGCTTCATTTCAGAGTCTTCGAAAAGGGTGTTTTGGCTTAATGAAATTATTCCTGACGCCTGTGATTGTGGAACTAATCCACGCCCAGATGAGTTTGGAAGTCTTTAAATAGGATCGTTATATTGAGTGAACCCAGCCTACCAATAAGCATTAAAACGGCGTGGAGATGTCCTGAACGCCATCACTTATTAGAAAGGGAGGTATGTACTGAGCGGATGCCCAAGAATATTCTTCATCACTGATGATAATGAAGCTGGTGACGAGCATATACTATTGTAAATTATTTATAATATTATAGGAAGAATTTCGTACTTTATTTTACTTATTAATTATTTTATATATAATTAAACAGTTTGAAACATTTTTGAGATGTTTTTATAGTCATTCAGACTTTCACAAAAACAGCAATTAAACAATATTATAATTAGTGTCGGTAGGTAGGTATATAAATTAACATAATGACTTGTTAAATACAAAAATACCTACACGTTAATAATGAGGTGTTAATGAACTGAGAAGAAAGTGTGTCAGTAATTTTTATAACTACCATAATATATTTATTTGTGCCTAGTATTTATTTTTTTCTTAACACAGTATAAATCGAAGTCGCTTCCCGCCGTCATTCAGTTCATTCAGATATTTTAAGATCTTAAACTATGTGACAGATGTTATAGAAGAATAATCGGAACGTCTCAAGAAAAAGGTTTTATACGTTCAGTTTCTAAAGAATATCGCAGTTCAGAGTTTACATGCAGCCGAAGTAGACATTTGCACTCCGGTTTCCGATATTAAGTCTCTCTAGTTAGTCTAAAGTAAGTATTACGAGTATTATAGAAGAATAGTACAAACAATAAGGAACGATTTCATTCATAGATAAGACCACTCCTTAATTGCAAGCCACGTGTGAGATCACCCATTTGTCATCTGTAACTATTTGTCTGTAATAGCAGACTCTTTTTACCTATACCTACAATTAACAAGTTAATGTAGGTAAGGCATACGCTACCGACGGGCGTAGCCAGGTTATCGGAGGTATAGGAAAATAGTTTGTGATCGAACTTTTCTGAGCGTTCTAATGTAGATTTTGGAAGTGATAGTCATATCTGCTATCCAAATTTTGCTTTGCTTTTTTTAATATTATTAATGTTGATATCCTTACGCTAAAAACACACCTAATGCTAAAAACAATCCCCTTGCTACCGCCTGTAGACCCGCTCTTGTTTTCCGCTAACAGGTCCACACGAGTAGAACCTCCCCCTAATTTTTTAGGTCACCGTAGATTCTAAACATGGTTGTATGGGTATCAATTATTCTTAAAATGATATCCGCTTGAAAGTAAAAGTTGCACAGGATTTGCTTAAATAGAGTTGTTCGTTTCATCTTGCAGACTCTAGCTCTAGAATAAGCTGTATCGTTGAAAACAAATACAAAGTTAAAAACAATTAAAAATCATAAAGTCATGTAAGCATGAAATAAATGGATTCTTTGTATTATTTTAATAAATTTTATAACGTACAGAAACATGTAAATTTTCAAAGTAATCTAAACATCAACTTCCACACAATTTTCTTTTAGACCTTGTACTTAATTTATTTTATTCCTAATTCCAGAGTGCTCTCAGTGACATTGGTACTGGTTCTTTACTTGATTAAAATAAATAGAACTTCATAAATGAAAGCCTTCATAATTATAAGGTACATAATAAGATGTCAATTTTCTAAGTAATTTATACTAAAGATAAAATCTAGAACAACGCCAACATAAGCGTTACATCGGCTCGTTATAAAGTTCCAGTCCATTTGTGTTATTTCTTGTTCCATTGACGAAATCGTGGATGCTTGTAGTTGTGAAAGGCAATCACTTGCCAGTTGCCGAGTGAGAGGGGACGGCCACTGTATGCATTTTGTTCCGGCGTCTATTATCAACTAAGCAATAGACAGAGAGAAAAGAAAAACAACAACAAGAAACGAATTTCTTCGCATTTTATGAATACAAGCATGAAAGAAAACATGGGTGCTGCGACCTCTTCCTGTAGCAGAGACAAAACAACATAATTATATAGCGTTCATTTTTAAAAATCCTCTTTTCCTAGTTTTTTTTAGTTTTTCAACTTTCCCTTCACACCAAAAAACAGCAAAACTTGGTGGCAGTAAACTTCAAAAATTAACTACCAAAGAAAATATACTGTGTTGAACTTGAAACTGGTAAATTACCTCTAACGAACCAATTGTAATGAATTTTTACCGTAAACTTTGGTAAGTCGTTAATGTTACGCTTGATGTCTTCCGGCCTTGAGTACTGTTTTTAATCATAGTTTATTAAAAAACTGCCTGGTATTTGCTATTTATATAAATAGCTTGCAAAATTATGAAGAACAAATACCAAGGATTTTTTGACACACAAAGCAGATGGAAAGTAAAAATAATATCGGCTATAAACAGAGCAACACTTCGTAGATCATGCAAAGAACACGTTCCATGTTTTAATGACTGGAGCAGAAGAAATATTTTCCCTCCGGGGCATGGGTGGGTACGCCACAATCTTTCCTATTTCGGACTTTCTTGGAAGTAAGAAAAGTCATTTATAGCTCAACACAGGCCTCAAAGCAGGACCTCATGATGCCGTCGATGAACTATACTTAACAAACGATGCAGTTAAAAAAGCTAACGACGATATACCTGCCTTTCGAGCCGGTGGTGGTATCAAAAGTGCTTGTAAACTAGGCTAAGGTACTTGAAATAAATTATTTAGAACTTTAAATTATAAGGAATTAATTAGGATCTAAGATGTTTCTGTAAAACGTCATTGGTTAGGATCGCAAATTACAAAATAAACTTGAATCTTTGTGTTATAAAACTGCGCTAATTAAAAATAACAAATAACCTACAAACACTACACAATTACAGTGGCATGGTATTGACCAAAAACCTCTCATTACATTATTAAACTTGACCTTAAATTATAAATGGTTAAAATAACAATCACAAGCTATGTATTATGAACTCAATAATACGTTGCTTTTATGTTTTTGGTATGCCTACTCATGAGTTTTCTTTTAGTTCTACCAATAGAGTGCGCTGATTGCAATGAAATTAAATTATTGCTAACCGTTTTGTAAATATTAATTGTGAACATCGTCGAATTTAAACTCGATATTAATCGTTTATTTTAGCTCTAAATAATATGATACGGAATTGCATTAAAGACTAAATTAAATAAAAATGGAACTCGTAATATTTTATTCGCTGAGTACATGTCTACGTATGTCTCATTTTGTATAGTGTAAGTATTATCCACACAATGTGCAATATTACCAATACTAATTACTGTAGGTACTATATTATTACTGTATTACCACAGATTACGGCCGTGTTTGTGATAAAAAAAGTGAAATGTTCTAGAAATCTGGTTTTAGTGAGTGCCAATATGCGGGTATTGTTTACGTTTTCACTGAAGACCCGCTGCGCGACACAGAAAAAGCAAGGCCATATATTAGTATGCTATGCAGGCGATCCATAAGACGATAGTTCGTTCGAAAACTTTCTTGAGAAAATATTTCGATCAACGGTAGCTATTTATCGATATTATAATTTAATACATTATGCATATGAAAAAATTAGTTTGTTTAATTGTTTCTCACGTCTAGTTTATTAATTTGACCAAGCTGGTCTCGGATAGTGTTTGAATACCCCAATGTCTCATAAACACCCCTTTGCCTAGTAAAGCTGTCGTTCTTGCGTGATGTCTTTCTGATCATGTCACTGTGCTGTCCCATCGAACTGTCAAAATGTTAGAGAATGCACCAGTGTTAGTACTTCTTACACAAACTTGAGAATTAAAATATGTTAGCCAGTCTTGAGATCGATGTCGTGATGACATTAAAATATGCTTTCAACTTACTTTAATGTGCCAGTTGAAAGTATAATTTGTCATACTTGTTTATTTTAAAATTATTGTTAACACTTATAAATTTCAAGTATCTACTAATTGCTATAAACGTATCTGAAATTCCTACATAGTTTATTGTTGAATTTTATTTCACAAACGTTCCGAAAATGTAGATAAAAGAAAAGTAAATCAATTTTAAAACTGAATTTTGATTGGATTGATACACAAAAATCAATTTTCGCTTGCGGGCGTGAAAATATCATGGTGACATCGTAGTCAAACGATTACTTGACTGAGATTTGTAATTGGAAACAATAAAAAGGTCATTGCCTGCGGCGCGTCTTACTACGAATGCAACGAACTTGTTTAGCAAAAAAACATTTCAAATTCACCAGGTAATTCAGTTTTTGCATTAAGATTAGAATGAGGTATTTTAATTTATCGCAGTTCTCTTAAGATCAAGGCAAAAAAGCGAATGCACAGTCAGGAAACGCTGTTGAAGGCGGAACACTAGTTTTTAATCTATGACCGCAAAAAATAATTATAGACGTTATTTTTACTGCGCGCAGAATAGCAAATGTAGACATTAGATACATTAAGGACAAATCTAGCTGTGTCAAATCGTACGTCTACTGCACACAGGCCCACTGTTAGACTTAGGCTCAAATCACATTGAAGCAGACGTTTTTTTCCACGTTACCATTTATTTCACTTACTCGATACATTAACGTAAACAAAATACACTAATAAAAATAATTTTGAATGAGCAATTCTTGTATATATACCTATCTTGGAATTAGCTCCAATGATTTATTTTTATGAAATTTTGTATTCAGGGGATTTCGGCGATAAGTTGATTTATTTTTAGTTTATACAAAATGTATAATTTACACAAAAATATACCGAGTAAAGCTGAACCACATCTATCATCACAAACGTTGACGTTGACGATTTATTCATTGCTGAACTTGAAAAATATTAATATAAGCATAATATATAATAATATAAGCTACTATCAGTAAGTCTACCATGGCAAACTGCGCAAATATAGGGTAGTCGAAAAAGTCTTTTCGTATTTCTAATCAAAGTTCAAGTAATTTTTTTTTATATTGATAATTAACTTTATTTAACTAAATATGTACCATTTTGGTCGACCACCTTTTGCCATTTTTCTGCTAGCTTTCCCATCAGTGTAAAACTTTTCTGGTTTCTTCCAAGAAATTTTCCGCATCTCTTGAAGTCAACTTTACTCCATAGGGAGTTCTGCAGTCTGATGGTGCAAGGTCAGGACTATATGTTTTTTTTTTTTAGTTTGTTCCTAATCTATCAGTTACACAAAAATATACCGAGTAAAGCTGAACCAGGTCAACCAGGAACCAACTTAACACAAACAAACAAAGCGCAAAAGGGTCATCTATCATCACATCAACGTTGACGTTGAGGATGTTGACAAAGATGTAGTTTCATTGCTGAACTACATACTTTTTGAAAAATATTAATATAAGCATAATATATAATAATATAAGCCACTATCAGTAAGTCTACCATGGCAAACTGCGCAAATATCATAGCCCCGCTAAAAAAGATTTTTCCCACTACAAAAATTTTTAACAAAAAATAAAACCGACTCAAAACGCACTAAAAAGTAAAAATAACTGTGTCATTAAGTTGCTTTAATTTACTTAAGCATATCTATGAAGTCGGTGCCAGCCAGAAAAAAAACGGAGGAGGTATATATATATACCTCCTCCGTTTTTTTTCGTGGGTTAAAAATCAATTTTTACACTACTTAGCCTCACACGCCTGGTGTTCAAAGCGGATTAAAAGTTTGGTGAGACTTGGGCTTTGAAAACTAACAGCACAAGTTTTCGAGGTGTCAATATTATGTCTACCTACTAGGGGAATAATTTTAACTGTTCTAATTCGTCAGTCATGCGGTTCATACTATACAACCGGCGAGCGTTCCTACTTGAAATAATTTCGCACATAATTCATCGTATGTTATACTAATTAGGAAGGTCAGTTCGTTATCTCGTTAAAAACTTAATTATGCATATTATTATATATTATGACTCGCCCGTGACTTTATCAACTTACAAATAGAATTTTTTTCTTAATTTTTTACTCAATGTCCGATTTCATCTCAATCTCCACAGATTTATAGTCCCATAAGACCTTGTAATACGCAATTTATCAAAAAAAACATACATACAGCGGAAAATAGCAACTTCTTGTTGAAAAATAAATGAATTTGAAAGTCTACCAAGCAATGTGGTAGAGCTTGCTACTTAGCAATAAGGCCGACTTTTGTGTTCTACATTCTTTATAAAATATTTATCGTAATTTTTCTACTATAATTTGTTGTACAAATAAAGATAAATAAATAATACATAGGGTGGATCAAATACAGTGGCCTACACTCATACAACAGTATACCACTCATAAACAGTGGTGCAGTGCAGTAGGTACCTACGCGCAATTGCACGGTATCGAACACAACGGGATAATCGTAAACGGTCTTGATGACATCATAACGGAAAGCGACGCTTGCAGTACAGTTCGTCCGGTAGAGATTATGTTGTAAATAATATACAAAGTATTGCTTTCATACATACCAGCCATAGTTCAACTACAATGATGAGTCATAGCTCTTAAACAAGTCACAACCTTAACCTTGCACCGGTTTTTCGCCTTGTTTGAAGGGAAAGGAAAATATTGGTCGTGCTTAATGACAAGGAGGCAAAATAGTTGGCATTGTCATGGGAAGTTGAACGAGTATTATCTCTGTCATTTTCTCTCATACGCAAAAATGTCAGGTTTTCAAGAAAGATTCATTTCTTTTCTGTCAATTAAAAATAATATCAAGTTTCTGCCCTTACATTTGTGATTTACGAATGAAGAAATCAAAATTAATTCATAACGGACGGTAAATGGACGGCCCAGTAGCCCAGTGGGTAGTGACCCTGCTTCTGCCTTCTAGGCCGTGGGTTCGATTCCCACGTCTGGAAAATGTTTGTGTGATGAGCACGGATGTTTTCCAGGATCTGGGTGTTTATCTATATTATAAGTATTTATGTATAATATATATAAAAATATTCATCACTTATCATAGTGCCCATAACACAAGCTACCTAAGCTTTCTTTGGGGCTATATAGCGATGTATGTAACTGTTCTATAATATTTATTTATTATTATTAAAATTAGTTAGTTTCAAGTAGTGTAGACTTAGCTTATAAATACTTTTGAAAACGTTAGAACATCCAAATATATGGCAACACATTTAATTGTCATTAAATGTAGTTTTTCTATAGATGACGCAACAAAACAGCGTCATGCCGGTTATCGGCAAGCGTTCGACTCGATCTATTACGCTCGCGTCAGAATAAATCACGTCAAAAATAATAATTCGGTGTGCTAGAATACAATACGATTAACCGCCACCTAATTATGTAAATCAGAGCACAAGTTACGCAAAATCATAAATTAAAAATTAATATCTAATCAGAAATCATAAATTAGAACTTCGTTAATTAAACTTCCCGTCTCCTATGAGGAGGGAGGCCTGGCCCTGTAGTGTGCCGTAAATAGGCTGATAATCATGATGATTTGAACTTGTTGCTCTAATCTTAATCTTATCTCAAGTACAGTTGGCAACGTAAAAAGAAACTGTTAAAATACCTACTTTATTGTACCTACTGGAAACAAAGTATAAAAACAAAACAAAACACAGTATGTAATTGAGAGGTAAAATTATCTCAGTAAGTCAAATATTTCGTGGGTGGTCATGAGCATACATATCATTGAAGAGAATGTTTCAAGATGGTAAATATGGTTTAAGACAAGTTTAAGTTGAACGTTAAACTTTTTGTTGATCTATCAATAAAGCTTCAAGTGTTTAGACTAACGTGTCTTTAAGAGTCTGCAAACTCAATAAATAGCATACTACTTTTCTATTATAGTCTAGGCGATAAGTTGAAAATGGTACAAAATGATTAAGAATAAATTAAAACAACTAAAGAACAAAGTTATTTTTTACTGCACTTTTAAAGAACACGTGTTGCAAAAGTTGTTGTTATATGGTTGTTTTTGTTAAAAAAAAGTTAAAATTTATTTATAACAAATTTTTAAACATGATTTGTTGATAAATAACAATTTTTTCTGTTACTTATACTGTCATAGTATTTTTAAAAATAATTGCACTAGTTATTTAAACAATAGAAATATAAAAATAACGAGTACAAACAATAAAATTGCTGTTAAGGAAAAATTTTTTTTTTAAATCATAATATTTATGATGTAATAAAGTGTGCCAAATTTTTTTTCCAAAATTTGATTAATCAATTCCTTCATAAAAAATTTATCAACAAATGCCAGGATATTTTTTTTTGCAAATTACCAAATCCTAACATGATGATATAAAAAAAAAATTTTTTTAACAACATTACTGATTTTTAAGTATGCCCATATTCTTATAAACAAAGAATCATCATTTTTTTAACTTTTATCGCCGACTAACGCTGTAAAAAGTTACGCCATTTTCACACATAATTTAAACATTTTTTTTCACTTAAATCAAGACGTCGGTTAAAAATTATCTCAGTAAGTCAAATATTTCGTGGGTGGTCATGAGCATACATATCATTGAAGAGAATGTTTCGAGATGGTAAATATGGTTTAAGACACTTTTTAACGTTTTTGAACGCTTTAAGCTTTTTGTTGATCTATCAATAAAGCTTCAAGTGTTTAGACTTTAACGCGTCATATCTTTAAGAGTCTGCAAACTCAATAATAACATACTACTATTCTATTATATCTATCTTCACGACTAAACAGCTGGAGCGATTTTAATGAAATTTGGTATGGAGTTATCCAACGCCCTGGATTGACACATTTTATAACAAAATTCCCACGAGAAATACTCGGAGATTTTTTCTTTAGGAGAATAAAAACTTATAATTCTTTAGCATGACTTACGCCGTTATACTCGTATCTATTGAATGTGGGCGGGCGACCTTAAACGATATAATTTACACCTCCACGGTTCAAAATTCAAATTTAAGAGATCTAGGATTCGATACTCGGCCTAACTAAACTAAACTACTTTTTATTTTGTGTGACCCTATGACCTTTCGACTTTTTTTTGAGATAAGACTTTAATTAACGTTTTCTTGGAAATTGCATTATTGATTTGGGTAAAGCCATAATTTACACACTAAAATACAGCAAGTAAAAACAACAAAAATGTTATTTTTAAATTACAGTTAATACTTTTGTAATATTATCGTTTTTATAATATTGTAATGTTATATTTAAAGTCGACTGTACTACCGGTATAGTAAATACGGATCGTATCGCCGATTCTATATGTATGGTACAGTTAGCTACAGGTTGTGGTTTTGCTCGCGTGTTTGCGGTTACCCATAAAATAACCTTGCACATACGACTGGCTTGCAATAAATATTAAGTGCATAACTATGCATAAAATATAATAAACTCGGTTAAGTTATTGGCCCGATTCTCTTTTAATACCTACGTGTTCAAGAATATCGAATTTCAAGACAAAATTTAATACCCAGTCTACCACAAAATTTATCATTAAAATAATATAAAAATATTTTTGAGATATGTTTGATATATTGGGTTTTATCATTTAGATATATCGTGTTTTCAATGGAAATAACTGATAACCTAGAATTAGCCGGTGGTAGTGTCACTACAAATTTGACGTTTCAAAAGTGCTTATAATTAGCCTACTTGAAATAAATGATTTTGAATTTTAATTTGAATTTGTGTAGAATAGTATAGATAGATTATTTTTCCAGTAAAATATTTTTTGCCTAATTATTGCTTAAGTACACATCAAAAACCTTAAATCAATAATTACTTAAAGTAGTTGATCTATTTATCACATTAAGTTCGCATCATTAAACCGCAGAATACAATGTAGTACAAGCAGTACTACCAACTTAAATATTCTAATACAATATCAGGTTACCAACATCACGATACTTGTTTGTATTACACATGTATACAAATTGTGTATTTATTACAAATAGACCATGTTTATAGTATCCACTCACTTAGCTACTTGCATGTATTAAATAGATACGCAATGTGTTACACTAGTACAAAGTACAGTTATCAGCTGTATGACTCATAACATAATATGTAGGTACTGGTACAATGTCCCTACCTATTGTTACTCTTATGTTGTGATAAAGGTGGTTATTCACCGAGCGTATTCGCTTGTAACATAACAATCATCATTATCAGCCCATTTAAACGGTCTACTTTAAGTTTTCGTGCTTTCGGATATTACGTTAAGCCATCGGTCCCGATTATTATCAATAAAATGTGCCAAAGTTAAAAAATTTCCCCCTAAAAGCCTACCTACCCTCATACAATGTACGCTTTGATTTCCTCACTGGTTTCGCACACTCACCTTTTTTTGGCTGGTGGGAGGCTTTCGCCGTGGCTAGTTACCACCCTACCGACAAAGACGTACCGCCAAGCGATTTAGCCTTCCGGTACGATGTCGTGTAGAAACCGATAGGGGTGCGGATTTCATCCTACTCCTAACAAGTTTGCCCGCTTCCATCTTAGACTGCATCATCACTTAACATCAGGTGTGATAGCAGTCAAGGGCCAACTTGTAGTCGATAAAAAAAAAAAAAACCTATCTGCTTTCACACAAAAACTTTTGTGAAGGCAATAATGTGAAACTTAAATTCTTAAGCAACAAGTTACTACCAGTTCATGTAACTGACTCTCTCGACTCTCTCGTTAAGTGCTTGAATTTTATTAACGTATCTGCACCTTTCTTTCTAAATATCTTTTAATATAATTCTAGTTAAGGAACATCCAAGAAAAAGAAGTAGAAAAACTTTTTGTGTACAAGACAGCCTCAATAATGTATGTATACAAACAAGACACATTAGTTCAAAATTCAAAATGATTTATTTCAAGTAGGCCAATTATAAGCACTTTTGAAACGTCAAATTAGACTATTTGTAGTGACTCTACCACCGGCTCGGAAGGCAGGTTCTGTTGAGAAGAGCCCACAAAAAACTCAACATTTGCTCTTTTAAAATCATCAATTTTTACAATGTCAACTGTAGTTACATAAAATTATTTACTCTACTACTTGTATGAAGTTGAAAGCTGATCCAATTGCCTCTCAACCTCTTTGTCATTTAAAAATTCATCTATAGTATAATAACCTTGACTCAATAAGTGAGTTTTAATACATTGCCTAAACTTATGCAATGGCAGATCTAAAACTGAATTGGGCATCTTGTTGTAGAAGAGTACACCCAGTCCAACGACTTTTGAACTTTTCGTAGGCGATACGCTGATAAAACTAATTTATGTCGATTCCTAATTTAAAATTTATTTAAGCTTAATGAAAGCAGACCTTATAGATAATACGAGTACAATCAAACTCGTCTCATTCATTTTTAAAACCGCAATATATACATATGCACCTGCAGTTTGGTCCTGAAATTTTCCTAAGCCCAAGATTGCCTGGAAGATATCGTAAACCAAGAAGAGGTATAAAAGGCGGCTTTATGCCTTTTATCTTCTCTCTTTCTCTGCCTCTTCTTCCTACATAATTATGATCATTCGTCGGATGGTGTACAAATAAAGTATAAATAAAAATATATAATACAGGAATTGCTTAATACTTATAAATTATTTCCAACTGTTACATTATTAGCAGTTGCTCCGAGTGAGTTACTACCTTAATCTTTACAGATCTTAACGGGTGTAACTGGCGGGTAAACTGTTAATTGTTTGTTTTCTCGTAGTACAGTGTCTCGCCGCTTATACCTACTTTTTTGTAATTTTGAGTCGTTCATGTGCTTAAATATTGATACGTCAAATATAATAATAATAAAAAGATCATGTTCCACATGACGATAATCTGGTGAAAGCTGAAAAGGAAAAAGTATCAAAATACTTGGACCTTGCTCATGAGATTATACCGCCATGTGGAATGTTGATTCAAAGATGATTATTCCTATAATCGTTTCAGTCAACGATCTTATAGCGAAAAGCTTTGACCAACATCTTAAAAAACTTTCGCTTAGTTGTTGGATCAAGGGTCGGATACAGGAGGCGGTAATTCTTGAAACGGCGCGTGTGAGGAGGTTTCTCACACTGGAGCCCTGACTACCGACTGCTTGGACCCCCGGGCCCAGCAGCAGGTGGACTGGATTTTTTTATACATTTTTAATAGTGTTTTTTATAGATAAAATAAAAGATCTTATTCAGTTTAAGACACATGCAATTTAGATCATAAATTAAATTAAAAATACAACAGCTACCTTCTTAATAACTAAAACTGACACACTAAATAAGTATTAAACATGTTACCTCCTTAATATTTCTTTTGTCGCTTTAATGAGATATTAGAGCCATGTCTATCAATGAAATCTATATACAAAAAACAGAAGAAACCGAGCGTCAAAGTTAATTAACAGAAAATATTAAATAGTCATCTGATAAATGATTATTTATGACATTTGAAATTTGTAATCAATTCTCAAATGGCTTCCAGACATTCTTGGAAACCGGTAAGAAGTTCAATAAACGGCCTCACACCAGGTCAACACATTTTCATCTTATAGTGCATTAAGAAATAGCATCAGCTTTAGGCAACACTGCAGACATTCGCAAAAAAATATAAAATTTTAAATACAATAAATTAACGAAAAAAAAGAACAATTTTCCTACGAAAAAAAGCGGCGATTTTGCAGACATTAAAAATACAATCTACATATCTAAGGTGGTCTGTACTATTTGGTAAGATGCTGTTGTAACAAAAATTTTTTAACAAAAAATAGAACCGACTCAAAGCGCACTAAAAAGTAAAAAATAACTGTGTCATTTAGTTGCTTTAATTTACTTAAGCATATCTATGAAGCGCATTATTAAAGGTAGAAGCCTTGCTGGTCGCTTTGAGTCGGTTCTATTTTTTGTTAAAAAATTTTATTTCTTACTTTTTAGTGATTTATCGCCACGTAACGTACTCGTGCTATCTGAAAATTATCCCCCCTACGCCTTACCGGGTAAAGAGGTATATCTCAAGGAGCCACACATCATGAATGTAATAAAAGTAGCATACATTTTATCTACTGTCCTCAAAACTCTAAAGCAACGCCTGTAGGTACCTTAAAAAGCAAAATAAACTTGGTCGCCAACATATTATTTGTTTACCTTGCCTTTGCCGTTTCCAGAGGTCATTGGATAATATTTCGGCCACACAATACAGTTCGATGAACTTATTTAGATATATGGCTTTCATTATCATATAGACATACTTTGGACGTTATAATAAGCCTATATATAATAATAAGCCTATGTTACAGGGCTCAACGAAAATCATAATATCATTTAAACGAATAATTAAAACGAATTCATAATATTATTTATAAAATAATTGAAGAAATCAACTTTAAGTACTAATAGTTAATATTTTTGCCTTAAATGATATGCTATTTATATATTTTATTTTTATTTTTATTTTCGGAACGGTTCTATGTAATTCTTCAAAAACCTCTACTAAATTCATCGGTTTATGAGTTCATCCGAAATCTTTCCTCTTTATAAAAGTGTCTAGTTATATAAATGAATAAAAAGACCTGAATAAATAATCAATAGAATAGAATGAATTAAAAATATCTGATTTATTTCCATATACGCGCTTATCTAGCAAATACCTACTAAAAATTTGAGTTAATTTTATTATTATATTATACTTTTAAAAGGTAATAAGGGAAGGCCGGAATATAAATTAAAAATCATACGCACTGTTTTTCGTATTTCATTTACAAATTGATCAAAAGACGTAGTTGGTTAATTCATAGAGCGGGGAAAATATCGAAATCACTATTAAGGTATATTCAGATACATCAGTGTCAGTGACTTGTCGGTGTGCTATTACAAAGGTCAAAAACTTAAGCAACTTTTTATGACATTGCTTCAAACAAAATACCTTTTAATTATGTTTTATTCAACGAAGCCCCATGTTATTTTTCGATGTTAAGTGACAGTGCAATTTAAATTGTAGGCAATATAAATCCCTGTTATACCTAAGCCTATTTTAAGCCTAGGCAAGATCCTTACCTTATATGATAGCATTCATAAGGCATAGGCCCACCCATATTGTTTTGAGTTATAAATAATAAAAATAAGTATTACCTACTTCATAATATCAAAAAAATTTTCTTAAAAGTTTGCAGTACAAATAAGGTATAAATTCAAATCAGTTTAGCTGTCAATCAATGATAAGCGTACTTTATTATAAACTCATTATATTTGTACAAGCTTTAGATTGAGCACCAGTCCCAGTGCTTATCCACTTTCAAATCGAGCTGAAATTTTGCATGCCTTATGGATATAAATATAGCATCGACAATGATATATTACGATGGCATAGAGCTGACCTGATGCTGGAGCTGGGTGGTGACACAACCCCATCCAATTTGTGGTCGTTTGGTTTGTAATTGACTTATAATAAAATCACGTTTTTGAAAATTATAATTATTAAAAAAATAATTAACACATTTTCAATTTGGCAAGTGACCTGTTTGCCTACACCACTAAACGTAGATCCGTGATCCACTATACAAATTTTGAAGTCCCATAATCTATATAAGTGGGTACACCATTATCAAATCTATTAACCCATGAATATCAATCGGACTTACGCATAAATCCATAATATATTATTTATAATTGTTCTTCAAATGACACGATGGATGCTAATTTAATAAACATAACCATCTCGTACCGGTTAACCTTTACAAATTGCGGTTACAACGTCACCGTACGATATGCCAGTTATATAATTAGAAATTATAACCACAAAGAATGATATAATATAATACGTCTAGACGTACTCGTATATACTTATATATTATGTAAATAAGAAATGTGATATAAGAAGGAAAGTTGATATTAATTTAGATATATATAAAAATATTAATATTAAGAACCAGTTTAGTTACTTAAGATAGCGGAAGTAATTAAGTATAGAAGTCTCTATTCCGAAAATATCCTATTTTTTACGAATTTTAAATACAAGTAAAAACTGTACACTCTCTAGTGGTGGCCATCTGATTTGGAGGGATATTCATGTCATGATTATACCTCTAAAGGTACCCTTAAACCTACACTCGATTCATTAAGTTTTGGAATATATTTGCATCTATGTATATTCATGTCATGATTATGTGCCCCTCGGATTCACTTGCGTAGATCCCGTTGACGTGTCAGGAAATTCATTCTTAGTGAGATAACTATGCCAAACTTAAAAATATAAGTAAATTCAGTATATTGTTACGACCTAGGGGTCGAGGATTGGAAGAACATCCACACAACAGGGAGTTAATAAGACCTTTATTAACCAATAGATAGATAGGTATACAAGATTCGATACAGCACGCTACGACGCCGTCGTTTCACGCTTCTAGGCCTAAAGGAACCCATCACAGTGACGATGATCTGCCTCGGTACCTCACGGCCACACACTCCACCCATACTGGGGGACCACTACAAATGCATCGTGCTTACACGCACACTCGTAGGGAACATCTCCCTACATTCCTTCAACCGTCTTGACTCAACGATAACTCGCTTTGAACTCCCTGAATCTTGTCTTCGTTCTCCAAACGAAATCATTTGAATTGTTCCATTCTTTTAACTTATTCCTTTTTTTTAAATTGCATTTACTTTTAATCCGAAGGAGGTCTCCAATCATAAACTCTTTAATTTCTGATTCCTCCCAGGGGTCACTCGTAACAATATTTTAAGTGATCTCGTGATGAGTTTGTTGTACTGATTTTAAATTATTTAAAGAGTTAGTTAAATTGGTTCAGCTGTTAGTAGTTCTGATGACCTCCGTGGCGCAGTGGTATGCGCGGTGGATTTATAAGACGGAGGTCCTGGGTTCGATTCCCGGCGGGGCAGATTGAGATTTTTCTTAACTTGTCTTGGTCTGGCTGGTGGGAGGCTTTCGCCGTGGCTAGTTACCGTACCGACAAAGACGTACCGCCAAGCGGTTTAGCATTCCGGTACGATGTCGTGTAAAAACCGATAGGGGTGTGGATTTCATCCTACTCCTAACAATTTAGCTCGCTTCCATCTTATATTGCACCATCACTTAACATCAGGTGTGATAGCAGTTAAGAGCTAACTTGTAGTCAATAAAAAAATAATAGTACCTGGTTTTATTGAGCTTCAGATAACATATCGGCTTAAACTCAAGTCAACCATACAGATACATAGAGTCATCAGAAAAGTTCTTCTAAACTAACCTTGTGATGAGGATGAGATGAGAATATACAGCATTATAGTAGATTCTCAATATAACGACTAAAGATAATTTTGTTTAAACGGTTCTAATAGAGGGGGAGGAGTTTTCGCGGAGTATAATTTATCGGAATTATCCTTTAACACCGCAAAATATATTGACATCATTTTAGACGAAAATAATAACCAGTTTTAAACCAATTTGGAATATTCCAACGTTATAACAGGCTGCGCACGGAATATATTTCATACGTATTGTATAGTAACTAGGTATTTCCTGATTAATAAAAAATATAGGAGGTAAGAGTATTAAAATCAAGGCCAAAATTGGATACTAAGAACACTTAAAATGGGTTTTTGCTTTTAGTTAATCAATATCCTTTTATTTGGTTTGGAACGCTTATTTGGTCTGTCATAATATTTATAGAATGTATTGAAATTATCTTTCGCTTTACATTTACCTACTCAAATATTTTTTTATATATAAATTAAGCTCGCGTTTGACCATTTTCTCACCTGATAATAAGTTTAGATGTGGTCTAAGGTGCGACGTGTTTGCTTTGAAAATACTTATACACTCTTGTTAAGGTTGTGTATATAATGAGAATTACTGTGATAACCGAAACTACGTCATTATAATATAAAAGTTTGATATCCTTTGCTCCTGTAATAAATTAAATAACTAAGGAGGTTGTGTCTTTATAAGTAAAAAATCATCCATAATCATTTTATTGTTTTCTGTAGATTTTCTTCTACGGATAATATGACAAAGTAATGAAACTGTTAAAGATTAAACTTGAAAAGTGTGTACTTAAGAGTTTTACGTAATTAACTTTTTTAACAGACGAAAAAAAACGGAGGAGGTTCTCAATTCCACACGTATATATTTATTTTTTTATATGTATAACCACGCATAACTTTTTACAGAGTTGTCCGATTTTGAATATTCTTTTTTTGTCAGAAAGGGCACACTTTCGAAATGGTCCCATAGTCCTAATTTTAGGATCTAATGATGATATCCTGGGAAAATTGAAGGAACTCTTCAAATTTTATAGGCACACTTGCAGCGATTTCGGTTTTTGTGTAAGTATCGGTAGCGTTTTGGCTACTAGTGCCGTATAATATACTATGAGAGTTTAGTACAAGTCGGTTACGTGTTGATAAATCACTAAAAAATAAGAAATAAAATTTTTTAATAAAAAATAGAACCAACGCAAAACGCAAATTTTTTAACATTTTTTAAATTTTGAACCGACTCAAAACGCACTAAAAAGTAAAAATTAATTGCGTCATTTAGTTGCTTTAATTTACTTAAGAATATCTATGAAGTCTGTAACTGTTTCAAAGTCCCATACAAAGGTAAACATTCGTCACATATAAATATAACCACAATTTACATCATGTTTTAGATCTTTCTAAAGTTTATTATACTTTTAATTTAAAAGTATTAGATTGGCACGTGATTGTCTTTCGATTAGGACCCTATTATCAATGTTATGTCCATAAATAACTCAAGTACTTTTAGAGTTTCGGAAGATAAAATTCATGCAACCATAAACAAATCTTGACTATCTCTAAACTCACACTTTCTCACTGTATTTATTACATGAACTGATTCTCATATATGTGGCCCCCTTTCATGTTTTATAAATTAATTGCTTTATATTTTTCAATACACGAAGTGTTTCCCATTTATGGGACCTCTTCGTGTATTATATAGTTCCAAAAATGTGATTAGAATCAAATTCTCTTAAGAACTTAAAATTCCAATCAATATCAGAGTGGTATGATACACTGATACGCACACAGAGGATCAGTAAGTCCTCAGACAAACCTTTGATCGTTGGCATCTTTCTATTGAAAGATGGACAGATACACAGATACGCACGCGGAGCGATCCGAGTAAGTCCTCAGACAAACTTTAGATCATGGCATCTTTCTATTGAAAGATGGTCATATGCTCCATCCCGCAATATGACGGTGCCCCGCTACCAGAAATGCTAGTTCTGTGCCCGAGCCGAGTAGGGTTACCGCAAAACGTCTAACTTAATAATTATAATATGATAGCCACACTTCGTGAATGCAGCCTCCGTTAATGTCTCTATAAACTTCGCTAGTTGCTAGAACATTCTGCGCCGACCGCGTCGCACAGCTCAACGAACCGTTCAAAGAACCGGCACGATTCTGTGGAAAGAATCTAATAATCGAATCTCTTATTAGAGAAACCGGCCCCCCCCTCAAATCATTTCTTTGTGAGAGAAATGTATACGGCACAAGTTATAGAGGTGTGTTCCTCTTTAATTTCATACCTCGATACCGAGGTATAAGGCGTTCGAAAACAGCACATTTTATAGAGGTGTGTTCCTCTTATATTGGATTCTAATTGTGAGAAGTTAAATGAGAATAAGGCACTCAGTAAGTCAACATAGAGCTCAGACATCTTAATCAATTAGAGCTGAACCAAATGTAAGTGGCTAGTATCTCACTCCTCTACCTAGCATTCGATCGAAGTCACTATTCGTCTCCGGCAGCCCTCGGGGCGTATTTGACATACAATATGTATAGAATGAGGAGCGCTTCACGATTTTGTGTTCAATTAGAAAATACTTCTAATTACGTGTTTTATATAAAACACTGTTGTTTATCGTTTTACTATTCTTTAATAAAACACTTTTATATATTTTACATGTATATATATATATATATATATATATTTTAATTATTTTTTAGTGTTATTATATATGTTAGTATGTACGATTATGATCGTCACAAGTCGGTGCCAGCCTAGGTTTCTAAGGGCGTTACCTAGAACCCACAAACTGCTTTACTACGTTAAATAAATATTCCTTAAACTTGGCACCCACTTTATAGATATTCTTAAGTAAATTAAAGCAACTAAATGACGCAGTTATTTTTTACTTTTTAGTGCGTTTTGAGTCGGTTCAAAATTTAAAAAATGTTGAAAAATTTTTTTAGATGCTGTAGCGCTTGACAGCAGTCACGCCTAATCGTAAGCAATGATGCAGCCTACGGAGGTCGCCGCTTGCCTATAAGATGCCTATTCACTGTTAACTAAAATATACCCATATGTGTTTGGCAACTGGACATAGGTTCCACAAAAAAACACACACGTCTTGATTTTACAAATTAGTATAAAATACTATTGTATGCATTATCTAAATATTTTCCGTTGTAATTCTTGCATTCCTGTTTCAAATAGCCACGATAACCTACACAACCCAACACAATGAGCCTTCGTTCTTACAACAATGCTTTTCTTTCCAAGAAATTATATTCTCACGCCTCCCTAATACGCAGTTACGAACCTAATTAGGATATAGCGGAAATAGTTTTATCTTACGTTGTATATTTAACTGCCCTGTTGGTCCGTTAGTTACCCTGTGTGGCTTCAGATTACGAGCTCCGGGGTTCGAGTCCTGGATCGAGAATAATACTGAGCTTTTCTTTCTTCTACGATCTCTTCTTTGGCCTAGCCTTTTCCCGTTTAATCGGAGTCGGCTTTTTTAATCATGTGGCGCCACTTTGTTCTATCTTTTGCGTCGTCTGCTGAAAGGCCAATTTCCTTCATGCCCTTACGGACCCTCGTCAACCATGTTGTTAGCGGTCTTCCTTTTCTCCTCTTCTTTATATTCATGGAAAGGCGCTTTTTAACCACATGATCTTCTGGTCTTCGGTCTTCTTTCTTTCTTCTACGATATTTTTAGTAAATCCTAGGGAAGTTGTTGGTGGTAGGCCCCGTGCTTTTGATAGGTAGTCACAAATCTACATTATCAACCTAAGCCCGCAAGCTCGCATTGAAACAGCGTGGTAAGTCTAAACTCCATATCCCCGTAATATAAACAGATAATCCTGGCTGGAGGGAAGTCTGTAATGGGCTTGTATAATTATGCTAACAATGATGATATTCTCACGCCTGTCAATTAGTATGAAGCGAATAATTTATGAAGATAATAATTTATATATAAGTTTAAAGTTATGTTTGCATTACGATTAATAATATTTAACTAACCTGCATAATTCTTTAAAAATTTAATAATTAAAAAATAGTTAATTAATTTTATTTTCTACTAACTTCCCAGCGCTGCTTTGCACGGGTAGAGGATCATGCATTTTTTGCTGTCAAGGATAATGATGAAGGATGATTGATGCATTTTAAAATGTCAAGGTTATTTGGAGGTAATTGGATCGGCTTTCATCTTCACACAAGAAGTAATCATATATTTAATTTCATAATATTGCAGGTGGTGATTATTATAAAAGAGAACTTGATGAGCTTCTTGTCGGCTCTTCCCTGCTGGGAATAAATCAGGCTTATTTAAAATTACTTAATTAAATTAATTTGAAAATTATTATGTTTTGCACAATGTAAGTATTGATCGAAATTGCTATAAGAACAGTTTCAGAACAGAAAGCGGCGTAATATTGTGACCTTATCTTAATTTAAATAAGGACATATTGTAACTCTTTAAGCGTTTTTAAACCAATTGAATTGTCGGACCTTTCCCAAAAATTTTTATACTAGTAAATAATATTCATGAAGTTTTAATAAAAGAGGTCAATGTTCTTTTCATTAAAAAGTAGAGAGGCAAGAACAAATATCACGCCGAAAGGTACCGTATTTTATTTAATAGTGGCCAAAAGAATATATTTCGTGTTCATATTTTTTCAATCGAGATAAGACCAACAAGTAAATATTTAATATCATTTACATACGATTAGGCGTAGGCGTAGGATACCACAGATAAAATTATACGAAATTTCCTGCTTTGCGTGTTGGAGTTTGTACTCTACATCTGGAAAATATTTATGTGATGAGCATGGATGTTTTCCAGTGTCTGGGTGTTTATCTATATATTAAAGGTATTTATGTATAATATATATAAAAATATTCATCAGTTTTCATAGTACCCATAACACAAGCTACCTACGCTTACTTTGGGGCTATATAGCGATGTGTGTAATTGTCCTATAATATTTATTATTTATTTATTTACTATTGCATCGGTGATTTACGAGTATCAGACTGGTGCGTAGTTTTCTTGCGTTACTTTCATGTTATTAAACATGATATTCTTTGAACAGTGCGTGTTACCTTTGATCCTAGACTTCATTTATGTCAATCTCTATAGTTAGCGATCATTTCTAGAATTCTTGTCTTATACGAAGGCTCAGAGTCACTCGATTGATGCTCGAAGTGATTGAAACAGAAATTATAAAAGCTGCAAAAGAATCAAAGTTACCGACATTGTTCAATAAGTCGCAAAGTTAAAGTGGTAATATGAGGGGTACATAGTCCAAAAAGCCAAATCTGAGTGTAAGCCCTCTACTAGGTGGACTTACATCAATCAAGTAACAGGGAGCCACTAGGGATTGGTTTAAAAATTGATCTTGAGATTATCATTACAGAACATAAAACAGTTTTTAGGATTACCGATTTGAGATGAGTATGTTGTTTTTCTGCTTTTTTTTAATCTAGTCACTAACGGACGGAGCAACTTCACAGGGGTGGAAATTCTGAGCCCCGACATTTTTTATTAAACTAGACGTGTACACTTTCTCCTCTTGAATTCCTCTATGTATTGATAAGAAACGTTACGTTTCTGTAATCTTTTTTATGTATGAACTGTAACATTTGTATGACATTATTTCTTTGTGAAAAAAAATCACTCCGCCTTTTTGAGGATATCAATGGTCTGGACAGAAGCCCTATGTGCCCTTATGGTAATGCGGTAATGCAATCTGTATCTGTAACCTCCTTAACAGGTTAAAAAACTAACATAGTTAAATAATGGTTAACCTTTAGTTCAATAAACCACAAAGGAATTATTCACATTATGACGTATGCTGTATTAATGGATGATCCATCCGATCATACTATTGTCAACAAGTATAATATAACAAGGAAATTGTTAAGATTCTCTGTCACAGTGGCCTACTCCATTATTTGTGAGCGACGACGCCAGAAGAATAATAAAAAGTGCGTGACGCAAACAATACGTGATCGCTAAAGGAAACGTTTTTACTTGATTTATAAAAAATCTTTATAGTCGTAAATCAACAAACAAAGTCGTAAATCGTCCACCAAAATGTGTTATTTTATTTTTAGAACTTTTTGCACTTGTAGGGTTTTACTACATAGCCGCACGATTAAAATTATATATAACTCTACTAAAGCCAAACACGATTGAGAATGCTTGCCAACAAACAAATTTAAAATGAAGGTACGAAATGCAACACATTATATGCCTTTAAAAACAATACATTATTTAAAAGATATTGAATATATTAATTAGATTTAAGCTAACTATCTAATTTATTTTCATGAATTCGTCATTAACAAGTTCATTGAAAAAAATAAATGTAAAATGACTAGTGATTTCTACCTTCATTTTTAATTAGTTTGTTGACAAGCATTCTCAGTCGAGTTTGTCTTTAGTATAGATGTGCTCTGTGACATATAACCAAGTATTTAGCCGAAGTTAGATAGCCAATGTAACCTCGTCCTCTTGAATCTAGTTCTTATATAGAAACAGCAAGAATTTTTATAGTTTAAATGGGAATTCCAGAGAATAGCGCATTTATACAGAGAAACGAACAAAATGTTGAAAATGCAACATAAGATGGTATTGCGAACTTTGGTAACGCTGTATAAAGTATTTCCCTGTCCCATATAAAACAATCTTACCTGACTAAGGCTGTTTTCCACTCAGCTTCGCACCGAAATCTCTATCGGTAGGGTGATAATTAATCATGGCTGAACAGCCAGACCTCTAAAGTTAAATTGATTTCAATTTTAAGGAATAATGGCATTGTCTACGATTGAAAACTCTGTGATCATTTCAGAAGTCATTGAAAATTTTTCAGTCATAAAGAGGTATAACGGGGCTGATACAAAACCATCTTCTTTAAAGTCCATTAAAAATATTTTGACATTTAAAAATTCCTTGGAACTGAAATTTAAAAATTCAAAAATTCCTTAAAAAATTCCTTGTGAGTAAATGCTACAAAAACTATTTCAACAGGCTAACAAGCCTTGGGAGTGAGTTGTACTATTTAACATATAGTCATTCCTAAGAAATAAGTGCATAATTTCTTTGTACCTATTATCTTATAATGACCGTAATACAAAATGTGACATTTGATTGACAATAAAATTGCTGCTCGCATGTCCGCCGGGAGCAAACAATGATTATAATTAGCTCACCGTTTAAGATTTTTTTTATTTTCTCACAATTTTAAGTACAATGAAGTCTAAGATTGTAGCGGCGGAATTACTTTAAAATGACGTACTTTTGTAAAAAAAAAAGTACTTTCATTTATTTAGCAACAAAGGCTCACTTCATAAAAAGGATAGAATTCTTTAATTTACGAACATGTTTTTTTCATACAGATGCAGTAATTCTCTTGAAATAATCTAAGGTTGCCTGAAAGACACTCCGTCCCCGCCTGCAGCACCATAAAGTATTTAGAATTGTATATAGATATAGTGATCCTTGTTTTTCTCTTTTCAGTTCATTACTTGTAAGCAGCAGGGTTTTTTGTTTTTATAATAATAATTTTATTTCCAAGATGTTTTTATTACTAAGAACTTCTACCAGCTCAACTGTTAACAGAAGCATATCGATTCTATAACAAAACTCGATAGTGCGAGTCTCGAATTCGTCTCTTGATCTCTCTATCTATAGTATCATGTTAGTCACAGAGAGATAAAAACGACGTCGAAACTCGCGCTGTCAACGATGTTACCTGTGCCCGGTTAAGCCGTCGTTTAAGTTAAGCTCTTTAATGAATCCCCTCTCGTCTAAAGAGCCTAGCCCTGTAGATCTCGAGCCCTAAAATAAAAAACAAAGCCAGTAGACCATATCAGCTTGTAACCTTTTTCTTTATTAAAGTTCAAGTTATTTATAGACATTGGTATGTTTTCATGCCGATGAGTTCTCGACTATTCTAAAAATAATTGAAAAATAAACGGCGCCAAAATGCCATTAAAACCAGTCCACTTAGAACATTCCAGAGCCACGTATTCAAATAATTGTGCCGCATCAAGATACAAGTTCTATTTTTATCAAAATATTTTCTTGGAGAGGTTGATATACTTGTTCTGGTAAAGGCTAAGGTATACACTGAGAATTTATTGAATGCAAGCGACAGATTCTTTCTGGAAAAAATCATAACTGTCATCGGATCATTTTAATAAGGCCAAACCTTTTTCACTAAGCTGTAGGGTTTTAGACAACTTAAGAACGATAGTTATTAGGGCGTCAGAGTTAGGACGCAGAACAAAAACGCAGCGCTAAGAGGTACTGCTAGTTCTCCATGAGGTCTAATAACTTTTATACATGTGCATTCGTCTTGCGTTACTTTGTATAAAAATGGTTTTGGTAGGATCAATGGTAATAAGCTGAGAACTACTTCTCAATAGGATTTGCTTTGCAAAGCCGTATTTTGATGGCAAATATTAAAAAATTCATAAATACCTCTAAACTACAGAGAAACACATACCTCGTGTAACCCTTTATTTTTCGTGCGGAATTCCTCATGGATACCTTCTCGCTTCTCTTCTCAAGGGGAGCAAGCTGCTCTTCGCTGTTTTATTTAATGCCTTAAAGACGCATTGGGAACACTATGTGCGCCTTCCAGCTCGAGACCTCGTGTATACCTAGCCTTACTTAGGTTAAGATATTGTTCAAAAACAAAAATATTTTCTTCCATAACACGATCTTTATGATATTAAGTTACACGCATACAAATAGATAAAAGAAGTAGTAATTAAAAATAAAAACTGTTAATTAATTTTTCAGCAAACAATATTAAACTACTTCCTGGTGCTGTTATTTTGTTTGTGCTATTTTTTATGTTTATTGTTATAAATTATTTTCCTTTTTTTTCAAGATATCTTCTGTATCATAATTGCATGTGGTATCATTTAATGAATTTATTTGTTATTATTTATAGAATATACTTAACTCAGAAGGCCTTTTAAACATGACTCACATTTCCCTTTGAACTATGGAAAATATCTTACTAGAAGTGGGCAATAGTCCAGCAGGCGAAAATCGTACTCAAGACCCCTTGACTGGGGAACTATTAAGGCTTAATTGAAATGTAAAATAATAATTAACCATTCTGTATGATAATTTCGCACATTAAAGAAAATCTTTCTAATAGGAAAATGAATCCGTTACTTACGATGACGTTTCTTGTAAAAACATCTTCGGTAACTTAACCTTGTTTTAAGCTTATATATAAATCCTCTTAGGTAGGTAAAATTTAGGTCTTAGAAATAATTTTAAATATAAATCTTCTTTGTTACAGGGCTCCTACCAGAAGCATTAAGAACGAAGTGCATCAGATGCACAGAAAGACAGAAGAAGACGGCAGTGAAAATTATCAAAAGACTGAAGTATGAATACCCCGAGGAGTGGGCTAAGCTCTCCTCCAAGTGGGACCCTACTGGGGACTTTACGAGATACTTTGAGGTGTTCCTCGCCAATGAACAGTTTAATACTATATCTGATAATGGTAAGTAAATAACTTCTTTTATTAAGCAATTTAAATATTATATGGCACAAGCCTGGCGTGCTTACGTGTAACTAAAGTTAATTATTTCATCGATTAACGTATTATATAATGCTCACACCATAGATCTGTATATTTTCATCCTCGCCATCATCCATAAGTGTTATATTTAACAAGCTTTTATTTAATTTCACCCGTCCATCTCTGTAGTAAGGTCTTGCAAGTTGAAAACCCACTTCGCGGTTTCTGATTGAGATGAAATTGCATGCATATATATATCGTGCGGCAATTTCAAATGCAGTATTATGATGACATGAGGTTTAATAATGGAGCACATAAGTGGCCAAGGGAACTCCGCAATAAAACGAAACAACGCCATCGAATTCGGCTTGAAGAGTAGGTTACTTTGGTCTTAAATAAGATTACAAAATAAAAGCTTTTAAAAAAAGTATTTTTTTTTATCGACTACAAGATGGCCCTTGTCTGCTATCGCACCTGATGTTTAGTGATGATGCAATCTAAGATGGAAGCGAACTAACTTGTTAGGAGAAGGATGAAATCCACACCCCTATCGGTTTCTACACGACATCGTACCGGAACGCTAAATCGCTTGGTACGTCTTTGTCGGTAGGGTGGTAACACGGCGAAAGCCTCCCACCAGCTAGACCAAGACAAATTAAGAAAAATCTTAATCTGCCCCGCCGGGAATCGAACCCAGGACCTCCGTCTTATAAATCTACTGCGCATACCGCTGCGCCACAGAGGTCGTCATATTTTTGAATTATACTTGTTTAATGTTACCTCGGCGTAAACAATTAGTATGGTAATATAACTTATATATTTAGGAAGTAAAAAATCACCCAACTGTAGATTGTTGAGTTAAATAATCCGTAATAATGGTATTAGTCGAGCCTTATAGCGAAAATCATTGATCAACAACTTATGATGCTTTCGCTTGATTGGGTCAATGGTCGAATACAATAGGCAGTAATCCTTGATATGGTGATTAATGGGAAGAAGTTCTTCAATTGAGAAGGCTGACCTGTTGTTTAGGTTCTGGTCACCGCAGTGGAAGGACGTAATTGTTTTATGCTTCGAAACGTTTTTTTAAACTTTGTTAACATAAAATGAATATTCTAAATATCTAAATAAGAGTATAAATTATTATAGAGTTAGTAATACTTTTATAAAAGTTCCTATATGAAAAGTCAAAATAAAACACCTGACGTTTGCTTCCTACAACGCCTCCACTGTGTATTTTTTTCGCGGAGGTGTTATTTATTAGTTCATGTAGTGATCTTCTCGTGACCAATAATCATTTGTATATAATCATGACACGGATTAGCATACAATATCTCACAATAAACTTTACACACGTAAAAAACAATTGTGTTTTATAACATAATGGTAGTGTTTTTTATCAGTTAGTAAAATTGTATAGACGTGTAATAGATGTACAATCATTTATTAGTCAGGATCTAATTGTTTACAAAGTAAAGATTTATTGCCGCTATATATGTTTGTAGTTTACGGCCGAGTGGCGCAGTGGGTAGTGACCTTGCTTCTGCGTCCTAGGCTGTGGGTTCGATTCCCACATCTGGAAAATATTTGTGTGATGAGCATGAATGTTTTCCAGTGTCTGGATGTTTATCTATATATTATAAGTATTTATGTATAATATATATAAAAATATTCATCAGTTATCATAGTACCCATAACATAAGCTACCTAAGCTTACTTTGGGGCTATATAGCGATGTGTGTAATTGTCCTATAATATTTATTTATTTATCTTTATATTTCTAAGCTAGTCTATTTGTATCTTTTGTACGAGTATGTTCTTTACATATTATTTTACTATTTTTTGTCCCTGACTTTTTACGTCGCCCGCCTAAATAGATGTAGTTACAAAACTCGGATTATATATTTTTTTCTTTATTTATTTTGTACTAAAAAATTTAATGTCACAAATTACAATAAAGAAACATTATAAATAATATAAAGAAGTAAATTGGACAAGGAAACACTTATCTCTTTAAGAGATCTCTACCAGTGACCCTTAGCAGTGGGAGAAGATTACAGAAAGGTGAATAAGTACAAGAAATAAAAGAAGGAAACCTTATTACTAGCGCTATACAACTAATTAAATAATTAATACATAAATACTAATATTGGTAAAATAAATATAAGTATTAATTATTAAATACATATACAAACACTATATAATTTATAATATAATAAGTATATAAATAAATAAATATTTATGTACAATTATAATGATAATAATCAAATTAAAGTTAATATTTATGAAGACGATTTTTAAAACTAATGACAGAAGGGTTATTTTCAAAAATGTTGTCTGTGAGTGAGTCTACCATATCTAAAAAAATGTTAAAACTATAATATTCATCATAATCGTTAGTCAGCCTGTTAACGGCCCAATGGGCTAGGCTTCCCTCCTTGATGGAGAAGGCATATGGAGCGTTGACGCACCATGCTGCTCCAATGCGGGTTGGCGGGGTTAGGATGATAATGTTTCATTTATTAACGATTATTATCAGATGTTGATGATAGTAATCGGGTCCAAGAGCTTAACGTGATGAGGCTTGTATCATCACCAACTTTCCCAACTGCGGGGTTGGAATGGATTGGAAGTATCATAGAAGAAAGAAAAATTCTGAATTATTCCGTGATCTGACCCAGGAATCGAACCCAGGACCTCGTGATCGAAGCCACATACTGACTACTAGACCAATGAGTCAATCACTGTAATATTAAATCTACTTATTTATTTACCCAGGCAAACTAACTCCTAATACATAAAATCTAGTCCATAGATTTGTACGTAGTAAGCTTTAGTGAAAGTTCAGCTTTTAATAGGTTTTTCACAAGGTTCACAATAATTTAACTCTAGGGATAGTTCGAACATATAAATAGTAATTTTAAGTGATATAGCTGAGCTTCAAATATTTACCATTGTATTTGAACTTTTAACTGTGATTTGTACAAATCTTTTCAAGCATTTTTTTATCAACTACAAGTTGGCCCTTGACTGCTATCACACCTGATGTTAAGTGATGATGCAATCTAAAATGGAAGTGGGCTAACTTGTTAGGAGTAGGATGAAATCCACACCCCTTTCAGTTTCCACACGACATCGTACCGGGACGCCTTTGTCGGTAGGATGGTAACTAGCCACGGCGAAAGGCTCCCACCAGCCAGACCAAGACAAATTAAGAAAAATCTCAATCTGCCCCGCCGGGAATCGAACCCGGGACCTCTAACTTATAAATCCACCGCGCACACCACTGCGCCACGGAGGCCATCAAGCATGATAGCTCTCAAATTTTAAGGTTTCAAGGGCAGCTTATAATTTTATTCTCCTGTTGATTTTCTACATTAAATGGCAAGAATTATATGTATTTTTAAAGAAACTGATGATGAAATCGATTTTATGGTTAAACCCTCATACATCCAAAAAAAAAGAACATGAAATTTCTATATAAGAATTTTTTTTTTACACAGGTCCATGTTTTAAATTTTTTTATATACATGACTTGCATGGGTTCAATAATATTTAAAAAATCGATAAAAAATCCTAAGTCGCTACATGTAATAAAATGAAAAACTTAAACTAAAAAACAATAAATTTTAATTAAAGAAGATTAAGTCCGTCACCTGACATATGTCTATAAAGCCTACCACAATTTGGATTTACAATTTAAAATATTCATTAAGTTTATAAAAAATGTAAAATCATATTTTAAGCATATTGTGATGGTATATTTTGGCGTTAATAAAAAAACACTAATGCTTATCCATTTTAATCAATCATCATTTACTTATCTTTAAGAATCAATTAGCAACCATTATCATAAAAGTCTTGTCTAACCTTGACATTTTCATACTAAGTACGTTTAATGGTTTCCTCCCATTTTAGAAGAAATGTACTATGTTATAAACTTATATAAGCGAGAGCCTTTGAAGGCTTACGAATGTTCTAGATATGCCTAGATTAACATTTATATTGTGCCCGTTTTGGCCACCTAGGCCTATTTGCATCCCACGCCTTTCTTAAAATAGTAAACCATTAGCAGTTATATTATATTATTTTATAGGTGAACAAATCCATATTCGAGAACGAGATAGATCCATAAAATTATAATGGCATTGAAAGTAATTTTAATAAGATCGTATTTTTGTACTAGACTATCTTTTTCAGAACTTTCTCTATTTATTAGATCAGAAACCATTTAGAAAGTGATGTATTGAATGCAATAGCTATTAAATTCGGAGCAGTTTGGTAGAAGAAAAGAAATCGATCTTTGAAAGTGAATTTATTTTAGACTAACAGACGCCTGTGGTTTCACCCGTTTAGTTCCCGCAGAAATAACAGGATAAAAATGACATTCCTCATGACTCTGTCTATCATATACAAAAATATTTTGTACAACCCGACTAATAGTTTCAGAGATAAGCAAAACAAACAGACAGACAAGAATTTAAAACATTGATTTTCTAATTGTACAGTATCATAGGTACGCGTTTACTAAAAAAGGAAGAAGAAAAAGAAACACTTTATTGCGCATAAAAATAAAGATAACAGATACATAACAGAAAAAAAAGGATTATAATAAAACATGCAAAGGCGGCCTTATTGCTAGAAGCTATCTCTTACAGGCAACCCCTTGATAGGAAATGTGTATCGTAAGCAAAAAATTATTAAATAAAATATATAAACTACATAAAAATGTATACATAATATATAAATGTATATAAACAACTACAATACATATAAAAAATACATCTAATTATTATCTATTTAACGACTAGGATCGTAATATTAATATTATTTATGCTTATATTTTACACAGGTAACGAAGTATCAATACTGCCGCTGACGACGCCCCGCCCGGTGCCGCCAGCTGAGGTACAGACTACTCAGAGACCAGTGACCACCACCGCTCCACCACGACCTTTATTGCTAAACAGGTATGTTCTATCTTCTGTAATACAAACACATTTGGGGTTCTGTAGCGAGCCTGAGTTTTTGGGTCTAAATGTGAGAGAAAAACGAAAATTTGGGAATGAAAATTTGTCTTTCGAATTGAAATAAAACGTCGTAACATAATTGATTTCTTAAAAAGTATCTCATTTTGCTGTAATATTCAAAAATATTGTTTATCACTGTGCAATTTTTGCGAGAGTATATATTTTATTTAATCTCTACATGTTATAAAATTACATAAAAAGAAAGACTAAAAACAACTTTATTCACATTTAAGTTTTATAGACAGTTACTCTAGTTGTACAAGTATACACATACTGGTATAGGTATAGCAAGATGTTACTTAGGTAGGTACCTAAGTAACATCTTGCTCATATTCTTTTGTTACGGCAAAAAAAAGCATTCGATAATCATACCATAATAGATAATTATGTTTTCAAAAGATTCAAATAATTAATCTTAAAAAAGCCATCGACCATCGAGCCATTCTCGGTAAATTTGTTGTTATTTTTTAGAATTAAACTGAATAATTATGCTTAATTACTATGCATCAGATCAATGAACTCAACTCAAGTATCATGTTAGTATAATGACTCGTCATTCACAAATCATTCAGTCTACGGTAACATCATTAAAATAATAAATACAACGTAATGATTTATGTTATTTTATAAGTATCTTTCTATAGGTACCCGTTATTTTAAAATAATAAAGATAGCTGACAATATTTTTAGTAAGCTACAAGTTGTTTATACAAACTCTCTGACATTTTTCTATTTGTATTATCCTATAACCGGGAGGAAATATGTCCCGTTCAAAATTTAGTATTTACCTAACTCTTATTGACAGAGCTCGTCCGAAGAAGTGCCGCCATACCTACCTATTTTTGTCACCAAGTAGCACTCTTTTTCTTTAATGAAATTACAGGTTCACGAAGCTTTACACCTATACATTAGTTATGATAACAGTGTAAGATTTTACCGCGTCGGTATCGAAAACAGTAAAGGCAAATTTTGTATGGAATTGGAGTAGCGCCATCTAGTTATAGCGAGAGTAAACGCTTAATTTTTCTATATTTTTCTTTTTTTTGACGACCTCCGTGGCGCAGTGGTATGCGCGGTGGATTTATAAGACGGAGGTCCTGGATTCGATTCCCGGCGGGGCAGATTGAGATTTTTCTTAATTTGTCTTGGTCTGGCTGGTGGAAGGCTTTCGCCGTGGCTAGTTACCACCCTACCGACAAAGACGTACCGTCAAGCGATTTAGCGTTCCGGCACGATGTCGTTTAGAAACCGAAAGGGGTGTGGATTTTTGTCCCACTCCTAACAAGTTGGCCCGCTATCATCTTAGATTGCATCATCACTTAACATCAGGTGTGATAGCAGTCAAGGGCTAACTTGTAGTCGATAAAGAAAATATAATTTGACGTTACGAGTGAGTACGTTATTCGACTTTTTCAGTTTTTCACCGAGCGACTACTCGTCGCCACACACACTTGCCCCACAGGGCAGTTCTTTAGTACCTACGTTTATAATAGTAGTTTCTCGAATGCATTGCAATGAGTTGCATTTACCTATAGGCGATAGTGGACGATATGCCTTGTACTTTCACCAAATATTTTAAAAATATATCATTTCAGGAAAATTTCCTTACAATATCGCATGAAATACTTGTTTACTTATTCGCCTTGGATTTTTTAAACGATTGCAAAGAGTGTTTATCTTTTAAAGACGGATCTTAAATTGCTATTTTTAATTATAATTTAATAAAATTAGGCTTAAATTCCAAGGTACATGTAATCGTGGAAACCGTGGAAGAGACGCTCTAATGATTTTTTAAACGTTTCTGACAACCTTTAAAAAGAAATAACCGGTTGACCTCTAATCTGCTTTTTTGAAATATACTTTTACTGTATAAATAATAATTTATTCGACCTTTGTACGTCCATCAAAGACAAATTGGCTACATTAAGCAATTTTCACAGCGGCATCTGTAGCATTGCTAAATATTATTTTAATAAATATCATAATTATGACAGTTTGATAGCTGGTGATGGCGCCACCATCAAATATACTGGTATGCAAATAAAAGATTTATTATTATTATTATTTATATAGATTTGGCAAGCACTTTACGCTTCAATAACACAACCTGCATAAATACAATGTTCGAACCACATTTTTATGGTTCCGTAGTCAAAAAGGAACCCTTATAGTTTCGCCATATCCGTCTGTCCGGGGTTTAACTCAGAGACTATTAGTACATAGGTACTAGAAAGCTGTAATTCGGTACGAGTATTATTATATTATTAATACTCCTAGTATGTATTCTTACATACTAGGAGTATGAATACTACTTTTACTACTAGAAGAGTAGAACATTAGTAATGTCAAGTAATGAATGCCATTATAATTCGAATGATTTTATTCAACTATATACAGCACTAGTGCTAAAATGGCTGCTTGCGGTGGCACACATACCGTTTCTAAAATCTAAACAAAATAATACTTTTAGTATTCTCATTTTTAACGGACGAAAAAAAACAGAGGAGGTTCTCAATACGACACTATAATATGCGTTTTTCTTTTTATGTATGACCACGCATAACTTTTTACAGTTGTCCGATTTTGATAATTCTTTTTTTTATTAGAAAGAGGACTGCACCGACTTCATAGATATGCATATTCATAGAACTGTGTTATTTAGTTGCTTTAATTTATATAATATATTAAATAAATTAAAGCAACTAAATAACACAGTTACTTTTTTACTTTTCAGTGCGTTTTGAGTTGGTTCTATTTTTTGTTGAAATTTTTATGTATTAATATTTAGCACTTTTTTATTTAAAAATCTGTCATTTATATTTTATGTATGCTTAAATATTTCGATTTAATTTTTTAAAATTAATTTTACGGCAGCTTGTGGTTGCCATTCAAACAACGGCACTGAACGAATGTGTTAACGTGTCAAGATAAAATAATCTAGATATACAAGATGTTAATCATTACGTCTGTTATTCAAATTGGATAATAGCTGAAAATCGCGTGCGTACGATAATAAAAATTCGTAATCATCGTCCATTGCGCTTGCGCACCTACTGCCTTAAAACACAATTTTCTTTAAACTGGTTTACCGTCCATTTGTTATGTATCTAGATGTTACCACACTTTATACAATTATTTTTCATACTTAATTTGTCGCACACAGTACAAGCATAAGTATAAATCATATTGTAATGGGGATCTCTTAAGAACTCCTTTTATGATTAAAATCGTGAGGATTATATTATTAAATCTACTACTTCATCATTATCAGCCTATTAATGGCCCAGGGCCTTGCAGAGCGTAAACCCGCCACGCTTGTCCATTGTGGATTGTTGTGCTTAAAGTGACAATGTTTCATTTATTAACAATCACTATCAGATGCTTTTGATAGTGACCGGGACCGACGGCTTAACGTGCTCTCCGCGGCACGTGTTTTTGTAACAAATGAAAGAAAAACTCAGAATTATTCCGTGACTCGACCCCAAATTCGTACCCAGGACCTCGTCATCGAAGCCACATACACTAACCACAAGACCAACGGAGCAGTCCACTTGCCACTTAATTATCCTATTTATTTTATTAATGTAAATATTTTTTTTTATTATCTTAAGTAAAAAAATTCGACTGAAAATAAAATCCTAAAATTGAATTGGATTATAAAAAGAGCAGCATAAACTATATTACTAACAACATTATCTTCTGTCAGTATGTAAGTACTAAGCTCTTATCCCGGGCACTGCACATGATAGTCTTGCGACTTTCACCAGTGGGTTTTGTTTAATCTAATCTAATAATAAGGTAAAACTTTTCCAAAAAAAAAAACGAAAATAGAAATTTTAACCATGTTATCACCCATGGGTCTTTCATAGGTTAAATTCCCACCCATTGGAGTAACATCGTACAAAAAAATATATAGTTGAACTAGTGAGTCAGCTCCTCCGTTATCACTTAAATATTACATATAAATCTTTAGAATCAGCAGAAACTTAGTAGGAAGATGTCTATATAATTATGCGTAGGTAGAATTGCTTTACAAATAGGTGTCACTTAACCTTTTTGAAAGAATATTAAATCAAAGAATTACTGAAACAAACAATTAACCGTTAGATTCAAGGTGATCGAGTTGCAATAGGATGATTTATACAAATATCAGTAGCTATTGCGATTCTATGCATGTTCAATAGGGTGACCAGTTACCGAATCGGAATTAAATAATTTAATATTTACAAAAATCAAACTTCGTCTGTACATGGACACAATATTTTTTTAAATGCCTATAAATAAATTAAATTTATACTAAAACGTCTTGTGAAAATGCAAATCCGGATGCATCAAAATAGAAAAAGTGGTTTTAAAAATAATCGCTAATGTTATATGAGATACATTATAATCGTACGTTATACGGATACATTATATTAGCTAATTTTTGGTATTTTTTTTTAAATTTATTTAACGGCCTGGAATCAAGTCCTTTATGGCCTTTCATAAGATACTTAGCTAAGGGACGGCTAAACCACAGATGTGAGTCCCTATAAATCAATCAGAAACCTCCCGACCTTTAAATTTTTAGTTTGTACATCGTATAATTTTTTTTAAATATGAAACTTTCTGTAATTTTATTAATGTAGCCAACCGCCAAATGTCTAATCTTTGCCAATAACATATAAACAATGCATTTCTGCAATAAAATCCCACACAAATTGCGTGCATCAATATCTACTGAAATACTATAATTATTATGACATAAATAATTTTATTTAAATATAGTATTTATTAATATACAATGACTACCTCGTTGGTCTAGTGGTTAGCCTATGTGGCTTCGATCACGAGGTCCTGGGTTCGACTCCTGGATCCGGTCACGGAATAATTCTCAGCTTTTTCATTTGTTTATGAAATGTTCAGTACATTCCAAGTTCGGAGTTTGGGAGTTTGTGGTGTTACACCCCCGTGCCTCGGAGAGCACGTTAAGCCCAAAGCCCGCCAACCCGCATTGGAGCAGCGTGGTGGGTGTACGCTCCATATCCCCTCTACTATAAGGAGGGAGGCCTGGCCCTGTAGTGGGCCGTTAATAGGCTGATAATAAATAAATAAATAAATAAATATAGGACAATTACACACACAGCCCCAAAGTAAGCTTACTTGTAGGTAGCTTGTGTTATGGGTTCTATGATAATTGATGTATATTTTTATATAATTATATTATACATAAATACTTATAATATATAGATAAACACCCAGACACTAGAAAATATACATGCTCATCACACGAACATTTTTCCAGACGTGGGAATCGAACCCACAGCCTAGGACGCAAAGGCAGGGTCACTACCCACTGCGCCACTCGGCCGTCAAAATGATGATGAATATGCAATAGCCAAACGCCAAACGTAGTCAATCTTAGTCGAAAGCATATAAACTACAAATTTCTGCAATAAATTCTTAAATAAATTAAGTGCAACGTTATTGAAATGCTGTAATTCATAATAACAACAAACACGTTTTTATTTAAATATAGAATTTGTATTTATTATATTTTTATTAAAATCCAATGGCCGATCGCCAAATGTAGGTAATCTTAGTCAACAGCTCATTCACAATGCATTTCTGCAACAAATTCCCACGCGAATTGCGTGGATCAATAGTGAAAGATATTACTTAATGACAGTAAAGTGTAATGTATTATCGTTGCGTATATTTGACAAATACAATTATTGTTCCCGTTGTTTTTGTCTATCTATATTGTTTTCTTATAGAAGGTCTACTTTATTATTGTGTGTTACTTGTTGAAACTTTATATATCAAGTCAACTTTAATATTGTGTGTAACTGTTAATGAAATAATTTTTCATTAGTAAAATGTTTAATACGCCATCTTGAGCGTACATACATAGTTATATACAATTATGGGACAACAGATCGTAAACAAAAAAAACTTTGACATTTGACAACAGATCAAAAATTAAATTGTTTATGTATTGAACAATCTATCTATTATGAAAGTATTAATTTCATTTGCAAAGAGCTTTTTTATAACGTATATTTTTTTTTTTTTTTGCTATCTTCCGCCAAAATCCGGTTAATCCAAGCGATAAATCTATCCAGATCTGACAGAAAACCCTCCACGTACTTTTCTATCCGAAACCGAAATGTTGACTCTACAGTTCGATTGCGAAAATTCGCACCTCGTGGTTGGTCTTTATGGGGATTGGTTTGAGGCCAAGCAATAAAATAGTAGATTTCTTTTTCTTCTAAAAAATTCTTTAAGTAGTAGCTTGAAGTTGCGAAGTCTCTGACAGTAAGTGCATCAGGGAACACACTAAACTGTCAATCATGTACATTTTACTAACTCAAGCGCTATCACACTAAGCCCATATACTTAGCCGCTCTGAGGCAGTGTAGCGAGTCTGTCCTATATAGTTAGATTGTCCTAAATTTTAAGTGTAACACGATTTCTCGAACTATTTTACTTGTTGTGACATAAAAAATATAAATATTTTCCAGGTTCGGAGACGAAGAGGAGATGGTGGGCAGTGCCTCGTCAGCAGTCACTACTCCACGGCCGACGATAGCCACACCAGTCAAAACCTCAAAGCCTATTACCACCATGAGAGCGCCAGTACCACCTAGGTAAAGTCCAACTATACTGAAATATCGTACGTGTTCTAACTATAGAAATAAATATGTAATTAATTAACCTATATAATTTATAAATTCAAAAAATTTAATAATTAAAAACAGCATTTTCGCTAACTAAAACGAAAACTTTAACAATCGTCCTAACGTCATCTTTCGAATTTCTAGTCTCAGGACGCCCTTAGTAAGTAAAAGATTTTGTCCCCCTTAATTCTTTAAACCCTGCTAAGGATATACTTAATTAAAATCATCCAACACTTGTTAATTAATACATGATGACGTCTTGATCGAAGTGACGTTTAGTCATAAAACTCTTAAGTATATTTTACGTCATTTATTAATCACGAAAATTTTGCCATCAAAATTAATCTGTACCATACGAGTATCATAATAATTAATCATTTATGATTTAACGTCTTCGAATACAAAGTTATAAATAAAATTTTTAGGTGTTTTTAGGTGTAAGATACTCAGTGGAAATGGTTTTATGAACATGCGGTAATTAGGATTAGGTGATTAGTTCTGGGGTCAACAATTCATTATTTTAGCTCTTTAGGTACCATATTACAGATAATAATGACCGGGTATTTGGTATTTTTTGCCAGTGGTATGTAGTTATATTTTTATGGACGTCTTAAAAATATGGTTGTTAATAAAGAGACTTCGTTTTTTGTTGCTGTAAGTAATGTCAAAAAATCATAATTAATCGGATTCGTAACAGAATTTATATCTTTGTCATCGTCAAATCAATAACCTAGAGTATATTTAAATAATTAACTTTTGACGACCTCCATGGCGCAGTGGCATGCGAGGTGGATTCATTAGACGGAGGTCCTGGGTTCGATTCCCGGCGAGGCAGATTAAGATTTTCTTAATTTGTATTATTCTGGCTAGTGGGAGGGTTTCGCCGTGACTTGTTACCACCCTGCCGAGAAAGACGTACCGCCAAGAGATTTAGCGTTGAGTACAAACCGAAAGGGGCGTGGATTTCATTCTTCTCCTAACAACTTAGCCCGCTTCTATTTTAGACTGCATTACCACTTAACATCAGGTGTGATAGCAGTTAAGGGCCAACTTGTAGGAGATAAAAAAATAACTCAAAATCAATCAGATTTAATATATTAATATAGAGCTATCTACTTAATTACAAATTAGTATAAGCTCGAAAAACCTATTTAACTTTGAGGAAAAATATTACTAAAGAATAAATCATGTTCGGTAAAAACCAATACGTTAACATCAGAATTGAAATATTTTTTATAGCAATCGTTCCACGATTTTATCATTTTAACGTGGTTAATTCTTAAGGCTCGTAATTGCCACTGTTCTGATTATTAATATGTATTTAATTTTATCAGGAAAATGTTATATAAAAATATTGCTTAATCAGGAATTTATATTTTTCTCAAGTAAAGTTCCACTCTGTATAAAATTATCCCCTTATACGCCTTATAGAACCACTTGTTAGGTAATTGTTTCTGATACAGTAATTGGTATAATGGACGGCAGTGTACAATAATTACGAGTAGGTACGTACAAGTACATACATATATGCAATTACACAGAAGTGATGATACCGAGTCATCGAGTCATCTTCTACATGTAGGTACCTATATTTATACGCAAATTATACGGATAATACATAGGTGATACATAAACCTAAATAAATAATAATAAAGCTTTGACTAACACCTAAAGAAGCTTTCGCTTGGTTGTTGGATCAAGGGATGAATTCAGAAAGCGATAATTCTCGAGACGGCGCGTATTGATTCTTTTCTCTGGAACCCTGACCACCGGTTGTTTGGGCCCTCAAGCCCCGCGACAAGAGAATAGGGTGTTTTTTTTTTAATTTTTAATAGTGTAGTATTTTATAATTTTTTTGTAAATAAATGAATGAAAGTCAAAAGATATCTAGTAAGATACATAGAACAACAGATCTAGTAACTTGAGTGTTCGACTACAAATTCACAACCGTTGGACTTCACTCGAATAAATAAGAAAGAAATAAAGGAGAACATTGTTCATATTTTAAAGAAATGGCTTAAAAATGCTTATGTGAACCCGGTTTTAAACGCACTGCCAGATTGAAGGAAAAATTATCAATATTCACTTTCTCCAATCCATGATCAGCCGTATCTATGAAATGAAACCCCCGGACTACAGATGTGTCGGCTACATTATACACAATGTCACTTAATAGGGCCCATCTAAGAAACACGACATCACAGACCACAGAGTAAGAACGACAACAGCCCTACTTCGTTCGATCCCCGGAAGTACGAAAAAAGTTATCAGAAAAAAAGAATTTTTCGCGGATGGAGTCACGAGCATTTGCTAATCTGTTAATGTTTATAATAAATTATACGGTTACAATTATAAACAATTATAATATAAATGTGAGAAGTATGTAGCTAACTGTCTTCCTATATTAATAATTGCTACGGCTTATCTACTACAATTTACAACGGAGATAATTGCATGTTTACTACTATGGCCTTCTATACGTGGTGTTTAATACCAATTAACGCCTAGCGCAACTTGTCGATTAGGTAACTAACATCAGAATTTGCGTAGACTTCGCAAAAAATTGTACTCGAGCACTTTTCTCAAAAATAATTCAATAGACATCTTTCATCATTATCAGTCTATCAACTACCCACTACAGGACAAAACCTTGTAGTACAGACGATATGGAGCATAGACCCACCTCGCTAATCCAATGCGGGTTGGCGGGCTTAGGGTAATAATGTTCATTAGGGTAATAATTTATTAAAGGTCACTATCAGACGTTGATGACAGCAAATAATAAGAAACGATAGCATAAGGTAGTAACGTGACACGGGGCCGGGGGTGTAACGCCACCAACTCTAGACTGCACATTTAATGAACATTTCTTAAAAGAAAGAATTATTCCACGATCCAACTCAGGATTCGAACCCAGAAGCTCGTGATCGAAGCCACATAGGTTAACCACTAGACCAACGAGGCAGTCACAGACACTTTTTCTATTTTTTTCTATAATTTCTAACACTGTTGTTGCTTTTTATACTGAAATCGCAGCGATACAGACTACCTAGTAGGTTACTACGTAATTTACAGTACTTCAATGAAATGAAACTATTTTTGTTTTAAGAAAATTCTAATTAAAATTGTCAGCCTGGTTAGAAAGGAGTCAGTAGAGGTCAGCTTTTCTTAAGAAAATTATTTACACAAACGTAACCGGATAATCACTTCGCTATACAAGAGAAAGCTTTCAGCTTTGAATGTGAGGAAGCTCTCGATTGTATAGCTACTTATACATAAAGAGGAAAATATTGTCAAGCGAGTGTACTAAGAGCAATATAAGGCTCCATAGTTGCTCGTCGGTCGCATTGTAAAATTTTTTTAGCTTACATATTTCTATTCCTTTTTACTGGCGAAAAAAAAACGGAGGAGGTTCTCAATTCGACACGTATATATTTTTTTTATGTATCACCACGCATAACTTTTTACAGAGTTGTCCGATTTTGATAATTCTTTTTTTATTAGAAAGGGCACACTTGTAAGGTGGTCCCATTGTCATCATGTTAGGGTCTGATGATGATATCCTGGGAAATTTGAACACTTGCAGCGATTTCGGTTTTTGTGTAAGTATCGGTAGCTTTTTGGCTACAAGTGCTGTATACTATGACAGTATAGTACGAGTACGTTATGTGGCGATAATTCACTAAAAAGTAAAAAATAACTGTGCCATTTAATTGCTTTAATTTACTTATGCATATCTAGGAGTCGGTGGAGTTATTTTTTACTTTTTAGTGCGTTTTGAGTCGGTTCTATTTTTTGTTAAAAATTTTAGCTATACATCTACAAACTATAATAATACCGAGTATAATTAAAATAAATAACAAAACTTACAGGATAAACAACACAAATGAACAACCTATGAATTTTACTCTTTTATTTTTAAAGTCGATATTTAATTGCTTGCACGAATTAAATGTTGCATTTCCTTATTACCTAACCTTTATAAATAATGGTTTTTGTTTTTGACTATTTACCATGCAAAACTAATCTTAGTAGGTAATCAAAAATTCCCAACCGCATTTTTATTACTTTAATACCTCGTATTATAAAACAAAAAATGTCCTTACAAAATTTAAGATTTATCCCAAAATATAAGTAGGTACCTAAAATCATTAAAAACCTCATTTTACGTTTAATTATTTTATTTTGTAATCAAAATAGCGCGCGCTAATTAAACGTACCTACACATATTTAAAAATCTTTGATGTTAAATAATTACCTGCATTACGTAACCATCATCACGTGGGTGCATCCCAGTAGTACCCCCTAATTTTAGTTCTAAAGAACTGTTGATACACTATATTAGTGCTTAGTGTTTTTGTCCCATTAGTTACTATATAGACAAGATAGGGACAAAATTAAAGAAATGTCGATATCAACATCTTGTTTGTACGTTACATATAAAATATCTATAGTTTTTATAAGTATAATATGGAATCTCTTTTGATTGCAATAATAAATGTGCACATAAAGTTGAGAATATCTATAAACATACTATATCGATTAAAGCTTTGCTTAAATTGCACAAAACGTCTTTAAAACGTGGTATTGAAGTTCTTAATATAAGTAATTTTTTTCTAAACTGAATAGTTTGCGCGAAAGATACTTCCAAAGTGGTAAAATGTGTCCCCCCTGTAACTTCTAAAATAAGAGAATATTTTTTTAGACATGACTACTACTTGGTTTTAACAACTTAGCTTTTGTCGCAAGGGACATTTTTTTGTTAAAAACAAAATGAAATATCAATTAAAATAATATAAAGTTTATAACTTATATGCTATAAGTAAAGTCAAGAGCAAAAACTATACTACAGTTCTAAATAGAACTGTTGGGATATAATTTGACAGCCCGGAAAATATCCCAACAGTTCTATAGAACTACGGTATGGGGTACTACTGGGATGCACCCCATCATGTTACATGACTTTTCACGTTGTTTACTCATAGTTTAATAAGGTACCTAGAGAGCAAGTTAAACCATGCCTAAACGCCGCTTATAAAATATAATAAATTTTAATTAATTATTTAGCGTCACAGAGTAAATAGATTTAATTTGTGAATTCGTCACAGAGTAAACAATAGACGATAGGATTATCAGGTATTTAAATGCCATACATTACATAACAAAACCGTTTTGTTATGCTCGTTTTTCGGTACAACAATGGTACTGCTAGGAGTGAAACAATAGACTGATGGGAATATCTTATATTACGTTTTATATAACTAGCGGCATGTAAGTATTTGGCTGCGCAGAGCCATATATTACATAATTATCTAATTAATAAACCGTTTTATTGTGTGTGTGCGTGCGTGCATGCGTGTGTGTGTATGTGTTTATGTACGTTACGTGCGTGTTTGTGCTTATATATGTTAATGTTTATAGTTCTAATGTCCAAAAATTTCTCATTCCTTAAGACATAATTATATAGCCTTAATGAATAAATAAATTTTGAAAATCTTACGGGGAGTAAAAAAATAAAACAATATTATATTGTCAATTTTTATTTTAGATATAAGACTAGTCTTATCTGAATCAGGCAATGGTAACACGCCTGGCATCGCAAAACGGTATTTCATCTAGGTATATCATTCCCTTTAAATTCATAAACAAACTTAAAAAAACAAAAAAATATATAATTATATTTAACAAACCAACTGAAAATTAACAATAATAATAAATAAATTAACAATAATAAATATAATTAACAGTGCAACTCAGAGCGAGACTGTACACTGGAAGTCCGCGGAGCCGTGAAACTAATTACGATTTCATAATATATCTAAGTTTTCGCGCAATAACGGTCAGCGCTAACGACTTGTAATATACTTATTACGTGTCGCGGTCGTAAAGACGTAAATGCGCCGAATATCTTGCGTTGCTTGGTTCAAGTAACTACTTACTTAAGTACATTTTTCTTTTTTCAGGCCAACTCCCGTGTCGTGGGCAAACGTAGGTGCAGACTCCATGCCAACCCGGTACACGCTGCGGCCGAACAACGAAATGCCTTTGGTTTATTCCACCGCCATCACTCTGATAGACCAAATAGGCATCAAGATTATAAGGACCACCGAACTTGTGACTGATATCTTAAAGAACACTGTGAGAGCTGTGGTGGGATGATTGAAGAAGGAGTAATAGGCATTTTAAATCTAAATTTTCATGGTGTAAACGTGACTCCCGAGATCGTAATTTGTGTAAACGGGTCATATTATCGACAAAAATTCGAACAACAGCAGTGCTGTATACTTGTAAATCATTGAAAACTTTCAGTGCAAGTTTCCTTTAAGTTTTTAGATTATAGCAACTATGTCTTATACTATCAACTTAACTCTAGAGTTGCGAAACTTGCAAATAAACATCTATCGTCGCGTGTACAATATCTCATACAATAAAACAACTATGAACCAGTAACACGTATAGGTCGTACCCATATACAAGTCAAACATGGCGTTTATGCTTGCTTAGTAAACAAAATTGATTGAGTACAAAATAGTTCTCAGCGCCGCCTACCATCCGCAGTTCATCGTGTTGCAACTTCAGATGGGACTCGATATTTGGCACGAGCTGTATGTAGGTACTTAGGTATAAGTATGTTTCTTATTGCCAAATAAGATATAAGGAATCTAATGTTGCTCTTATTTGAAAAAATTTGATATTGAAGGAATTAAAAAAAAGTAGTACCTACTGCAGAAAATTGCCAGTGCACAATATTTAAAATAAATTCTTTGGTTGAAATATTCTACGAATATCTGATGGTTAACAGCACTGCAGTCACTAGAAAAGTAAAATGAAATGAGTTATAGATGTTTTAGTTTTAGCTAGTGTAGTTCTTAAAATATTTTATCAATTTAAAGTAAATAATAAAGCTCATTAAATTTTCTAACCTCTCTTGTATTCACAGTCAATGAGACTAGACATGAACGCAAATAATCCAAATTTCTGTCTAAATAAGTACTAGAACAGCTGCTGTAGATAAATAATTATCAGCCTACGACCCACTACAGAGCCAAGCAGGTAGGTAAAGAGGGAGCTTATGGGAGAGTATATGGAGCAGAGACCCACTACGCTGCTCTAAGGCGGGTTAGCGAACAATAATGTTTCATCTATTAACGATAAATATCAGATGTTGTTGATAGTGACCGGCTTAACGTGCTCTCCGAGGCACGAAATCAATCTTTTCTCTAAGTAGTTTTCTATTCATGACGGTCCGAAAAATTCTAAAAAAATCTTAATTATAAAGGATCTTCATTGATAGCCTCTAACTTTAATATCAGCATTTATTTCACAATTAGTTTAAGTTTTTCAAAAGAGTTAAGAAATAAATACATAATTACTTTTATAAAACATCTGCCTAGGTACACCTCGTGGTAATCACCAAGTCTGCTCTGAATCTGCTGCTCTGCTCTGAAGCAATGAAATCAAGTCGCCAGCATCTTCCATGTCTGGACGTTAATTTTTGTTATTAGTATTAAGTATGAGTTTTTTAAATTAAAATAATACTTTTAGTTTAGAAGGTTATTTAATACACTAATTAAGTTTAAACTTTTGGTATTAATTAGTCAATACTGTAAAAGAACAGAAATGGTTATTGTGACGCTGAATCGATTTCATTGCTCCCGAGTGTAGTTACCAGCACCTCCATGAACTGCGCAGTTCGGCGTGTTAAAATTTCAGATTAGACTTAATGAAAGGTACGAAATGTAGGTTACATTTTAAAATATTTGTACAGCCATTTTCTTTTCTCAAAAAAATAACATTAAGTATATTAAATTAAGTATCTACAGTACATTTATTGTATTGTATTGTATTGTATAGACATCCGTAGTTAGAGTAAAAATTAAATTATTATATTTTTGTATAGTTTAATACGTATGAAATTAAACGCATTAAGGTCCACTCAATTAGATTTGTAAGTTTAATTCAGGTTAACGAAAACAGTGACTCAATAAATAGCGAATATTTTATTTTATTTATTGTTTTATTTTATTTATTTTCGTTTTTCCACTATACCTAATATTGTAATTATCTAAGGTTAGGTACCTAATACCCTTTCGCTCCATGCCGTTACCTATACTAAAGCCAAACTCGATATAGAATGCTTATCAGCAAACAAATTAAAAATGAAGGTAGAAATCAATAGTCATTTTACTATTCATTTTTTTTATTAACTTGTTTAATTAAATAAATTAGATTAGTAAAATTAAAACTAATTAAAATATTTTCAATGTCTTTTAAATAAGGTTTTATAAAAAATAAAAACATAAAATATAAATTTTAAATGTATTACGCATAAAATGTGTTGCTTTTTCTACCTTCATTTTAAATTTATTTGTTGACATGCTTTCCACATGATTCTTGGCTTTAGTATAACGTTTATGTGCCCATTACGAGCTTCATACTAGTAAACGCGCCCCAATAGCGCCGCCCGCGCCGGTACCAGCCCTTTCCAGCTCTTTTATAGTGTTGTATTGTTTTAGTAATATCACTTCTTGGAACTGACTTTACAAATAATAAGAAATTGTTTGTTTGTAATCCTGGTCTGGACCATTCTGGGCCTCGACTTACTTCCCGCACTCTTAGCACCATGACCTGAGACTATTAGCGAATGCAATTGAATTCCTATCTGTGAGACTATACTAAAGCCAAACTCGATTGAGAATGCTTGTCAACAAACAAATTTAAAATGAAGGTAAAAATCACTAGTCAATTTACAACTAATTTTTTTAATAAACTAGTTAATGGCGAATTCATGACAATAAATTTGATCAGTAAGCTTAGGCATAAAATGTGTTGCATTTTCTACCTTCAGTTTAAATTTGCTCGCTTTGAGCAGTGAGGTAGAGTTTTGTTTAGTTGATTACTCCCAGATTAGAACTATCGAGAATAATTGAAATTGGGATATGTCTAAGATAAATTTTTAATATTTTATTTTTTACCTGACGCATAAACTTCGAGGACAAAAATATAACTTGCCACAATTAATTATCCAGGGTAGCGTGGGAAGGAGAAAAATATCCTGACTCTGTTTATGCGAACAAACCTACGGCAGTGGTTCAATAAAAGCTCTCGGTTATTATTCAGGGCTGCTGTGTTCAAAATTTATGTTGCCAGAATGAACGCCGACCTTTGTTAGAAGAGGCATTTCCAGAAGAAGATTTTACTTTGTTCACGCTAAAAATCCAGAACTGCTAAACGGATTTACGCGCAGTATTTACTTAGTGAAAGACAACGAATCGGGTTTTTAAGATCTGTGTTAAATATTTATTGAATATATACGTAGGTATAAAGACGTCATCTAAAAGCATTTATACATAAGTAAAATGAAGTGAGTATTTATACTTGTATAGTAAAGTATAATTTGCACATTGTTATTTTCTTTTATGAAGGGAAAACAAACGGAACCATCTAATAATTATATTCAGTAAAACAAGAAACAAGAACGCCTGATATAAGTTACTGAGCCTATAAGCAACCGGGTAAAACAACGATACATTAACACTTTGCGATATTTTGAGTGCTAAATTATTACACTACTCTTGTGTTTCCCATTTAGTGGTACGCGTACACCCAGGAGTAGGTACGTGAAGTTGCATCAAGGGGTAGGCACGTGCGGCTATCAGTAAAATCAATAACAATTTCCAAAATATTAACAGCATATCCAAATTTTCAAGAGCTGTACAAAGAAAAACGTGCACATTTGACATCTTCGCCGAAACATCATGTTATTATGATTTTCACTATTGTACAGTAATTTGAAGCAGTACCGTAACTAGAGCAGGGCCAGCGGTGCCCAGGCACAGGGTGCAGACCCTGGAGGGGCGCAGAAATGACCAGACCATATAGAAACAATACCTTATTTAGAGTCAGTTACAAGTCTGTAGGGCGCAGTTACGCACGCTGGCACAGGGCGCATAAATTGCTGGCGGCTCTATCCGGCTGGCGGTGGCGGCCCTGCGGTGTTATCCGCGGTTTAATCCAGGGTGTCAACTACCTGTGTACCAAATTTCATCAAAATTGGTCCAGGCGATTTTGCTTCAAGAATTAACAAACATACACACCCACAAACTTTCGCATTTGTAATATTAGTGTGAATGCTACAATAAGGAATAAGCAGGTTTTAGATATATTTTGTTACGCAGCAAAAACTAATTGGGAAACACTACATTTTAGAGCATAGGTATTAAATCTGCCTTAAAACCTTTCTTTATACTGTTACTAGAGACCCGCCCAGTGCCGTAACAAGGGCAGTGCCAGCGGTGCCTAGGCACAGGGCGCAGAAATGATCAGACCATATACAAACAATACCTTATTTAGAGTCAGGTACAAGTCTGTGCCTTTACGTACGCTGGCACAGGGCGCATAGATTGCTGGTTACGGCTCTGGACCCGTCATTTACAATGGGCATATAATCGGTACCTATAATTTTTTTAAACCTTTGACTAAATACTTCCGATCTCTGAAAATATAAAAGAGGTAACATTACTTCTTATACGTTACGTAACCTATAAGAGATCTAGTTATTTCACTTTCGTTTTGAAAATGAAAGTTATTGAAAAGTGAAAGCCGTTGAATAAGGTAGGTACATTTAGTCAGTACTATTTAACTGTAAAGAATCTGGGCAGCTCTGCTCTGCCACCTTGTCTCCCGAACCAATGGTAGAGTCGCTAAAAATAACTAAGTTTGACCATTTAAGTGCTTGTAGACTAAGCCTACTTTTTACCTAGTTGAATATTTAGCAAAATTAAAACAATTTTAGTATATTACAAGTTACACTAAAATAATAGTACATACAAGAAAGGAAACAATTAGATTTTATTGTAAACTTGTTTATCTAAGCATAGATACTAGGTATATAATACTATAGAATATCGGGAAAGAACCATTTCATCAAAAATTTGTTATTCAGTAACTAAAACACTGTTTTAAGTTTGCACAGAAAATGTTTTAAGAAGATTTTAGAAATTCTGATAATTAATATTTATCATTATTTATAACCAAAGTAACCGACATAGCTCAGCGAGTCGCAGAACTGAAGTAGCAATGGGCGGGGCACGTAGTTCGAACAGCTGATGGACGTTGGGGGGGCCCAAGGTGGTAGATTGGCAACCCCGCACCGGAAAGCGCAGCGTTGGTCGACCCCCAACCAGGTGGACTGACGACATCAAACGTGACGCACCCTAAAAAAGGCCTATGTCCAGCAGTGGACGTCTACAGGCTGGTAATGATGATGATGATGATTATTTATAATTAACATAAAATAAAAATGCAATGTAAATGCTAAGCATTTAATATTACAGAATTATATTATATCACACCAATTTTATATATGTATATGTTTTCACTAAATACACAACTATTTGAACTACTTTCTCATACAATGGAGAGTATATAACATTTATAATATAGAGAATATATAAATATTTTTATATTTTGAGATTGTTCCCTTAAGTTATTGTTGCAACATATAAAATTAAGTAAAAAACATTCAAAACTCATATCACTTATGAACTAAACTTATTGTATACCACATTTAATGATAAAAATTTGAGATAAGTTATTTAAGCATCATAACATGCATAACCTTTGTTGATAAATGTAATAGATAATTATACAAAGTTGATTGGGGGTTAATACCACATATACATAACTACTAAAGTTTAAAAACTGATAACATTTTACTTATACATATTTCGATAATATCAATTTATGTATATATAACTAAATTATAGAACATGTAATATAACTTCTTATTACATCAACCCTGCAGTAGTGGGAACTAAATTTAAATAAATTAAAATCATGAACACTGTATTACAACAATAACAACCAAAAGGACTTATGTAAAAATCATTATTAACCTAGTTCAAATATCATTAATTTTTTATTAACAAATTGGATATTAATCAAGGAGATTGTTCAACATTTTTTACAAACCAATGCCAGTGGAAAATAACAAGATCAAATGTTGAAGATATAATCTTGTTGTCTTTATAAGCTGTTTTAAAGAAATATCTCGATCATTTGTCCAACTGGAAATGCTACAAGAATAACTAATTAATTTCCACTTACAACAGCCAACTTACTAGCCATGTGTGGAAAATACCCAGGAAGAAGGAGAACTAATTAATTTTATACAGCATTTGTCATATTAGCTTCCCACTTGCAACCTACAAGAGCATATTATTGTACAATCAAATCAGTCACATTATCCTTTGTAACAAGTGCAACGAGACTGCCACTTGGAGGCCTTTCTTCACCCTTCATCCATTTAGTAAATAGCTCAGCGACAAAGTTTAGAGGCGTCCATGACCCAAAATCAGCTTTGGGCATCCACTTCCTGTTCATTTCTGTATCCAAAGTCACAGGTAATATAGCAACTGCAAGAGAATTCTCTGGCAGACCTGAATCTTTGGCGCCTAAAGACTTTGTGAGTTGGTGAACAGCACCTTTAGCGAGACCGTACCCAATCATTCCAGGTGTCCCTTCCAATGCAGCTTTGGCACCTGTCAAAGCAACCAGACCTCCGGGACTAAGATATTTAGCGGCAACAGTTGCTGCAATGGTGGAACTCCACACGGATTGGCGCCACATTAGTTCCGCTTGCTTGCTGAGGTCCTTAGCCGCGTTGCCGCCAGCCCAGCCGCCGGCCACGCAAATCACGGCATTCACTTTCTGACCTTGCAACGCCGCCCCGAGTTCGTTCACGACGAATTCCTCCTGCTGGACCCATGAGGTATCTTTTGGAACTGTAATGTTGATGTCCGCACTTTCATTCGGGTTGAGATCTACACTTGCTACCCAATAGTTCGCATTCTTGAAATGTTTTACGCAAGCGGCGCCTAGAGCACCCCGTCCGCCGTATACAACGATTCTACCGCTTGCCATTTTGACGTCTTAATCGTGTCTTGATTCACGGACAACTAAACGGGGTAAAGTGTATAATAACTTGTTAGTGTGTGTAGCAACCCAACTAACTTCCACTCACTTTTTATCGACATGCGCCGACACAAATGACAACAAAACCGCGAAGGCTGTTTTAAGATAATAGTACATATGGAAAATGGTAAAAACCCGTAACTCGTGGGAATTTTGTGACTAAAATTGCAAATGAACTTAGATTTTCCTGTTATTTATTGGCTTTGGCTCGTTTAAATGAATACCGCAGGCGCAAAATGCCAAATTGCAATCAAAATTCAAATTTCAATAGTTTGACTTTGACAATGACGTAGCTGTGACATTACATTATTTTACACCACATGTCAAGATTTGGTCAAGATATAAGATCTCTCGGAGGAATTAGTTCTTAAGCAAGACCCAAATCTTAAACTAGTGAAATTACAACTGGTAACTTTACACTACTTTAGTTATAGCGGCAAATTTAAAACTTTATTTAATATACAAAAACAGGGATAATTTTTATTTTTTACGTCCGTAGCATAATTGATGGAAATTAATTAATAGGTACGTATAATAATATAAAAAAACATGTGGTTTCGAAATGCTTTTAATATAATATTTTATTCAAACCTTACCACTTATTACAATTTACCTAGTTCTGTAAATTATTATTAGATAAAATAAACTTAATATTAAATTAGCCGTTAATTATATTATTATTAATTAATCAATAATGTAAATTAGAAGTAAAATAGGTAGCGAGTAGAAATTAGTTAAACAATAATAATTATAGTAACTATTTTGTACAATAACCAATAAGTAGCAGTAGATATTTGTTATAAATGGTATAGTACTGGCAATTCCACCTATATACCTAATTACTTATATAATCATACAAAACTATCTACTCTTTTATGACGCTACCTACAATTTATTAATAAACAATAATTACTTTTATACATGTTTACAATTAGTCCAGGGTCGATAATTTTTAAAACCAAAAAAAATCATAGTAGGATGAAACCCATTTCAAAAGGAAGAGAATGCCATAAAAATGAAAGGAAAAATAAATTACGGGCGATTTGAGGTCGGGAAGGGGTAGGGGTTGAGGGTTTAGGGGTAAAACACGGATTTTCTCGATTTCCGGCAAAACTAAAAGTCCTATGGAAAAGACTTGAATGGCAAAGTTGTAGATAATAAAAAGATCTAAAACTTTTGTTTCTACACTTTTTTCACATAACCTCAAAATTTGTGTGAAAAATACAAAAACCAAGTTTTTGGTTTTATATTTTTATCTTTTACAAATAAAGTTTTATTTTCATAAAATTTGGTGAAACCTTGCCTTCTTATGTCCCAAACACGCTCTAATTTATTTGATTTGAAATATTTATTTTTACACCTTATTTTGAATGAATATCGAAAAAATAACCTAATTTTCAACCGAAAAATTGTCCGTCAAAATATATTTTTTTTTCAAAAAATTATTGTGCTTTCTGTTCGTTAAAATCTCTACTTTCCGATGGGGAAATAATATATATATGTTACCATAGTAAACCTTCTCAGAAAAGGCAAAAACTAGGCTAACGGTTTTTACTGCTGCTACGTAATAGCAGGTATGTAGCTCGGTGGACTCTGCTAATTAGGTTACGGAAGATTTACGATGCTCCCGGCACCCAATCACCAGACGATTGGAAGGAACATCGCTTGGTTTTAGCGGGTATTCCGGTTGGTTCTCAGCCGATGAGTCCTACATACCCTCTGAGAAGTTAGCTGCCCAATATCTTTGCATAAACACATTTCTCAGTGTTAAAAAAAAAGTATGTAGACCCAACAAAGCTCAGATCCGCCTAGCCCCATCTCCACTTTTCTATGTTGACATTGTAATGTGACCTTTTAGTGGGCTAAAATGTTTCGTAGGTCACTCAGGTATATACCTGAGCGACCTACATTATCTTAAAATAGTAATAAATAGGCATCTACGCCTGCATTTTCATTGCAGCTGTAAAAACCGTTAGCCTAGGTTTGCCTTTTCTGAGAAGGTTTACTATAGTAACATATATATATTTTTTCACCTTCGGAAAGTAGAGATTTCAACAAACAGAAAGCATACCAACTTTTTGAAAAAAGCTGATATTTTGACGGGTGAATTTTCGATTGAAAAATAGGGTGTTTTTTCGATATTAATTCAAAATAAGGCGAAAAAATAAATATTTTTAATCAAATAAATTACAGCGTATTTGGGACATAAAAAGGTAAATTTTCACAAAATTTCGTTAAAAAAAAAATTTTTGTAAAAGATAAAAATATAAAACCAAAAACTTGGTTTTTTGAATTTTTTACATAAATTTTGAGGTTATGTGAAAAAAGTGTAAGAACAAAAGTTTTAGATCTTTTTATTACCTACAACTTTGCCATATAACTCTTTCCCATAGGACTTTTAGTTATGCCAGAAATCGAAAAATCCTTTTTACCCCTAAACCCTCACCCTCTACCCCTTCCCGACCTCAGATCGCCCGTAATTTATTTTTCCATTAATTTTTATGGCATTCTCTTTCTTTTGAAATGGGTTTCATCCTACTGTGATTTTCTTTTACTTTTTATTATGTTTGAGGCTATCTGCACTGGGCTAAATGACGAGATTCATTACGTAATATTAATAATATTTTTACAGACTACAAATTTTAAAAATAAAAACATACAATAACTTATTTAAAAAGGTGTGTAAGTCATTCAGTGTCATATTGATGAATACATAGATATGGATAAATATAGTCTACAAAAATAAAAAATAGCTTAACATATTATATCTTTGTCCGTGCTCTACACATTACTAAATAAGATAACATATAAATTACCTATTTACCTATAAACTAAATTAAAACTATTATATTGCGACTACAGCTATCTAAAAGTCTCTAAAAGGCGTTTGAAGATCAATTTGTTACTACCTTACCTGTGATTTTTGTCGAGGCAGTGGCCAATAAAAATATGTATAACAAAATCGATTTTGCTATACATATTTTTTACCCCCCGCCGTCAGGAACTTTTTGTTGCGGTAACATTTTGTTGCCTTTTTGTTAAGTCATCATATTGAGCACACTATCTACAGTCCAAAGCATATAAATTGGCAATAAAGGGCATTGAACCGCCGAGATCTAAGAAGTAGACAAACTATTATCTATCTCTTACCTCTTACCTCTTCTAGTCTATCTCTTACCTATGTATTTGCAGTTCACTGCGCGAGTCTCACTTCACGTGAGTGTGAGACTTTATAATATCTTAATTGTATTTGAGTAGGTGACTTCATGTCACGGCAACAAAAAATTACAGAGCGAGGGGCCTTTTAGATGTTTGATTTAAAAAGGAAATAGCGACCACCATTCCTTATCTTCAAAGCATTTGGAAAAATACAATTTAGTCATAATGAAAATTAATATTCTGAAAATAATTTTCAAGAATTTTGTGTGAGATGTGAGGTACAATGTTTAAAAATATTAAAGTGAAGTAGTATCAAAGGATATTGAGTAGAAAATAGATATAATAATATTAACAGTAGTACTAAGAACTTTAAACACTAGGGACAAATTGTTCAAGATCTCTGCAGAGCGATGGTGACGCTGGTGATTAATATCGAAAATAAAACCAAGGACGATGGCGGCTACAGCTGATACTACCTAGGATTAAAAAATAAAATGAAAAATTAATAAAACTGAAAAAAGAAGCAATAAAAAATATTGAAACAAACAAAAATAAAAAAGTCTTAGAGATGATGTGCAATAAATATTTATGCAACAAAAATAATAATTAATGTTTAACACTGTTAAGAAATATAAATTAATTTAAAGCTATTAGCAGGTACTGTAACTGTTTATGTTTTAATTTGCCTTCTGAGCCAGCAGTAAGATCACTACAAATAGGTGACGTTTTGAAATGCTGGTAAACTAAGCTAAAATATGAATTCGAATACTACGAGGTTCTACTTATTAATATGATATAAAAAATAAAACTAGCCCAGTGCGAGTCGGACTCGCGCACCGGGGTTTACGTACTAAACCGTAGTAAGCGGTACGAGTATAGATATTTGATTTTGTTAAAGTTTAAAGACCTACGTATTTGATTATGAATTTTAATTTAATGCCTCTGCGTGGAGGTGGTGTACATGAGGAAAGGGGTAATAAATTTTTAAGTTATCAAAATATTTTTATTATAACTAAATAATAATAATAATAATTTTTATTTGAAGGTATACACACCCAGTTTAAATATACAATAGTAGGTAAATAATACCATAGTAAAAATAAATAAAAGTAAAAATAAAAATTATAAACATAGACGTGCATGCACGGCACGGTCAGTGCTAATACTTACAGTGTTACTTCTACTTTCTATTAGGCTCCTGGTGCACTGAGAGCCAATGTTTGAAAATTGAGCAGCCCAGACATTCGACCAGTGTGATGAGGATTTCATTTTTAGAGGATCGCAAACGACTCCAAAAATTTGCGATACGCGATCGTATAATCGCGAAGAAGTCCGGTACTCTGGCCCGAGCAAACATTTCTGACGCACTGCAGTACCGCGGCAGCTTCATCAGGATACGATATGCGTCATTGTATTGCACCCTGATATTGCTGATAGCGCGTCTGGTGTACTTAGTCCAAAGCTGACAAGAGTAGAAGCATAAACAGTATGCCCTAAACAATGTCACCTTGACTTCGTCACTGCACTTTGCAAAACGTCGTGCCAGCATATTGCATCTAACAGCCAGAGCCCGGCGCTCTCTCTCTATATCCTCATTATCAATGAGACCCTCATTCACAATGTGCCCAAGATATCTGAACCGCTCAACTCTTTCGAGTACTTTTCCTTCAAGGAACACCCCTGGAATCGTCTCTGGACCTCTGCCTGCACGGAACACCATCGTGACTGTCTTTTTGACGTTATATTTTAATCCATGTTCTATGGCGTAACGCTCGCAGATTCCTACTAGTTTACGAAGACCTCTGATTGAGGGACTGAGAAGCACCATATCGTCCGCGTAGCTAAAGTTATTGACGCATGTAGACCCAATATGACAACCAATTTTGGTGCTTCTCAGCTCCTCAATAAGGTCGTTCACGTACAGGCTAAAAAGGTCAGGAGAGGTCAATCCTCCTTGGCGAACACCGCATTCTAGCTTGTATTCGCTAGATGTCGCGTCGCCCCATTTTACACTATTTGTTTGGTTTCTATACCAGTATCTCAACAAATTCACCGTTTTTGCAGGGACTTTCGAGCCGTGTAGTTTCTCCCACAGTAAGTCATAATTTACGAGATCGAAGGCACGGCTCAAGTCGAGGAAACACGCGTACACAGAAGTATTTCTATTGACATAATAGTTTACGGTTGCTTTTAAGCTGAAAATAGCTGCATCTGTTGAGAGACCAGTACGGAAACCAAACTGAGCGTCGTTCAGCTTAATATTATTTGTTAAAGTTGGATGTAACAACCTTTCCAGTATTTTCCCTAGCACAGTGCCTAAGGAAATCGGTCTATAGTTCTTGAGACTAGAAAGGTCTCCCGTTTTATTTTTTGGAATTGGAACTATCACGGTGTTCATAAGCTGTTTTGGTAAATAGCCAAAATTGAAACACGCACTATACAGGCTGGCCAGAGCCTCGAATACTGCCTTACCAGCGTATATTATGTGTTCAAGACTCAGTCCATCGAAACCCGGCGACTTTCCCCTCTTCATCTTGTGAACTGCAGAAGCCACGTCAGTAGCAGTAAAACATACCTTGTCAGCACTATCTGCAGCCTGTGTACTAGGCACATATACAGCACGAGCCGGCAATGGATTGACTTTGAAGTGGTGTGAAAATAAGTCTGCAATTTTGCTTCTGTCACTAACACCTTCTACGGTCAGAGGAGCACTCGATTTATGATTTAAAGATTTTGTAGCTCGCCAAAATTTTATAAAATTTTTATCGGTCCTATGCGTCGCCAACGCATCCAATTTAATTTTTTCTTCGTTATTTTGACACCACTTCAATTTATTTTTAAATATCTTGCGGCTTTCTATCATATTATTATACAGTACACCTCTACTTGGCCTACCATAACAGCTCCACCACCCATAGTAAAATTTTGCTTCTTGATAACAATCCCTTACGTGATAATTCCAACCAAAAACCTTCTTAGGCTTTCTCAGTGCACCATTTGGAATAACTGCGCTATTTTTTGCTCCATTTTGTAGTAAACTTACAATACTATTATAAAAATCATCAATATAATATAAATGCTCGCTACAATTATATACTAAACAATTATTACAATGACTAGATTCATTTAAATATAAGGAACTTAAATTATCACTACAGTATTTGGTATATAGTTGAATTTGATCGTCAGTCCTATGGCCCCACCTGATTCCCTGCAAGGAGTCCGCATTTGCTAACGTAACTTTGCTTATCACTAAATCCATTTCACAAGTGATCACCATTGGAAAATGATCTGACCAGTAGATGCCATAATCTACTTGTACGGATCTAACGGTATGTCGTGCAGCACTGGTCACCACGCAGTGATCTAGCCATCTCCTCGTTCCGTGCGCATCGCTTACATATGTATGAGTATCAGCAGGTAGCATTTCCCGGTCAACACATATCAAGGAGTGCTCTTCGCAAAAGGACGCAAGCTCATCTCCAAAACTGGCACCAGGGTGGGCATTAAAGTCCCCTAAAATATATACAGCCTCAGCATTACTGTCATCTATTAAGGCGGACATACTGGCCAGACAGTCAGTGAAGGTAATTAAATTTTCGTCAGAGTCCGTAGGCATATACACGCTCAGGATCAAAAACTGGCGGCAATCTATATTTACTTGCATAGCAATCAATCTGTCACTTGCACAGTTAACTAAGGTGACATTAGGGAATACTGATTTCCTCCATAACAGCGCCAAAAACTAAAAATTTAATTTTAGTAACTAAAAATTTACAGCTTTCACAATTTCCCCTTTATCTGTGCTATAAAACGTTGCTTTGTATCAAATTCTAATATTCTGAGTTCACGAGATTTTGATTTCCTTGCGAGTGTCGAAAATTAACGGAAATTTGAGGCATAAACGGCTATACCTTTAATTGCGTTGGCTTAGAAGTTCGACTTTTTCTCGGCTCTAAGGGACAGTAGACCTGACTAATTGATATAAATTTCAGCTTAAAACCTCCACGCATTCCTCTGAAAACGGGTTTTGTCAGATAGACAGACGGATGGAAAACACAGTGACCCTATAACGGTTTTTCTTTTCTAGGTAAGGAACCCTAATGACTATAAATACAAGCTGGTTAGTAATAATTAATGACCTCTTTTTATTCTCATATCCAAATTAAGTGAACTTTACTTATCTTAGTAATTAAGTAATAAAAAAACGAATAATTTAAAAAAAAGCCAACACAAGAAACTCAAAACTGTGCATAAATATCATGAAACTCAATGAATTATTATTTTGATTGTACTAAAACTCAGTATTCCCTACTTTATAATTCGTGAACATAGTTAATTGATAACATGTTATCAATACGATCTACTTATTATACCTGATACCTATTTAATTACTAGAAAAATAATTAGATATAGGCAAAGAGCCATTGCCTAGTGTATCTTTTACAGAGAGCGCAGGGTCGAGGCCGAATGTCATTTTGATGACGTCACAAAACACTACACCTGTCATCAGTCCCACAGAAATATGGTAAAGCCAATCGACCATTTTCTTCTGCTTAATACTACTCTCTCCATCCATAGACGATATAACTAAGGCCAGGATTCCCGCGCTCGCCTGTATTAACAAGAAATATATGTTAAGTAAAGTAAGATATAATATACATCTCTTTAGCTTTAGAGGGTAATTTTTTCAAACTTTATTTTTAGATAAATTTTATTTATCTACAAATTCCAAAGTCTAGGGTAAAATTTTACTTATTGGTACTCGTAAATTAGAATTAACTAGCAGTAACATTGGCTTTTCTTAAATATTCCGAATTTATATAATTTAAACGTTCTAATATTAAGGGGTTGTTCGAATATTCGATACCAAAAGCTGAGATCACAATGTTCGTAACAGATATGACAAATATAAATATAACTATAACGTCATTGAGCACGACTGCTGAAGGCTGGTCCGCGTCATCGTTCAGATCCAGTCCGCCAATCACTACGAACAGTAAGCCAACCAGAAGCTAAAACAATACGAATATATAACACCTCACGCCGATGCTTCTGACCAGTGCAGGACCTAGATATAAACGTGTCTATGGGCCCTCAACCTATAGGTATTTAATGTACTCTATGGGCCCTACCTTAATGCGAAAGGTACCTACGGCCCTAATAATATTCCTCTTACTTAAAGCATTTTAATAAACTTGTATGGTAATTTTCTAACAAGATATTTGTTAGCTCACAAGAAACTAAAAACTTTTAGTAAATTAAGTTAAGTTTTTCTAATTATCTGTATTCGGTTTGTAAATTGCAAAGATAATAATGTTTAACCGACGAAAAAAAAACGGAGGAGGTTCTCAATTCGACACGTATATTTATTTATTTTTTTTTTTTTTTTATGTATGACCACGCATAACTTTTTACAGTGTTGTCCGATTTTGATAATTCTTTTTTTATTAGAAAGGGCATACATCCAAGGTGGTCCCATTGTCCGCTTGTTAGGATCTGCTGATGATATCCTGGGGATATTGAAGGAACTCTTCAAATTTTGGAGGCACGCTTACAGCGATTTCGGTTTTTGACTCGGTATCGGTAGCTTTTTGGCTACTAGTGCTATATAATATACTATAACAGTATAGTACGAGTACGCTACGTGGCGATAAATCACTAAAAAGTAAGAAATAAAAATTTTTAACAAAAAATAGAACCGACTCCAAACGCACTAAAAAGTAAAAAATAACTGTGTAATTTAGTTGCTTTAATTTACTTAAGCATATCTAGGAGTCGGTGCCAGCCAAGGTTTCTACTTTCAAGGACGTTACCTAGAACCCACAAACTGCTATACTACGTAAAATAAATGTTCCTTAAACTTGGCTGGCACCGACTTCATAGATATGCTTCAGTAAATTAAAGCAACTAAATTACACAGTTATTTTTTACTTTTTAGTGCGTTTGGAGTCGGTTCTATTTTTTGTTAAAAATTTTTATTACTTAAGTAGTTCTAAAAAATACACTATTAGGTCATTAGAAAGATTTATTGGCGAAATAAACATGAAAAAATTATTATTGAAAACAGAATTATTATTAAAGGTTGGCCTGACCAGGAAAATAAAAACTCTCGTCATGTTGCGGAAAACAAAAAAACTTCCAGTAACATACTAATAACTATAAACATAAACAACTAGAAAATACTTATGACGCCCTCAATATTTATAAGTATTTTCATATTTTGCAAATAATAAAATAGTAAAGTGCTTTGGGGTAATTTCGGGATCATCAAAATCCGAAAGTAAAATTTACTAAACCAGCTAATTTTTGTTTCCATTTCTTTTAGCGCCATTTTACTGGTCTTTCTACCTTTAGATTCAGGCGTATTAAGTTACTTTTTAAATAAAAGTGTGTAGAAGATGTTTTTTTCAATTTCCTATTTTTTATAATTACTGATTACCCCAAAACACCTTACAATTACGTAAACGTACACGTATACGTAATTTAACAGTTTTTTTTAATCAATTTCAAGATATCTAGCCAGCGAAGAATCGAATGCCGAGACTAATATATTGAGGACTGTGACAACAAAAGCAGTGGCTGTAGTGCCGTAGTTGATATTAAGCGCCGAGTTCCGATGCTGCGGCTCATGGAATCTGCAGTCTCGGAGCAAGTTCAATGTTAGGAGCACCAGACCCATCGCCACCTACAATCTCTTAATGTTACCCAAAAACTCCCAACAATTAGGATAATGTGAAAAGCATATCAAATCAAATCAGTAAGGAAATCTAAAGGAGAACTATTATTAATCAATTCCACTGAAAATTCGTCGGCGTAGTAAACCCTTGAAATACTATCTTTAAAAGAACTTTTCTCCTTCCCCTTAAAATTTAATCTCATCATTTTTTTCAAAAATCCTTTCTTTTTCTACAATAAAAAATTGTCTGGTATTCGCAAACATCCCTTTTACCCCAAACCTCAGATTTTCCCTGATTTTAAAATGTAAATTATATATTACAAAATAAGAAACAAAAGTATAGTGACTTTTACCTGTAAAATAATGGAGACCGATATAAGAACCAGAAGTAGCATATAAAACTCGTGTTTTGGACCAACTTGCAGCACGTACTTCAGCTGTGAGGCGTTGGAGGTAAGCAGTGCAATATCCAGCATGCCCTGGGCAACAGTCTTTTTCGTGGCATATCGGTTGGCGTCGAGGCCCTTAACCTAAAAATTATAAATTAAAATGTATGTGTAAATAAGTAGTAATATGATTAAAAGTCGAAACAAACACAGATCGTGTTATTTGTTGCGCTGCAAAGAAGAATACTATGGCCGCCACAGAACGTTGTTTAGATAATACGAAACCTCTATTATAGATAATTATATTTTGCTAATTTTAGTATTGAAGATAGCCGTAAGTTTTTATATTAGACATAGTTTATAATAATTTATTCATTTTGCTATTTTCCGCAAACAATACCTATAATTTCACTACGGGCAAAGAAAGATTAACCAAAACTACGTTTGTTCCCGTCTGCAGCACCATAAAGTATATAAAACTTCATATAAGTAGACAGAGTGATACACTGTATCTACTTATATAAACTTACTTACTTATATAAAATTCTATCGGATCTGCAAGACTTTGTCGCTTGGATTCGTCGGGTTTTCACGGAAAAAATCAAAATAAATATATTATTAACTATTCATGATAAACTTTTGACGATGAGATGAGATAACAATTTTTTAACTCTGGATCAAGCTTGTATGATCACTTGGGTTATCTGTTAAATTCCTTTTAACAGACTTTTACAACAAAAAAATGTGATTTTTGCAGTTTTGCTAAAATATCTACATCACTAGCCAAATATCATAACTCAAGATCGTCGGAAAATGATACATACTTTATTAATTTGTTAAGTTTTATTTTCTTACAGCAATAAGCTGTTAACACAGGGATAACAGAATTAACTAAAAATTTAAATTATACCTATATCTCATGCATTCCTGTGTAAAAGAATATTGACAGTTCGGAAAACAAACCAATAAGTAATCCTGACGGGATCGGTTTTTTCCCTCATAGGTGAAAATAAAATGAAGCTTCATTTTATTTTCACTAATAAGCGAAACTTGAATTGGAATAATTAACAACCAAAATAAAATGTATTTTTAGAAAATGATTTAGCTATTCTTTATAAAATGTTATTCAAAAGCTATATACAAAGTATATCTATTAATCTAAGCTTATTCATTTTAATTTATTGTCATTGGTTTGTTGGTAAAGATTTCACAACGAGTTTGTCTTTAGTATAGATAGGTGGATAGGAACAATATTAATTTAATGCTGAGTCGCCCTGACTACAGCAACAGAACAAATTAAAAGTTAATTAATTCAAAACTGAAATACTTTACGTGATTTATAAGTACTTGATAACAACGTAACGATTAAAGGTATTAGCTATAGAAATTATTATAAGTGTGGTATATTCAGAATTAACATAGTCATGCAACAAAATACATTTAGTTGTACTTTATACCTACTAGCAGTATTGTGCTCTAAAACTGAGTGCTTAGTGTGAGTTTCTTACGGAGCGACTGCGAAAAAACGTAACGCAATTTATATGCAATTGATGTAGCGCCATCTAGTTACAGCGAGAGCAAACGCTTATTTTTCTGTAAAGTTTAAAGTTACGAGTGATTACGTTTTTACGTAGTCTCTCGGTGAAAAACTCGCACTCGCCCCACTGGTATTTATTCTAATCTCTAAATTATTTGTAAATTCATTATTATTTTCTAAATTACGTCAGGCGTTGATAAAAGGGCCAGCCGGCTGCCTGTCGGAATCTGACAATCTACGAATCTAAATTTCGTTTGCTTCGTTATTAAATTGACTCGTCTTTCGGAAAATAAAATGAGCCAAGTTCATTCGATGAGTATGTTTCACATTGAAACTTTGTTAAGTAATACAAACCAACGATTTAAACGAAGTCGGTGGCTTTCATCTCCAGTAAGCAACCGAGTAAGTGAATAGTGGAAATGATCGAACGTCGGAGTGGCTGTAGATAGTCATTTATTAATAAGCCAAATTATTCTTGGCTTACAATTTTCGCCTTATAACTACTATACCTACTTACCTTCGTATAAACAAAGAAACACCAAGCAGTATAAGGGTTGAGTGGAATGCACGCCGCGTATGAATAAGTCATTTACCTACCTACTTAAGTTGAATGAACTTGTACCCCTACCAACTTTATCACGAAACCATCTTACTACGTTGTCACTTAACAATTCGTAAGATCCCTAAATGGAAAGATTAACGATAAATGTATTAAAAACAAAATCCCAAAAAACAACCAGAAGCATTTAAGAGTTAAGACAGAACATCACCTGTGGGAGTTGCAATTTCGAAGCAAAACTTAGTATTTCCTTCTTCGTATTATTACGTATTTCAAGGAGAATAGCAATAGAAATCAATTACTCATTCTTAACAATGGGTATGCACAAAATAACGCTTAGATCTATTCAATTTTAAAAAAAATAAGCAAGTTCTTAATTAATTAATTAATTATCAAATATATAAGTAAATATTTACTGCTTCACAAATAGCTGTATCGCAGTCCTGATTATTCAACACTTCATCAATATTCACTTCATTCCCATAGTCTTTTTTATCGCTACCACTGCCATCTTCTTTATTCTTGTCAGCCATTTTATCGATTTTGATAACACTTGGCCTAAATTTTTCCTATATTTAACTATTACCTATACGCGAGTAAGTGATATTACGTTCAATAGCAAACTAAAATGTTACGTCTAACTGAAAGTTAACTTCAGTTTCCTTTTACCAAGGCTACCTAATAAAATCCGGAAATCAAGAATTAGTTAAATAACAATGAATACTGCGTTAAGTAACGTGTTGCGTTTAAAAACGAGTTAAGTTTTTATATTATGAAGAAGTAATAGTACGAGTACCTAGATTCAGAACTTCCGTCAGTCGTCTTAAAGAAGTTACAAATATTATAAATACCTAGCAAAAATCAAAATATTATACAGGCAGATCTTTTTAGAGATCACTATAAATATATGGAATATAATTTAGTGAATTCTCAACAATAAATAGATAATCTCTTTATTTCACATTATTAAGATTAAAAACAATAAACAACAGCAAATTGCGCAAAGGTTGTCTTATCTAATAAATCGATCAGTAAGTCAGTAAAATATACAGGTAGGTTTGCTAGATAATTGAATGTTTTATTAGGTCTTAAACCTTGAGGACAGTGACTATTTTTAAGGCTGCGTAAGTTTAAATATAAATACCTACATACCCGATGAAAGTACAATAAAATAACTAGAATCGAATGTACATAGCTATATTCATTTGGCTGAATTAGAGTTGAAAAATAGAAATACACTTTACGAAGGTTTTCATGATAGATATTAGTCACGTCACGAAATAGTGCAACTGTATATACAGGTACTACCTACGAGACAAAAAAATGTCATAATTAAGAAAACTTAAAACACTAAATAGATACACTTATTGTAAATATACCACAGAATTAAACCACTTCAAGTTTGAAAGAGAAAACCGAACTAAACGATTATAATTCTTACAAGCTTTTAAATAAAAAACTTGGTTGCTACGAAAAACACTCACCCCGTTCCTTAACCCCGCTGGGAAAATCGACGCCATGATATTTAAATTAAAAAGCTTACGCCACCAAACAATAAATGGATACAATAAAAACATTTAAATTCACTTATTAATGAAAGATGAGTTCAATTTTACATAAAAAGTTAAGGTTTTCATTGTTTAGTGTGAGAAAGCAAGAGACAATGTAATGAGTTGCCGTTCATTGGAACGAAGTAAAATAAGAAAATCGATTTGGTTACTAGACAACGGTACACAAAACAATAAACGTAAAATATAAAAGTTTGATTAATAGCTAAACATTGAACGTGGCAATGACCTAGCAAGAGAGCCTTCGAAAAATAAGTACTTTTTAAAGTAGGTTCCATTAATGTTAAGTACTTAAACGCGTTGTTATCTTCTAAGCCAAATACATCGTTAACATAAATTTTTTTTAACAAAAAATAGAACTGACTCAAAACGCACTCAAAAGTAAAAAATAACTGTGTCATTTAGTTGCTTTAATTTACATAAGCATATCATTATTTTTTAGTTTCTAGTGCGTATGGAGTCGGGTCGGTCGGAGAGAAAAATTTTATTTCTTACTTTTTAGTGATTTATCGCCACGTAACGCACTCGTACTATACTGTCAAAGTAGGTATATTATACGGCACTAGTAGCCAAAAAGCTACCGATACTTACACAAAAACCGAAATCGCTACAAGTGTGCCTATAAAATTTGAAGAGTTCCTTTAATTTTCCCAGGATAACATCAGATCCTAACATGATGACAATGGTACCATCTTGGAAGTGTGCCCTTTCTAATAAAAAAGAATTATCAAAATCGGAAAACTCTGTAAAATACATTTAAAAAAATATATAAGTATACGTATCGAATTCAGAACCTTCTCCGTTTTTTTTTGTCGGTTAAAAATTTAATGTAGGTCGTAGTCATAGGTAGGCCATTTTCACACGCCCGGGTGATTAACTTTAATTTCCCGCAGATAAAGATACAATTTCATTTCACTCATTGTCGCTCTCTTAGATCAGAAGATAATCTAGTCCTAAAAATTCCTTCTCACAACACTTCCTTCTACTCTAAATCCTTCACTGTCTAAGCTGCTCGGCTCTGGAACTCCTTAGCTCTCGATATTCGGCGTGCGCCGTCGTTAGTTACATTTAAATGGCTGGTCAATGTGTATTTCTATCCCCATAACTCCTATGATTCCTCCATTATTATGTATTTACTTATTTATTTATATTAGATTTTAATTATTTGTTTACTCTCTCCCTTGAATATCGTCTAGTTTTTATGTGTTTCCATAATTTTTATTTACTTATTTTTTACGTTTTCGTATAGATACTTTTATATACATTTTGTATGTAAATATGTATGCATAAATTTAGTATTTTATGTACTTAAGTATAACTTTATCAGCTAATTTTATACAATAGTCCCTATATTTGTGTACCTACGTACATCCGAACCTTCTCTAATGGATGCATTTTTCCTCTCCGATAGCCATAGCGATAACACCACCAATTGCATTTATTTTTAAGTTATTTTCTATTTGTAAGTTCTTTTATTTGATGTTCATAAAGATGCAGGCGTGAGCTAGTATTTTATACATGTACTCATTCGAATGAGCACTTTCAGCTCTACAATACTCTACTGTGCGTATCGTCTTTTCTAATATTTTTTTTATACTTTTGAAACAAAAATAGAATACCCAGAACTCGGACTACCTAGAAGAATAAAATCAACATTTTCGATACATACTCTTCTTCGCCTTTTATTTTAGATCCTATTCGTATCGAATAAAAAGGGGCATGTTCTACTTGAGACTAACATTTACTTTTGTCTTAAATTACCTTAATTGTGTAATATTTTCGCATATTAATATCCATTTTTTATCTATTTTTAATTATCCATTTTTTATCTACAATATCAGGCAATTTCTGGAAAGACTTACTTTTTATAATTTACAAAAACATAATTAGTTTTTACTTTACTGTTCGTTAATTAACTTGAATTATCAAACTGAAGGTATTTATTAATGTCAGTTACCTTGCCAGTATAAGTTCCTCAAAAGTTTAAAACTTATAAGTGGCGCTCTACAAGGCTCTACGGTTCTCTTTTTTTATTTTGACGCTGAAACTAAAACATATTAGAAATTTACTGGTGTATTATTAAGCAATTCAAAATAAGAAGTAGTTTTTGTTTAATATTTTTTAATTAATAAAATGAAACGTGCAACTCTGAGCTCTTCCCGCCCGCCGCCCGCGCCGTCGCTTATATTGTGTTGTGTTGTCAATCAAACAAAAATATTTTCTATACGAACTGCGATTTACTTTAATGTTAATATATTTTTAAAGAATAATGAATTATATTTTAGGCTACGGTTATAGTAGTGTTTATGTTTTAAACTTAAAATGTTAGAGTTTTGAGTGTTTCAAAATTTGGTGGCAAAAGTGTCGAAACAGCTCGCAAAGTGGACATTGTTTTGTTCTGATATTTTACAGAAGAGTACAAAATTAAACCTGCCAAATGCTCCCATCTATGCCAATATTATTTACCAGGGACAGCCAAGATGCATTCGGGAACAAAATTGTGCCCAGCATAAGTTATTTAAATCAAAACAGTCCTACAAACACCATTGTTCAATCTGAGGTGAGTCAGAATTCGTGTTATTTTATGTAACTTTCTTTGAATTTTATCCAAATAATTCGGCATTTATATTATGTTTTGGAGTATTTATATTGTAGTGGAAGTTTTAGAATGCTTAAATTTCGATTGCCTTTACGAAATCTACTCAAATAAATGTCGTTCGATCGGGCGTATTTACGAATATAATGTCTGCCATCTTTCTTCGTGGATAATATTTTTTTATGATAGTTTTATTTCGTTTTAGGCTCCTATATCGAAGACTGAGGATAAACCACTAGACGAAAAACAAAATCATGCAAATAATAAAGTGGATATCAATAAAAAAGAAGAGCAATCAAAACCAAAAACTGATGACAATTTGAAGGAAGCAGGTAAACATTAATGTCTTAGCCTTGTTGGCTAGTCAATAAATTTAATAATTTCTAATAAGTTTGTAACATATTCTAGTTGATGATAGAGTTAGTTGAATCATTTCCTACTTCAAAAAATTTAGAATGTAACATAAAAATAGCACTTACAATAAATACTTCTTTAATTTATACAGCAATGACCTATAAATGCATTTGGTATTATACTTTGATCTCATACTAAAAATCCACACTGAAAATATTTCCCAAGATCATTTTGAATATTATACGGTAGATATGATGTTGTAAGATCATTCATTTGTCTACTTTTTTTTACATATACTTTGCATCTATCACTTTGATATAGTCAAGAAAATGATCTTACTTCAAACAAAATATATTTTGTGTAGAATTTAGTTGCATTGCTTATTTCCTTACAATTTCCTTGATACTTGCACAGAATAATAATATTAGGTTTAAAAAAGAATCAAGGAATTCCCTTGCATTCAATGTATAATTTAGGCAGTTTGTGAGATATTCTACCACAGCGGTTTTTAAACGAATGCTTGGCTGGTACACGCAGTAATATATTAATATTTCTAATTTATATTAATCAACTGATCCAACATATTGTGTAACAAATACCAAATCAATGTAACATAACACGTTTAATATTGTTTTAATTTGTATGTATTTTATTGGTGTTTTGATATAATTATTAATACTTGAAACTTGCAGTTACAATAGTATTTGTCCCTTTCCATCATAGTATTACTCAATGCTTCTTAAGAAATTTCTTATTATGACTCACTTAATCTCTCTGTGTAGAAAATGCAAATTTTATAAACTGGGTAAGCATTAAGCAGAAAAACTCTTTAACTGTAAACTATCATTACACTTTGATAGCCTTTTTTGATATTGAGGAAACATAGAGATACCTGCCTTCTATGGGGAAAAGACGGGTAATCAGTACATATTAAGACACGGGGACCTAAACCTGTTTTTTTATAGACAAGCACTATGCAATAGTGCAATGGAGGCACACTTTGACTGTCTAAATGCTCAACCAATTGTCATGAAATGCATAATTCCTGGTTAAAGTTTTCATCCTATTTTTATGGCACTGAATCAGTTCAATTTTTCTCTTTGCTTGCAAATTGGGTCAGAATCAACTGATTTATGTTTTTTATTTACCTTTCTCTTTTTTGTCAGACAGTTCTCTTTGCCTTGTGAGGTGGATCTTAGCATTTCAGCCATTCCTCCTCTCAGCTATAAAAACTACATAATATTATTTTTAAATTTTCAGCTTTAGTTAGATCATATTATACCAAGATACAATCAAGGTTTGCATCACACTCTACAGCGCCTACAAATAACTTTGTGCAGTTTAGAGAGATTTTGAGAACTTTTGATCCAATGAAAGAGACACCTGTAGATCTGTATAAGAAAGTTGAGGAGCTATTTGGTACTAAGCATAAGGATATCGTAGAAGAGTTCCTATTGTTCCTGAAGCCGTGCCAAGCTGCATCTGTGGGTAGATTCATGGACCACTTTTTGCTATCACAGATGAATGTTTTTATTGAATTATTACATGTAAGTTGCTTTATGTTTCAAAGTTCATGTGTCTATTATTATATTTTAAATATATGTAACTAATATTTTTATTGCAAAAATTTGATAAGTTGTATATGGACATATTTGTTCTCAATTATACTTTGGAATTGTGCATGTTGCAAATATTGTCACAGGAATAGAATCAACATTATACCTATAGTTTGTTCATTTTATTAAAAGAATATACTTATTAAACAAAGGACTGATGTGCGAAAGCCGACAAGTATTATATCAATCCTTATCCAATCTTTAAGAATGATTCATTACTTTTCTGTCATTTAGTTGGCTATAACTAAAAAATATATTGGTGTTTTACTATTAATTAAAACTTAATAAAGATTTTTAACAAAAAATAGAACTGACTCAAAATGCACTAAAAAGTAAAAAATAACTGAGTCATTTAGTTTTGCTTTAATTTACATAAGCATATCTATGAAGTCGGTGCCAGCCAAGTTTAAGGAACATTTATTTAACATAGTAAAGCAGTTCATGGGTTCTAGGTAACATCCTCAAAGTAGAAATCTTGACTGGCACTGACTCTTAGATATGCTTAAGTAAATTAAAGCAACTAAATGACTCAGATATTTTTTACTTTTTTGTGCGTTTTGAGTTAGTTCTATTTTTTTTTTTTAATTTTTTTCTTACTTTTTAGTGATTTATCGCCACGTACATACTCGTACTAGACTCTCATAGTATATTATACGGCACTAGTAGCCAAAAAGCTACCGATACTTACACAAAAACCGAAATCGCTCCAAGTGTGCCTATAAAATTTGAAGAGTTCCTTCAATTATCCCAGGATATCATCATCAGATCATAACTTGGTGACTATGGGACCATCTTAGAAGTGTGCCCTTTCTAATAAAAAAGAATTATCAAAATCAGACAACTCTGTAAAAAGTACATAAAAAAAAATACACGTCGAATTAAGAACCTCCTCCATTTTTTTCGTCGGTTAAAAAGAGTCTTACACAGAATAAAATAGTATTTTACCCTGTAGTTCATAAGAAATACTATTTTATCTCAGATCGCATGATTAATGTGTGCTTGCAATTTAGAATAAAGGTGCATGTTCGTAGCCGACCGTAGGCAACAACTGCAGGCTTTGTGACACCAAGAGAGTACAGTTTAGTATGTAGAAATACATAACAACATTCGAGGCGTAAAAAAATCGTAGAAACTGAAGTGTCGCTTTGACACTTAGTCTGCTGCTGTCATCTATGGTTGGCTACTAACTCGCACCATTATTTTTATTTTTTTGCCAAGCTTAATTCTGCCACCAAGCAGTAAAGTATTGAAATCTGAAACAAATGATAGCTGGTAAAATTATAGGCATCTGCAGCTGAAAGGCGCAAAGCGTGGCTGAAAAAAGTTGTTTTGTTTTATGATTGTTAAAACATTTGTTACTTATTTATTTTGACTTAATATTAATTACAAACAATATATTATATTGTTATAGTTGACATAACATCTCTTGAAGATGAGATGAAACCAGAAATATTTTTTTCAATTTTATTTTTACAAGTTTTGAGTGATTTAGATTTTATAGCTGTCACAAAAAATTGTTCATTCTAAATCCTGCTTTTGCTTGGTAAATCATAAATTAGGATTAGGACTTTCTTGCACAGCGAAATATCTTTACAAATATTATAAAGGCGAATGTTTGTATGTATGTAGATGTGGATGGATGATTGTTACACTTTCACGCAAAATTTACAAAATTGATTTTGATGAAACTTCACAATAATATGGCCTACAATTCAGAATAACACATAGGCCCGAAATTCCTATTTAAACGAGAAAATTCTATTACCTCTGATCTAAGTAAAATCAGAAATTTAGATGATAGTATAATAATAGGTGAATAATGGATGTTGAAAAGATGGAAGCAACATTTTAAAAATTTATTTGAATGAGATGAAACAGGGTCGTCTGTTCCCTCTGCACTAAATAATGAAAGTGAGATTAGTATGGAAGAGATTATAAAAGCATTGAAAAATGATATGGCTATGATGATAGTGTTATTCGAAATACTGAATAAAGGGTGGACACTGTATTCTTGCAAATCAGTTGTTTTGCCTTTTCAATTTATGTTGAGCGTAAGGCCAAGAAGACTGGAAGCAAGGCCATAATTATTCCACTCCAAAAAATATCGCGGAATCAGTGTGGTATGTGCAAACAGGAACATTGCCAATACAAAGCAAATTATTCGAGAAAATGATAATATAAATCAATTAACCTACCATTTTAATGACCATAATTTACTTCACTCTGAACAATAAATAGGTCGCAACACTAGCGTCGCAGGCTCTAAAGTCCTAAAGGCTGTATGATGCTAGGGAAAGATCGCAGAACGCCAGTGGCATACTTTGTGATCTGTCTGAAGCGTTCGACTGCGTCAATCACAAAACTTAGTTGGCTAAGTTACTATACCATAAGAGACGTTGCACTCAATTCCATTGCTTCTTACCTTAATGATAGAACCCAGAAGGTGTACATAAACTATGTCAATTTAGAAGATTTAACCATCTTATTGGGTGTTCCACAGGGTTAAATCTCAGGTCCCTTTTTATTATTTCTAGTTTATGATATGATGTTAAGATGGTTTAGGCATGTAATGTAGAGAGAATGGATGAAAGAAGATTAAAAAAAGAGATTAATGAGGAAAAGGGTAAATAAAAAAGATGGAAGGCAAAGGTAAAAGGCCTAGGCGAAACTTCCTGGACCAAATTCAGGACATTTTACGAGTAAAGTATGGGAAGGTTAAGAGTACGATTGACCTACGAACATGTATGAAAGGATTCATGACAGAGGAAGAAGCTAAGGAAATATGCAAGCAAGATGTAGTCTCTGCCTACTCCTATAGGAATGAGGCGTGAAGTAATGGATGTATGTATGTACTGGAGGATGCCCGCATTTTCACCTACAAAGATCTCGTTTCCTTGAAAATATCATTCTGTGCTACCATTGTAAAATTTCATCAACACACAGATAGCAGGCAGCTTGGTCTGACCGCATGTTATCATGATCGATAGTTATTGCAAAGTTTCTAAAGGATTCTGTAGTTTTTGCTCGACATATTTCAATCAACAATTATAATTAAATTTATGTAGAACTACAACAATAGCAATTCTTTTGCAGACATCATTCAGTCGCAAACCAACGGTGCTCAGGAAAGTGATACGCGCTATGACAACTGGTATCAACAGTGGAAACAGCGCAGATATGAAGTCGAGGGTATTACCACATCTTCGCTCTAATCCGAGATTGACACAAATGTTTAAAATACTGTTCCCTGATGAACGACCGCCAGACAAGTAATTTTGTTCTTTCAGTTGTTTTCAAAGAGATAACTATAATATTGAGTTTAGTGGATACAATGACTGTTTCTTCATTAATATACGTGCAGTATTGGACCTGCTAATAGGATGATCTGCGTAAGCGACAAACTCTACGCGATGCGACTCGATGCTGCGCGATATGACAAAGGGCCCACTACGTCGCATTCGAAACGCAGATTGCTACAAAAGCCGCAAGAAGGGAATGCAGTTATTTTGATCGCGTTCGTCGCGTTGGCAGCTTTGCCTCGGGTTGCGTTTGTCGCTTACACAGGACACAATCGCAATTTTAAACATTGTATCAAAACATAATTGTTCCGTCAATGTTATATGTGATTGGTGATATTCTTAATAACAAAAAATATTCAATTATTTACAGTGCATACGATACAGGCACAGATGTCCTCGATGAAAGTTTTCTTGAGTGTGATAAAGGTTACGATGTATGGGAATTCGAAGATAAAGATGACACAAAGAAGGCAGATGCCAAAGTACTCGATTCAGAGGTAAGCGATATAAGGAATATAAACAGTATCTTGAATTTTTACACCAGGCCTATAAAACTGAGTAGACATTCAAAATCTGAAACATACCACCAAGAATTGTAATATAAGTAACAAACCAGTCATTTAATATTAACTGCCAATAGATGAAGAACTTCAATAATTTTAAGGGAAAATGGTAGACGGGAAACTAACAAGTTCTTTGATGCCCACTGATAATGATGAAGCTCTGGTGCTTTGAAATATGTAATCTAAACTGATGTGCATAAAGCAAATTAATATTCTTTACAGTACTTACACGGCAGAGTCTTCCTTCAACACGGCAGAATTTTACGCACCGCTTGTGTCAACTATCCATTTAGTAAGGAACCCTATAGATCTCACGCGCGGAGGCTTGCCCCCGACCATTGTCTCTCCCCACCTGAATCAGATTCTGAACAAGCATCTCCCAAAAAAAACAACAAAAGTGCATGCAAGGTCCCACAGAAAAGATCCAGAAAACAACTCAAATCTCCTACAAAAAATGGGAAAGACGTAAACGGCAACACTAAAAAAGAGTGTATCACAATTCCTCTTAATAATGTTAAAGTCAAAACAAAGATCCAGAGAAGTAAACAAATTAAAAAAGAGGAAATATCGCAGAAGAGAAAAGAAAGTATAAACAAAAATGCATGCGTTAAAAAAGATTATGAACAAAAAGTTAAACAAAATAAAGTAGAAATTAACGATTTAAAAGTAAAGCAAATAAAAGAAGAAGTTCCGAAAATTGAAAATAAGAGTTGGACACGGGATGAAGATAAAACAATGTTAGAAGTTATAAAAGGAGAACCGGGTTCTGAACTAGTTTTTATTAGGATAAGAGAATTATTGCCGCATCGGACAACAACTGAAATCAAGGAGAGATTTTGTCATGTTATGAGTCTCTTACAACAAATGTCAGTCAATGAAGTGACATAGTTATAGGTTAATTAAATTCAACACAGTTAAACAAAGTATTTATAAAGAAAATAAACGTAATATCAAAAATTGAAAACCTGGCGGGATTTGAATCCACGTCTTTTTGGCAATCAATAGCTTGGCTATAATTCATACTAAGTAGCATTTTTGGCATCTTATGGCTTTACACCTGGTTCTAAAAATCAAATGTGATATCATGCATAATTTCGAAACTGGTGGTGGTTCGCAGACAAAACACTTTGGCCGCGATAGCCAAATAGACGTGATCCGTAATTTTTGATATTGCGTTTATTTCCAAAAATTATAAATACTTTTACTAACTGTGTTAAATTCAATTAACGAATAACTATTTCACATCACTGACTGGATATGAATTTCATACTAGGTGCACATACGGTACTACTGGCCTTACCTGGTTGTAAAAATCCAATGTGATATCAGGCATAATTTCGGAACTGGCGGTAAAGGTGTGGCAGTTAACAGAGCTCGCATATATTTTAATATGCGACCTATTTACCACATAAAGAAATAGTATATTTGTGTACTTCAAATGTCAAAATTTTAAAATCATCGTGTAATAATTTTTAGAAAATTATTTTTTATTATATTGTGAATTATTTTATATTTTTATTGAATACATACATATTAAAGTTATATCGCCGCGTTATTTTGCTCGGCGCATGACGGCGGTTCCGCGGTAGAACACTAGCCGCGATAGCCAAGGAGACATAGGTTCGAATCCCGCCGGCTCCGCAATTTTTGGTATCATTTATTATTATTAACACTATCCAATAAAAATAAAGTATTTATAATTTTATATATTAAAGTATTTTTCAACTATTCGAATTTTTATTTTCATCTCAAATGAAGCTCCTTTTCCAAATCTTGATTAATTTATAAATAACAAAAAGAAATTTAAAAATCGCATTTTTCTTTCTTAAATATTTCTTCTAAGTCGGGCGAGTCTTCCATCAGACGTCGCAGAGAATGTGCTCTGTCCAGGATGAAAGAGCTGATGTCTTTTTGAAGGTATGTAGGAGATAGTGATGCATCTACAACAGCCAATTTAGGTTCACTACCTTGTGTAAATAATTTGGATCCTTTTAGTAAATTTTCAAATACTTTCTCTGTTTCTTCATCCGAAAAGCATGTACACAAAAATTCATATTCCTGATCCGAGTATTGAGTACTCTTATCTCTTGTTTTAGCTTCAATCTTCGGGATGGGAACTGGCGATTTTCTCCTTTGAGCAATCTTCACTATTTTTTTTAGTTCATCAACTGGACAAATTTTATAATGAGGTAAATCAATTAATTCAAATGGAGACATATTTCGCATATAAACTGGTACATGTTCTTCTAAATGTTTTTTAGCTCTTTTTGGGCACCTGCAACGCCTAGGTATTATATATTCTAAATAACTATCCCATTTCGGTTCTCGTTCGTGTTCTAACTCAATATTTCGTGATTTAATTTCTTGACCATAATCATTGTCTTTTGTCAAGTCTTTTTCAACTTTGTTTATTTTTTCTTTAGCTTTCTTTAACTTTTCTGGTAGAATCTTAGAAATATTTTCTTTTCTATATTTACACGTACACGTGGGCTTATTACAAAGACAACATACGTTCTCTGTAATTGTAAATTCATTCTGCAATACTTGCATCAGAGAACTCTCTAATTTTAGTTGCTGTAGTTGATCGAATGATGTACATTTAACAGGGACGTCAAACTTGTAGTCATGTTCATCAATTAGGTCATCATCATTTCCGCGATGGCTTCCAAGGAATTGCTTTACTTTTTCAGTAAAAGTTTCAAACTTATCGCAAGCCGCGTAAATATATCTTTTGTTGACGACAATAACTGGTAACTGTGATGCACTCGACGTACAATGTTCTGGACACAGATCTTGATCTATTTGTGGTTTATAGCCTTTATCGCAAAAAAGAAAAAATGGATGTGGCTTAGGAACGGGACTATGAAATGGTGATTCGTCGGGGACAAAAATGCTTTCAGATCTAGGATTTTCCATAGCCTCGCTAAGTTGTAAGAGCATTAACTTTTCCATGTTCAAAAAGAATTCCGCGTGTTCTGGCAAATTATTTAAACAATACTTTACAAAAAGTTGGAATTTTTTTACAACATAACATATCTTATTTTGCCATATTTTAATGAAATCTTGTCTCTTCGCTTCCTTCTCCTTTTCGAGTCGGATTTCAAAATCTTTCATTTGAATTTGTTCGTTTAATATTTTAACAGTTTTCTTATGTTCATGTTGGGATAGTTCTATGTGTTTTTTACACTCTTCTCTTTCTTTCAAAGCTACATACACTTGGCACGCTAAGTTTTGACATTCTAAATGATCGCGCAGTTTTTCTATGGCAACACGTTTCTCAACATTAATATCATGAAATTTATTACCCATTTCGGTTCGAGCATTTTCAATGATGGAAATAAATCGTTCTTTTTGCCTGTTCTTTTCTTTCGTCATTTTAATAGCGAACCTATCGTACAACATTGTTGCTTGTTGCTTAAGAAGTTCTGCATATTGATCAGACATTTTATTAAACGCCTCTTCTTCTACGCGTTTTATCTCTTTTATAGCAGCATCGAAAAGCAAAGTTTCTATACTGGTTATGGATGTAGTATATAACATAGTAAATTCATGGAAGGCTTGTTGGATTTTCGCTGTATTTTCTTTTGCTTCATTTCTCGATGTTTCATCCCATTGTCTGCTACAACCTGCCTCTACAACCATCTTCCAACTGTTGTCGCTCTCCTGAAGAATTCGGCGTTTTTCTTCTTCCATAGCCTTGTGATGATCGTGAACGAGCTTATCTCCAAACTTGTCAATGCTGATAAAACCTAGCTTGGATATATATTCTTTCTTTATAGGTTTCATTACAGCCCTTCCCTTCAATAAGTCGTCTGGGGGTACAAACCAGTCACTACCACCACCTTTTAATGATGGTTCTAAGCCAGCAAGTATCTTGAGTTTTGGTGTCATGGATTTAAAGTAAATGTTCGCGAGGGCTGGTGTCATTCTCTCTTTCATAATAGTCTGAGTAGGAACTGACTCATTTTCCAGGTAATGATTTCGGAGATAATAATTTTCACTTAGATTAAACATAGCAGTTGGAGCTTGATTGGAGCTTTTATAAAATAAAAATTAATGAATTATGTCAAATCAAATGTCAATAATAAATCCAATACTTTTTAATGTTCATACGTGTCAAAAAAAACAGATTAGTAATAATATAGGTATCTACGAAAAAAAATTATATCGCATTCAGAGTTGATTTGGAGCTGTTTCTTCAAAAATAAAAATTTTTAACAAAAAATAGAACCGACTCAAAACGCACTAAAAAGTAAAAAATAACTGGGGCATTTAGTTACTTTAATTTACTTAAGCATATCTATGAAGTCGGTGCCTTCATAACGTACGTAACATACTTGTAATATAGTGTATTATACGGCAATAATAGCCAAAAAGCTATCGATATATATATATATATATATATTATGTATACCTATTGAGGACCTCCTCCGTTTCTAGGGTCCTCAGAAATACCCATTTGCAAATGTAACCAAACAGATATACATATCCCTATGTCAATTTATCATTAGCTTTGGTATACTGTCTTGGGGAGGTGCTGTTAAAAACCACTTTACTCAATGCAGAACGTGCACAGAGATCAGTTCTTAAAGTCATGCTCAAAAAGCCTTTTAAATATCCCACAACACTCCTTTACAAAGAAGCCAATGTGCTTACTATCCGACAACTATTTTTACTGAAGGCTGCTGTTCTCAAACATAAACAGATCTTACTATCTCCGAACGCAGACGCAATCTTCAAGCAAAAAGTTGTCTTAGTAGATTTGCCAGCCGTAAACTCAGCCTTTGCTGGGCGTTTTGGGCCTTTTGTGATAGCAAAAGTCTACAACAAAATTTCGAAGTTCTGCAATCTTAGGAAATGCACAACAAATGAAGCGAAAAAATTATAACGTGCTGGTTAAAAACCCTACCCTACATAGATACCGAGCACATACTAACGCTGACTAAAACAAACTAACTACGTTATTAGAATACAGAGCACATTACGAGTATATGCCTATTTTTCCCAAAATAAAATGTTAATTGTTCTCATTTTTACCCGACTGCGTCCGAAGGAGGGTTATGTTTTTCGAACGTATGTATGTATGTATGTATATATGTATGTATGTATGTCCATTTCTTCGGCACGCGCTACAGCCTAAACGGCTGAACGGATTTTGACATGTGAGGTGTCGTTGAATTTGTGAAAATTGTGGTAGTGACATCATCATCATCATCATCATTATCAGCCAATAGACGTCCACTGCTGGACATAGGCCTTTTTTAGGGACTTCCAAACACAACGATCCTGAGCCGCATGAGCCCAGCGGCTCCCTGCGACCCGTTTGATGTCATCAGTCCACCTGGTGGGGGGTCGACCAACACTGCGCTTTCCGGTGCGGGGTCGCCATTCTAGCACCTTCGGCCCCCAACGTCCATCAGCTGTTCGAACCACGTGCCCCGCCCATTGCCACTTCAGTTCTGCGACTCGCTGAGCTATGTCGGTTATTTTGGTTCTTCTGCGGATCTCCTCATTTCTGATTCGATCACGCAGAGATACTCCGAGCATTGCTCTTTCCATCGCCCGCTGAGTGACTCTGAGCCTTCTTATGAAGCCCGCAGTTAGCGACCAAGTCTCGGATCCGTATGTCATCACTGGCAACACGCACTGTTCGAAGACCTTCGTCTTCAGGCACTGAGGAATTTTGGACGAAAAGATGTCACGCAGTTTCCCGAACGCTGCCCAACCGAGTTGGATTCGGCGGTTCACCTCTTTCTCGAAATTGGACCTACCTAACTGGACCATATGCCCTAGGTATATATACTCGTCTACAATTTCGAGTGCAGAATTTTCAACAATAACTGGGTGGAGCGAAACATGAGCATTACACATGATCTTTGTCTTGCTCATGTTCATTTTAAGGCCCACCTGTTGAGAAACTCTGCTGAGGTCATTGAGCATATTATTAAGGTCATCTAGAGATTCTGCCATTATCACTACATCGTCGGCAAACCGCAGTTGAGTGAGGTACTCGCCATTGATGTTGATGCTAAGTCCGTTCCAGTCCAAGAGCTTAAAGACGTCTTCCAATGCGGCAGTAAATAGCTTCGGGGAGATAACATCTCCCTGTCGCACTCCTCGCTGCAATTGGATTGGCCTCGTAGTCTCATCCTGTATACGGACTGACATGGTGGCGTTTTCGTACAGGCACTGCAACGCTTGGATGTACCGGTAGTCGATTCGGCACCTCTGCAATGACCTTAACACAGCCCAGGTTTCCACCGAATCAAAGGCTTTCTCATAGTCCACAAACGCCAAGCAAAGTGGCCGGTTATACTCTTCGGTCTTTTGTATAACCTGCCGCAGCGTATGGATGTGGTCTATGGTACTAAAGCCTTGTCGGAAACCGGCTTGTTCGGGAGGCTGGAAGTCATCAAACCTACGAGCGAGACGATTCGTGATGACTCTGGAGAACAACTTGTAGACATGACTCAGCAGCGAGATTGGTCTGTAATTCTTCAGCAAGGTATTGTCACCCTTTTTGAAGAACAGAACAACCACGCTCCTGTGCCACGCCTGAGGCGTCTTGCCCTCGTGAATGACGGAATTGAACAATCGCTGAAGGACTTCAAGTATCGGTTTACCACCCGCTTTCAGTAGTTCTGCTGTGATTCCGTCATCACCTGGCGCCTTGTTGTTCTTTAGGTGTTCGAGAGCCATACTAATCTCGTCTAGGCTGACGTCCGGGATATCTTCGGTATAGTGTCGGGTCAATTTGGCTCTGGGGTCTTCAGCCAAATTGTCAACAGGCTTTTGAGTTGACGTGTATAACTGTCCATAGAACTTCTCGACTTGGAAGAAATGAGATTACCGTCATCGGTCTTCAGACGCGTCAACTGACTCCGTCCAATAGACAGATCTTTCGCGAACACTTTCGAGCCACGGTTGTGTTTTATTGTATCTATGATACGCTCGGTGTTGTAGCGGCGTAAGTCACATTTCTGCGACTTAGAGATCTGTCTATTGATACGTCAGTAGTTCAGAGCGTCCCCTGAAGACTGTAATCGCATTCCTTGTCTTTCCTCCATGAGCTTGAGTGTTTGGTCAGAGAATTTCTTGTTGGGTTTTGGGCGGTGGGTCTTATAGAACTTAGACCCAACCGAATGGACAGATTCCACTAGCCTGTTGTTCAGATCGTCCACATCAACACAATGTGCTAGGCAATCGAAACGGTTCTGGAGTTCCAGTTGAAAGCTTTCGGGGTTTTGGATGTGGGCACGAGTAGGTCGGAGCGTTGACTTCACCAGTCGGTACCGTTCAAGCTGTACATTGATATTCAACGTGCCTCTTACCAGTCGGTGATCACTGCCGGTTTTGACCCTATTGATCACAGAGACATCGTTGAATATATGCCGTCTGGTCGACAAGATGAAGTCAATCTCATTTCTCGTGGAACCATCGGGGCTCAACCAGGTCCATTTCCTATGTGGTGGCTTCTTGAAGAAGGAGTTCATCATAAAGGGGCCCTCCTTCTCCATGAAGTCAGCCAACATTTGGCCCTGTGGTTCCGTTGCCCATAGCCAAATTGCCCCACTCTCAACTCTGAACCACTCCTCTCGCCCAGCTTTGCATTGAAATCCCCCATAACAACATTGTAGTAGGAGTTCGAAGCATGCAGGGCTCTTGAAATATCCTCATACAATACCTCTACCTCCTCGTCGGGTTGTGCCGAGGTCGGTGCGTAAACCTGTATAACCTTCAACGAATACCGTTTGGTAATTCGGAGGACAAGGAACGCTACCCTGCTCGACACACTCTCGACTCGTACAACATTGTTAACGAGGGACTTGTGAACGATAAACCCAACACCACCTTGGGACAGATGTTCGCCCTCCCGGTAGTATAGTAAATTGCCGGAATTCAGGATTATCGAGTCCTCGCCCTCTCTTCGGACTTCAGACAATCCTATAATGCTCCAGCGCAACTTACTTAATACTTCTTCCAGTTCGATCACCTTTTCGTCAGTCCTCAAAGTGCGTGCGTTGAATGTTGCCAGGTCCAGTCGTCGGGGTTGGCAGCGGAATCTCTGCCGGAGATTCTTGACACCCCTTACACCTAGTGACATAGGCTATATAAAATTTCAAAATGGCGGCTGTAAATGGGGGAAAAAAGGTGGGGATGTGTGTATTTTTTCTCTTATCTTAGCAATATGGCTACCAATTGAAAGGTCGTAAAAAGACCATTTCAAAAACATAAATATCAAATCATGTTCATATTAACAAAAAATGGCAAAAAGTGTACCAAGTGTACCGTCTTATTTCTATACGAACAATCATCACACTAACAAAGGCGAAAGTTCGTGTCTCTTTCAGTCGGAAACTTCGCAAGTACACCGCGGGGAAGTACTTTAGGATTCACTATCACAAAATATAACTAAACTCGTTTTTTTTTTCTGATTGTGTAGTTACCGTAGGCTCCATAAGGGACCACAGCGGCGTCACCGGGGGGGTTGGGCGAGCGCAGAAGCATCGCCGGAGGGTGCCCGAAGGCGAAAGAAAAGAGGGCGTAACGACTCTCTAAGGGCGTCTCCTTTTAGGTAGTTTGGCGTGATTATTAAATCAGACCAAAGCGCCCCCTTGATGGACGTGCGTGAGTGGCACGTCCGGGTGACGTTAGGAAGCGGGGACCTCGTCTTCGCCGGCGAAGACGCTGTGTAGATTGTGTATGTGTGTCCTGGGAGGCGTTGTCCGTAGTTATGTCGTCGTCAGGATCGTAAAGGACATTTTTTGGGCGTCTGCGTTTGCAGTCGGGGTCTAACTCGAGCGCGTAAGAGCACGATTCAACCACTAGAGGGTTGGGATGTGTGGCGGCTTTCGAAAAGTAATTTTTCGAAAGCTTTTTCATGTAGTGTGAAATTGTAGATAGATCCAGGTCTCTATGCAGGTCATTATTGCGAACAAACCACGGGCAGCCCGTGGCAAGGCGTATGAATTTATTTTGAATTCTTTGCAAGTGCTGTAATGCGCTCTTTGGACGGTGGGCGAACACGTTAGGCGTTGATGGGGCGGAACTCGATTTATATCTTACCCTCTTATTTATACTATCACTAGCGGTCGCCCGCGACTCGTTTTTTGATAATTTCCATTCTCAGACTAGACTACCTCTATACTAGATAAATTTCATTTAAATCGGTTCATTAGTAACAAACAGATGAGTTACTTTTGCATATATATTATTAGTATAGATTACTTATACAAAGTTACCATATAAAGCATTGAATTTCGTTTTAACATTCGGTTAATACCGTATGTAAACATTTGTAACAATTCAGTTCATGTTATTATAATGGAATTCTAGAATACATCTAGAGCCCTCAAGTTTTGTATTTAAACTCTAAATAATGCTTTTCGCATTCGCGCTCTGAGCATGAGTGTTCTTTAGTCTGTAGAATTTGTCCATGATTAACGATTATAGGACAACTTTAACCCCAACTCGAAGTTTTCACTCGTCACGCAGATGGGATAGTCTATTTGTATTTACTTTACTTGCCTTCTAAGCCCTCGTTCTTATTTATCAACTGTCGGGTCCGAGTGAGAATCGAATGTTCTAGACTTAGGGCTATCGCTAAAACTCGCGCGGGTGCGGGCGCGGGCGCACGTGGCGGGCTACGAATCCGCGAGCGGGCACCCGTCGCGTGCGCCCGTCTCAGTAAGCGCTGCTAGTATAACTTTGATGTCGAGCGTGTACAGTTGTGTCGAGTAGATTACCATGGATTATTTACTAATTTATTATTTGGCAAAAAGACGTCAACGGAAAAAACGTCGACTGCATAACCCGTTCTTGACAAGTAGGTTACTCAGCGGAGAATTTGATAATTCATTCGCCATACCCCATAACACTGGCCGAAACTGCACCTCAATTATTACGCGCTTTGTATCGATGTTCATGATTGTACCTAGCTTCGGACGCGTATGACCGTAGCATCTAGCGGCGAATGTCTGATTTGTAGAAACAAACCCGCTCGCGTGTGCCCGTCGCGGGCGCCCACGCTGTGTACCCGCCACCCGCGCCCGCGCTCCGTCGCACGCGCCTGCGCTGTCCATACTATTTTTCATTATACACCCGCGAGCGTGCACCCGCGCGAGTTTTAGCGTTAGCCCTTAGAGGCAGAACATTTTATATGAATCTATTGACCGATAGAGGCGATAAGAATTCATATAAAATGGAAACATGGGTATTATAGACCATACCATGTTTTAATTATTTGTTCGATGTAGGTACTAGGATAAATTACATTTAAATAAAACAACACGAATGGACTATAAAAATCTTTTATTCAATAAAAATCACTGCGATATTGTGTAGCGTCGGCGCAAACCGACTCGCCTTCGCACACGATCTGACAATTACAGGTAACAATTATTTCAAAGGATCATACAGCCCGGCCGAGCGGGACCAAACAAACAAACAAAACAAGCGAACAAAACTGATTGTATTATAAAATAAATACATTTTACATATTCATTCGGAGACGCGACGGCAGTCACACTGCCGCCCGCTGTTGTCTATGAAATTAATTTCGAATCGGTGCCCGGTGCTTGCGATTACCTCTTCCTAAACACCCATATTGTAATGAGGGGCAGTCCGTAAAATACGCACATTTATTATTTTTTATGACACGCCCATAACTGCGTATTTAGATAAGATTTCGTGCTACTAATATATTTTATTTTCAAAATGGAATATTTGAAATTAATTTCGATCTATTTAAAATAACAATATCCCTTCTTACGCGCATTGATCGTCATTGAATAACAGTTAAAATATTCGAAAGTGGAGAACTCGATACGAAATCACAGTTTAATTGAAAACAAAAACGCGTCGTATTTTACGTACGGGCCCCGAAACATATTCCTAAGTATATTTTATAAGATAATTCTTATGTAATAACGTCAGTTCTACAACTGCAGCGAGCGTCCGGTGCGTTCACAGATTGCTTGCCGGCGAGCAGAGTCGCGGCACTTAACTATAGAGATCGTCGTCACCGCCCTCCTCTTGGAAGGTGGGTTGGTCCCCACCCGACGTGCCCGTGCCGCCCGACGCCGCCCCTGATGCTGGGAATCTGTAAAACATTCATTAATATTTACCTTATACAGTTAACACTAGCAGACGCTGAACACCAAAAAATATGTGGCCCATTTTTTAAAGGAAACCTATTCTGGTTTAGCAAGGTGTCACTAAAAGATAGATATATGCCCCACGGACTTTTCGGCACATCTAATAAAGAAACAATTCTACAATGCATTGTTCTGTTATTCCTCTAATAGATTACATTTTCAATAAAAGCTTAATTATCGTCATATTTGGGCAAATTTATAAAAACCTTAACAAATTATTTACTACCTTCCTCAGGAATCACAATTTTTTTTATAATATGTACTGATATAAGTCATAACAAATAATAATAAAACCGAAAGAAAGTCATTTCAAACAAACCTTGTTGTTTCAAAAGTACTTGAAAAGAAAAATCCTAAGCCAAATTGTAGGTAATAAACGAATTTTGAAGATATGGTCCGAGCAGGATGATGGTTTAATTTTTTTATAGTAAGAATTGACAGACCAATCAGAAGACGGCCTACCTGATGCTAAGTCCCAATGGCATGCTTGCTACTGCACTAAAGCCGAATGGTGTTATGAATGCAGTTTGTGATATACCTGAAGTTGGTGCCGAAGCCGCGGCTCTGCTGCAGCGTCTGCGCGAACATCTCGTACTTGCGGATGTCGTTGTCGGACACGGAGCGGCGCGCGAACTTCATCGCCTCCTCGAAGTGCGCGCGGCTGATCTCCGGCACCGGGTCCTCCTCGTCCATCTGTACCGAGCATTCTATACTTTTACACGGATCATATGCGGTCCAAAACTGCTCTAGCAGGGAGAAATAATTCGAGCAAAAAAGGGACATGTCGCAAAGAGTACTCTTAAGTCTACATCCGTGACGCAAGTCTCGGACTCTGTTCGGCGTTTTTCTCTCTGGCACACGATGCACCCGCACGGTGAATCCATGGAATGCTAAGATAGTTGTCTCTCGATCGAAAAGAGACTATTGATCACTCAAGGAGCAGGCATGAATATGAATGCGTGAAAGCGGCATCCGGCTGTCGCTTCAATTGTTGACGATTTGACCACATTTTTTTTTAAATATCATGATCCCCCTTTCCTTCAAAGAGGGCGTACGATAATAATCGTAAGTTTCCGCGCGAGATATAATAATTAATTTATATGAAATATAGTTTAATATAGTTTTTAAGAGCCGACTAGAAGTTTAGATGGATGGATTTAGTAACATTCACAACACATCTCACAGAGTGCAACCATGCCCTTCAGATGGAACACGGCGATGCTGCGTGGCGGCAGTATCAAGCATGAGTGACACATACGTCCATGACGGCGGAGGCCTGCTGCTGCTGCCGCGCGCGCTCGCGGTGTATCTCCGCCTCAATGGCTTGCCGGATGGCCAGCTTGCACGCGCGCTGGCAGATCTCCGTCAGGTCGGCACCGCTGAACCCTTGCGTCACCTGCCCCACACAGTGATACAACAACATTATATATTTATTTATTTATTCTTTATACACACACCACAATAAAGAAAAACATAAAATAGAGACATAAAGAGCAATAACTAGACTGTTACAAAAGGCGGCCTTATTGCTTAACAGCGATTTATTTCAAGCAACCTTATATTTAATAAAACATTAGGACATTAGAATGCAAGTGTTCAATAATACGTAAAAGATACATACATTCAAATACATACACACTAATACATAAACAATTACACAAAATACCTATACAATAATTATAATAAATATTTCAAGATAGACTAATATATATTTAATGCAGCATAAAAAAAGAAACAAAAAGAAGTTCTAGGTAGTCTTTAGAGTGTCAAATAGTATATGTTAGCAGCACTTTTAAATATATTTGACCGATAAAGATGTTCGGCCATGCGATTTAGCGTTACGGTGTGGATATTATCCTACTCCTAACAAGATATCTCGCTTTTATTTCAGATCGCATCATCACCCACCATCAGGTGTGATGGCAGTCAAGGGGCTACTGGTCAACAGCATGGGCAAGCGCGGAAGCACGTAACCCACCTTAGCAATGTAAGTGAGATCTACATCCTTGGCGATGGGGGACTTGCGCAGGTTGGCGCGCAGGATGGCCTCGCGCGACTTCTCGTCCGGCAGCGGGATGTAGATGAGCTGGTCCAGGCGGCCCGGTCGCAGGATCGCCGGGTCGATGATGTCGGGCCGATTCGTTGCACCTGATCAATAAGTTTCAAAACTATAACCCAACTATACATTTTTCAATCCACGAAGGCTCGTCATTTTTGTTTTTCAAACGCTTACAGTGCAAGTGTTCAATAAAAACTGCAAGAATGTGAGTACTATTACTACGTGACGAGTAGCAATGTGTAATAGAACTCAAATTTTTGCATTTTTTATTGTACACTTGCACTCTAGGCGTTTGAAAAACAAAAAATGACGAGCCTTCGTGGATTGAACGATACTTACGTAAAAAAGGCATGAGAGGACAAGAAATCAGAAAGAAATCCTAAATTGCATAGGTATTAAACAGTTACGGTAGAGTCGTGATCGCACCTTATTAGCATTTTAGATAATTGACGTCACCCCTTTCTAATTAATGGCATTCATCTTGGAGCAATATAACCATCATATAAAGATGTTTGCAATTTCTCAATAGCTTTTTAACACTTTTAAAAATAGTAGATAATTTGAACTTCTAAAATTCAGAAATTTAAAAATTGTTTTCAAAGATAACTACCGTTTTTTACCGTAACACTGTTTACCACGCCCAAGTTTTCTTTTTTAAGAAATCTCTCAGGCAGCTTAAATATCTCCAACTTCTCCAACAATTATCGTCTCATGTCATCCAATTGACATAAAACCTTAACCTTACTCAGGAACCACTTTATTGCTGAATACCGCATGAGAGTGCATTCAGCAGTTGAGTATATCGCAGTCACGCGGCGGGGGACTGAGGCAGATGATGACTCACCGATGATGAAGACGTTCTTCTTAGCGCCCATGCCGTCCATTTCGGTGAGGATCTGGTTGATGACGCGGTCGGCGGCGCCACCAGCGTCGGACACCGAGCCTCCACGCGACTTCGCGATGGAGTCCAACTCGTCGAAGAATAACACGCAAGGGGATGCCGATCGGGCCTGAAGTCAAATTCAAAAATTTTATTCAGATCTTTATGATATAAAAATATGCTTTATTGCACCAACACAGAAAAGATACAAGAATTTAAATATGCACAATAGTCGGCCTTCAAAGGAGATTGGCGAGAGTGGCCTTATAATTTTAAAGCATCGTTAAGATACCAGATTGTGCTAATTAAAACTGCAACTTTATATGATACTTGTATAAAAAAATTGGGATTCGTTAAAGATGGGGATCAGAAGAACAAAAATAATTATAATTGACTGAAAATTAGTCGTCAGCAGTAACCGGAATGGTTCTCTGGTAGAAGGTAGCACAAGACAGCAGCTCCAGTGTTACCAACTTAGTGGATTTCTTAGTAAATCTGGTAGTTTTAAGTCAAAACTTTATTTTAGAACAGATGTTTATTTATATAACAAACCAGTAAAAAAATATCACATAAGTTTTGTAATTATTATAAAACGTATAACTATGTATTAGTTTTAAAAGTGTATCTATTAGCAGTTAGAGAGAGAGACGAATATCTTAGCATTCCATGGATTCACCGTGCGGGTGCCGGGTCCATCGCGTGGCTGAGAGAAAAACTCCGAACAGAGCCCGAGACTTGTGACTCGGGTGTAGGTTTAAGGGTACCCTTAGTGACGCGCGTCAACACTCACCTCCTCTGTTCAAGTTATTCTCCCTGCCCAACCATATTCGGAAGGACCCTACTAGTGCAGCTTTGGACACTCGTTCCAATATGGAGCTTACTGCACTTCTAGTAAGGCCAAGGTCTTTTAGCAGGTTGTAGAGAGACTTCGCTGGTATACCCCTCGCACCCACTTCTACCGCGTATAAACTAACCACATAGCCATTTTTGGTTAGTTCATTAGTAAGGTATTTATTCACTTTGAATACATGGTCTTTAGGGATGTTTGTTTCCCACGGCACTGTAAGCTCAACAAGTACTATACGTTTGATTTGTTTGGAAAAAAGGAATATGTCCGGTCTAGATGTCGTAATAGCTAAGTCTTCCGGGATTTTATAGTGCTTTTCATACGTGTCCATTAATATAGTCCAATCAGGAGCAGAGCCCAGAATTGAATAAGGCTTGCTGGTGGAATTTGTACTTGAGCCTGCTTTAACGAAGTTAGTTTGTCTTTTATTCGTCGTCACCCTTTTTGAGCCCTAGGTACTGAAAGTACTAGTTATAAAAAATATATGTAAAATACATATCTCATTATATATTTTATTACTGTGCAAATTGAACATTTTGATTGATGAGTATAACCTATTTATTCAAATAATTATTATAGAATCGACTTTATTTTTTCGTTCTATATACATCTATCAGCTTGGCAAAAAAGTCGTGAAACGGTACTAAAAAATATGATAACTGGCAACACTCCTTTTGCGGGTTGTCAACCACGTCAAGTCCGTAGATGTGTCATTTCTTGAAATCGATAATCGTTGTTCGTGTTATTTTCAATGTTATTGTGTTATTTTCAATGTTATTGTGTTATTGTGCTCAAAATGGACAGAACCGCAATCCGCAGCTCGGCTAGAGAGATCATTTACAAAGTATTTAAGAGATTTTTGGCAGAACTCTAATCCACAAAAATTTTATCCGATTTGAACGAAGTTTACAAAAGGACTGCTGAAATGACTGGTAAAATGTGGTTTAAATAAAGTAATCGTATAGTATATGTTTGGCTTAATTACAATACCCTCTCATAGTATGCTTGTTTGCATGTAAATGTAGATTCCGGAATTAAAGGTTATGTTTATAAAATGCATTTGCCAAATAGCGCGTTTGTATAATTTTGATACTTTTTGGTGGATATTGCATAAATCACAGAAAAAAATTGTGCGGATTATATGATTTCGCTTATATAACAATGGTAGGTAATAAACCTGTATATACTTAAGTAAATATCTTTTTTTAGGTAAATTCGTCAGTACTATAACACGAATTGCTCTGGAAGGACAGAGAAATAAAGGTGTTTTCTCCACACCAGGGAAACAGAACTAGGCGACCTACAAAAGAATTGGACGATTGGACACGTAATGAAAATAGAGAGTGATTATTACCAAAGGGGACAATCTCTGTATAGTGATATTGACAAAATAATTATAAACCTGCAAGATGAAAGCAATAGTGACACATCCGAGGATAGCCAGCGGTTGATAGCAGCAGATAGATAGCAGCAGCAACTGGAGTTGGCTCGCGCCAAGACGTGGCTGAAGGCTTATCTGGCGTGGAATATTTAGACGAAAGCATTTTTCATTCTGACCAAATATTTATAGTTGTATGAATACCAATTTTCTAATTAAAATACATTACCATCCTTTCAGAAGTTTCAATAATTATTTTTCTATCCTAACCAATATTATTTTACAAGTGTGTCAGTGAAATCACGTTATTAAAAATTGTATTTAAATCAAAGTATCAAAACCGATATTGTCGTACTATATAGAGTGCGGTGCATGAACGGTTGTGACGCGACCATTATTTTCACGACTTTCTTGTCCAGCTATAACATGATATTTTGGGTTCATGTGGTGCTAGGCCAATGTTAAAATAGGCAATGTTACTTAATGAATCAATAGATTCATTAAGTAACATTTAAAAAGGAACTTGTCTGCTATGTATACTTATTTTGACTTAATAGACTTTATTTTTTGACAGACAAATGTTGGCAGGACTATTGGGTATTGTCATTTTGTTTAAAACTAACAGTCATATTAATAAACAATAATGTTTGATGTTGGTTGTTGATAATGTTGGTTGTTAAAATGTTTTAATGTTACATTTAGTGTTGATTTAATATACTCCAAGTGATTTAAACGTTGAAAGTAATTGCCATTTTTGTGATTTCTTCCTAACGATTTGGCTATATACTGGATTTACTGATTATTTTGCTTTATGGCCCTGTCAACCGCTTTTGCCTTTGGACATCTATAGTTTCCAGCAATTTGGACTTTGTTAACTATTAAATGTGTTGTTTTAATTTAAACTGCTTCAATAAACTGTAGTGATTATTAGTATTAAACATCATCATCTGCACATAGTAGGAGGGAAAACAGGCACAAAACCTTGATATGTGAAGGCACATAAGCTCACCACTGGAACAACAAGGTAGTTTAATAAAAAAATTAAAATCCCTTGATATGCCCTACAGCTTTAATATTATTTGTTCTGTAAGAAGTTCAACATTAAAATATTGTTTCAGTTAACATCTGTCGATGAGTTAGGTATGTGTTACTTGTTGTTTACTAGCACAAAGAAAGGTATCTCCAATAGAAGATCAGGTATTCTTGTGCCCTCTACAAGCCAGGGAGTTAATATATCTCCAAATTAACAAACAGAGGAAGTTGTAGAAGTTTTGACTGATTGTTCAACTACTAAAGGCCCACTAGTAGAATCTTCTGGACAAATTGTGATGCCTACATTCAGCAACAAAATAAATGAGCTTGCATTATGTCAATATTGTTTTATTTATCTACTCTTGTAATTTTTTTTATAATTTTCAGTGGATCTATACAATTAGTCTTATATCTATGTAGATCTCTTTTTTATACGAAATAAGCTTGCGCTTGATCCCAACCTCTATTGATAGTATGTGTAAATATTGTGGTCTAAGATGAAACGCACTCGCTTAGAAAATGCCTATTCACTCTTGTTTTAAAGATACCCAAGTTGTAACAATACTTTCATTTTCATCTCTGCAATGGATTGGTAGTTTGTAACTTCAGAAAAACGAAACGCTAGGAAACTTGTATGTAAGGGATTTACTGTCTCCTTTTTATTTAATTATTGTTAGTTTATAACTACTGTACTTTACAATCAACCTTTTGGCTGAGATTTTTACTTAGGCTTATTAATATATTTAGTAATTTTTCTGTAACTATCTTCCATCTCACATTTAACATGCAGAAGTTATGCATAGTAAACTATTACCTACCTATAACAAAATGCCAGCATAGCGATATATTGGCGATATAAAAACTGTGTATACCTACTTTAACCTTGTACCGCATGTTCACTTAAATATCTAGCTAATATTTACGAGTGTATTTTGAACATATTCCTACGTATTTAATATCCTGATACAATTAAACAGTAACTTCTTCTAGCAGTTCATTTTTGATTAGTAAATATTTGAGGTTATAAGATAAAAGCTTTAATATCTTTTTTCTCCCAACTTTTCAAACCTACTTACCATTTGCTTTTTTCTTAGTTATGTTATGTTTTACAACTGCTAATAAGTTGCTACTTTGAACGCTACCGTTTTCTTCGGGTCCAAAGGTACATACAATCTCGCCATTCTCCTTTGTTATTATGTTGCCAGGAAGAAATGGCAACCTAGATAACAATCTAATACTAATAATAAATAAAAAAAGGGTAAAGGTGTACTCCTAACAAGTTACTGCGCTTCCATTTTAGATTATCACTTACCGTCTGGTGTGATTGCAGTCAAGGGCTAACTCGTAATGAATAAAAAATATATATATTACCTTGTCAAAGATGTCTCGCACGTTGGCTTCAGATTCACCAAACCACATGGTGAGCAATTCGGGCCCCTTCACAGAAATGAAATTGGCCTGGCACTCGTTGGCGATAGCTTTGGCCAACAGCGTTTTACCTGTTAAAGTGATATAATAGTAAATAAAATGATAAAGTTGAGCCATTCCCAGTATTATTCCTCAGACAACAGACGTCAAATATTGTAGTTAATAATTTAACAGATAAATCTTACTAACTTACAGCTTATCTAGATATGTGCTCAGACTTTTCATAGGAACTTTCAAATACCAGTCTTCATTCTTCTAATAATACATCAACATACAGCGACTCTTTTGATCTCACGAAACGCCGATGATGAAACTGGTCAGTCGTCATCACCTACGTGTGGTGATCATGACTGGGCCATCATGTAACGCCTATGGTGACGACCTGGTCAACACGTAACGCCACCTGCCTGAGACAGCTTGGTTGTCGTGTAACGCATGGCGCGTACTGGTGATGAATCAAACGTTCACTCACCGCACCCCGGCGGGCCGTAGAACAGCACTCCGCGCGACGGCTGCATGCCGAACTTGAGGAACTTGTCGGGGTGCTCCACGGGGTACTGCACCAGCTCCTGCAGCTCGCGCTTCACGTTCTGCAGCCCGCCGATGTCGGTCCACGTCACGTTCGGCACCTCCACCACCGTCTCCCGCAGCGCCGATGGTGACGACTTGGTCATCGCGTACTGTGGTACACAAAAACCTAATTATTATTTAGTCCATTTTAATAACCCAATAAAGGGCACAGAAGGCCTTATCAGAATGTATCAAAATCGCTGCTCTTACCTATACATTCTGATAGGATTAATGTGAACATATTTGATTTTTCTATCAATAACTTCAAGAATTTTTTTTGTGATTTACTACCCAAAAATCACCTAGAGCTTTATGATCCGAAACCACTGGACCAATGAGACAATTAAAAATAATACAGAAATCCCTAAAAAGACCTAAGTCCAGCAGTGGACTGGCTGGCTGACTGGTTCATTGGCTGCTAATGATGATGATGATGACTGGACTACTGAAGTTATATGGTTGGGTTAGGTGGTGAACTTACGCGGAAGTTGTCCATGGAGACGGCGAGCGAGTTGAGCACTTCGGCGTCAATCTGGTCGTCCTCCAGGTCGATGAGGTCCATCTTCTCGCGGATCTGCTGCAGCGCCGCCTCAGAGCACAGCGACGCGAGGTCAGCTCCCACGTGACCGTGAGACTCCGCCGCGATCTGGTCAAAGGATTCCACATATTACTCATTTATTTATGTCAAATTGGCTCCATAGACGTGGACTCTGCATACTCCCGCGTTATACATTTTAAAAGCGCTAGGGGTTGGGCAGATAAAACTGCATGCCAGAAGACTCGCTTCTATAGTCAGAATTTTAATTCGATTCCAGATTTGACGTTAGCTATAGTCATTTCGTGAAATAATGATACCACATATAATAGTGTATTAGCCATAAAGAAGAATTGAATTGAATTGAATAATAGTGTAGTGATGAACACAAAAATCGATAAACAATCAGTGTGTGTGCTATCAGTGTGCCAATTAAAGACTAAATTATTGATTTTTATTTAAATAAATACATCATTGTTCAAAATATTTATTTATTAATTAGTAATCGCTGCTTTATTTTATAAATAGTTAATATTTTTGTTTTTATATTAAAAACAAAACTTATAATGCCTAAATATTTTTCAGTATTGGCTAAAATAAAATTACGGCTGCCGAATGGTCTAAATGCGTATCCCATGTTGTCGAAGAAGAAGAAAAAATGAGTAGCCTAGATATGTTAATTTACAATATCACAGACACATTTATAATAAATGTTACAGAAAGTGATAGCGATAGCGATGACGACGACAATTTATAAAATAAATTATTACCATAATACATCTATCTGTTTTATTTGTCATGTTCTTCATGATCAATTTTTTTATTTATTTCACACACAATTATAAAAGAAATGTTTCAGATGGTTAATTAATGGTCAAAACTAAATTATCGGTTCAGAAATATTCAATTTTCTGATATACTTAGTTTACGAGAGTAAAATTATAAACGAGAAGAATCGATCCGGAAATATTCCATTTCCATATCGAATAATTTCGCAACGTCACTATTTCTTACTAGTCGTAACGTTGCAACACTGAAATTGTCAAATCTGGAATCGAATTAAAATTCCGAGTATAGCTTCAAACTTTCCAAAATACTCTTGCGGTAGGGCAGACAAGACTGCATATAGAGTCGTGATGCTCAGATTTTGAAATAATTAAAATTCTCACCTAACCTTAACTCATGTTATGCAAAATTATTTTATCCTGGTTGTATTTCTTGTTTTCACCAAGTTGTTTCGTAAAAACTAGTTTTAACTAGGAATAATTGCTCGTGCCGCTGGGCACATGCGGCTCAAGATCGTTGAGTTTCGAAGTCCCTAAAAAGGCCTATGTCCAGCAGTGGACGTCCACCGACTGATAATGACGACGATGATGACGATGATAAATTGCTCGATTAAAGGTATAAGATACAAAAAGTTATTCCCGAGAAGTGGTTCAACACACCTGTTCCAAATCAACATCGTCTCCGAGCTTCATGTTCTTAGTGTGGATGCGCAGGATCTCCAGTCGGCCGGTCGCGTCGGGTATGCCGATGTCGATCTCGCGGTCGAAGCGACCGAAGCGACGCAGAGCCGCGTCGATCGAGTTCGGGCGGTTTGTGGCTGCCATTACTATCACGTGGGAGGATTTCTTCATACCTGTGTAATTTCAAAATAAAGTTTAAAAAATTATGATTGTTCAATAGTACAATTAAAATGTTTTGAAATGAAATGTTTTTATGGGTGTAAGCCCTTAACTTCAAACCATTTTTGTTTAAAAAACTTTTACTGATGATCTTTCGCAGGTTTATATCATATTTTCTAGTTTACCAGTTTTCTTTTTTTGGACATCCATATCTGCAAAAAATCCATGCTAAGTCTATACTATATATGATGCAATTTCTTACCATCCATAAGTGTAAGCAGCTGTGACACGATACGACGCTCGACCTCGCCGTGGGTCTTCTCTCGTTTGGGAGCAATGGCGTCGAGTTCGTCGATGAAGATGATCGCGGGCGAGTTCTTGTCGGCCTCCTCGAACGCCTTGCGCAGGTTGGACTCCGACTCGCCGGCCAACTTGGACATAATCTCCGGACCATTGATCAGGAAGAAGAATGCGCCTGTATAGGACAATACTACATGAGATATGTCTGGTTTAAAAGATAAACACCTAGCACATAAAAGTAAGTAAATGTTCTTTTTTTTTTTTTTTTATCGACTACAAGTTGGCCCTTGACTGCTATCACACCTGATGTTAAGTGATGATGCAGTCTAAGATGGAAGCGGGCTAACTTGTTAGGAATGGGACGAAAATCCACATCCCATTCGGTTTCTACACGACATCGCACCAGAACGCTAAATCGCTTGGCGATACGTCTTTGTCGGTAGGGTGGTAACTAGCCACGGCGAAAGCCTCCCACCAGCCAGACCAAGACAAATTAAGGAAAATCTCAATCTGCCCCGCCGGGAATCGAACCCAGGACCTCCGTCTTATAAATCCACCGCGCATACCACTGCGCCACGGAGGTCGTCAAAAGTCGTCAGTGTTCTGTTTCATACATCCGAAATGACAACCACATTAGCCGGCGCGATTCACCGTAAACTATATCTTTACAGGCAAATGCGATTGCACAAAAAAAAATTAGTAAAAATGTTATATACAGAGCCTGATTAGACATAAAAAATAGTATGTCAAAAATCATTTTTTCACAGCAGTACTTAGTGTGTAGTGCGGAAGGAGTTACCTAAACTGTTCCTCAATTTTTTTTAATTATTTATAAAAATAATAAGTTTTATAAAATAATTCACTATTACGAATATTTAATGTAACTTGTACCAAGTTTTATTAGATCAATATAGAATTTATTTTATTAGACATTATTTAGTGACACGAGAGAGGAGTTATTTGTCGACCAATAGCGGCAAGTACAAATAAAATAAAAATGTTAAAATATATCGTCGCTTAAATAGAAAAGTGACATGTTTCAAAATTTTTCGAAAATGAGGTTATTTCATAAAACGAATCAGTTGACATCATTTTATTATGTGGATAAAAGACAGTTAATAAACTACACGTCAGGATCACTAGATGTCACAAGTGTCGTTTCGGTATTCTGCGGTTATTCGCCAGTTTGATTGTAGAAAAATGACACTGCCATTTGAAACTTGTCTACAAAGTTGAGTACATGTGCGTTTTTGTAGAAAAGTGTTATTTCTCAAAATAGTGCTTGGATTTGATTGCAAACGGTAAGAAAAAAACAAAGAAAAACGTATTTCTTTGAGAAATCACGTTTGTTCCTTAAAATTAAACTATCATTGTGATCAGAACTTTTATAGAAAAATGGCTTTTTTTGAAATGCGACTATCTGTTTATGAAATAAATTTAAATAAATTCGTTGAAATATAACTTATTTTAAAAAAATGCCGTTTTTCTATATAGGTTTTGTACATTTAGTAGCATGAAGTTTAACAGAACTATGTTACAGTTTTAAATATAACTGTAAATGTTTAAATTAATTATTTATTTGATGTGTTTTTTTTTAATAATCACGTTTATTTGTAAACATTAAATGCATTTAATGGCAAAAGTACATAATTATTATTAACACGGTTTAAATAAACGGGTTTAATTAAAGATTTAAAATAAAAATTTTGAACATTAATAATTTATTTTGCTTTTTTAGGATGAGGCGTGGTGGAAAAATGTTTATGTGCAGAGAATATTCTAAAGAAAATCTGGTGGAGTACTGAGTAGGATTATAGTGGAATCTGCTGTAAGACATTCAGAATTAGAATAAAGCACTAACATTTCTACCCATAATAAGACTTCGAGTAATATAATTATGTCAGATTTGAATAATAACCCGGATTTTTCAATATGCGAAGATCTTGCAATATCATCATCATCATCATTTTCGGAAGATGAAGCTGCTAATGTGTCCGGAATCCCAGAAAATACAGCTGATGAAGTTAAAAAAGAGAGAAAAAGCATGTAAAAAAAGAGAAGCTGTGCCTAGTGAATGCAGAATAAGTATAGCTAAACTATTAAGGAATTCTGGAAAAGGGTATTGGTATATCGACATCTAAGTTACAAAAACAAATGCCAGAAAGACAAATGAAAGTAACATGTACTGAAAAAATGTGAATTGAAATGTTATTACAAAATTAGTGAGGAGAAGCGAAAACTTATTTTTAGCCAATATAAATGTAGCTTTGTAAAAAGGAAAAGAATGGACATGAATGTCAGCAAAACGATAGCAATGATTTTTGAAAGAGATAAATATGTGTCACTGTCATATTTTGATAGATGGAGAGAAAGTGGAAGAAGTAAAAGAGTTTATAGAACTGGGTAGTAAATTTACAAAATATGGAAAGTTTGAAAGTCCAAACCATCTGTTTGGGCATGTAGAGAGAATGCATAAAAGAAGATTAACAAAAGCGATTTATGAGGCGAGAGTTAATGGAAATGTTAGAAGGGGAAGACCTAGGCGAATGTTCCTGGACCAAATTCAGGACATTTAAACGTTAGGACGTTTGCAATTACTATTTGCGGTATTATATTATTATAAAAAATCAAGAAATTACGTAGATTTAAGTTAAAGCTCATCGATATCAATATTGTTGCCATTGATTTATATAATAAGTAGGAGTTACGTTCATATAGGGCTTATTTCTGATTGTTATTTTGCATAATTTGATTAATTTTTTAGAAAATCCGTGTCATATTATTATCAATTTTATATGGAAAAAAGACACTTCCTGTTATTAATGCCCCCTTTTTTAATAAATCAATTATAATAACTACACTGTTTTGTTTCTTATGTAAATACCTTTTAAATGATATATAACACTTAGATATAAATATAATACATAACAAGAAAAATGAGTTAAAAAAAAATTGAAAACTTTAAATGGTCATAACTACAAAATTGATATTTTTGAATAATGCCACTTTTCTATTTAAGCGACGATATATCAATAAAATTGGCTCTTTTCACATTTGATATGTGAAAAGCTTTGCTATTTTCCATATCTAATATCAAGATTCAATATATGTCCATACCTGTCTCATTGGCCACGGCGCGCGCAATGAGCGTCTTGCCCGTGCCCGGCGGCCCGTACATAAGGATGCCGCGCGGGGGCTTGACGCCGATGGCCTTGAACAGCGAGGGGTGGCGCAGCGGCAGCTCCACCATCTCCTTGATCTGCGCCAGCTGCTTGCGACACCCGCCGATGTCGTCGTAGCCCACCGCGTTCAGCGCCTCCTCCTCTTCCTAAATACCAAATCATCTGTTATAAATCTAATATATAAATATATCATGTCACAATGTCAAACTTCTCAAAACAGCTTGGCTGATGTTTATGAAATTTGTTTATGTATATGTATAATAACAATATAAAACCTTATTAAGTCAAAGAACAGAAATGAAAACTAGATAGTCACTACACAGACATACAATGACTTCAAAAATGCTTGAATATATTGCCTAATACCATAAAAAACTAAACTACAATTACTCAGAATAAATGAATTAAAGTCCGAGTTTGTAATTTATTTAGTTTTTTATAAATAAACATTTTTATACAAATAATTATCATCCCTTAGTAGCAAGCAGCAAGTTCCAAGCAACCTTACACTTAGGGAAACATGAGAATCAATGTGGCTTGGTCAGTATATAAGTAAGGTAAGTTTACATTTCTTGCGTTAATTTGTCAGGCTGCTGGTGTGGATGATGTGACCCGGGTGCCTCTAGTTCTGATTCAGAAGGATATTATTACTAGCACTAACCTCACGTTTGATAGGATCTCCTTCGCAGTGTATGACAGTGTCCGGAGCCACGATGCAGTACGGCGCGGGGTCGGTCTCCACCACTTTGAACTCGACGGCGCGCATACCGCCCCGCACCATGAACGTGTCGTCGCGGTGTATTGGCCGGTACGCCTCCATGAAATATGGCTTCAGGTATACTTCAAATAGATTTCTAAACAAACAAAATGAAAATTTACTTAGAATTTTCAAAATGATTAAGAAAACATACTTAAAATCTTTACTTAAAAAAAGCATTAAAAAAATTGTTACAATTTGTAATCAAAAAGTTCTAGGCCATTGTTAAGTGCAAGCTCATAGAAAAAGCTTATGATAATCTTAAGGATTATGTTCTTACTTAATCCCATATAGCTTTAATTTAATGTTTCTGAACTTATATTATCACATGATGTTACAGAAGTGCTAAACTGAGCTAAACTAAGCCTATTTGAAATAAATAATTGACTTTTATTATAATTTCAAGTTCATGTTATCTTCTAGGCCTACAATATGGGCGGAGATGTGTCGAGTAGAGAAAACGAGAAAAAGGTTCACTAGAAACAAATAAAAGAGCAGAGGCGATGTTTATTACCGCTTAACGCGGGGGTGTATCACAACCAACTTATTGAACATTTCTTATAAAAAAAAGATCTTAAGCTAGCAGACAAGCCAGATAGTTAGTTCATCACACGGCTCATGCGTATCTTTTTCTTCTTCAATGGTAGTAGACAGCAGAATGCAGACCGCAATTATCAATATATTATGTATAACTTACCCAGTCAAACCTTCCACAGAGTCGTCGATGGGCAAAATGTGGACCCTCTTCCCGTACTTGACGGAGGGGCACGGCGCGATGGAGACCACGTCGCTGAGGCGCACGCGCAGGTTGTTCCTCACCACGCGGTTCATGCGTATCTTCTCGTCGGGGCAGTGGTCGTCGGATAGCACGATGCAGACCGTCTCTTTACGACGTTTGCCCTTAAGCAGCACCGTGTCTCCACGGAATAGTTGGAGCTGTTCCATTTTGGCCTGTATGATAATAGTTAATATTCATGAATTCCTTTCTAAATTCGTTCAAACTTAGCGTCGTTGGAAAACTGTATGAAAATCTATTTAGTAACAGACAAAAGTTTGAAAAGTAAATGAGGTCAATGACCCCTCGGTCAAAATCATATTCAAACGTTTACTCGAAAAATGAGTCAGGGAAAAGTACTACTACACACATTAAGTATTATTACATCATAATGTCTGCCCGGCCACCCGCATTGGAGCAGCGTGGTGGGTCTATGCTCCATATCCCCTCTTCTATAAGGAGGGAGGCCTGGCCCTGTAGTGGGCCGGTAATAGGCTGGTAATGATGATGATGATATTATAGTGTGGAATTACTATTGACTAGAAAATGCCCGCGGTTTTATCCGCGTAGTCCCAGTTTCCGTGGGAATTCTAAGGCTTATTCTAAAGTTTCAATAAAATCCATTCAGTAGTTTTAGCGTAATAGTGTAACATACTTTCCCGTTTATAATATTAGTAAGGATCCTAAATATAAAGTGGATACAACTCAAAGCATAGCTGGAATTCAAACAGTAAGTTGGGGGAAGTACCCATAATCGCTGTGCTTATTTCTGCCGACAAACAACATTGCAGTGTTCCTGTTACAAGGTTTATATAACAGATAAATAAGATTCAAAATCTACGGCTCTATGGTTACAGGATAGCGCATTTTAAATTGTGTCATACCATACCATTGTTTTATACCATAACATTATATTCAGGATGGGTACCAAATCATTTAAAACATAAAAACGTGTGTTTAAACGCAGGAACTACAGAAAATTGCAAAATAATGGCGCTCATAGATAAAACTATTGTGTGAATTGCCAGGGAGGTACACTTTCCATTCTTTAGCTTCGATATTTAATACTACAAGATCTAGATAGTTATAAGTTCATAGATTAATCTCGATAAATAACAAGCACAAAGTGTTATTTGGTTTCCGCGAAAAGTGGGTCAGTCTATAACAGCAAATAATGTGATAGCGTCCTTGTGTACATAGAGTCGCGTTGACACCATGACGTGACGGTTCTACGCGCGCGGAAAAAACTGTAAACATTTTATCAGAAGGCGTATCAAAACGCGTTTTCATTTCATTTGTGGCGACAGATCATCTTGATGATCAACCAGATATACATGTAGATAAATGGACGGCCATACATATATGCATGCATGTACAATGTACATAGCCTCTGTAAGGATTTCAAAACATTAACTGTCTTGACCTGCTATAATGATAGATAGATAAATGGTTGCAGGCAGCTTGTACATTTCAATGGTTGCTTCAATATTGAACAATATAATTAACCAAAGCCTCAAAAAAAGTTAACTTATGTGAACTAAAGCTAATAAATCAAATATGATTTATTCCACACAATACAAGCAAATCAATGTATTGTGTGGAACCAACCCATAAATTACGCGTATTATTATAGCTAATCTCGTCACAACAAGAGTGTGATAAGGAGTTACTAAAAAAACTCTGACAACACGCAATGTATTTATATGTAATTTTTCTTGCACTTCAAAATTAAAATTAGTTTATTTGGTGAGAACTTATATTTATTTTGAATCCATACTTATTATCATTGTTTTTGCATAATTATTTAAAAAAATAGTAAGTCGCAAAGTTAAAATTATATGGAGATTTCAAACATGCCTCAGTCAAAGAAGGGTATATGGTTTTTTTTTTATCACAATATTGTTTACAAAATACGAACTCAGTCATCATTATCAACCAAGATAATAGCCCAGGGTATATAGCCATAGAGTGGGTCCACCATCACTCGGCTCAAGTCCAGGTTGGCAGGCTTAGGGTGATATTATTTGATTTTTCAACAAGCACAGATGTTGATGGAAATAACAAAGTTACTTAATGACAGCACTGAGAACATGCTTTCCGAGGAATAAGGGTGTAACATTACAACTTCCCAGGAACAGAGCTGAAACCACAGTGGTTTGCCTACAAAACATTTGAACTACAGCACAGTTAAGAAGTAGGTTAGGCCAGAAGAAGCCAGTTGTATAGTGCTTGTCATGCTACTGTAGCCTCCTAAGGGAACCGCAGTACTCACAGGGGCAAGCACAAAAGATACACTAGAACCAGGCTTGAGCTGGCTTTCCAAGGCACGGGGTATAGACCAGCAACTTTCTACCTCAGGGTTGGTATTGAGAATTTCTAGGGAAGAATGATTAACTCGATAAATCACAACCTGAACCAGAACTTAAACTAGGCAATCAAGTTGTGTAAGTTTTAGGCCTCAATAAAACTGCTGGAACCCCAGCAGTCTAATTAAGATTACCTATTCAAAAAAAAAATAGTTAAGTAGCTGGTATAAATATGATATAATCAGTGAAATACCCTACTTTGGTAATTATTGTGCAATATAAAATTTACCAATTCAGTATATATGAATACAGGATTTAAATAAATGGTGCAAAAAACTGTAAAAAAATAATATATATAATAAAATAAAGTGCTCTACTGCATCTGTCAGTCTGCCATGATAAACTCAAAGAATACTGTACAAACTGTCATACAGTTTTCACCATCAGATAGCATAGTACCTGAGAAAGGTTAGTATATATTTTGATAAGGTTTTATGTGAGCATCAAATAGAGAAACAAATATTTTAGCATTCCATGGATTCACCGTGCGGGTGCCGGGTCCATCGCGTGGCTGAGAGAAAAACTCCGAACAGAGCCCGAGACTTGTGACTTGGGTGTAGGTTTAAAAGAGTACTCTTAGTGATGCGCGTCAACACTAACCTCCTCTGTTCAAGTTATTAATTATTATTATGATAATTGTCAGAAAAGTCGTAGTAATTTATGCTGCATGAAAGCTTTTATCGAAGATGCTGCTTTATCTATTTGAAATATAATAAAACAATGTATGGAAAAATTGTTTCTTTTTATTAGGTCTACAGAAGTCTCTGATAGCCTATATCTGCTATTTTTCTAAAAAGAAAAAAGGGTTACATACATTTTTTTTGTATTTAGGAAGGTTGCAATGCACTCTTTACCACGGGGGCAAAGTAGTAGATGTCTACTAGTGAAATTATAAAAGTGAGATATAATAATGAAACTGAAATTCTCATTTGATCAAAATACTTTTAAAAACTAAGCTAGTGAATGAATAAAGCTCTTTGTTGAAGTCACTATTTCACTTATTATTCAGTTGAAACTTCTTTTAGATGTGACTAGTGTATAAATTTTGCACATTTTACGTACTATATTTATAACATTCTTACCTGTCCTTAAAAATCCAAAAACATCTTGCATTATTGCCTTTCTAATGGGGAACGAAACAACTTTTGTATTTAATATTATACTGCTTGGGATTTGTTACTAATTTTTTACAAGAAATACTACAAAAAATTACAAGGTTAGTGTTGCTAAAGGATATAATATGGGTAATAGTGGAAGTATAGTTTGAATGACCAATTATATTAAATATAGTTTGTGAAGCGTAATTATTGTGTCACGGACACATTTTTTATTTTCCCAAGTCTGAATGTAAGGTAGAAGAAATTAGTTATGAAAAAAGACAAAGAACAAACCTGTGATAAAGCGACCACCGAGTTGTCATCGCTCACGGCCTCTTCGACGATCAGACGGTTGGGCCTGTCCTTGCGACGTAGGATCGCAGTGGAAAGATCATCAGGGCTGCACAAAATACATCGGAATTAACTAAAACGCCCGGTGTTCGAACTGTTGAATTCTTAACTCAATATCGAAAACAAGTAACTTAAACTGCAAATATATCTTGTTACTACAGTAACTTGATTAAATTTAAGGGTACGTATTAGAATCGTGCGGCATTGATAGAATCATAATGAGGTGTGGAATCGATAGCAAATAGTCGCTTTTTCTAATAAACTGCTTTTCTTTTTCGTAGCAAATGCATAGTTATTGAAAAAATCGAAGTTGAAAATTGGAAAATTCTCTTGAACGAAACTCAACTACAACAGCTAAATATCTTCTAATATGCGTAGTTCCTTAATATTAAAGGCAAATATCGAAAAGTAATGATGAAAATTAAAATAAACCGTAGAATTAAACTTAATTTTTAAATAAAATTAAATTATGACATATCGCGATGTAAACAACCCAGACGTAAAATGTCAAAAGTACGCGACGCCATCTTGAATATCTCAAAAAAAAAGTATAGGTTGATGAAAGTAAATTTGGAAAAAGAAAAAAATTAATTTTTTGTTGGTTATTTACTGTTAGTTAGGTTTATATTTATTTTATGATCACTCAGAAAACTTGAGCCCGGAAGTCCTTATTGTTGGTTAGGTTAGAAGGCTAAGGCGGGAGCGAAGCGGAGCGAAGCTCCCGCCTTAGCCTTCGTGGTTATTTTTTTTGTAAACCACCCAGAAATAGGAGCCCCGCGGAGCGGGGCGGGTTGGGGCGTTAAAAAACTAAATGATTTGTAGTCAATTGGGTGTTTTATTTCGTGCATATCTATATAAATAAATGTAAACCTAACCTAAAAATTTACTAAACATATTAATTTTTTTTTCAAAAACTACACATTTGCTCGTAAAAAAAAATACATAGGGGGGGTCGGGGGGACCACCCCCACCACCAACCACCCCCCCTAAACCCCTATCAATGCCGCACGATTCTAATATTTTACCAAATTTAACATAATATTGTTTAGAACAATCATAAAAATCATCTCGCACTGTAATGTTAGACATGATGACAAGCCAATTTTCGAATATCGGTCTCCATATTATAACAATCAGCAAAAAACTACATATTAAACATAGAACACTTTATTTTATTATTAATTTTCGTGTTAAAAGTCTCACCTTTTGTTATCTGCCATTTTAATCACTAAATATAGTTAAAATTCTTAAATTTAATAAATTATTTGTAACGCCGACTGTGTAAATCACTCTTTCCGATTCATGAGTCCGCTGTGCGTGACGTTGCCGTATTTCATTTGTTCTATCGATAAGTGCCAATGTTGCCAAAGTTTTTCGGTTTGTCTATGATTGTATAATTTACGATTCTTCCGATTTTTGTTTTATAATTGTTTTTCAACGTTTAATTTCTGCTTTGCCTCAATGCAGTTGGATTACATAAAATCACACTCAATCTACATAAATATTTCAAGGCTAAATTGTTATAAAAAGTATATTAGAAAATTTTAAGGAGTTTTCTTCTGTTCAACTCTACTCTTTTGTACGTATCCAAAAATTTAGTTCTAGGTTTATATCCTGTTAAGTCTGTGGTTTATAGTTTACCGGCGCTTCTTTACTTTTTAGCTAAGTGTGAATTTTAAAAAAGACTACGTTTCGATTTTCATGTCAGGGAATCATTATACGCTGTACGAAATATTCATTTCAAAATATATTATAAAAGCAGTTTCGTTTGTGCTCGGGGAATAACAGTTTGTTACGACTGTAACGTACCTACATATATAGCCATTGACATATTAATAATTAGTACTATGGACTTCGGGTGTAATGCAAAATTCACGACAAAAGTGTCCCGAGATATCTTATATATACTAGAATGTATTTGTATTTTTATAAACAAACTAAAACATTGTAATATATGTCTTATATTATTGTTATTCAGTCTAATTTGCAACGGTCTAATTGCTTGCAATAAGACTTGTGTGCACCAAGATTTCGGTTATCATAACCAACGATTAACATAACTTTACTATAAATTTACTGTTCAGGACAACCCGTACGCCAGTTAAGGACGTAAGCTCGGTTAAGATAACCGCCCGGTTTACGTCCTTTACCGGCGTACGGGTTGTCGTGAACAGTAAATTTATAGTAGTTATTTATGTTAACCGTTGGTTATGATATAACCGAAATCTTGGTGCACACAGGCCTAAGAATGTTATTCCGAATTGCCAATAATTCTTTTAAGTGTGTTTTTGAGCGAGACTGTTTTTGTAGTGTAACTTTGATTATGAGGTTTTGGGTTCGAATTCCGTCAGGTAGTGGAATAATTCGGAGCTTTTCTTCCAGGTAATTTTTAGTAAAATTCCAAGCTCTGTGTGGGAAATTTTACTGAAAATTTTGGAAATGCCTTCGTAGCCTCGAGTCTTGGTGGGTACAATAAACCGTCGGTTCCGGCCATTATCATCAACGTCTGATAGAGATCGTTAATGAATTCAACATTACCCTAGGACCGCCAACCAGAATTGTAGCAGCGTGGTGGGTCAACGCTCCATATCTCTTCTCTAACAAGGTGGGAGCCCTGGCCTTGTAGTGGGCCATTAATACTCTGATAATAATGATGATACTGTGCGACCTTCTTGTGTAGGTGTTACTATAGTTTCTCACATTTTCGAGATTTTTTAAAATTACTATATTAGAATACAAAAAGTTTTTAATTATTAAACCCAATTCTAGGTTTCGATAGCATAACTCAGAACTACAACGGGGAATAAAAATATTCTGTAGATCCTATTAATCTGTGCTTAGGTACCTGCTATCTTAGGATATTATAGTGGTGTAAAAACAAGAGTGAGAAATAGCAAAACGCCTCCTGTAACATTTTTGTAATACTAAATGAAACAAATTTGTTTAATTAATTTATTTATTATTTGTTTGATTAAATTACCTATTCAATTCATTATCAACTTAAATTCTTTAACAGCGTTTCTCAATTTCGTCTGTAGTTCAGATCGATCCTTAGAACTTAATCTCAATATACCTTTCATTACATTATTCACGACCATTTCTGTTTCTTTGTTTATGAATAAAATATCACCCGTTCCATAATTCCTGAGTTCATAAATGTAATCATCAAATCGTATGTGTTCCTGCAGAGTAAATATATTATCCATTGCTTCTAGAAACTCTGTTTGATGAACACGTTCCTTTTTGAGCTCTTGTTTGTAAAATATCAGCTCATTTTTCACTTCGTAACGATCCATTCGGGACATGCGATATAAATGCTTCGCTAACTTTTTAGAGTATCTATATTCTAGATCGTTTACATAGCGGCTTACAATTCGGCAATATTTCGGAAGTTTCTTTTCAGGGAACGTTGTTGTCAGCAATTCTAATAGGTTACGTAAAAATCTCACGAATATTCCTTCCGATCGTACGTCAGTTTTTTTCATAAAGGGAAGAACTAACAGTGGTTCATTTGGATGTTTGGCATCAATAATTCCTCTAATGCTAATACTACAACTAACATTTATACACACAGTTAAAAATAACATGACACCGATGAATTTTAAATTTTCAATCATTCTCACAAAAAGTCACACGTTTAAAATAATAGGCTTACTCGAATTGTTTCTTTCAATTTCACGGTAGATAACTCGTAACAAGGTTTCAGTACTAAAACATTAATCACGTGGAATGTACGCTACGTACGGACATTTTATTCGTAGTATATTTTTTCTACAATATCATTATACAATCAAGACCCTCTCTAGTACCCTGGGCCGTGGGCACTGGATAAAGAGCGCTTAACATTTTGACAAAACTATTTTGTTAGATCAGATTATAAAATGTCTCTATCATTTAATTTTTCTCAATTCTAATATCGGTTGATTCGATAATTTTGATGAATAACGGGGCCTTCATGGATATTAGGGCCCTGGACACTTGACGCGAGCGTCCAGTGAGAAATGTGGAAGAACATAACAGCTTATATGCAGTTATGTACTTGATTCATAATGTTCAATCATTGATAGTGCAAATTTTAATTTAAGATCTCGTTTAACATCATCCTTTTGATTTTTAATTGTATCAAAAATGATTTCCCTAAAGATCTTCTTGGTTAACTGGCTTATACGTCTTTTGTCCTTACGACCATATTGTTTCAGTCGGTAAATATACATATCCATTTTTATATCTTCTCTTATCGAATAAATATTATTTAACACTTTAAATAAGTCTTTTCTCTTAGGCATAGGAGTTTTTATAACTTTTAAAAAATACTCTATTTTAGGTTTTATAAATTTAGCATTAAATTGACTTAGGTTATATAAAATTTTGGCGAATCTTTTGACCATTCTCTTCATTAAAAATCCTGATCCCAAACCTTTAAGACTACGGCTTAATATTTCCAAATACACCGGTATCCTAGAACTTGAGAATTGTTGTAGTAACGCTTCGCAAATATTTACAACGAAATCGTGTAATGGTCCCGCCATTTCTGATCGAAATGCTTTAGTACTAGTAGTTAGTATTTTAATTGGTTTTAAGTATTCACTAGCATCAAATACTTCCTGATCAGAGACATCATATTCATAATCATTTGCTTTATCGGTCACATCTTCTATACTTCCATTTACCGCAGTGAATAAAATAACAGATACTAAAATATTTGCAATCATTTTAAAAATATACACTTTTCATTGCTTAAATATTTGTTTGCATTTTTATTAAATTTAGTAACTAGTAGCTTGCTTGTTATTTCAACTGATTAAATTAATTTTTTTCTGTACATTCCAATTTCCGCACAACGTTCTTATGATTTTCATTACCTGTAATAATAATTAAAAGTTAATACATTATTATGGATATTTTTCCAGTCCAGTCCCTCCAGTGGTCTTATAACCACTACGTGGCTTTAAACGACGAGATCCTGATACTGATTATGTTAGGCCGTCGATCTCGACAATTATGATTATAATCTGACAGTGATGAACAAAATATTTTTTTTTAATTGACTGCTATTGGACCGGATAGTAAGTGATGATGCGATCTAAGATGGAAACGGACTTGTTTATATGTAGTAAGAATTCCACATCCCTTTTCGGTTTTTAACGAACATCGTATAGGAACGCTAATTCGAATACCACTGCGCCACAGAGGCCGTCAAGACCAAACTTCACTTTAGGTTCGCCAATCACATTGAAACAGCACGGTGTCATGGCCATATGGATCCAACTGTACTTGTGTTATTCTGATAAGTAACTTATTATTGAAGTAAATCCTTCCTTTGCGTGAAAAAGTAACAAACATCCATACATCCATAAACTTATAATATTCGAACTTAGGCTCATTTCTCTACATTTACCTTCCAAACTATCAATGTAACCAGTCCAGACAAGAGTGTGTGTTCTGAAGCCATGAGAACACAACTGAATAACATGGCGTCAAACGTTGCTAACAACCACTCTTCACCCCACCTGGAATTTAAGTTATTATTCAAAATATTAATGTGGAATGTCTCTAACATTAAAAACAAAATACATTGCAATATTATTATCAGCCTGTTTTAAAGGTCCACTATGACAAGTTCCCCTTATTATAGAAGATGGGGTGTAGAGCTTAGACCCATCACGTTGCTTTTTCTTCACCAAGGTAACGTCACCAACTCCTCAGTTCCGGGCTTTATTTTCAAAGATATTTTACATTGAATTTCTTGGAAGAAAGAAAAACTCAACATATTTTTTTTTATTTATTTATTTAATGGCCTGGCTAAAGTCCTTTACAACCTGAACATAGAGAAGGCTTGCCGTCAACGCAGATAAATTATGCAGTCCATTATGCGCGGGAAATTCAAATTAAATAAAGATTAAGAGATCTTTACTTACATGTAAATGATTATATACTTATATGCGAAATACAACTAATTGGCTTAATGACTGATTAAGAAATCTCTATAGATTCTCTATACATTCGATTGACTGGAAAACTAGTACTCATTTCGCAATGTAGACGCTCACTAATAACGGATTTCTCGATACACCGCTACTACTGCGGGTAATACCTACCTCTCTACTTATTATATGCTGATAACTATTAGAAATCAAATTTATAATTCTACTTACCACGTCACAGCTAAACACGATGGAGTAGTAACATCAGCATCATATAAAAGCACGCTAGTGTTTCCACCCTCTCTGGCTACGAACTCTACATCGAATAACTTCTCCAATATTGTTCTTTCACTGGCAACCCAGTTTAAACCATCTAGTGCCTGGAATAAAAATAATATTAGTTTTTAAACAATAAATATTTTTGACTTGTTTATCAGTTATTTTGCTTACCCTCTCAAAAAATGCAGCTAAAAATTGAGTCAAAATCTCTCGATTTGAATGTCCGTTTGATATATCACCTGGAAGTGAAAATAAGTTTATACGAATCTTTTAAATTATTTGTCTAATTACCATTAAGCCATTTGACGGTGGGTTCGATTCCCACATCTGGAAAATATTTGTGTTATGAGCATGGATATTTTCCAGTGTCTGTGTGTTTATCTATGTATTATAAGTACTTATGTATAATATATATAAAAATATTCATCAGTTATCATAGTACCCATAACACAAGCTACGCTACCTATGCTTCCTTTGGGGCTATATAGCTATGTATGTACTTGTCCTATAATTATAATATGTATATTTTTGTTAGCTTAACCTATTCACATCGTCCCTTACTTTACGATGCGACATATTATATACTTGTAAAGTTATTTTCAGGGATATTTAGATATTTTTTTTAATTGAACTTACCTGCTGTTGTAAGTTTTTTGTAAACAGTTCTGAAAAATGTATTCCAACATTAATATGAGTATATCGAACACTAAAAATACATAAATTGATTATATAACATACGAACTTTACTTGAGGAGCGAATATGATACGACTTGAGGATAAAGGATGAGTCATTGACCTTAAATCCATCGAATTCTCATTTCTGAAAGAAAACACGAAAGCTTGAATATTTTTAGGGCCCGCAGGCACCTAAAAATATATTTTCTAGTAATCCAGGTACGTTTTGTTGTTTCTACTGTTAATAATATGTAGGACATATCTACTTACATTCAAAAGAAGGAATAACAACATTTTATGACGTTTTTCGTTTATTACATTATACATTACGTTAATTATATTATATATTTTAATTTAATTTTAAGATATAGAGACAACTCGCATAATAAGTTATTTTACCTTAACGCATAAACACATTGCTTGTATATTGTGTATGTGTTACCGGAAATGTATGTCATTCGTCATTGTACACATTTCCTAGGAAAAGTATGTAATTCCTAAAATCGCATGGAAATGTGTAAAATAAATTATATTAGACACATTTCCTAGGAAATCTACACATTTCCTAAACAGAATGAATGAATGAATGAAATATTCTTCATTGTACACCAAAGAAAAGAGATTACAAAATAGAAAATACATTAGGAATAAAAACAATGTACAATTGGCGGTCTTATTGCTAATGAGCGATCTCTTCCAGACAACCAATATTGAAGAGGAAAGTGCATCCATTAGAGAAGGTTCGGGTGTACGTACACACAAATAAAGGAACTATAGTAACAAATTATAAGTAAAATATACTTACATAAAATACTTATCAACTAAAACAGCCATCGGAAATGTAACAAATTGAGATATCAATGTGTACGCGGGGATAGCGGGGCAAGGGGAGGGTATTGCTTCTCCTGAATAGGAGATACAATACTCTACTAGAGTAATAAGGAGATAATTACTTAAATAACAGACTGATTACTTACCAAACGAAAGTTTTTATAAGAATAATATAAGTCGATTTTGTGCTAAATACACAGTGACAGTTGATTTTCAAATTTAATTATTATGATAATATGAAGTTTATTATATTTTATGATATGATCGTTACCTGAACGTTGTTGTCTCAACGAGTGCTTTAATAAAATTTATTATTCTCATTTTTACAACGTGTTTTATTACAGAAAGCATTATTTTTATACATTTCCGAATACAATATTGGAATTATATACAATTCCTAGGAATGGCACACATTTCCTAGGACATTTATGTATTAGATAGTTTTTAAAAGAATATTTTACACATTTCCTAAATAGTTTCAGAATTGTTTAAATATCCTAGGATTTGTATACAATTCCTAGATTTTATACATTTCCGGTAACATAATATGAATTTATACAAGCTGCAACTTTTAGTCACACATATTTATACACAAGCAGTGTATAAATATATTTAAAAGCCATAATTTATACACAAAATTATTATAAGTAATCTTATGTTTTAGTTTACAAATTAGAACTTACCGTCCATTAACATAATGTGCGTAACAGTCCTCTTGGAAGACCAACAACGACAGTTCAAGATCTGTGCAAACTTTGACTAACTTGGTCGAATGTGGTTCGACCAATTTGTCGACCAAGAGCCGGGCGCAAAGAAGTGCTGAGTAGGAACACCACCAAGCTATCATAGATACAACCCATCTGTAGCCCGCACTATTTGGTAAAGATGACTGCCATGGTGATAGAAACTAAGGAAACAAATTAATTTCATCAGCTTAACTTTTGACGACAGTTGCTAATGCCTTGGATTACATACAGAGAGGTTCTGGATTCGTTTCCAGCGTGGGTCAATTTAGAATTTTATATTTTCTAAATTGGCTCAGTCAGGTCTGGTCTGGTACCTCTTCCAAGTTAGCCCGTTACCATCTTAGATTGCATCGATCATTTACCATCAAGTATGATTGCAGTCAATGGCTTATCACTGAATAAAAAAAACTATAGAATAGAATGTATTTATCCAGTATTTAGTACATTCAATTCTATAGTTTTGTTTATTATTATTTTATACAACACCTAACAAATATCGAAGGTAATATTTTCTGTTTATGAAAATAAATTTCGTTTTGTGAAAATGAAAACTTACGCTGGGCTGTAACTTTTTCTAATTACATCTTTAGAACTTCTAAACTTATTTAATCAAGTACCGCAAAAACTTTTACTTTAATTGAATGTATATTTATTATTGAATTATGATGATGTATTTTTTAATTTAATAATGTATATTATCTACCTGGCTGAAAGCAACCTTAAAGCTTGCATCAAAATTGATCTCTTTACAACAAGGAAAGTAACTACTTTTAAATTGGCAACAAACAGATACAAACAGATAGATGCACAGATACTCAGACAGGCGCCCCTATTTTTAACCACGATTTAGAAATCGAATATACTAATCTGTTTCTACCTACTCTTCTATCTACGAGTAGGGGATGCATCCCAGTAGTACCCCCTAATTTTTAACCGACGAAAAAAAACGGAGCAGGTTCTCAATTCGACACGTATTTTTTTTTTTTATGTATGACCACGCATAACTTTTTACAGAGTTGTCCGATTTTGATAATTCTTTTTTTATTAGAAAGGGCATACTTCCAAGGTGGTCCCATTGTCACCATGTTAGGATCTGATGATGATATCCTGGGGAAATTAAAGGAACTCTTCGAATTTTGGAGGCACGCTTACAGCGATTTCAGTTTTTGTCTCGTTATCGGTAGCTTTTTGGCTACTAGTGCCGTATAATATACTATGACAGTATAGTACGAGTACGTTACGTGGCGATAAATCACTAAAAAGTAAGACATAAAAAATTTTAACATAAAATAGAACCGACTCAAAACGCACTAAAAAGTAAAAAATAATTGTGTTATTTACTTGGTTTAATTTACTTAAGCATATCTAGGAGTCGGTGCCAGCCAAGGTTTCTACTTTAAGGACGTTACCTAGAACCCACAAACTTCTTTACTACGTAAAATAAATGTTCCTTAAACTTGGCTGGCACCGACTTCATAGATATGCTTAAGTAAATTAAACCAAGTAAATAACACAATTATTTTTTACTTTTTAGTGCGTTTTGAGTCGGTTCTATTTTATGTTAAAAATTTTTTAGTTGTATAGAACTGTTGATACACCATATTAGAGTTTAGACAAAATTAAAGAAATGTCGATATCAACATCTTGTTTGTACGTTACATATAAATTACCTAGTTTTTATAAGTATAATATGAAATCTCTTTTGATTGCAATAATAAATGTCCACTTAAATTTAAGAGTATCTACACAAACTGAAATGCATTATAGTGAAGTATCTAAACATACTATATCGAATACAGCTTCGCTTAAATTGCACAAAACGTCAGCAACAATTTATTTCTTAAATTGCTTTATTTTTCGAATGACGAAAGATTAAAATAAGTATTCAAAAAAGCTTTTGGCGACATGCTAATAGCATTGCACAAGAAGTCAAAGACCGATATGGATCATAAGCAAAACAATTGGATAGATGTTGAGGATTCGGAATTTATCTTTTTAGGGTTCCGTAGACAAATGACAAAAAACGGAATCCTTATACATTTGTAAAGTCTTTCTGTCCGTCTGAATGTAACAGCCACTTTTTTCCGAAACTATAAGAACTATAGGTACTAATGAAATTTATTAATTTACTGAATAGATTTATTCAGAAAAACAATAAATTTTGGGGGTTCCCCGTAGTTAGAACTGCAACTCAAATTTTTTTTTTTCATTAAACCCATACATGTGGGGTATTTATGGATAGGTCTTTAAAAATGATATTGAGGTTTCTAATATATTTTTTTCTAAACTAAATAGTTTCCGCGAAAGATACTTCCAAAGAGGTAAAATGTGTTCCCCCCTGTAACTTCTAAAATAAGAGAATATTTTTTTAGACACTACTACTACTTGGTTTTAAAAACTTAGCTTTTGTCGCAAGGGACATTTTCTGTTAAAAACAAAATGAAATCTCAATTAAAATAATATAAAGTTTATAACTTATATGCTATAAGAAGGGTCAAGAGCAAAAACTATACTACAGTACTATATAGAACTATTGGGATATAATTTGACAGCCCGAAAAATGTCCCAACAGTTCTACAGAACTACGGTATATGCACCCCGATTAGGCATATCTTCTATCTAGTAGGAACAGAATGTACTATTGTTTCTATTCTTCTATCAAATGTTACACCACTTACATGTAAAACAAATAAGGTGACAGTAACCGTATAGCCAGGTGACACTCTACGTTTCGTTTGCAATGACATCCACTCTCTGGCTAGCAAATCCGTTTTCCATCCATTCGATTTCTCGTAAACAGATGTTTCTAAAAATTATACAATATTTTTTTTAATGTAATCATGTATCTAAGTAACGCAGTACATCCCCGTGTCTCGGAGAGCATGTTAAGCCATCGGTCCCGGTCACTATTATAAACATCTGATAGTGTTCGTTAATACGTGAAACATTATTACTCTAAGCCCGCCAAACCGCATTGGAGCAGCGTGGTGATTCTACGCTCCATATTCCCTCTCCTAGAAGAAGGGAGGCACGATAATGATGATGTATTTAAGTAACACTTATCAACTGTATAATTTACCGCTCTTAAGATCTGACTGAATAATAAAAATGTTTTTCTTTTTCGACAATTTCTCAACTACACACCTGTTTTAGGTCTATAATAATATGTAGTAGGTACTTTTTTTAAATATTTTTAACACAAGTGACCAATGGGTTCAAAATTTTAATAAAAAATGTAAATGGTGAGTCCGAATCATTACACTAACATTTACTAGAACTTAGAAGTTACAGCAAAACAAGGATACAAAATAACTTAAAACATATTTAGCTTAAAATATCTAGAATTGTTACCTTCGATAGATGCGTTATATTTGGACCAGTCCACAAGAAATATATCATACCGACATTGGTTCCAATTCATCCAGAGAACTTTGAGGCTCTGAAATTACAATATACGAATACATATATAAATACTCAATACTAAAAAAGTATAACGCATTATCAGTGTCCGCTAAACTATTAATTATTGTCGAAACAACTTATACAAAGCCGACAGAGAGGTAATCCATCGGCGATATTTCAACGTTTTCAATTTCGCATTAGTGAATACTCCGCTACCATTAATGGTAAAAAGAATTAATTCTTTTTAGCTAGCAATATATAATTAAGGTTACAAACGAATTTACTAACGTAGACTAGACCAAATATGATCGCTGTAAAGCACAAATTTATCATCAAAGGAAAAACAATAAAAACCAATCACCAAATACAGTTTTGAACATAGACGTTCTGTAATTACCTTCAAAGAAACACAAGTGTAGACTAGTGCTTCAATCACGTCTTCTTCAGCCAGTGATAAAGGCAACGTCAGTCCGAGGGTGCCAGCTTCAGCCGTCAACGCATGTAGTGTCGCAAATAACGGTGCCTTTAACAATTTAATTCGGTAGTTAAGTAAATATGATGAAAAGTCAAGATACATGCATTCTTCTTTAAATGTTAAAAGTATTTTAAAAAGGTTCAGTTTTTTATGGGCAAAGTCTTGGATTTTAAAAACTAATAACAAACTATTTATGCAATTATCAGACTTACAAAATGTAAGGCGTCAGATATAGAGCTGGATATGATGGGTACGACAGCAACGTATAAACCTCCTCTTCTCACCACTCCGCGCCATTGAACCAAACCGAGAAACACCATGAGAGCCCCTAAAATTCCTCCCCATATCTAAAAAATATTTTTTTCTAATTATCTTTTTCTTATCACGACGTTTCACTGGATCACATTTTAAAGCGCACTATTCTGTAACGATGTTTAAAAACTACTTATCTCTCTTAGACAGAGAGTGAAATTCGATACTCACGCTGTTGAAAACATTGTTACAAAGTAGTTCTTCAGATTTGAGGCACATAAAAGTGATACGAATATTATAACATGATACCACCTAACATACTTAGGCGGTAGTAGAGTAAACGTTAGTTGAATCTGCAAGTGTGAGTACCACTACAAATTTAACGGTTGAGTCATGACTGAGTATACAAATTTGGAGTTTAGGAGATGCTTATTATTATAATCCATTCTTAATTTTTGTGTGTCGTTTCTGTATTAATTTGTTGCTTGGATCCGATTCGATATTAACAATAATGATGGTGATATATATCACTATCATTATTGTTAATATCGAGGTTAGGCTTACTTGTAGTCCCTGCAGCACCCCAGCATGCGGCATATCGTGTTCGACTTTTAGTGTTGTCGTTAAAATATTAGAGTCTGGTGTATCGTACTGCGCCTCTATAGCCAATCCCAGACGTAGATACCCTACTTTTGACGCATCTCTCTTTACTCTAAAAAAATAATGTTACAATAAAATTTTATAAATAGCGTACTATCCAACTGAATGTGCCCTGCGATTTTACATAAATCGTGTTCCTGCGGAAGTATTGAAATTCGTTCTTAGTAAGAATCTACATAGCAAGATGGTAAATTTTAAGTCAATCGAGTGCGTTGATGGAGGGGGGGGGGGTTGGGGTGATATTATAAAAATATAAATGGAAGTTGATTTACATACATGACACGTATAGTCAAAGTTCGCATATAAACCACACTAGTTGTATTTGTCGTCGTAGAAAGAAATCTGTTTATTAAAAAAAACTTTCTAAATCCACCGGTAGACCATGCGTCTTTCTGAAAAAATATTAATGTATTAAAATTTACGACTATTTAAACGTTGTTATATGTATAAATAGAAGCGACAGTGATATGCAAGGATTTTGGCAAGTGGAAAGACGTGGTCTCAGCCTACCCCTATGGGAATAAGGCGTGATATTATGTATCAAGGTACGCATAAGGTTGCGAGTTTGTAGCCGACTTCAGACGACAGCAGCAGGCGACGTGTCTAAACAATGTATTTGAAACGAGGTGTCGCTACCCTTAATTTAAATAAATAGAAACCATTCGCTACAACACGACGCCTGCTGTCGCTTACTAAGAAGTCGTACCCTTACGTTAGAGGAATCCAGAAATCCGAATGTTTAACATTAGTACCTAGTACGTGCTAATACGTTTTACGTTGCTATTTCATTAACTGATAAAATAATATTTCTTAGAATATTTTCAATCGAAAATCTTTTAATGTTGTATGAGCTCGGTGGCAGGAATACGTCACATTGACTTTTGTTATAAAAATAATTTACAGATACTATGATAACTGTGAAAAGTACATCTGTCTGTGAGTATATGGATTATAAATACCTATTATAATGGATTTAATTCTTTAAGACGCGCCCCACTATTTCTCGCGAGGGGAAACCGAAGGGTGCGGGGAGTACAGTTCGAACATCAGTCTCGAGTCGACCACGGCTCGGTGTACACGGGCTATGTAGGTTGTGTCGCTGCGTGTCATGACCGAACGGAATGATGCTCTACTTAATTTTTTTACCAATATTATATTTATAATGTCAAAAAAACGTATCGTATGATGATAAACTACACATTTAAATGTGACTTAGCCAGAAGAATCGTTCCGTTGCCCATTCCTTCAGGTTGACCGACTCGACTTTAATTTTTCTACAAAGGTCACTTGATTGGTTTGTTACTGCCAATATAGATTTTCCAAATTATTTTAGCATAATAGCTTTGGTATTTGTACTATATATACATTGGTACTATCCTACTAAAAAGACGTACCGTCAAGCGATTTAGCGTTCCGGTACGGTATCGTGTAGAAACTAAAGGAATGTAGATTTCATGCTACTCCTAACAAGTTAGCCCGCTTCCATCTTAGATTACATAAACTAACTTGTAATAAATCAAAATAATAATAGATATCATGGGTTCACGCTTTACAATAACACTAGGGGTATGGTAGACAAGACAGCGTGGAGTTGAGCACAATCATTTAACTGTTTAAATAAAAGAAAAATAGATATACTAGGTTCCTATCTGAGATGATTGTGGGTATGTGTATTTTTAAGATATTGTTAAATTGGTTAATATATATATCGAAGGAATTAGACTAGAGACTGAGAATACATTGTTGTAATATTGTAATAGATGTCATTGTTTATAGAAATGTTACTGTCTGTGGATGTAATTATTTTTGGTATGTCACGAGTTTCTTTATGAAAGTAATCGAAATAGAACTAATTGTTAAACATTTAATGAGAGATATGAGATAGGTGCTAGTTAAATTCAGTTTGATTTGATAAATGTAATGAATAATTGATTTGTTTTAATACTCCAACCAATAAAAGAGTCGGGCGCCAAGGTCCTAGTAGAGTATTTACACCATCTTGAGAGGAATAAAGGAGTTGGGTAGTTAGTTTGTGTCTGGAGTGCGGTGAGGATATTTGGTCGAGTTGGACCAGTGTAAAAGTGTTCTTAAGAAGTAAATTAAATTAGGGAGTAAAGTAAGATGGGTGTAAATAAACTACTGTTCTGAATCTTTATAATACGTCAGGAATTATAAAAATCTATTTCATGTATCAAAACATTGTGAACTTGCAATATATCTGTTCGTGAAGACAAAGTCTTTGTAACCCTAGAAAACGCCCAAGAGATTAAGAACCACTAAAGATGATGTTAAGGAGAATGGTGATACTCCGATATATATATTAACCTATATCACAATATAATTTTGCTGTGCAGGACCAACACGACATATTCATTTTTAAAAAATGAGTTAAAATGAAGTAGAGCATACTGCTAGTCAAACATGACATTCTTGTTGACATAATTAACTTGACACTGTGTGAGTGTGCACACATTGCTACTCGTTACGTAGTAATAGAACTCACATTATTGCAGTTTTTATTGCACACTTGCACTGTAAACGTTTAACAAACAAAAAACGACGAGCCATCATGGATTGACCAAGCCGTATACCTATTTGTTCATATAGTATTTTCTATTAAACTAAACTAAAGATTTGGTCAAACAGCGTACAACTGACGAGGTGGGAGGATGACATAAACATAACATATTCTATCTTAGCCCTCTCCCGTTTGCTGTCTAAAATACGAGTGCTAAGTTTGTTGACTTACGGTTTTTGCTTTAAGTATGAATAAAATTTAAAAATTAGGTTATTTTATGAATATTAATATTATTTTTATTATTCTAGGTGTCCAGTTGATCCTTCAATTTTCCCCGCATTTTAACCAGACGGCAGCGCTCTCCAATCTATCAACGAAGCCATCAGATTTACTGCATCTTACGGTGTCATATTCCAGTGCAATGTCAAATACTGCCTCAGACCTTGCGAACCAGTGAGTACTTGCATAATTATGTTTTTGGTTATTAGAATTCTCCACTCCCATTTATTAAATCACCTATGTGTTTAGTTAAAAAGATTTTGAAATGTCATATGATGTAACCATCGTGAGAATTTCTCGATCTAGAGTTATCGATCTGTCGGAGTTCATCAAGAGTCAGTTCTCTCCGCTATTCTTTTGGTGTTGCATATCAATTTATCAATCAATTAATAAGTAGTTATTTTATTATATTATTTAAGTTATGTTAAAATAATAAAGTTATATTTTAACATAAGTTTTAGTGTTCGGTGTTTGTGCTAACGCTACTTTTACGCCGTTTTCAGTATGAAATTGGTTTAAGATGTCCAGTTTCATTCCTATTCTTATTTGATTCGCATTATACACGAGTAGAAACATTTTTATTCGTTAGGATTAGACAAGAATTAGATGATATTTTTTCAATCAAGTTTTATATTTAAAATAATTTTTATTTCTAACTATGGTACATAGGTCATTCGTGAAAGCCTTATTATGAAATATAAAACGAGCCTAATGATCTTGGCTTTTATGTGCCATTACGATTTATAGAAAAGATAAACTTTATAACACTTCATAGCTTCATAGCATACTTTATATATAAACTTGCCCTTTTGATTACTTACCTTAACGTAATAACCATTCGGCTTACGTAATAAAACGGAAAGTGGGCTTAAAGATTTTTCTGACATAAGATATAACTCAAATATGTCAGTGGAGTCTGAAGAAGTTATTTCCGTTATGTTTTGTACACAGTTGCGCCTGAAATGGAATACATAGGTATATGCTTTTTCAAAAATTGTTATACCTAAAATTGCCATTTTTAGCTTGTTCTGTTAGTGAAATTCAACTAAACGTCACTCATACTATCAAAACATAATTGAATAATATAATATTTACTTCGAACACTCATAGGAATAAATAGACGAAAATTGAATATAGTTCAGATCCACAAAGCTGCACCATGACTGCCTCGTTGGTCTAGTGGTTAGCCTATCTGTCTCGATCACGAGGTCCTGGGTTCGAATCCTGGAATCAATCTTCTATGAAATTCTCGGCAAATTCGGAATGTTGTTGGTATTACACCCTCGTGCCTCGAAGAGCACGTTAAGCAGTCGGTCCCGGTCATTGTCATCATCATCCGATAGTAATCGTTAATAAATGAAACATTATCACCCTAAGCCCGCCAACCCGCATTGGAGCAACGTGGTGGGTCTACGCTTCATATCCCCTCTCTTATACGGAGGGAGGCCTGGCCCTGTAGTGGGCCGGTAATAAGCTGATAATAATGATGAAGCTGCTCCATTGCGGGTTGACGGGTGATAATGGTTAATTTTGTAACGATCACGCGTATGGCAGGCTAAATATATTGGCATACAAAGCGTAATTATTGGACAATGAACAATGATTTTGACGATTCATATGTGCCAATCCATCGGTCTACATCGGTCCATCGGTTACAACCATAATTACTATAATAGCCTCTTTAATTAGCGGACAATGTTTACAGGTCGATAGCAACACTCCCATATAATTTACTAAGTAGTGCACTTAATCCAATAAGATTAATTATTAACTAAGTTAATCAGTAACACTGTGTTATTAACAACATGGTTGTAGGATATTTTCGTGAACGTAAAAATGCCGATGTGAGGCAAACTGAAAATCCCAGAAAACTAGGAATTTCCTGCGAGTCCAAAATTTAAAAGATGTAGGTATGTAGATACTTTTTAATTGTACTTAATTTAATAGTACAATTTATATATTAAATATGGATCATTTTTTTGAACCGTAATCAGTATTTTTGCGGTGGGAGTTAATAAGTAATTATCATTAGGTATATTGTTTGGAAAGCTGCCATTTATTCAGCAGGGGGTCTAATCGTGTTTTGATTATCATGATAAATAATTGACCAATTATTAAGTAAAAATTAAAAAAAAACTTACGACAACTCCTTCCCGATTCTAATTTCGATAGGTGGAAGACAGGCTTTGATAACTTTGTGTGGATCAGTAAAAATTTGGTATCCACCGTTATATGTGTGCTTCGCCAATGCAATAGTCAGCGAATCCTAAAGAAAAAGAAGTGAACTAGACATTTTAATGATAGCATTCCTAAACTGCCTCGCTTTTTAAGCCTGCGTGGTTCCGGGTCATGATGTATTGGTTTCGAGTCCTATGGTCAATAATATATGAGTGTTTTTTTTTCAAAAATACTTATTAGCGTTGGTATGTTGGTGGTGACACAACTCCGTCGCTGGCACTCTCAATCTCTTGAGACTTCTGTTACTAAGATTTTTTAAAAGGTTCTATTTTAAATATGTAACTGATATGTTTGTAAGGCTTACTTAAACCTGGACCGCATGTACTATATTCGAACAAGTTAACTACTGAACTAAGCTACTCTTTAAGTCCCAAGTCAATGAAGCAGTTAATCAAATATATATAATTCTTAGGTGAATATTAATCATTATACAGATACTGCCTCCTAGAATGTTATATAGGAAAAATCATAATACCTCCTTAATGTATCGGAAATATCGTTAATTATAGTCGTAAAATATTTCGTGAGCCAAATTAACGGCTTTCTCAACCACCGTTAATGGTATAATTAATACTCACTTGACCTGGCTCCAAAGAAAAATCCTTCTGTTTTGTGTTGTCAATCCTTAGTAAAGGAAAAACTGAAAAACAAACGACCTGTTCAAGAATTAATTTATTTTTAATTTATTAACGTTTTACCTCAACTGTTATTAAATTCAGATGGTATTGACACCTACTTGGAAGAGGCAAAACTTTATTCTATCCCTTAGTGGTATCTATGCGAAATCACACTGAAAACCTAATTGATTGACAGTACATCACCCATAAATTCGGAAATGCCGGGAACATTGAAATGAAATCTGCGCAACTTTTTTTATTTACCGTTTTATTCTACTAAGTATTAGAAAACTTAAAAAGATGAATGATTTCATCATTTCGCTTTGACCGCGTTTTCATAAAATTTAAACTCCATGAAAATTCCGCGTTTAAAGTTTGTACTTACTTAATTATAGATTTGGCAGGAGAAAACCCTAAAAGAAAAGTTGTTTGCCTAAAAGCAGACTTATGTCGCTCTTATAACCGGGCAACTTTTAATATTTCAGGGTTGAAGAACGGATGGCATAATATTTTTATATCCCTTTTCCCAAGTCGCGCATTTCTCCGCTTTTAGCAGAAAAAATGGCAGATTGTAAATCCTTTTTTTCTGACAAGCTTGTTGCAACCCTTTTTGTCGCCTTCGCGAAATATGATTTTAATATTTTACTTTGGCTCATTTAAACCAGATATACATAATTGAAAACTTTAATAAAGAAAATCAAATAAGTCGCCTCGGCCTCCGTGGTGAAGTGGATTTATAAGACGGAGGTCCTGGGTTCGATTCCTTACTGAGCCGATTAAGATTTTCTAATTTGGTCCATGTCTGGCTGGTGGGAGGCTCCGGCCGTGGTTAGTCACCACCTTACTGCCAAACATATACCGCCAAGCGACTACTTTTTTACCATTACGATGTGTGTAGAAACCGAAAGGGGTGTGGATTTCATCCTACTCCTAACATGACGACCTCCGTGGCGCAGTGATATGCGCAGTGGTTTTATAAGACGGAGGTCCTGGGTTCGATTCCCGGCGGGGCAGATTAAGATTTTTCTTAATTTGTCTTGGTCTGGCTGATGGGGGGCTTTCGCCGTTGCTAGTTACCACCCTATCGGCAAAGACGTATCGCCCAGCGATTAAGCGTTCCGGTACTATGTTGTGTAGAAACCGAAAGGGGTGTGGATTTTATCCTACTCCTAACATCCATCCGCTTCCATCTTAGATCGCATCATCACTTGATGATTGCACCGGTGTGATTGTAGTCAAGGGATAAGATGTAATAAATAAAAAAAACTTGAGAAAATAACTGTGTGACCGATGTATTTATTACAAGCTTGTAATTATAAAAACATATTTTACCTTTAAAATGAATCAGTTTAGGTTGTAGCCAAAGTCTGCAAGGTCCTGGTAGTTCGGGTGTATAAAAGTTTCGAACACACCAACTTGCCAGAGATCGACACGCTCTGATATCTTGTTGCTAAAACATTATAAACTGCTAATTTTAATATCGCCGTTTCATTACGCCACATGAACCTAGATAAAATAATCTGAAGTATATGTAGTACATATATTTCAGATTACTTTATCTAGGTTCAATATATTTAATATCTGCAGTTACTACAACTGCTAGGTTACAAAATAATTAATGTCTGCAGTGCGATATGTTGTTTTTTATAACTTGATAGTGTGTTTCGAAATTGTCACTGTTTCTATTAAAGTATCGTGTTAGAAATTAGAAATAACTTTTAAACGAATAATGCTACTGAAACTATTTACTTGAGAGAAAATTTCTGCTTTTTCGGTCAGACCTTACATCTAGTATAGCTATAAGTAGGTATCCGTAGCTATACTCTATAAGCTGAATCAAGTAATGTCTATAACAGTGCGAACCACAGAGGTAGAGCTTCAAAGACTCCAGACCCTTTCAACCAATGAGCCATAATTAACTAAAGAACCTGCGTACAAGCTTCCAATCCAAGCTTACACATTTATAATATTGGTAGGTATAGATACTTACTTATTTAGAGTTTCCAATATAAAGTAACTCAACTTACAGTACACAAATATTCTAGCTTCACAATCTCTAACAGTTCATCTGGATGTAAACGATTCTCATTGTATTTCGGTCGGTCCATCAGATATTTCTTTGGTATGCACTTGTCTTTGACGACAATCTCGTTTTTGCTACAAATGCAAGATTCGCATCGCACACAACGATTGTCGACCGCTTTGAAACCTCGAGCGCATTTTATACACTGCACTTCTTTCATTGGGGAGCCATCAAAATTTTGTGTAACTAGAAATAAAAATTATATTGTGATTAGTAGGCTCCCGTGCAAAATAGTTTATGCAACCTTCCAATAGTACAGTAATTTGGTCGAAAAAATAGAGGTTACCTGGAAAGTTTTCCGGAAATGGCAATTTTATAGATTTTGATATGCTCTTTCCAAATTTCAACTTTGCCACTTCGTATGTTTGCCGCCATATTGAAAAAATGGCACTCAAAAGCAGTTTTTTGATAATAACTCCTTTCCGGCACATTTTACAGGAAAAATATATCTATACAAAATAAAAGTAGACTCTCCTCCTCGCTCCTACGTCGAAACTATTAATTTTAGGGAAAAAAAGGTTATGACATAAATTGTAGGAAATTTTCTCTACTTGTATTTTGTGTAAATTTCTTTTTCCTGTAAAATGCGTCGGAAAGGAGTTATTATCAAAAAACTGCTTTCGGGCGCCATTTATTCAATATGGCACCGCGAGCGGCAAACATACGAGGTGGCAAAGTTGAAATTTGGAAAGAGCATTTTTCAAAACTTCCGGAAAACTTTCGAAGTAAAAATACTACATGACTGTACTACAAGAACATCAAAGAAAAAAATTTTAAAAAATGGGTATAGAAAGCTATCACATTTTTGTAGTACTAATAAAGACAAACAATCCTAATATATCTACATATAATAAACATTACTTTGTTATATATCTTAAGAACGGGGCTCGGCAGCGTATTCGATGAAATCTCTAGACGGCTTAAGTTTATTTGACACTGACAATTGTCGTCACATTTTAGCGAGGTTATACAAAACCTTGATAAATTATATGTTCATATCATTGAATTACTATGTATTTACGTCTTACATACTAATTCAATGATTTCTATGCTAAAACCTTCTTCAGCAATTACTCTATCTATTGGTGAATACCGTACGATTCTTTCAGGGCTTAAAGACTTTAAGTTCATCCAGAATAAGTAGACAGACGCGGCGCAAGAATTTGTTTTATAATATGTGCTGATATTGTGATTATCCGACTTAATGCGTCCGACAAAAATCATTCACTATTTTTTTGATTCTACCCGTCTCTATAAAGGGACCACGAATTACCTGAATAATAAATAAATAGGCTGACTAAATTTAATTAGTCTATTTAAATGGCCCACTAGAGCGCCAAGCCTTTATAGCTAAGATTTTAAAAGCTTCTCCCTCTCCTATAAGGATTTCCTCCTTGCGTCTCCAAAAAGGTTGGCGGGCTACCAACGGGAATACCTGATATATAATCACGAGGACATTTTCTGCAAGCAATCCGTCCAGCAGAGCTTTGGCACCGGCGAGGAACACACGACTTTCCATCAGAGGCAACTACTTCCGTGATGTTACAGGGCCTGCATCGTATTACACCAGCCGGTATACTGTGATCCTCGCATGAACAACCGAAACCTTGAACAACAATTAAATGATTTAATATACGTCCTTGAAGTTTGCGCCGTATGTAATCGTTCATGCGTACCTAATGTTATAATTATTAGAACTCTATAGAAAGTTACTGACGTAGTAAGTTATAGAAAGTAAGTCTATAGAAACTTAGATTATTAATACTTTACAGTTATGAAATATATCGATTACAATTCTATTTGTGATACTTGAGGTGAATATTAAAAGGCTGGCATTCTTTATGTGAAAAAGAATATTAGTATTTTAATTATGGTTGTGATACATTAATATAATATAGAGTTCATAAAATTAATCATAAATTTTGTAAGGAAAATATTAAATATACTGCTTCGTACTTTCGTTATAATTTCAATTCCAAATATATACTAACTTTGCCTTATCTCCGTAAACTACAGGAATCGATATTTTAATTACAGACTGTATAATTGGCAGAATTTTTACACAAATTGATATTTCAAATAAGTGATTACATTATGTAGACGGAAGAATGACTAGCACTACACAAAACTTGGAAACTCGTCAACTCACCATCAGCAGCTGTGACTAATGAAGCATTAGCAGGGCAAGCCAAGCAATCCATCAAACTTGGCTCATAGAACTGGCCGAGCTCACAGCTGCCGGGCAATCTATAACTATTCACAAAACTGAGCACGAACAAAATCAACAACATTGTTCAGAAACTGTATCCCAAGTATTCAACTTCACAAATTCTTCATCAATATGTAAGCTCAAAATTAAATTTGAATAATCACTTTTTATAATATTTGGTGAAGTAGCTTAACTTCAAAAGTTTTTCATAAATTCAATACTGACGCTTGTAATTAATTTTGAATTCCCTTTTTTATAATGTTTGCTCAAATACCTTAAAGTAGAGCATATATTTGGCGGTAATATAGAGCAGTTGACCACAATTCCATAAATCCATAAATTATTCATCAGGCATCTCAAAACACACTCTTAGACCGCGTGCATACATAATGCTGTCTTGCTTTTTCTTTAATCATTTATTTATTTATAGACTTTTTAAATTTTAACAATGTTTATAACTATAAAACATTTATAAAAATCAAACAGTTTACATGCTGCGGGGTTGGGACTCAAGCAACTGCTGGTTAAGGCTCTAGAGTTCTTGTGACATCTTCTCACAATACGCGTCGTCTCATGAATTACCGCCTTCATAGACCCTTGATTCAACAATCAAGCGGAAGTTTATCACATTAGTATCCCATTATAATTTTACTTTACTTATTTACTTTGGTCTCTTTACGATACGCTGTTACTAAAACTACCTTTGATTAGAGTATAGATTTAGAAAGATAGATTTGATCTTCTAACATTTTTCAATTTTTATACACTATATGTATCCACACATGGTAAAACTTTCATATTAAAGACGTAAAAACCACTAATCTATAATTAGTATTAAATCACTTACGAATTTTTGTCTATTTTTATCACATACCTATTTGGCAGGCACCACTACTATACACAAAACAAGATATCGCACAAAAAATAACATGTGTATCGCAATAATACGGTGATCTAATCAAATAAATACCTTAATTCAGAAAATGGTATTATTCACGTACCAAATAAACGTATATTAAGGACGGAATTCATACGAAAAAGTACGGGGATTCCATATTAAACGCAATAAACACGGCCCGCGGCATGGGAAGTCGTTTGTTTACGTAATTTCTGGCTCTGCGTTGCTTGGAAACATAGATGGGGGAAAGACAATTCAATAAAAACTCAATTAATATGATCTTGGGAATTTCTCCAGTAATCCTTATTTGTTGCTTTTATGTTATGCGTAATTTTAATAAAAATACTTACGTACTAACATGATTGCTTCAGTAAAAATAAATGTTTGATGATTTTTACTTAAGTAAGACAACCCGATATACTTACCTCTCTTTATTTATTTTCTTCATTCCTCTTTGAAACATCGCATCTAATGAAATGGCATGTGACGTTATAAGATTGACGTCCACAACCCGGATTAGAGCAGCGTGGTGGGTGTAAGCTTCATATAACCTGAAGGAAGGAGGATGAAGGGTATAGTGGGCTGATAATGATGATAAGATTGACAAATTATGTGACTTCCAAACTAATGGACCGATTACGATGCGATTTTTAAGGTTTCAAGTTTATTATTGACACGCACTAAGCAAGCTCTTATAGGATTACATCTTTTATGACGATTTACATTGTTGTTTATATTTTAAAACGCACTTATATACGTTACAATTATATTAATAAACTGATTCATTTTAGTATTTTTTGTTAGAAAATAATTTGTTAAAAAATAAAAAGTTTGCTTTATTTTATTTCACAAAGTAAACTAACTATATATACTTTTATCATATTTCATTTAAAATATCTTATTTAATGAATATAAAGCATATTCAAATACTTACTTTATAGTTACAAATTATGCAACGTGTGCAGTTTGCATCCATTAAGCTACCAAATTACTCGCCAATAAAAGCTTTTCCGAAAACAATGGTTGATTAATAAGTTGCCCTAATGCACCATCAATGGTAGGTATTTCATCATGATAACAGAAACAGTTATTTTCCGAACTTTTATACAGTTTAAAGCAGAATTCTAGACGAAGGCATGTTTTCTCTTGAAATTAAAGTCTTAACTGTTTATTTATTCATTAATTGCATTAACTCAAAACTTATTTATCAAGAAAATGAAACTGTAAAACATGATCATATAATTGAAGCTGCAATTGAAATAGCAAATCAAAATTTTAACTTCAGAATACAAACTGCCATTGTATCGAAGGATGTTGAAGAGGAAATTGTAAGTAAGTTCATTAGATCTTTCGGCGGTACAGTACTCATGGAAAAAAGAGATGGATTTCAGCCGAAACAAGTCGTTCTTATAATAGAATCATACTTTTCTTTGATTAGAATATTAGGGAAACTGAAACCTGATTTAAAAGGAAGAACATTCCTTCACAGCGGAGCATACTATCTGATCATTTTATTATCCTATCCGCACAGATTAGAACGCATTAACCGTTTCCTATGGAGTTATTACGCTACCAACGTTGTTATCATAGTCTCCACCCAAAACCAAAAGGTGGCACTGTACACTTACTTTCCATACAAAAATCCGTTAAGTTGTCAGAATATGGAGCCCAATCTTATTGGATTCTGGGACGACAAAGGAATTCTTGAAAAAAATCTATTCCCTGATAAAATGGGTAACATGCAAGGCTGTCCTCTTTATATATCTACCAATAAACTGTATCACCCAGCTTCAGAGCAAAAAGTTCCATTGGAAATTATTAAGAAAAGTATAATAAGATTACTTAGGAAAGTAATCAATTTTACACCAATAACATCCAATAGAGATTTTCTTAGCATTGACTCTGATGGAACTAAAGAGTCGTCTGGTGCTTTGGATGATGTATTAAAAGGAACTTCAAACATTTCAATGTATACTGTTTTACCAGGGATGGAAAAAACTGGTATTTTGGACTTCTCGATACCATATTTTCGGATAAGTTTGGCGTGGCTAACACCACCTCTACGACCCGAGCCGATATGGTGGAGACTTCTGTCACCTTTAAATGGATATTTGTGGCTTGTACTTTTACTCGTTATTTTTATTGTAAAATCAATCCCATTTATAATGCATATCGGTCCCGTAAAAAAATTTTGCTATCGAAATTTTAAAAATGCAGATAAATTACATGGGGTGGTGATAAGGATTTGGGCTGTATTAATGGGACAACCGATACGGGTCGAGCCGAAACGTTTTAGGGATTTTTATATATTGGCTCTATGGATATGGTTTACATTCGTCGTTAGAAGTGCGTATCAAAGTGTTCTTATTGGAGCTTTAAAATCTGAAGTTAATGTACAACAGTTCAGCGACTTGAAAGAAGCCGTCAGCAAGGGATATCAATTCGGTGGCAGGGCAGGAGTATTGGAGCATTTTGAAAATGATCCTTATATACGGGATAACTTCGTAGTAGTGCCTGAAAATGAATACGAGGACTTATTCCGCGCAGTTTTAGCAGGGGAGAGAAAATTTATATTCGCAATACCTTTGGAATATGTGTATGCATATTGTATGGCGCAGGGAATTAACGACAATGAATGTGGGTACGTACTTCCAGACTCCATAATGACTATTCCCTTAGTGATTTGGATGAGGAAAAACTCTACATTCAAGAGACCTTTGCAAGTTTGGCTGATACGTCTCATAGAAAGTGGTTTGATAGAGAAGGACATGTTGAAAGTACCTGTAACCAGTATATTAAAAACAAATGATTGTACTCCATTGACTCTTGACCAAGTCTCAAGTTGTATGCTTTGTCTTTTCGTTGGTTACTTATTGTCAATTATCGTTTTTATAATAGAGATAGTAAGGTTCAAAACTAAACAAATGAAAGTCAATACTAAAACTTAGAGCTACAATGCCTTATTTTAAGCTGAATTCAATATGCTTTTCAGTAGGTGCCTTGAAGTGAAGTAAAAAAGAGATGTAGCAAGACATCTCTTTTTTGGCTATATTACGAGTGTCTCAATGTTATGTATCTTATTAGTGTTAAATAAAACCACATGATAACAGAAAGTGTACTTTATTCTATATCAATCTACAATCTAATAAAACGATCACATTAATTGACAAACAAATAATTTTACATATTTATTTTAAAATATAATTTCTACAATTATATATTATATATTTCTATGTAAAATACAGTTTTACAATACGATTCCATACTCAGTTATAAATAAATACAAATAAATCTTTATAATTATTCCTTCATGGTAGTATAATAATTCTTATCTTATATTATGTATTTATACAAAAATATTTTATCGACATTTCATATTACAATATCGTACAATATTGTTGAATTCATCTATATAAAAATAGAGAGTTTGTCTGTAAGCCAGTATGTTTACATTATATCCAAAATGATATAATATGCTAGCATGACTAGAGCAAACCAGTTAAAAGTTAAAAAAGTAGTGGATTTTTAACTAAATAAAGAGTTATGAAGAGCATACAGCGCACGCTGATTGCATTTTCTTGGCAATAGATATATTTTTTATGCTGTACAAAAATATCGGCATCGGCACGTACATGCCAATTCTATTAATTGGTTTGGATTTAAGCCATTATAATACAGTAAGGCAAGTATCATAATGTGGAGAAATCGGTTGGTCCTTTGTACCTAGTTGCGATATTAAACTTACCCAGCTAATCTTCTCCTTTTTATAACCAAAGTCGGAATATGAATCATTACTTTCTTAAGATTAATTGTTAGTATTCGTGCTAGCAGGGCAGTAAAATGTAAATCTTATCGCTGCATCTTACTAACTATCTTATTTCAAAGCGCAAGCCGTGTCGTAAGATTTTTAATTAACGCTGCCTTTAAAGCGCTAGAATAATGTACAACAAGTAAATAAGCTATCTAGCTTAATGCAATCTATAAAAAGCTTGTTATTTTCTTGGAAGATAATGGACGCCGGTTCAATATCTTAAGAACCTAGATTTAATTCCATGACTTTACAATGTTTAATATCTTTATTTATTTATTTATTTATTTATTTATTCTTTATTTGCACACCACATAAGATAACATAAAAAAACATACAGAAACAATATTATGAAGGAAGTAGGTACAAAAGGCGGCCTTATCGCTTAATAGCGATTTCTTCCAGGCAACCTTGGGCTTAGGAAAATATCAGTACTAAGCTGCAGGTGGTGTAATTTAATAAGATACATACATTCAAATAATAATACACAATAAATTACATAAATAACACAATAAACATTAAAATAAATATCATAAGATAAACTAATACATACATAATAAGACACACAGGAAATACAAACCAATAAGTCATCAAAAGTACTTACTCGCACTTAAGATAGTATGACTTAACAGCTTTTTTAAAAGTCTCCAGTGATTTTGACCGTCGTATGTCCAGTGGGAGAGCGTTCCATAGCTGAATTGCATGCACAGCAAACGAATGTTTATAGAACTTACTCCTATGTACCGGCATGCGCAAAGTAAGGGCACGACATGATCTTAAATCGGATTGCTCTCCCAAAAATGTGAACTTCTCCTTTAGATATGGTGGAGAGCTTTTATTAAATAGTACACAGTACAGAAGTGAAAGTACGTGCAGATCCCGGCGACGACGAATGGGAAGCCACTTGAGTTTATGACGAAATTCAGAAATGTGGTCATATTTGCGTAAGCCAAATATGAACCGTATAGCGAGATTTTGAAGTCGCTCAAGTTTATCTAGCTGGTCCTCAGTTAAATTAAGATAGCTTGCGTCAGCATAATCGAGAACAGAAAGAAGAAGAGAGTGTGCTAACATAACTTTGGTCGGAATTGGGAGAATAGATTTAAGACGTCGTAAGGAGCTCAACGTTGCAAACGTCTTTCTACTCAACTCCTTGACATGCACACACCACGATAACTCCTTATCCAAATGTATCCCAAGGTTTTTAACTGAGTCACAGTAAGGTATAGTAATACCATTATAAGAAATAAGAGGAAGATTAACCCAATCAACCCTTGAGATAAAACCAGGACTGCCAACAATAATTGCTTTGGACTTGGTCGGATTAACCATAAGCCCGTACTGCCTACTCCAAAAGGAAACTGCGTTGAGGTCAAAATTAATCGCTGAAATAGTAGAACCTAAGTTCTCAAGGGTAGAAAGCCGATATATTTGGATATCGTCTGCATACATGTGGTAGAAAGAAGTGATACAATGAGTGATTGCATTAATAAAAACATCTTTCTTCTTTATCATCTAATTTATTTAATTCTAATTTATTTAATCTTTATCAGATACTGGTTAGAATTTTTTTAATGTTATTAAAATTCAAAGGTATTTTGGATTGATCAAATTTATTTCTGCACTTACACATATATTATACAAGTTAAGAAACAAAACCAATATGAAATACAAATTTAAACTAAGTTAAATTAAATCTAAAACCTCCTCGACTCCACTGCAATGAGGCATAGTGCCCAGGATACTGGCAGCATTTCCCCTTTGGATGGCCAAACTAATCCGTTAGCCGAGGTAGCTGCCAAAAACTGCACTTATACTGTACTATAATTATGTCACAAGCTCACAAGAAAAAGAACAGTTCTACAACAATTTCTTTTTCAATCATCACTTCATCATTAATTCGAGATTTCAAACTCGAATTAATGAAGAAGCGTCTCGTACAGCGCAGAGTAATGCAAATTACTCTGCGCTGTTCAAGACAATTTTAGGATATACCGACTTTAAATAAAACAAATGAATTTACGCAGCTAAAGTAGGCGGCTCCACTACTAAATACGGGGTGTGTATAGTCATACTGGACTGTGGTATCGCAGGGAAGAGTATCGGATACTGAGGAGTAGGCTGAGGACTTTGCGCCATTGGAAGAGCTTCTGGCTCCGAACAATGCAGAAGCCAGTGTGTGAGCATGCGCCCACGTCCTTTTAGTTCCACTTCCCCTCGCCTCTCTACCACGAAGGTGCCCCATTGTTCTAGGAGAGCTCGAGTATTCTCGCTCAGATGAATTCTCAGTGCTGAAAAGAAATGAATGGAAAATACAAACCAATCTATATACAGATATTTGAATATTTGCAACAATATTTAATACTTGTAATATTTGTAGTAATATCTAATACTTGTAATATTTGCAAGAATATTTAATACTTGTAATATTTGTAACAATATAAAATGTCATTAAATTTCTCGTATAAACTTTTTAATAACAAAAACTTTTTTAACTTGAACTCATTTTTAAACTTTGACTTTAAAGAGAAAGATTTACACATTTAGAGTTAGAAGTTATACCGTCATGAATTATAGAGCATTTTAAACCATCGGTCACTATAATTAACATCAGAATTAGATTGCTAAGATTGCAAACATTAACGTATCGGGGTCTAAGCTCCAAATCCCATTTCTTATAACGATGGAGCATTGGTTCTATAGTGAGTTAGTCAAACAATGATGATTTAATGTTAACTCCATAAGCTTACGATGTCCAGTAGATTCCATCCTACTGGCAGTATTCACAGTGTCACCGAATAGACAGTAGTGTGGCATTTTCACTCCGACGACTCCTGCGCACACAGGACCAGAGTGCACGCCCACTCGCACCTATTTGTTGAAAAGTATCATTATTATTTTATTTTTATGTGGTAAGTAAATTCGAGTTCGTTTAATTTTCTTTCATTATTATCATTTCATTAAAGCCTTGCAACCCTGCTACTTGCTGCTATTGGAGCGTCAATAATATAAACTAAGAAAAGTAGCGGTCCTAATAGACACCCTTGGTTAAATTTGATTGTTTGAAATTAAAACTTCTAATCTTTAATTAAAGCTTCTAACCTCGAGTCGATGAGTCGGTAGATGCCTGACTACAAAAGTGCGTACAGCTTCCACCACAGCTAACGCCATCAGACAAATCTCTCTGGCATGCATATCTCCATTACGTTCTGGTAACCCGGATACCACCATGTACGCATCACCGATTGTCTCCACCTTAATTAAGTAATGTGCAATAAGAACATCGTGATGATAATGTATTGATAATTTTGAGCTTAGAAAATACTATCCATGTGCGAGTCTACATAAATACTGTCAGAAATTTTGTGTAAAATTTGCTAAACCTCAAAAATAATATAAAAAGCAATTTTTGTGAAAATACCTCCTAAATTCACACATTTACAGTAATTATGCTTGTATAATGTCTAAAACGGAAGACATGATAAAGCACTGAAGACTAAAAGAGACATCCTGCGTTCATAGACGACACACAGGAAAAATTTGTAAATGTGACTAAATCCCAGCTAAAAATAATGTAGATAAACAACAAAGCAGTGTCTAAAAAATAATAAAAATATTTTAACATGGTAAATACCTTATAAACGTCGTAAAATCCGATGATCCTGTCAAACGTACTATATAAGTCGTTAAGCAGGTCGACGACTTGCATGGGAGTGGAGGCAGCGCACAATTCAGTGAAACCCACGATGTCACTGAAGTACACCGTCACACATTCGAAACTTTCAGGCTGCACCACTTCGCCAGCCATCAGTTGTTGTGCTACGGGCCTGGTAAATGATGTGAAATTTAAACTAGATCCACTTTTGCAACATTCTTCTGATCAAATCACCTTTCGATATCGCAGCTTTACTAAAATTATATTATTAACTAAAAATGTAATTAGTATTTATGCCGTAAATGAGCCAAAACTGTCCATTTCCTTTTAAAAGATCTTGGCCTGATTAGAAGTACAGCAACTGCTGTATTATTATTATATTTTACCAAAATAAATAACATATATTAGAACTGGTGTATAAGTCTAGTAGTACCCTACAAAAAGCTGGGCAGGCAAACCAACATTAGCAAAGGTGAATGTAACAAAAAAGTAAAACCATACATATACAACTCGAAGCTCTTGATACCTTGGTAAGACCTGATACAGCAATTCTTCCGAACGCTTCTTCTCTAAAGACAATTGTTCCGTCTTCTCTTCGACGAGGGACTCGAGATTATTCGCGTACTGCTCCATGCGCCGCAACAAATCGTCCATCAAATTGTCGCAATATCCTCTGCAAATGTGCTTTTAATATTGACATGTTCCTCGCAACTCGTGGCAATTTCGGAATATAAAGTAGTATACCCTCTTCTATTAAGAAGAATTAGACAAAACAAGAGTGAATAGACATTTTTAATCATATTTGCAAATAAATTAAACGATATACACTTTTTTCCATAAGGAAGCTCGTGTTCAAAGCTCTAAATTGACAAAGTAAGAAACTTTATTATAATTTCTTACAGTATCTTCAACTAATTGTAGGGAAGGAGAAAATTAGTTACATTAAAAAAAATGTGACTATTTTTGAATTTTATTTAATAAATCATTTCTTGGATTTTAAGTGCAAGTAATTTATAATAAAATTTCAACAAAACATAATACACAATAGTACAAGATAAAATGTAAAAATACAAGGTAAAAGTAAGGTAAACCTCAATGTAGATACACGAGGCGAGGATTTCGTTCGCTCCCTCTCGCTGTTTGCGTTTAGAAAAAGCAAATAACACGTGCAAACCAAACTTTTTTTTATATTTATGCACATTGTGCAATGGGTTCAGAGAGCTTCAGAGATCTCATGATGAGTCCGTCAGTGGAAGATTAGGCTCAAAAGTATTCTATTTAAATAATACTCGCCATAGTTTAAATTCTAATATAGCCTCAAACAAGTCAATTAATAATACTTATCCAATGTAAATATGCAGTCTTACTTAATATAGTTAGCGTTGATGATGTCAAACGAAGGTCTATCATCAGGTACATCAGCCCAGCAGCGCGCCGCCAGCTCCAGCAGTTCAGCCGCCGCACCGCCCGCTGATCCCACCTCTCCAAGTCCCACCACTGGGCGGAATGGTGGGGACTCTCGAGCACTTACACGGGACACTATTTCTATTGGAAAAGTTATTTGTACGGATGATTTCAATAGATACCTGGAGGCAGAATTAACCTCCCATTTTTACCGAACTATTTACAAAAAAATATTTTGGTATGAATATTTTAGACCAAAAAAAGAATCATTTAATATTGTTTTAAACTTTCTGATCTGTTTTGAAAATTTCAATAATTTTTTTGGTTATATTACAGAAAGGATATTTTCAAACGAGAAACCAAGTTTGTGAATGTTTTAATTTTTTAATACCGAAAAATGTTTATCTAGTCTAAACAAATGACACTTCAGCGAGGACGACGGATAAATGTGCCCCCGAGTTTAATGTGGGAAGGTGATGATCGAAACTTGTTTAACACTCACGGGCAAGATAACAATTCGATAATTTTAACAAACATTAAAAAAAATCAAGCTTAAAATTCGTTTATTTTAAGTATGCTTAGTTTAAAGCACTTTCCAATTTAAAATAACTGAGAATTCACTGAGAAGATGAAGCAAGATACTCAAAACTCAACATCAATCAAGCTGAGAAGAACAGTTTTCTCTTTTATCATAATAATCATTTTAATATAAATAAAAGTTTGTATATGAATGACGCTCTTTAGGTTCACACAACATCGTGTACTAGTTGCACTTACCTTTATTCGTCATTGCAGGGGTATAATGATGGAATGGTCCCGCTCGTAGCACGATCTCCTCAAGAATAATGCCGAAACTATAAACGTCGCCTTTAAGTGACGCCACCACACCAGGGTACACGCTCCCAGCTACCAACTCGGGAGCAGTCCATAGAAGCTCTACATAATAACATTTAAGAGTTTAGTTTTTTAAAAATCACATCACACATCATAAATTAGTAATATTTTTGTGCCTAACTGCCGCGTTAGTCCAAGAGTGTTAGCCATGTCACATATGACTTTGGATCACGAGGTATTGGTATCAAACCCTATGTAATATTGAGATGCCCACTGAGCTTTCCTTTCTTAAAAGAAATTTTCAGCAAACATTGTCGGCAAGCTCGGATCTGGAATATTGGTTGAATAGCATCCCGTGCCTGCGTTAAAGAGTTAAACATTATCACGGGCATTGAAACTGCGTGATGGTTCTAAGCACCGTATTATCTTTTCCAGTAGGAGGGCGGCCGTTACAATCGGGGCACATACTTAAAAATAAAAAAAAATCCGACGAATTAAGAACATCCTCCTTTTTTAAATCGGTTAAAACTAGCGATAATAAGGGTTTTCCTCTATAAAACAAAGCCTATTAACTTTCGTTCAGAAAACAACTTTTTCATCTGAGTAAATTAGTTTTCCAAAATTGGTTGATCGCAAAACAAACTACCCAACGCCAGTTTTTGATAGAGTCGCGGATGATTCGAGAGCTAAACTAACTTTATGAAATAGAAACTTGTCACAAAGTTGATCCTTATTTTGTAACCAACTTCGCTAAATACGAGGTTCTCTGTATTTAATGTTTTTTTTGTAGAACAATTTTCAAATTTTTATTTTTGTTTGTTTAGAAGTCGTCCGATTTTTTTCCAAATTTAACATGCAGGTGGAGGTGAACTAGAAAATAAATTTTTAAAAAATTGCGATAGTTTGACCAAAAAAAATAGTTTTATTTTAATCGATTAATCTTAAGATTTTGCAAGAATTCAAACTACGCTCAAACAGTTTTCCGTCAAGAATTTGTTAATTTTCTTTAACTATTTCAACAGAATCTGGGAAACGTTACATTGAAACTTTTAAACACAGCAAACCGCACAGATTAAGCTAATTGCTACTAAAGAACAAACACATTTAGGATAATTACTGAAATAGTAGGCATCGTCCTTAATCAAGTCGGTGGGCGTGCAGAGAGTGTTCAGGCCGTAGTCAGATATTTTCAGCACGAAGCGTCCATCGATGAGGCAGTTCGAGGAACGCAACTTGCCATGCGCTCCTAGCCCGCTATGTAAATAGCACATGCCCTAAGATACACAATAAGAATAAATACAAGAGCGTATAATGCAGAAATTAATAAAAAAGATACAGAAATAAATAGGAAGAGTTTACTAACTTTAATGAGTACCCTAAATTAAAATAAGTCTCACTCGATTTGGTCTAATTGTAATGCCTGATTTAGATCATGTTAAAAATACGTCATTAAATAAAGCTGACGAATTGGCATTTCATATTTTAAGGAATTGTTAATTAGTTAATTCTTGTTTCATCTAAATCAGCAGTTCAGATTGTGAAAGACAAATAATTAAGAAAAAGCAAGTTGTAGACAGATTGGATGGAGGCGGTAACAAAACTAAGCCTGGTAAATATACAAAGTAAACAATTAATCCAAAACATAAAGATAATTGGTACCCGAGCGTCGGCGGTCTGTTGATTCGAAAAGGATTACCACAAAGGTCACGGGACGGCGAGATAAAGGAACAGCCGCTGAAATCCGTTACAAATCCCCCAATTCACGTTTCCCAAACGCACTCGCAGTAACGGTGTTCTATGACGATATTTTCATAACTTAGCAGTGGAAGTTTTCATAACTTAGAAGTTTCAAATTCGTCTCAGCCTCTGTCAACACAATACTATATATAGAGATAGATTGAGATGAATTCGAAAGTCACAATTTCGAGCTATATAAGTATCGTTATAGAAAGTTCCTGGACAACAATACCTATTGTAGCGTTATTCTGGCAGATCTTTGTTACGATTTCGTCATTATTTCTCTCAATCTACCAATATAGTAAATATCTTAGACATATAACCCTACAGTAATAGTGCTACAGTAGGTACTTACAGGCTTCTAAAAGACTACATTTTACTTAAAATTTTAAACTTTGAATCATGATGAATCACCAAACAGTACGTTTTCGTTTTTTGAATTGCCTCCCACTGTGGAATCAATTTTAAAGACGTATCATAGGTAAAATAAATTACTTGCCATGATCAATATGTAGTTTTTCCTTCCAATTTATTCGGTCAAACGAGTAAATGTTTTTTACATTTGGTACCTACTTCCAGAAGTTAAAATATTCAAACATACAAAGTACAAATGATTCTTTAGTTTTTAAATTATTAGTATAGTTGTTACATATTCAATTACCTAGTAACTGAATTAGCTAAACATATTTGTATAAGATAATTGGTAGCAAATCTCTGTTAGTGTTGTTATCAAAATGACCATGAACTTCGTGTTAATCCATTTCAATAGCGCTCGAGGCTGAATTTATTTCATTCTTGCTTGTTAATTATTTTCTATCGTATTTCATACCATTTGTAATTGCTATATAACTATTTGTCTTCAATACCTATAATATAAAAGCTATAGGTCAAGGTTACAATATTTATTACTTATATTTAATGACATTTAATAACCTCTAAAATAAAATATGTATCAGTATTATAAAGTCATGTTCATTACAACATGGAACACTTTGGTGGCGGCCTGTTACTAAGCAACTATGTAGTACATAGTTTGTACCTACTATATAGAAGCAATTTTGTGTCGCCAAGTGATTTATTAAAGTTACACGTGTCTCTATATGGTTCAGCAACCTTAACTTACTGAGTAAAACTAAAATGTCTCCATTCATAGACGGAGACATCAAGTAAGTTTTGTGACAGTGATGGATTACCAGTTTTCGCCAAATATTAAAATTTCAAACTTTAATTTTCAAACACAGAAATGATAGATTAGCATTTCTCCAAAAGATCATTTTTATAGTGAAAGTGACCGTGAAAGGCTGGACAAGTTTTTTGGGAAACTTTATCAAGGCAAGGTTAGGATAATTTATTACTAAAGAAGGTACCTTCATTTCATATCAAAGAACCCATGAATTCATTTTATAAAATCTGGTAAATGGGTAAATTGAAAAAAAGTTTCGCCAAAATATAAACATTTTAATACAAGTAAATTTTTCCTTAGTATCGCTCGACCATAACGGCAACACCACCTAACCAGTCTATTAGGTATAGTTGCCAGTAAATTTTACGTTGGGCTTATGTTAACCGTTGGGTATGATAACCGAAATCTTGGTGCACACAGGCCTTAGGTACTTACTCTCCTATTAACTTACGATAGGGATGCAATCTGACGAAATTGCAATTGACAATTTTTAATAAATGACGAAGGTCCGGCCATCGCAAGCTCTAGCTCTATTAGATTAGCACAAGGCTGTTTGATATTTAACAACGAACTTATATGCAAATGTTGGACCTGCTTCCAGCTCTAGTCTAAGACTTTAATCCTCAGAAGGTCGATACAAAGCTTAACATGTCGTATCTACAGAGTGACAGGCATAAGCTTAGACTGACCTATCCTTTGCTATCAGTAACGAACAGTAAGGAGTCGGAGGCGGGAGCAAGTGATGCAAGTTTCCAAGTTTTCCTTAAACATAATACGTAAGTCTTGCAGAAACTTTGGCGGCTTCTCGCAAAGTCAATAACTTTAGAAGATTTTCTGTCTATTAGTAAAAGACCACTCTATGAATAAATTTAAAATGAGTAGTGAACATAATGTACCTTCGTTCTGTTAATGTGCAATTTTTATAATTCCTTTCGCCAAGTATTCATCTAAGTGATAAGACTGCTTTAGCATGTCAAGAATATGATTTTTTTCTGGTATTATAAATAAAAATCACCACAGTGAAAATGCCGTTTTAAAACCCAAGAGGACTAAAATTCAATACGCGCCTTCTGTCCATGTAATAGCTCTTTCGGTTAATTGGAGGAGAAAGAAAAAAATAGATTAAAAAATATATAAAAAAAAAACTTTGAACTCTTGCTATCTGCGAGAGCTAATAATATAACTAACTTTCTAAACACCTACCTGAACTATATCATGGACTAGCGATGTCCTGAAATTCCAATCTAGCTGTAACTCCTCGTTGGCAAGCACATCCTTTAAGGATCCCTTCGGACAATATTCAGTGAGGATGAACATGAGGGGACAGTCCACACACGCGCCGATAAAACGAGCCGTGTTCTCGTGGGACACATTGCGAGCCTAAAACAAACAATCCATATGAAAAGGACAGGTCAGAATTTTTTGCCAAAAATAATTGAAATCAGTAGATCAGAGTCAATATGACAATATAATAATATATTTAAAGATCGCAGACAGCTGACGACGTAAAAAGGGGGTCTAAAACTAAAAAAAAATTAGAAATGCAAGTACAAAAATGGTCTAGGTAGAATGGTCTTTGAAAGTTTTAACGACTCGGTTTTTGTAACTTATGCTAACAAATGCTAATAAATGTGCTATTGCTTGACAAATTCTTGTTTTATTGGCGAAATAAAGAGTACCGTCAAATCAAAGGCAAATGTCTCAAAGATGTTTTTAAAGCGTTTGTTCTTATTCTGAGTTAAATCATACCTCGCTAAGTAAGTACTTACATTATAATAAAAACATTTAAGTAGAAATAAATGTTGGTCATAAATGAAATTTGTAAACGATTTTTGGGCAATCTTATAAAAATAACTAGCTGACCCAGCAAACGTTGTTTTGCATTAAAAATTAAAAAAAAATTAGATGAAAATTAGAAAACACCGCATACAACATTTGGTAAAAATCGGTAAAGCCGTTTCGGAGGAGTACGGTAACTAACATTGTGACAGGGAAATTTTATATATTAGATTAACAAACCTGCTTGATCTCCCAAAGTAACTTTTTATTGAAGTCCAACTTCTTTCTGTGTATCTTCTTTACAGCGACACGGTTGCCTTTGTAAAGGCCGACAGTGAAAGGAGACAGGGTGACTGGCGTGCCCAGAGAACCCGAGCTGCGAGCACTCCAACCTAAGGATAGCTGTATCCAAATAGTCGAAATATTTATTAGTATGGTTTTAATTTTAGTCACTTAAATCATAATAACGGGTATGAAACTTCACATCAAGGACAGAGACTTGTGTCTTTATTAACACCATCGTCTATGAAATATAGAGCCACGCATACTAGAAGCAAGTCCAAGGAAATGCCGACCTGTGTTTATAAATTTGAGGTATAGGTGTAAACCTCATTTGTCTCATAATTAGACCGACAGTCATACTCTTCAGACCTGAACAAAGCAATACTACAATACAAAGTGGCAATTATAAGCATGGCGACAATACTTCCCTAGACAAGCACTGTCACATAAATATGTAATACTAGAAAAATCTACTTGGGAATCAAATAATAACATCAAGCACCAAAGTAAGCTTAGGTAGCTTGTGTTATGGGTACTATGATAAGTAATGAATGTTGTTATATATGTTATACATCAATACTTATAATATATAGATAAACACCTAGACACTGAAAAACATCCATGTTCATCACACAAAAATTTTTTACATGTGGGAATCGAACCCACAGTCTAGGACGCAGAAGCAGGGTCTGACCAAAGGTACTATCCACTGCGCCACTCCGCCGTCAAAATAAATAAATGCCCAATGCCTCTTGTTTTCAAACAAGTTTTTATTTAATGCATTCTCAAGTACCTAGTACCTACGCCATCACCAAGGTTTAAAGATGTACGAAAAACAAAGGTTGTTTGTGTGTTTTCTTATTCTCTTTAGTTATCACAACGTTATATTTGTTTTGCACAAAAGAAAAATGTATAAAGGAAAAACTGGTTACCATTCGGTATTATCTACCAGTTTTATTTAATGACAAAAATAAAAATGACGAAAGGTTGTCGACAAAAAAATTAATAAAAAGAAGAAGAACTATAGTAAAATTTTAGGATAAAATAAACGCAAAATAAGTTTTGCAACTTCATTTCGGCACTACCTGTTTCCTTTCGGAAAATTCCTTATTTCACAATTTCGTGATAGATATCTCGATTTTATTTATCTGTTCAATATTCTATAATAAACTGTTCCATTGTGCTCCTTGAATTCAATCAAGATCCTTATTTGTTGGAATTTAACCAAAATATTTATTTTTCCGGTTCCTCAAAAATAATTACTGGGTTTATGAAACGAAAAACATTATATAAATCTGCCATTACCTCAGGAAAAGGTTATAACACGATAAGCACGTCCCTCATTAATTAAAAAAGGGAAATAAAATACAAACTGAAATACAATACTTTTAGCAAAGTAAAAGCTATTTTTCATCGCAACCCGCTGAAGCCTGGCTCGGTTAATTGACGAAAAACAATAAAAACACTGTTTACGTCGTATTCGAGTCAATTACGTTAATTACTGTAAACAATAATTACACCAAATTAATTAACAACGTATCAAAGTCGAGCTTTATAAATGTTAACAAAACATTTTTGATGGGTTTCTTTTCCTTTGATCTGGAATTCGAATGAAAATATAAGTAATTGTTAAAAACTCTCCGAAAAAATAAAAGCCCATATAATTCTTACATTGTTCCTTATTTATTCAGTCCACTTAGATGAAATTAAAGAATAGGAAGAGACATTAATTTTTTGCGGGATTAACTTCAAAGAAAATACAACGTTTTTTATAGTATATTACTATAAAAAAACTTGCACACAAATGTTCTTATATGAAATGATCGCGTAAAACCTTCTTCGCAATATTGTCGACTTCACTTTTCGCTAAAAGATTTATGGCGTTTTCGCCCACTGAGGCCCCGGTCGTTAACAATTTGATAGTGTTCGTTGCAATGTTGAATAATAGTAAGTCCACCTTTACTTACGCATTAGAGCAGCATAGTGGATCTAGGATCAAATTGTCCCCTTCTATAAAGAAAAACCTGGCCCAGTTGTCGAATATTTCAAACTGTGTGATGATGTACTTACTTTGAGAACTTCATTGATGCTGTGCAGCGCGGGGCTAGTGCCGAGGCCGGTGCCCACCTCCACCAACACTTCCTCGGGCCGTACCCGCCACGCTGTGTTGTTCAGCTCCGCCTCTATACGCACTTGCCTGACACATCGGTAGTATCACTTATGTTAGCACCAAGCTTATCTTTATTCGGAAATGAATTGAACTACACAGGAAAATACGTAAAAATATGGTATCTCATATACTAAGGTACATCATAGTAAAAGTGGAAATTCTACTTTATTGTGTTCAATGTATCGAAATATTGTGTACGGAAATTTAATTTTTTATCGGCATATATATTTCGACATTTGTATTTCGTAGCTTGACTTTTAAAAATTCGCTTTTGAAAATGTATAAAAATGGAATCTGCGATACATAATGTTTATAAAAATTTTTAACAAAAAATAGAACCGATTTAAAACGCACAAAAAAGTAAAAAATAACTGCGTCATTGAGTTGCTTTAATTTACTGAAGCATATCTATGAATTCGGTGCCACCAAGTTTAAGGAACATTTATTTAACGTAGTAAAGCAGTTTGTGGGTTAAAATTAAAAATACACTATTACAATTAATGAGATTATAAATAGTTAAACACATGGATATAGATATTAAACAAATACAGGGTACGTCAATCTCAATCTTAATCCATATAATCATGAGGTACTTACTTGTAGGCAACACATCCAGCAGTCACGGCCATAGTAAGGAAAACAGCCAGCCCAATAAAGCAATATATCAAAACGGCTTGCGCCTCTGAGCAGCGTGAAATGATAAATTTCAATTTACACCACTCTCCTCTACAGCTTTTGTCCCGTTATATTACGAAATGGGATGTTAAGTGAATTTCGTAATACCGTTAAGAGTTTTCAAGGTTGACAACGGTTCAAAAAGATAATGATATGGACGCTTTTTAATAAATAAGGTCACTAATTTATCTCACAAAGGACTTTAAAACCTTTGATTAAGGCTTGACCTTTTCGCATAGCTTTTATCCTAAACAAAAGTAAGTCAGATAAAAATATGGAAAATCGTTTTAATAGAAAATTCTCATATAATATGTTCAATAATAGAATATACTGCGTAATAAGTATCTATTATACGTACTTATTCGGCACGCTAAAAATGGGATTTTTAGATATCCTTGAGATTGAACAAAGTATACAAAATGTGAATGAGCAATGAATAATATATTTAAGTACCTACCTCCTTGACACATGGGGTCCGTTCCAAGAAAACCACAGCGCGGCTTATCCGGGGGCGGCCCGCGCTTGCCCCCCGGCCAGTGGATAGCCTTGCCGGCTACAGGCTTATAACTGCTATTCAGTCCGTGGTAGAAAGCCACCACCTACGAACAAATATTTAACCCAATTTGACCGAATTCTTTGGATTTATATTATTTTTTTGTGAATATTTTACTTTCTGTATTAAATTATTGTTGATTCCACATTATTATATATTTTAATATGAATGCTTTAAATAAAATAAAATTAGTACCCCAATCCGGATTGTTGCAGTGTGTTCCTATGATTTTTCTACCCTATCCTACAAGGAGAGAAGCCTGGACCTATTAATAGGCTAATAATGACATTGATGACGATAATGCTGAAGATGATTTATTTGCATTTTGACGATTTCGCCAAACAGTTCTCACCTCAAACTTTCCTGTAACGGGATCCAAATCAAAGATGGCGTAGTCCGCATCTCGATCGCCAACCGAGTCAATACGCACATGGCCCGTGATGCCTTATAATAACAAAAAAATATCCCAATTAAAGTATTAACAACAAATTAAATAGGTACATCCTAACATATTAAATAGACCAAGGCGATACATGCGACAAACGCCCGAACACTCAAACGCAAATGAAATTTAAGTACTGCTCATGTCGACTTACATTGACAGTTTGCAATACAAATATGTTAAAATAAGTTAACATGAAACGCAAATTAAATATGCATTTGAGTATTCAGGCGAAAGTCTCTCAGATCAGGCAAAAATCCTCGATTTACAGTTTTCTCCAAAACAGGATTCCGTCGGGTTTGCACTGAAAAAAGTAATTGTTGAAAACGCAATAGGGTTAAATATTAATATTAATGATTAGTATTAATGTTACCATGAAAATCTCGTCCCCACATCCGGCTCGTTATGTTTCGTCCGTTTCTAATGTCACCTCCTTCAGTCAACGTCTCGTTTAACGCCATTCCCAATAAATACACGCCGTCGTAGAATGCACCGATGAAGAAGTTTACCTGACAAATTAAATTGCGCAAGTAGTATTGCTATTTTTCATAAAATAACATGCTAAGTGCTTTTTATTAAAAAAAAAGTTATATTTTTATAAATTTTTAAACAGAATGAAATACACGAGTACGCTTAAACAAAAGCATTAATCGCAAAAATTACGTAATATTTTGGAAAATAATTTAAATTTAATTATTTATTATTGAAAAAAATCAACAACAATATTAAAAATAAAGTCATTGGACATTCAAGGATAGGCAAAGAATAGATAGTTAGCTGAGACGATTTTCATGTGATGCGTGATTTTTTTGGGTGAATAGACGTTTAATGCACCAATCTGCTAAAGATATAAATCTAAAAACTACCGTGTAGTTTGTCTAAGCAATTAAAAATGTTAGAAAATATTTCTAATGGTGGCAAGTTAAAGACTTCTAACTAAAATTCACCTAAAATGAAAGGTCAAAGTATACCTCTTCTCCATCTGAGAAAGTGTAGTTATAATGCTGCTTGGCACGTGTCCGTACAGTGTCCGCAAACTCGTCAAAGCGATCACCGGTCGGCAGCTTCAGCGAGACCCTCAGCAAAGCCTCGTAAGCGGCTCTCGCGGCCGCATCCCGATCGTCCCCAGCTGCCCATCCCGTCTCACCCCAGTAACCACCCTTGGATATAAAAAGCAATGTACATATTATGTCTACTAAGCTACTAAGTAATCGACGCTCGGCAACTTGACTGAGACTCTTAGCAAAGCTGGGTCTCGCAGCTATCGATCGTCTTCGGCTACCTTTTGGGTAAAAACCAGGTAATCCTTATAAAAATAAATTCCTATTAAAATCAAATTGTCAGTAAACTCGTCAAACCGATCGCCGGCCGGCAGCTTGATTCTTACCCTCCCCTATATCCCATCCTCGGATACAACGAAATATCATCATACAAATGTACTACATATTATACATATGCATGCACTAAATACTTATTTATATTTTGTACAAACTTGTGAAGACAAAATCATTAACCTTATTAAGCTACCTATTGACAATATTAAACGATGAACCTTATTACAAAATTTGAACATAACGAGTTTAGTATTTTAGTATAAAAGTCACTTCAATTTTTAATTTTATTCCTTTCTCTATATCATTTAGAAAAATACATACAGCAAAAAATATAGTAAAACATGAATATTGAAGAAGTTAACACTTTCAGTAATATTATAACGTAAAACGGAAATACCAACTGGTCCCAAAGGGTGTGAATGAAAGTCATGAAAAACTCATTCATTAATAATATGGGTCATCCCAACAGGAAAGCAAGTAAATTAAATTATTTGCTCCGTAGGTATCCCAAGTGAGTTAAAGTTATGATAACTTCTACATACACCTCAACAACGCAAAGGTTCGATTTGGGCTGAAAATTGATTCCTAGGTTAAATCCTCACTATTGTCGCTTATTACGGAAATGGGAAAATTAGTCATTCAGAAAATATTGCAATGTCAATCATGTTTTGTTTTTTATAAGTTGGCACGAAATGTTTCATTATTTTAAAATCGAAAAAAATTGCGAAATTCGTTTCAAATCTACCAGCTTTATAAGATTAATAACCAATGTAACGTGGTTGAAATAAAGTCTCCATACTCAAACACTTGCACAACACAACAAGATCCATTGCCACAGCTTTCAGGTTAGAAAATAGTGAAAAACTATAGTAGGAAAATACAAACCTGGAATATTTCAACATCCAAAAACGCCCAGTCTCCTCGCGTCATGCCGAGCGAGTGTGCCGCGAGGAGAAACTCGCGCACCAGAGAACCACGCACGCTTAGTATTACCACTGCGGGAAAAGGTTTAATCGGTGCTACAATATATAGCCAGGTCTTCGTTGTAAAAGACGGTACATGGAGCGTAACCTATCACGCTGCTCTAAAACGGATTGACGGGCTTAGGGTAATAATGTTTAATTCATTAACGATCACGATCTGATACTTTTGATAGTGACCCGGACCATCAGCTTAATGTGCTCTCTGAAGAGCAAGATGTAGCACCACCAACTTTTTTCTTTTTCGGGCTTCAGTTTACTAAAAATTTCTTAGAAGAAAGAAAAACTTAGAATGATTCCACAACCCGATCCAGGATCTTGTGATCTATGCCTAATAGGCTCACCATTAGACCAATCGTGCAGTCTGAAATACGTCTACGTAATGAACACATACATTAAGGTGAAAGTTCGTAGCCGACTGCAAACGAAATTAGCAGACGAGGTGTCGCATCGACATTACTGGTTTCTATATATTTGTCTTGCGAGTGCAGAGTTTAGAAAACGTATAGTAATAATGATCAATTTATTAAATAATATACGATACGAGTTGATATGTAATACGAGTAAATATATATTACATACAGACCAGTAGTGTCGCTACAATACGTCGCCGGGTGGTGTTGTCTGTATTCCGCTACGAACATGCACCCTTACGTAGACCAACTTATTGAATTCCGGTATTCGGAAAATAACCAAGAGATCTCCATCAAATTAGCAAAAGATTTTTGAAAACACAGAGGACGCTGCTAGCGATTTAAAAATCCATTTAATCTAAAAGTAAACACATCCATGGCTATTAGATTCTTGATTAAATCTTGAAAACATACTATACTAGCTACTGACTGGCTAGCAAAGAATGAAAGTTATTTAACGTCAAACATATCAACGCGATTCAAATTATACCCGACTCACTGAGCGCACTGACTTTGAACTTTGCTCGGAATTCTCTTGATTTTTCTTTTGACGTTCTATGGTACATTATAGACACGAGTATATTATTGACTTGACTAGTTCCTTGAGCACTGACATAATAGGTCCACGTGCCAGGAACCTATTGTCATGACCAAATCCTTTTTTATCAATTACCTAATACCTGTCGGGATACCCCTCGGGCAATAACTTTTACAATGCTTGAAAGTATTGTAATATGCAGCATCGTGAAGTTCAACTATTGCCCGCGGTCTTTGTGTCAAATAAAATTTATTTTCTGTATCCCAATAACAAATTGTATGCACGATTTCTTGTCGGTTGAGTGATAATGTGTAAAAAATAACAATCAAACCTGTAAAGCTTCTCTTGAATCACTCATCATTTTGACTACTCGGATCAATCAAAACCACATAAATTCCGTTGCTAAAGATCTAAACTTATAACCGACGGAAAGTGAATACTACGTTAATGTTAAATATTTGAAAATTAGTACATGGTTTTAAATTAATTAATTCAAAAACTCGATCTATCTTTTAAATGGGGCTCGTTAACATAAAGACCTGTATACAATGCTTACAACACAATTCAATTTAGCTTACCTCATTTCTAGTAAACAATGAAAATAATTGTAAAATTAACTAAATTGTTTCAAACAGGAATACAAAAGCGAATTCGTGATAACGATATAATAGATAAGTTCTCATTCATTTATTTTAAACTAGTGGACGGTATAATTTTAAATCTGTGATGAGCAGACTTCGTCTGTTTATAAAAGCTAAAAGTTTGTAAGCTCATGGTCCTGCTGTAGTGTAGAAAATTTGATTTAGTTCGTTGTAGTTTGTCCTAATCCATCCTAAATGTAAAGTTTTAATTTTTCTCTTGTTTCCGTGTCATAAAATGAAATGTAACAGTAAAAAATCAAGCTCTAAGCGTCTCAAGCGAAGGGTTGTAATGAAGATGTGCCTGCCTGGTGACTGGTGACGTAATATCTCGTACCCATAGAAAATACATAAAAAATACGTTTTACTTTTTTTAATATTAAAAAAATACAATTAAACTAACCAATAATTGTTATATAATAATTGACTCTAGACTAGTTTCGCTTTGCGGAGCGAGATTTTTACCAATAAATTCGTTGCCGACTGTAGAGGACAATAACAAGAGACGTGTCGCAGCCACACTACTTGTTTGTATATGTCTATGAAATACCTTTCCTGGTGACCAAAACGTTACCATATAAATACCAGAAACCAGTAGCGGTCGCTGCGACATGTTGCCTCCTGCTGTTTTCAGTCGACTACGAACTCGCACCCTTGATTTAAGACTAGATGTATTACTCAAATTATATTGAAATAAATAACAAAACCGTTAAAACAATAAGCTTAAAATATTTATTATTTGAATCAGTATAAGCATAAAGTAATTACCTCTAGCGTACATGCTGACATCCTTTAAAAGCGCTTCACAGGACTCGCTTTCATTGCCGTCCAATTCCCGAACTGCTTTGAGAACTCCTTCCTTCCTTAGTCCCCACTCTAGGCTTTTACCTAATATGGGAAATTGATGATGTTGTAATATATTACGCACTCTCTGTAGTCGCGACAGGAATAACGCATGCAAAACGAGAATGTAGATCCGTTTGCGTTTCGCGTTTTACATCTTTCGTGACACGTACATCATCCCGGTATCTATCACATAAAATGCTTGTAGACTCGGGAGTAGTTTGACGTATTTTAAAACAATTAATACACATATACCAGAAGACATCACGGTTATCAAGGCAGGTGAAATAAACCAAATGAGGGTGCACGGACAAATGACAAGGCGCACTAGTCACGATAACCAACGAACCATGGGAGTCTCATCAGTTCCGCAGTTTTTGGCACATGGCTAATATTTAAAAAAATAGTTACCAACAGTTAGCGAGAATAAATCCGACTTATCCAAAAGAAGCGCGACGTGCGTCCAGCCGAACCGTTCAAACACGCTGGTGAAGACGCGCGGCAGCCGGCACTGGCAGTACGACATGCGTGTCAACGTCGGGTACTTGCCCTTGTCGTTGAAGAGCGTTTGTGGCTATGAAAAAATTTCATTATTTTAGTAAAGTCTATGGTCAATGTCAGGAGGTAAGGTGTGTAAGCTCCATATCCATTGCGCCATTTCCCGACGGGGAGGGAGGCAGTACTACATGCGCGTCTACGTCACTTGTGCTTGTCGTTGAACATTATTTGTGGCTGAGAAAAAACATGATTCATCATTGTCAGCCTTTTAACTGCCTATTAGCCCATCCATAACCACCCTCCCAATCCTCGTTGGTCCAGTGATTAGCCTATTTGTCTTTGATTCACGACATCCTGTATTTGAGCACTGCGTCGTGCTATGAAAATATTGAACTTTTAAACTCAGCTACTAAGGCAGACATATAAGAATTCTTGAAATTACGTAACGCTGCACGCGAAGAGAATACTGCACATAAATATCTGGAAAGGTGTTATCGAAGTGCGCCAGGATGCAAAATAATAATTGGTTCTACATAAAATGCCTCAGTGGAAAGATCAGACGTTACTTAGGTCTGATCATAATAAATTCATAAATAAAGTCACAAAGCATAATATAAACACTATTCGCCGCAGAGATCACAAACTAGAAAACTTATAACTAAACTATACACATTTCCTTTAGAGATAGGCTCATTCCATTAATATTGTACTATTTTGCTCCCCAGTAGAGGTATAGATAAATTTCATTGTTCATGTTCATCAGAATAAAAACTCTCAAAGATTTTTATATTCCCTGTGGGATATAAAATGGGGTAAAATCAAACAATCCGCCTGAATAATAAATAGGGCCACGAATCGCTGAAAGCTTTGCTCTGAACTGCAAATGTCAGCGTTGAAAAGGCAGAATATTAAAAACAAACTTATTAATAAGTAAATAGGCAAAGTCTAGGTCAGCCTAGTTCCGCTGTAAGATAAGCTACAACAAAAAGTATTGTTTTATGAGGATAGAAACAAAACAGATTTGTAAACTAATAAATGAACGAAATTGCGCCCGGAACGGTACCGCATTTATGAATAATGTATTAGTGAATTTGAATCTTGTGAACTTGTTTTCGAAGTTAAAAACTTTTGACATTTACAAACGCTATCAGTGAAGAAATATTAAATAAATTGTTAGTTATTCATTATCATTATTATCAGATTATAAACGACCCACTACTATTTACTGAAAACTACTTACAATTAAGAAAATTTCAGTATTATTCTACAACCCGTTCCAGGATTTAAAGTCACATTCGACTAAACAACCTAACCAAAGACCAACGAGGTAATAAAAGCATTAGTTACGTGGCACAAGCTTAAAGTTACTGCTACAGTAACTAACATAGATGCCATAAATCGAAGTTACTGACCTGAGTGTCTTTCCGCAAATTTCTCAATTTGTGCATACGACTGACGACGCTCGCTGGAGCTGACAACTCGCCTTCTGATGGTGGCTGATTCATAAAAAAAATATGATTTAATTTATTACTCATTTATTTATCGTCTACATTAAAAATAATCGTTTGAATTGTTGAGGGACACAGACATATTTTACACTCTATTATCATTTATCCTTAGGTATATGGAAAATCATAATAGAATATATGGATAACTACCTAATTTTGATTCTAAAACATTTCTTTAAAAAGTTATTCCACTTCTGGAAGACAGTTTGGCTTTAGATCTAGTAGTAAAGTTACAGCAAAAAACGCATTTGTAAGTGTAAGCTAAAGAAACGTCAGCATAGCAGGAATGCAATTGTAAAATTATTATTTAGAAAGATAAAGAGGGCTATGTTTAACATCGTAACCTGTTTACTAAAAAACCGTCACTTAGGAACTATTCGCAAACAAATGATAATTTGTAAATATGTTTCTGTTTTGCTATCCCTTCTTGAGATTTTCTTATTCATTACAACACACACACACACCAAAAGACGCGCCTGCTAAACGCATATCTATATATTAATAATAATATTATTCGAAAATTAAATTCAAAATTAAATATGTGGTATTTAGACGACGGAACCTTAGGAGGCGATTTAGAGACGATTCTTCAAGATTTAAATTTCTTAAAAACTGAATTTAAATCAATTCGCCTAGAACTAAATTCTGATAAATGTGAAGTATTTTTTACTGACAAGATTGATCTACTTTCGGCTATATCAAAATTCAACATCCTGGCACCCAATATTACAATATTAAACAAATCGTCTCTGCGCCTCCTTGGTTCAAATTTTTGAAAACGGTTTTGTTTCCTTTATAGAAGAAAAGATTCAAAATTTCTGTGAAGTTTCAGACAGATTACTTGAAATTACCATACAATCAGCTGTCACTATTATTCGGCACTGCCTTTTCGTACCCAAATTTACTCATTGTCTTAGATCATCACATTTTTGGAAAAACCTATCTGTTTTGGAACCAATGGACAAAATTATGCAAAATTCTCTTTGTAAAATCTTAAATGTGGCTTTGAATGATCGAGTGTGGCTACAGGCGACCCTACCAGTTCGCCTGGGTGGACTCGGCATTCGCAAAATTTCTGACATTAGTTTACCAGCGTTCTTGTCCTCGGTCCACGCCACGGAGGAATTAACCAGTAAAAATTTTATCTCCTACACTGGTTAATTTTGAAGTGGCGTATAAGACCGAGGCCATAAATGCTTGGAAAATTGCTTGTCCGAGCGCTAACATACCAAAAGTTTCATTTTCCCAGAGACAGTGGGATGAGCCCCTCTGCGAACTGGTTAGAGAGAAACTAATTAGTTCCTCCGCCAATGCCGCAGAGCGTGCCCGTTTGTGGCTGTTCCTTCGCCCAGCATTGGTACCTTGCTGGACGAGACCACCTTCCGTATTGCCACCTGTCTTCGCTTAGGTGCTCCTAGTGTTTCTCCGCATCGGTGTGTCTGTGGAGGGGCAGTCGATAAACTCGGACACCACGGTCTTTCTTGCAGTAAGAGCGCTGGTCGCATAGCCCGCCACGCTAGCCTCAATGACATCATACGTCGTGCCCTTGTCAACGCCGGCGTGCCAGCTGTTTTAGAACCAAACGTCTTGGCGCGCGACGATGGCAAGAGACCAGACGGCATGTCATTGATGCCATGGAAGATGGGAAGGCCTTTGGTGTGGGACGCAACTTGCGTGGACACCCTTGCGCTTTCACATCTTCCTAGCACGATGAGCTGTGTGGGCGCTGCTGCTGCATCAGCGGAGACTTTCAAACGGCGCAAGTACAGTAACCTCGTCGGTGATTATGTATTTGAGCCGTTTGGAGTTGAAACGCTGGGACCGTAGGGTCCGAGTACTCGCTTTATTTATAGAGAAATCTCAAAGCGTTTAATCGACGCCTCCCGTGACCAGAAGGCTGGTCTCTTTTTAGGACAGAGGATCAGCATTGCCATTCAACATGGCAATGCTGCCAGCCTTCTGGGCACTTTACCGATCGACACTGATTCGGAGGAATATTATGACGCCTAAGTTTTTTACTGTTTTTTATTATTATTGTTTAATATATTATATATAGTTTAGGATATTGTAGTGTTTAAGCTTTTACTTTTTTATTTATTTAATTGTAAATATTTAATTCAATGTACATATTTAACTGTAAATAAATGCTACAAAATGTAAAAAATAATAATCTATATATTACACCTGCCTTATTATATTACAACCCAAGCCAAACAATCATCCAAAAGGAGTAAATGTAAGTACAATTTCACATATAACCCCCGTTACTTGCAGCATTGTTCCTGCACTCAAATTACAAACACCCTTTTACACAGTCGGTTAAAAAGGGTAAACAGATAAGTTGCCAGCGAATAAAACAAGTCATTCGCTTGAAATACAATCCAAGGTGTTTTCCTGCACCATTACATTTCGATCCAATCTCATTTCCTCTCAATGCCAAGTTCGTTGTGACAACATTCCTCAGCTTTCACGCTGATTTGTTTGTACCCTTGACCACGAGCCGTGAGAAACTAACGACTTACTCAGGGGGAAGCACGCACGTACAGAATTTTGAAAGTATAATTATTTAAAAAATAGAACCGACTCAAAACGCACTAAAAAGTAAAAAATAACTGTGTCATTTAGTAGCTTTAATTTACTTAAGCATATCTATGAAGTCGGTGCCAGCCAAGGTTTCTACTTTAGCAACTAAATGACACAGTTATTTCTTACTTTTTAGTAATTTATAGCCACGTAAAGTACTCGTACTATACTGTCATAGTATATTATACGGCTATAAAGCTACCGATACCGAGACAAAGACCGAAATCGCTGTAAGCGTGCCTCCATAATTTGAAGAGTTCCTTCAAATTCCCCAAGATATCGTCATCAGATCCTAACATGATGACAATGGGACCAATTTGGACCATAAGTATGCTCTTTCTAATAAAAAAAGAATTATCAAAATCGGACAACTCTGTAAAAAGTTATGCGTGGTCATACATGATCTCAAACCACTTAGTTTAACTATGATACGATACGATTTAATGTTGTGTAACTTGATCCAAATAGAAATTTCTAGAAGTTCTAATGTCATTAGCATTGACCTTTAACCGATGTTGTGCTGTGGAGCAATTAGTGATCTCGAGCATCTCATCAGCATTAAGATGTGAACCACGGGACTCAATTAGCAATGATTTGGTAGTAATTAAAGTTAACAGGTAAATGTTGGTAGCACGCACCTGCTTTGATAATTATTTCTTCATTGTGTTATATCCATTAACCACATTCACTTTCGTGTGAACCGCGTTAGTTCACACGAAAATGATAAATTTAGATAGATAGAATAATTAAAATCAGAGCTGTAAAACACCTAAACAAGAAAATATCTGTGTATTCCCTGTGGTTCGAAGCGTAAGAGCGAAGCAACCAGTAAATAATACTGCAATAAGCGCCATTTCAAAGATTAGTACTGGGTAAAAGTGATGTCCTTAAGTTTAAGTAAAGGGGGTATCCTTTACTTAGGCTTCAAACCTAGATCGTATAACTAAGCGAAAGCTTCTTGTAAGTTTAAGCTTTTCACTATAAGACTATTGACTGAAACTACTATCGGACCAATCATTTCGAGAAGGTTAAATGATAGAGGGTAAGGGTTTTTAAAAAATATTTTAAAAAATATTCTTCTTTTACATTTCTGAGGAAACAACCTATTTACATAATTTTTATTAAACCTATTTAAATAAGAAATTCAACATTATAAATTGCAATCGTTTTTAAGATACGGAAAATATTCAAACAAAAAGTAATTTTCCTTAATAAATCTGAATATTTATTTTTAAACGATTATTATTTATTTTAACATTATTGTAAATTAATGGTGATAAACAAAATCATAAAATTAAAATTTTAAGTTAAGGGTTCTAAACGCGCCTTTACACGTAATATTTCCGTTAAAATATGGCCATAAAAACATACAAAAAATGTTTTTAGCATTTAAAAAAATATATTAACACTTATTTTACACACTTTCGAGTACAACTCTAAAAGTTAAGCTCTGTCGAACTTCCTAACGTAGTCTTATAAATTTTGAACCCCCGAGGGAAATTTATAATTAACTGACAAAGGATTTAGAAGTTCTAATTAATTATGGAAGGTTTTATCCTAATATCTAAAAATTGTTTGTGATCATCGAGGGAATGTTAAATATCCAACCATCACCTACATCAAAAGGGATTATGTGACGACAATTTTATAACTTTAAACTGTAAGCGTCTATATCTATCAGTGTAAAATAAAACAGATGACGACAAAAAGATAAAGACGAATTTGTTAAAAACTTACACTGTTGGTTACAATATCGTTATAGCTCTACGTTGACCGTAGCACCCGCGCGTAGACATGCTACGCTGCGTCTACGACCGCTCTACATACAAATTTTACAAAAGCTATCTGTACAAATAAATAACATTGAAGTTGTAACTGTAATTTAAAATCAGCTTTTCGTTAAATACATATGAAGGTATATATCATTTTTGTTCCAACTAATCTCTGAAACCGCCTGAGGGATTGTAAAAATTCTTTTTGTATTTGTTAGGCAGACTCATAAGGAGTAACATAAGCTAATTTGTATTATGATATTCTCATGGGAATGGGAAGTACACGGGTGAAAACGTGGGCATCCGCTCTAGTACTAACATAAAAATACAAGCTGACTGTTGATTGCCAAGGTTCTTAAAAATCCATTTAACGCTATTAATTATTCAATGAAAGTTATCAATAAGTAGAATAAACTTTTAAATGGTAAACAGAAAGAAGTTGCTCCGAAAGCGCGATAGATTGATATAATTTTATACAACCAAGTTTATCCTTTGACAAAGTTTAAATTGAGTTATAGGAACACTTTTAGTAACCGTGTTGTTTAATGGATTTAAAAGTTACGAGATAAAAGTTTGGTTTCATCAACATTGGCATATAGATGTATAGTAAAATAAATTGATATTTTTACTTAATACAGAGATATTGTAAAGTTTGCCTTAATGGAAATTACACTTCAGCGTCCATTTCAAAGGTACAAGACTTTCAAGTAGACAAGCTCTTAAAAAAGTCAAGAAATCAAAGCTTGCTTATTGCTTCTATGAATTGTTGTTATTAAGGAGGTCTTCAGTATTAGAGTATCCTCGATTTAATGAACGAGACCAATTTTCTTAAATATTGTAATAGTACAGAAATAATTTTTGGGCTTGAGTATAAAATTTTTTAACTTTATTCAAATAGAAAGAGTGGTACTCTGCTCAAACGAAATGCTGATATAAATACTTTATGGCTATCTAGCACTCCTTATTCGGTCATTAGTACCATTTTTAACCGACTTAAAAAAAAGGAGGTTATCAATTTGACCTGCATGTATGTAATATTTCCATAACAGCCCAGTTTTTGCATATGTTAGTCTATATCAGCGTTTGAACAAATGTGCCAAATTTCAAAAGTGTATATATGTATGTATTTATGTTTGTGGAGGCATATCTCAGTAACTACAAGACCGATTTAAGTAACTCTTTTTTGTTGTACTAGGTATTTTTTAACTTAGGGTATACTGCAAGTTTTATTAAAATCGGTACAGTAGTTTTTGAGATAGGAAATTTTTATGTTTGTGTTCGCGTATCTCCGGAAGTACAAGTTCGATTTCAGTAATTCTTTTTTTATTGTACTAGATATTATTCAACTTAGGAAATACTGCAAATTTCATCAAAATCGGTTGAGTAGTTTCTGAGATAGAGATTTTTTTATGTATGACCACGCATAACTTTTCACAAAATAGTCCGATTTTGAAAATTATATTTTTATTACAAAGGGTACACTTCAAAAATGGTCCCATAGTGATCATATTAGGATCTGTTGCTGAAATCCTGGTTCAGTTCACTTTCGTAACCGAAGTTACGAACATGGAATTTTTTTCTTCCTTTGATAACCAGGTACGAAAATGGAATTAAAAATCTTTTTTCGTAGCTGGTTACGAAACTTAGTTACGAAAACGACAAATAAATTCCGTATTCGTAGCTGGTTATCAAAGAAAAAAAAATACCATGTTCGTAACTGGTTATGAAACTTCGATTACGAAAGTGGACTGACCCGAAATCCTTGTTAAATCGAAGGAATAATACAAATTTTACAGGCACATTGCAGCGATTTTGGTATTTATGTAAGTGTCGGTAGCTTTTTGGCTACAGGTGTCGTATAATGGACTCTAATAGTATAGGTAGTACGAGTAGGTTACGTGTCAATAAATAACTAAAAAGTAAGAAAAAAAATTTAATAAAAAATTAAACCGACTTCAAAATGCACTAAAAAAATAAAAAATAACTTCGTCATTTAGTTTCTGTAATTTACTTAAGCATTCTATGAAGTCGAAGAAGAATTTTTTTTAAATATATTTTACCTGATCTCCCATGCCAGTGATGATGGGTGTGTTCCAATAGGCTGCGAGGCGCGCGACAGGCTCCAGAGCGAACGCACAGGCGGGGCCCACGAAGGCAATCACGTCATCTTTGAAATGCATGTCAGCAGCTAGGCCCGGCGCGATCGCTCCGGAGCATGTTGGGTAGCTAAGAAATATTAAAATAGATGCCGTGATGTCTTTAAAAAAACAAATATTGACCTAAATAAATTAAGATAATGTCCAACACTAGATTGGGATCAATGACCAACGGGTGGGGATCGAACCTTAAATCTCTCGGAATGTGAAGTTATTGTAGCTTAGTTCAATTCAACAATTTCTCGCAGGGGAAACCGAAGGGTGCGGGGAGTACAGTTCGAACATCAGTCTCGAGTCGACCACGGCTCGGTGTACACGGGCTATTGTAGGTTGTATCGCTGCGTGTCATGACCCAACGGAATGATGCTCTACTTAATTTTTTTACCAATATTATATTTATAATGTCAAAAAAACGTATCGTATGATGATAAACTACACATTTAAATGTGACTTAGCCAGAAGAATCGTTCCGTTGCCCATTCCTTCAGGTTGACCGACTCGACTTTAATTTTTCTACAAAGGTCACTTGATTGGTTTGTTACTGCCAATATAGATTTTCCAAATTAGCTTAGCAAAATAGCTTTGGTATTTGTACTATATATACATTGGTACTATCCTACTAAAAAGACGTACCGTCAAGCGATTTAGCGTTCCGGTACGGTATCGTGTAGAAACTAAAGGAATGTAGATTTCATGCTACCCCTAACAAGTTAGCCCGCTTCCATCTTAGTTTACATAAACTAACTTGTAATGAATCAAAATAATAATAGAATATCTTGGGTTCACGCTTTACAAAAACGCTAGGGGTATGGTAGACAAGACAGTGTGGAGTTGAGCTCAATCATTAAACTGTTTAAACAAAAGAAAAATAGATATACTAGGTACCTATCTGAGATGATTGTGGGTATGTGTGTTTTTAAGATATTTTTAAACGGGTTAATATATATGTCGAAGGAATTAGACTAGAGACTTAAAATAGATTGTTGTAATATTGTAATAGACGTCATTGTTTATGGAAATGTTACTGTCTGTGGATGTAATTATTTTTGGTATGTCACGAGTTTTTGACGTGACAACGTCTTGTAATTCGATAGAGCCGGCTGCACGCACGAATAAACATGACATCATGCATCGTTACCTCTCTTTGAGGCGTTCCATGTAAGGCTTGAAGTGCAAGCGAGAGCGCGGAACTAGCGACAAAGAAGGACAATCGGCCTTTGCGTTCGGCAGCGTTCAACATCCGTCTATTAAATATAATTATTAAATATATTAATATTAAATTAAAAATTAATATATTTATTATAAATTTAAAATATAAATTTATAAAATCAAAATCAATTATTTTATTAATTTAAATTAATATTTATAAAAATATAAAAATTTTAATAACCAATTAAATGCTACCATTCCATCAGTATTTTCTTAAGACATTGTCACGTTCAACTATCGTCAGTAAACCGACTTTACAGACAACCAATTTTTTTTTATGAAAGTAATCGAAATAGTTAATCATTTAATGAGAGATATGAGATAGGTGCTTACTTAAAACTTTAACACAAAGTTAAATTCAATTTGATTTGATAAATGAATGAATGATTGATTTGTTTTAATACTCCAACCAATAAAAGAGTCGGGCGCCAAAATCCTAGTAGAGTATTAACACCATCTTGAGGAGAATAAAGGAGTTGGGTAGTTAGTTTGTGTCTGGAGTGCGGAGAGGTATACTTTTACACTGGTCGAGTTGGACCAGTGTAAAAGTGTTCTTAAGAAGTAAATTAAATTAGGGAGTAAAGTAAGATGGGTGTAAATAAACTACTGTTCTGAGTCTTTATAATACGTCAGGAAAAATAAAAATCTATTTCATGTATCAAAACATTGTGAACTTGCAATATATCTGTTCGTGAAGACAAAGTCTTTGTAACCATAGAAAACGCCCAAGAGATTAAGAACCACTAAAGATGATGTCAAGAAGAATGGTGATACTCCGATATATATATATATTAACCTATATCACAATATAATTTTGCTGTGCAGGACCAACACGACATATTCATATTTAAAAAATGAGTTAAAATGAAGTAGAGCATACTGCTAGTCAAACATGACATTCTTGTTGACATAATTAACTTGACACTTTGTGTGAGTGTGCACACATTGCTACTCGTAACGTAGTAATAGAACTCACATTCTTGCAGTTTTTATTGCACACTTGCACTGTAAGCGTTTGAAAAACAAAACACTACGAGCCAAGCTTTTGAATTAAGAATTTATGACGGTAAAGAGGGCAGATTAGAACAACCGACGACGGATGGAAGCATTATAATAAGACATTTGACGTTACCTAAATTACGTTTCAAATATTTATATTATTAGTAATTGTTTTATTTTGCACATTATGTTACTGTTGTGAGATTATAATATAAGTAAACGGCACATTACTTGGTTGTAAAACTTTCGTGTTTCTATTATGAAACTCAAACACTTAGTTAATTTTGTAATATATTGTCTATTTTTTATGCATTATGCATTTTTTTCATATTCTATACGACGAAGTAATTTTTTAACGACATAGCATTCCTGATATGGTGTCTAGTAAAGACGCAGTCGATGGCTACGAACTGTATAACTGGTAAGTAGTACAAGTTCATTTTACCCAAACCTACCTCTGACAGATGGGTGATAAATATCAGACTAGACTCGAGCCAATTTGGAAACTACTAAATCCTAAATTGATCCCAGCTAGCAATCAAACCTACGATTCGCTCTTCTAAATCACAGTCAAACTATACCAACTACACCAAAGAGTCGATCAAAATACGTTTAGAAACGCAAGAGAAGAGCGACGTTATCTCTAAAAATAAAACGTGTCTTCAAAGATAGAGCAGGTTAACCGTGACTCGAATAACGACAGAAAATCTTCCATACAACATTTTATGTGTACCGTCCTTCAAAGTTAGATGGAAAGTAATTTCTTTAAAAGTGCGCGTAAAATGCAGTTCCTTTTACGAGCATATGAAAACTTATTTACATACTTTGCGTTACAACCAGAGGAAATCCAGGGCTAGATTCCCATTTATGATTTAATTTTTTTTTATCTATTATTTAGGTGGCCCAATTTGAAACCAACCATGAACCAACTAAACACTTATACGTATATGTATATACGCGTAGACAAGGAAAATACGATAGGGACTTGACGAATGATATGCAAACAAGGCTTTTATAAACTTACATAAAGCTATCGGGTGTCATCATCATAGTAATGGATTTGGATGTCATAATATAATGCCAAACAAGTTTGTAGATATCCGTAGTGCAGTGATATGAATTGTCATTTCTTATAATATAGACTTCAAGTTAATAGTGGTTAATAGGGGAAATAGCGCCCGTGTGTTAGGCACCTTGCCTTTGGGTGAACAATTAGATGTCTTATTCTTTTTGTAAATATCTTGTTTTGTTTTTTTATTTTTTTAACTATTAAATATTTATTTATATGTACATATAGTTAATATAGTATAGTATATTCAAAGGCTTACTTTAGTGGATATAAAATACTAAAATAGAAAAAAAATTAAAAATAGTGATTTCTGAAATAGACTTCAGCGGTTTCAGCCGCGTAGATTTCTGCTACAGTGCGAATTGAGTAACTGCTTCATTTTAAGTCAGTCAGTAAAAATAATATAATATATGCCTGTCTGTTAGCTTCGCACTTATCTCTGCATATACTGAAAGGATTTTAATGTGGTTTCATCTCTACATTAACAAACTTCAATCTGCAAACAGAAACTTTGTATCAACAATGTCGCATGATAAAAATGGTAAGAACTGAATTTCAGGAAAAATTAAAATAAAAGTGGCTCAAATTGTCAGCCTATCTCAACCCGCTCCAAAGCGAATTCCTAAGCCAAACTAACATCTTTACTACTAACCAGCCTAATACAACAGCCTACTAGGCTAGGCCTCCCTCCTTGTAAAAGAGGAAATACCGCTTAAACCCATAATGGTGCATGTGGATAGGATGTGGATAGGCTTAGGATGATAAACTAACAAACATAAACTCAGCTTTGTATTAAATAATCCTTGAAAAACTAACCTGCCCTGCACCTTTTGCAGTTCAACATTGTGATGAGCGAGGAACTTCTCGTTAACTTTGTCCAGAGCCATGTCCACAGCTGGGCCGCAGCGCTCTAGATCGAACGGAGAGTCCAATCTGGACGCCATTAGAACCCCCACTTTGTACACAGTGCGTTTGGTAACGCAAACCGACAATAAACGTGATATGAACACGAGACGAGACAACTTTACTAAGAGCATTTTTAAACAGAAAGCGGTTACGAGTTGTTTGCACGCAAATAAAATTTCTCCCCTTTTAAAGAAAAGCTCTTCCGAAGGTTATTTAAAAGTATACGAGTGTCTTTATTTAGGCAGCGTGGGAAATAGGTGTTTTGATAATAAAAAATTACTATGAAAAAATAAACGTGTCTGGCTGTAAACAAAATACGGACTGCACTATTTTTAGGTTTCCAAACGAAAGATCAGTCAATATTACTTTTAAAGTAGTGATATGTACTCATTTATATTTAAAAAAACCTCGCCAATCAAATACGTTTTACTTCTATTTTTAAGGATTTCAATCATATGTTTTTAAATATTTCAAAGTCTATGTTAGCGCGATATTATTTTCGTGGCGTACTGTCGCATGGCGGAAAAGCGTGCGATATCCACAAAGGCGTTTAATATACTGAAGCGGACGGGATGATAAAACTTGTGGGGGGTGACGCAACAGGTCGCTTTTCCCGCCATTAACCCTTGGCGAGTCGTGAAATTAATGCTCTCGGACCCATTACGACTTGAATACATTTTGAAAACTGTTGCTTTATGAACGAGAAAGTTGAAATGTCTGAAATATTGCTGAAGTCGACTGAAATAAATTCATAGTTGAATTAAATTATCAGACACGGAATGGAAATAGATATGATTCTCTTGTTTATCGAACAAGTTCTTTAAATAATCAATTTCTGAGTTTTGATTTTAATAGGTACATATCTATTAAGAGTTCAATCAACTAGAAATGTATTAATTATTATTTGTTTATTCAAGCTTTATAAACCAAGCATATTCGATCAAAGCTCCCAAGCGGTACAACAATACCGAGAATTATCTTCATAATTAGGCTGATTTACTCAAAATCAAACACATCAAAGTATTAAGTAACATACTTATGACAAGTATTGATTGGGTGAGCTAGGTGTAAACGGCATCTAACGCAAGTTTCTTATCTTATGTGATCAACTTACAAAACTGGATAGCACTTTATTGTATTTAGGCAAAATAGAGGAGAGGATTGCAACCTGATCCACACCGGTATGTTTGTATCGATTTACTATTCAATATATTATCTGTATGCTAATTATATGAAAAGTTGCCTTTGCTCGGAAGCCAGTCATTTTTACCTGCCTAGGCAAGAAATGTCTAAGCAAAGTAACTTTTTAAACAAATGAAAGTTTGCGATGCTCAGGATTCCTTTTTAAACTCCTCGCTGTGTTCAATCATAGAATCCTTCGCTTGCTAGAATTCGATTTGTGCAGCAAAAATAAATTTGGCTGCCTAGCATAACAAGTAACTATTACTATGTGTAGAATTTCTTAACCACCTAGATAAAAGGTTTTAAATTTGGCCGGTATGTTTGTATGTAAATTTGTACACGATTGACTGAATTAATTTTGATATAGTTTTTAGAAAAGAACAGTTTAGAAGTACATTTTATTTTAAAGAACATTTAGAATTAAAAAACAGAGAACATAAATATACAAAAACAAAAAAGGACGCTTTATATTGACCTATATGTTCTACCCTACTTTTAAGGCGATTCGTATTTCTTTCAAAACAATTATTGACTATTTAGTGTATTTTTTTATTTTTAAAAATAAGGGCCGGTGACTATATTCGCGTGGAATCAGTTCTTTTTCTGTAGTATTTTTTATTATGATCAATGTACTTTTTGATATCAATACCAGTGTGCGTATATCTTTTCTACCTAACTATAAAATAACTATTTTAGTAAAGCCGGACTACGCCCTTGTTGATGGATTCAACGATCGGTTGGCCACAAAGCTTTAAGATGCCGGCTGTCGTCCATTAAATCGAGTTTATGGTCTGTATTGTTAGTGCGAAATATTATGGGAATAATGGCAGACATAACGCACACTTGACACAATGCACTGTATCTACCTACCAGTATATCTTACATTTTATATGTAGTGTGATTTATAGCAACAAACTTAGATTAATTAAAGATTGATTTATTGCTCCAAACGAAGTTTAATATAAATAAAATTAAGACCTTGCAAAAAAGAACTATTTGTTATTATTATTACACTAGTGTACGTTCGCGACTTTAATGATTTTTATTCAATGCCCAAGTTTGGCAGCCATAAGTAAGAGATGGTGTAATACAAGTATCAAAAGTCTTCGCTTTGAGGCTTACTGGTACGTCCGTGAGAAATTGTTTCCCCCATGGTCACCTTTACTCCTACCTGCCTACGAAAATTCATCCAAATTGATTAGGTAATTAGGTTGGGAAGCCAGACAGACTTACGTCCATATATTCCACCTTGTATTTAGGTTCAAAAATATATTCTGAAGAACAGAGTTGAACAATTTTGGTGACATTGTATTGAATTTTTTGCCTTTTGATATTGTTGCTATACAATTTTATAATAGAAAACAAAATTAACTTGACAATTTTTGAACTCTTTTGACTTTTCCATTATTTGTTGCACACTTTGTAGATGTCGCATGTTGAGTAGTTAGTTCTAAATCCTGCTTGTTCTGGCGGTTGTTGTATGTCTAGGTATGTGTTAATTCGTTTAGTTGAGAATATTTTGTACCCCGAAAAACGGTAATGGGTCTGAATTGTTTCGTAGAGTCCTTTTATATAAGTCTTATTTCTGTAGTTACTGTTTTGATTTTATTGAATAATTCTCACTTCAATTACACTAAAGACATGTTAAGACATGTTAATTAGCAATTATCTATTTGTAATTGTTAATAAACAAGGGCAAAAGGTAATTTTAAAATAAAACTAATCTGAACGCTTTTAAACAAGACATTTATTCAACAAAACATCTACACACTGCTTACATATTCACTTAAAATATATATTATATATTATCGTAAAAGCGCAAACATTTAATTCATAAATGACAGAATTGTTTTTTAAACAAAAATGTTGTTAAGACTATAATATATGTTTGCCCGGGACTGTTACCTATTATAACAAAATGGTATTGGTATAATGGCAACACTTTAATCTCTCATTAAGGAAATAAAGAGATGAATAAATATAACTTCAATCCCTACTTTTAATAAAGTAGAGAACTTTATTTATATGACACGTCGAGGTAAAACGATCCAAGCCGGTCATTCTTCCTGTTTTTGTCCAATCAAACGTGCAAAATGTATATCTTTCTTTTTGCATTAAAGTTGACGATTCAAGTATTTAATATTAAATGTATTATTTAAACCCATATCACAGTTTACGCTACTTGGTAAGACAGTAAACGATTTTGCGCTAATACGATTTTTTCATACAAAAGGTACTTGGTGTTTAGTGTTATAGATAATTACCTACAAATATCAAAACAGGTTAATTTTTTCTAGTGTTACTGGAATGCAAAATCCGAAACGGAATGGCGAAAATACTCATAAAATAATGAATGGAATACCGATTTTATTAGGATTAAGCACTCCAGTCACTTGAAAAGTTCTCCCAGTATTGCCAGACAAAATCTTTTTTAAATATTGTTGTCATAACAATATTACATTTACATAATTACGAGAACAGAATTTATGTCTTTTAACATAATAATATAATGTTATTAACATTACGATTAATAATATTATTATTGTTAAATCCACTACATTCGCATTGGTACACTATAATGTCTATGGGATTACTAATTTATTTTAATACTATTAAACGTTTCAAAGCGTAACATTAAATGCTCGTCTTAGTTTTTATTTTTTTAAAACTGATTTCAATAAAGTTAACAATAAAATAAAGCATTAACATAAAAAACAGAACTCTTATGTTTTTATACAAATGTATATAAACTATAACTTTAACATGTATAGAGTATAATATATAATGCAATTTCAACATATATGTATTAATATATATAACTGCTTTATAAAATATAATCAGAGTATGAACGAAATTTTAAGGAAAAAACTTATTTATGGAAATATTCAACTAAAGAAATTTTTACGTTTTAAAATTAAGTAAACCAGTAACTACTTATAAATATGGCGGCCATTTTGGCAACTGAACAACACTACAAACACATTTTTAACCCTAGAAAGATAATCTGCGTCAAATTGACGCATGCGTTTTCGAAAAATTGCTCTGTCTCTCTAATCATCGTGAATCCATAGCTGTGCGTTTAGGACATCTCATACGTTGCTAGGACCTACCACGTAGTATATGTGTCAATAAGGTAAGTACAACCGATTTTGAAATATAACAACCGAGTGAGTCAAAATGACGCATGATTATCTTTAGTGTGACTTTTATGAAAGCGGCTTATATGAAAGTTTTATTGTGTTTCGTATATTTCAGTACTTTTTATCATAACTATTATTATAATTTTATTTTTGTAGATAAATTGTGAAATATATAATACAATGGGGAGTAGCAATTTAGACTAGGACCAAATCTTGTCCGCTCTTATGCAAAGTAACGACCAGATTCCGTACGAAAACTCTAAAAGTGGAGTAGCGGACCATAAAAGCTAAGATGGCGTACAGAGCGACACAGGATGGTTTGTAGACGAGGTTCAAGAAGCCACAGCCGACGCCGAGTGGAAAAGGAATCTTCGAAGAGCAAAACAGTACTGAATAACCAGTCATCTGAAAGTGAGCATAACGTTGATATGTGTCAGAGCTGTTTGTAACTTACTTTTATAAAACTTTATATTCATAAATTATAAGATAAGTTAACTGTTCATTTTCTACTAAGAAAAATATTAATTATTACAATAAAAAGCAAGTTTTTATTTGAAAGAGTAAGTGTTATAAAATTTCATTGATTTATAGAAGTTTAGGTTTAAGTTTGTTTTCTTAAATAAAAATAAATGAGTATAAAAATTTATCTGCATTATTTATGATACTAATATATGTGCTTATATAATACCATACAAATCATTGAAATAAACTATAACACCTAGACCTACAGCTAATTCAAATACATGCGTCAATTTTACGCATGATTATCTTTCCCGTACTATAAAATATGATTATCTTTCTAGGGTTAAGAAACAACGAGGATTGGTTCCATTTTGATATTATCTATTTTCACTAAACAATTACTTACCCTTTTTTAAGTTATTTGACTAGTAAAATAGAACTTTCAATATTTTTGCAAAAATGTACATAAAAAACATTTTAAGGAAACCTTACCAAAAAGTGGTAAATAGTGCAATTTATTTCTCAGTAACAATTTATAATAATATGATTATTATTGCTATTTACACAAACCTATCGATCAACTTATATATCTGGTAATCATTTAATATTGTAGTTTTGTACAGCTTTCCGTGAAGTTTTTCTATAATTCTAGGTTATTATGGACCTTTCGAACACAATATTCCTAAACGTCATATCGATTATAGACAGACTGTAGATAGAAAATTAAAAAAAAATACTCGGTTCATTAATCTCCTTGTTCTTCATTTTTTGAATCAAGAAATGTATCTACGAATTTATATGTAACGTGGACAGACATCAATATAACTACTTTATTATTCTTATTTTTAAGGAATGCATCAAACTTTAAATTAGTGTTCTATAACATAAAATAAAACATCGCAGACTGCAACATTGTAACGAAAAATAGTAAATAACAAACTACATACGAATGCGTATGTAGTTTGCAAAAATAAATATTAAAAAATAATATATTCAAAACTGTTTTATTAGTCAAATACACCATAGGATAATACTATCTAAAGTAATAATGACTAGATGATACCTATCGGTAAATCATTCTAACATATCGTTAAATCTATAGAACGTCATATACAATACAAATATTTTTAATAATGGCATTTAAATAGTTACAAAATCAGGCGGGTTTTCAGAATATAATAACGATATTTAATTAGAAATAAGTACATGTTTTGTCAATAAACAAATATATAAAATAAATGTGGCACTATTTGAATGTTTAACGTACAAGGAATTTGTATGTATTAAAAAAGTAACACAAATACAAATTGTCTTTAAAAACATGGCCAAAATTAGTTTTTAAGGTTACATATTTTCTTGATGAAAATTGAATGTTTTGTCTAAAATATGTTTGAACTTTTTACATAACCTACTAAATCGGCAAAAAACTCCACGTCCACTCAAATTGTAACAGCATAGTAGATTAAATCCTCCTCTTAAAGATTAAGTCCTCCATTAAAATGGGACCACAGGAAATGGCTTTATGAAAATTCTTACAACGCAAAACCAGTCTAGTAGTATAATACAAATAAATATGCAAAATGTGGTTCTGATAAATGAATTGGTTGACATCAAGAAAACTGCCCTGGGAACGGGCATAGGGCATTCATAAATTACGTCACTCCAATTTTATGACTCTTATGAGACTATCAGATCAATATTGTTGTTCCTTAATGTTGTAATTTGTTTCTTGGTATTTCTTCGTACCAAGCTTAATTGATATAGTTAGAAAGCTTAACATGTTATGACAAATCGTGGTGTCAGTCTGTCGATCATTTATGTATGTAGATTAACAATTTGGCAAAATTTATTGACACCCTTTCATCTCCACTTTTTATTTTCTCTAACACCTATAACGTGGATAAATTCAAATCAAGAGATACTTTCTAGGCAAGTGCGTTTCACAGTAGAAAGCTTCTTAGCACACGATTTGACGTGATTTAAGTTAAACGCTAGCCTACATACGATTAGACGTAATTTATGAATGACACCTAGGTTACGGCGCCAAATACCGTGAAGCTCATATTAGGTACTTATGTATATATATCAATCAAATACTCTAGTTTGACACCATGGTACTTACTGCAGGTAAACCCAACTGTGTAGGAAGCCGCATTAGTAGTAGGATTTGTTGTGTTATATCAATCACATTGAACACAAAAATATGTCAACCGATTAACAGGTGACGAACGATTCAGGCGATTATTTATGGATGAAAACAAATCCCGTCAAGATGTATCACTTAAATATTATAAAAATATTAGAGAAACCATATAGCTGAGTCCTCGTGTACGTGTATTTAGATAGACACAAAACAATGAATTTGTGATTCAACATTTTGAGAAACATTCTTAGTAAAAATGGATATTTGATGATGGTTTTTTGGTGGTATATCTGGTCATCTCTTAATTCCTTCGGTGAAGACGTGTGTGTTACCTCACACACAGAGAGGTATAAATATAAATAAAAATATAAATACAAACACAACAAATCTCTATCACTTTATGCAGCCCCAAACATGTCCTTAAATTCACAATAACCGCTACTCTAAAATTTGTGCGTATCGACCTAACATTACAATAAAAACATTACCCTCCTTCTGGTGTGGTCGGGTAATTATACCAATACGTTTCACAATACTAACATCACACATACAAATAAATTATCATATAAATATATTTTTTTTACAATTTTTACTTATTGCTGTCTCTGTCACACAGATTATAAAGGACACGCTATATATTATAATTATTAATTAAATTGTACTTCAGGTGTAAATGTAAATAAAATAAATTATAATTAATATATGGGAGAGGTTTTATATTCTAATTCCTCAAAGAGAGTTCTTTGTGTCAAGGTTTTCTCTTTATTATAAAAAACCTTCAGATCTATTTTCAGAAAGTTCGCATTTAACCCGCGAACGTATGGTCCATCATATTTCTTGTTTATGAAAAAAGCAGTTCTGTACAAGTAAGAGTACATTTACTTTTAAATTCGATAAATATAGTAAACAAAGAACAAACAAATACAACATCAATTTCGTTTTGTCACTTCTGAAATTCTAGTTTCTACAAAGTTATCAATTTCTCGTTGCCGTTCAATTCAGGGTTGCCAATATTTACCATATTTTTACAAAATATTTTTCACATGACGTTCCACAAAGGATAAAATGGCAAAAATTTATTCAAATAATGTAAAATCAGTCGCTAAAACATAAAACTCATTTAATACTAAAGTACTAAATTCATTCATATCAAAGTATTGTTAAAATAGAAACATGGCGTTAAACAGTTTACAAAGTTTGCTTTACGTCGCATCGCAATAACGAGAGCATAACTAAGGGCCCAGTATGGGTTGGCAACTGGTAGAGCATGCTCCAAAAATAATAAAAAGTTGAGAGGTGTCAAGGGACACCCGGATGAACGAAGTTCCTTTCGATTAATTAGTGAAGGAATTGTAATAAAATTTTATTTTTTTTAAGTAATAATAATATTTTTTTTATTATTAACAAATATAATGTTATATAAACTTAAACGCGTACCACACACGCGTTTGTTTTTGTACACCGAAACACCAGAGGGCGCCACGAGAGCGCGAGACAGCATACAGCGCGGGCGCCCCCGCCGCTCACGCGCACACACATCAAAGGCGGCGGCAAGATCCTTTGATCAAAAAGTGTCGTGACAACTTTTCGTACAATTTTTTTCCAAAATAAGGAACTTCGTTCCAATATGGAAAATACTCTCGCTATTTTATTCTAACTATGAAATCGATATGAAAACACCATTACTTCTTTAGGCATTTAGAACTGCTCTATACAATTCGCCATTACATATTTTTTGTCAAATTGTGTTTTTTATATCCCCTGTACTTCAACATTCATCCTTTATTACACAATAATAATGTCAATACATTATCAAAGGAAGAAAAGGTTATTATTTATTATTACATTTGAAATTACTAAAGGTAAAATGTGTCAATCAATCATCTCTATCAAGAATATAAAAACAAGTACTCTTTCATTAATTGGGCAAGTAATTGGCAACCATGTATTTTATATGGCAAAAATTATCTATCACAAACTAATTCGAAAGTGACATTGTTTTCTATAGGGGTCGGGAAACAACATTTATTCTAATATGCTATCAAAAGAAATGTGTTTGTGAAAGTTAAATGATCTAATAATGCAACTGGAACTATGAATAATTTTGTAAAAAACATTTACAATGGGGTGTTTGTCACCAAAAATTATTTTTTTGAAACATTTAATAACAAATAAAAATTATTACGCGAAATTAAATTGCTCCAGGAAATAAAAGTTACGAACGGTTAAATATTTCTGATTAGAAAAGGATAGCATTACATAGACATGACGTCTCGCTTCTGTACGCCAGTACAAACTTGAGTTTTGCGAGAAAGGGACAGAAGACCCCTGCTCCATGATTTTTATTGAGTCATAAGTCATCATTTTTATTCTACTTTACAATCAAGTAATAACAATTTCGAGTCAAATACTCTATTAGTACATTACACTAGATGCAACCCGATAGTGGAGACACTTATACAAGTAGCTCCATCTAGTTCATCATTGGGCATTTCAACATTATTAAAAATATTAAACATGTGCATTTTTTTAAAATCGCGTACAACATTTACCATTAGGTAGCTTATAACCCTTCGCGTGCATAGGTCCTAATTGAATATAAAAAATTTTTGTGACTCAACCAAAAAGTACTCATTTATCTTGGACTTTTTAGCGTAAAAAATCATGTTTAATACAGATCCTCTAGACAACTTAACTTTCACAAATACACTTCGTAAATATACAATCTATACACTGAAATACCAAATTTCTATGCCACAGTAAATGCAAAGAATCTACTATTTATTTATTTAGATATATTATTGCTTTTATGGGTTCCATTGCGGAAGACATCCTTTACTTGAGGCCAGTTTTAATAGGCATCCTTAGATTTCTTGCATATAATGCTTACAATAGCCCGAACATCGATATATTGCAACTTCAAGGCAAATTGGACTTAAAACACCTTGATTTAAGGTTTTAGTTCGTTCACTTTTACATTTAATGGAGAAACGAACAGTTGCAGAAATTACAACCTTATAACAAGGTTGATTGTATTCATTTTACTTTGAAGTTAAAATGCTTACAGAAACTCATTTGACACCCGATTTGAGGAAGGTATAACCGCATGGCAATTATCCAATATAACGACAGGCTCTATACTTTAGAAGGATTTTAAGTACAAAATGTTTGTATAAATCGTCGAATTATAACTAAGGAGTTAGGCCTACATATTATGAGACGATTTAATTAGAATTGTGTTCCTGAAATTTCACTTGGATTGTCACAATAACTACGCCAAACAATACAAACCAAAAAATTTTAAAAACACATAAATTTTAGTTGGCTTATGGTAGTCTAATAATAAATGTGTGTTAAAAAGTAATTTTGATATATACCGGGTGTACGGGACACGATAACGAAAACTTAAATCAGTGATTCAGTACATGATTTATTTACATAATCCCGCAGCGTTTTTTTCGGAGCTACAGTTTTTTTCCTATGTGTACTACATAGGTGATTCAATGTTATCTTATTGCGATTTTAATTTAAAAACCAATAAACAAGAATTTTTAACTAAAACTAGCAACGTAAACATAATTTTAAAACACACTTGTTCAGTCCAGTCGTCGCCAGCAGTTGGGTATAAATTGCGGGCGTTGCTATCGCATTTTCCGCAATAAGTGCCTCCCTCATTTCCGATATAAGTGGTTTTCTTTACGTCATCTAGACAACCATTGGACAATAGCCACTTCACTAAGTTTTCGTTATCATACCCCTTACAGCCTGTATAATTATGTTTATGGATGAATATTGTTTGAAGATGTTACTGTAACATTAGGTAGTGTCCATTGCACGACGGCAGATAGTCTATATGTGACAGTACGGAGAAGTACTACAAAACATATTCTATAACTGAAGACATCATTTTCAAACACTTTTAGACACAATTAGACGACAACATTTTCACAGACACTGCGCAAGCATAACGAACGTGTTATAGTAAGTTATGCCACTGTCAATTAATGAGTGCCATTGTACCACGAGTGACATGTTGTACCATGAGGCGAATGAAATTATAATTTTGGGTACTATTATTCAGGCGCACAGCAACTAGGAATAGAAAAACAAAACATCATTACTATACTAAAGCCAAACTCGATTAAGAATACTTGTCAACAAACTGAACAAAAATGAAGGTCGAAATCTCTAGTCATTTTACACCTATTTTTTTTTAATTAATGACGAATTCGTGACAATAAATAATAATTAATAAGCTTAAAACTAATTAATATATTCAATATCTGTTAAATAATATTTTATAAAATAACAAAACATAATTTTAAATTTATTAGGCATAAAATGTGTTCCTACCTTCATTTTTAATTTGTTTGTTGACAAGCATTCTCAATCGAGTTTGGCTTTAGTATAGATTATTGCCATCAGCCCTCGTGCAACAGATTGTGACTATCATTATTTATTATCTATTTATGACTTTTACTCAGGAACAGTCTTTAAACTATTATAAATACATGAGAGGTAGAATATGAAATTCTGTTTTTGTTTAATATAATGTTTAAGGTTTGTTAATCTTTTATTTAAAATACAATATGGAATACTTTATTTTTAACAATAAATAAGTTAAGGTTCAATAACAATAGTTATGGTAGGGATCAAGTAAATAGAACACTGAGGGTAATGCAATGAATTTCAATAATACTTTTTGACCCTGAGTTACTTGGAATCCTTTTTCAAGATTGTGCCATACTAACTAGAGTGCTATCGTACTGCGTCTAATACTTAAGTTTTTATGATAATGTACTCCTGTGAAACCACTAAAGATTAAAGTAAAATATTAATAATGTATGACAGTGCTAAAACAAACATTATTTTTAGTTTTAATGTTATCCTATGATCAAGACGCAGGCTTCACGCCTTGAGGAATTAAAAAATAATACCTGTCTACCCTCAGCGCTCTTTTTACGTGACACCTACGTTACATGGCTAAAATAGGTACACAACAAGTTAACTTATAATAATAAGCATCAATATGAGGTAGTGGAAGTCGACAATCTGACCGTAACTCACATTTCAGTTCTAAACATCTCTTCAATAAAAACACTACAGTACAGGGCATGCATGCATACAGATATTTAAAATAAAACATTATAAAATAATTAAAAAATATTTAAAACATTTAAATGCGCTTTCATGCGGAAAATAATTTCGTTCAACTGAAATGTTTGGAACTGCCGACAAAGACGTACTGCCATACGATTTAGCGATCCACTACGATGTCCTGTCCATCTTAAATTGTGAGTTAATATTAGGTGTGATCGCAGTGAAAAGCTAGCTTATAATAAATAAAAAAATGTGTGTTAAGGTCAGACGTGTCAAAGAATATAGGCTTTAAAGTGTGGAGCATAGAGCTGTTGTTCAGGGCGTGTGTCGGCGGCGGCGGCGGAACACGAACGCGAAGATGCTGCGCAGGCGCCGCCAGCGACGACGACCTCCACCCCCCGACGTGGAGCTGCCCAGGATTGACGACTGGAACATTAATGTATAATAAATTCGCAGAGATAAAAAAATGGTCCATTTGTTAGCCAACACGGCTTTAGATTACGAGGTTCAGATTTTTAAATATTTTCTGCCTTCCAAGAAATTTAAGTAAAAAATCTCTGTATGTTGTTAAATTAGTTGATCCCAGGACATGAGTATCTCTCAGATACTGTTATTACTATTACGCTTCTTTAATGCTGGCTTGCGTCCTTAGGGTGATAATGTTTCATTTAGTAACTATCACTATCAGATCAGAATTTTTCTAAGATACTATTACAAAAAACCTTACAGCTTAACGCATAAGGTTCACAATAGCTTGTCACATGATAGGTCTTTAACTTATTTATGTTTTGTTTTGAATTCCCGGAATCGATTGTTCTAATTAAATCTAAAAAGTTCCACCCTCTATTTACATAAAAAAGGTTTTGTTGGGAGACAATGGGTATAACTGACTTCTATCGGCCGTGGGCAGTAAGTGAAGACACATAGAAGCGTTACTAGCGAAACTAGTGATCTACCAACGTCATAGGCTATCATTTTAGACTACGATGGTATGTGATATTTGTGCTGAAGAACTAAATAAAGTCCCATATGAGTCATCACGTGTTCTTATTCCAAATCACTGAACCCCAGCACGTAACAATACAATAGCTAGTATTTTTTATAGCTCTACCAATCCAAAACCACGTATGCGAACCGTTCGACTAACGAGACTTAGCCTATGGAATATGATAAATAAGTGATGATCACCTGTCTCTGTCGCTCCAGTCGCCGAATCTCGCGCACCAGCCCGTGGAAGGCGTCGTCCACGAAATGACGCAGCGCCGCCGACGTCTCGAAGAACGGACACCCCAGCTGAGTCGCCAGCGCCTTGCCCTCCTCAGTTGTTACCTTGTAATTAAATGTGATTGTTCAGACAGAACACATATTTATTCACATTACAATGAAATACCAATAAACCGAAAAGTAGCGTGAAGATTAGAACATTATTATAATGAATGTGTGAAAAATCCCCACAATCTCATGTGTATAAAAAAGTCAGTTTATGTGACAATGTTTTTATATTTTCAAAAAATAGTAAAGTTTTAAGAAAAGTTCTTTAAATAAAAACTCTCCAAAAAATTAAGTATCCTAATAAAATACCATTAGTCTAAAAGTATTGGCATCCAATGAGCTTTTTTGTTGCCCAGACTTGACAACTACTCACAGTGTGCTCACTATGATGACTGCACTGATCATTAAGATAAGAAAAGTCGCGTATCTGGGGCATATGCACGTGCACGAGAAATACCAGTTCGTACAACTTATTTTAATGGGAAAAGTTGCCGGTAGAAAAGCCGTCGGTCGCAGAAAGAAGACTTAGTAGAACATCAGAGAGTAGACTTAAATCGCGAGTGCCGCCGAGTGGCACGTCTTACATGCAACTTTTTTTAGAATGTTGACATCTAAACTCTCTAACTCTGTATTCTCAGCGACTAGTACATTCTTCAGACCAAAATACAACAATACTGCCAATGGCAGAAATAAGCATGGTGGTAGAATTCCCCTCAACTTCAACCCTAAAACTTTGTCACACAAAACTGTACTTCTCACTTGTCTGAATCTCGGTGCCAAGTCCAGCTTGTTGCCCACGAGCACCAGCGGCAGGCGCTCGGCAGGGCGTGCCTGCGCCAGCAACCGTTTGTACTCGCCGGCCGCGCGGAACGAGCGCCGGTCGGTCACAGAGTAGCACAGCATGAAGCCCTCGCCGCACCGCATGTACTGTTCCCGCATTGCTGTGAACTCCACCTGATAAGGATTATATTAATTTTAACCAGATATTTTGTCTATGTTATAAATATCTGCGTTATCATAGACTGTTCTGTGTTTTATTTTGTAATATTAGACTGATTTTGTAAATGCCATATTATTTTAAGTCCTTATCCCATGACCAGGATTTTTATTTAATAAATAATAATATAATATACACCTGTCCAGCTGTGTCCAAGATGTCCAGTAGTGCAGGCTCTCCATCGATCACAGCCTGTTGCTGGTATGAGTCCTCTGGAAAAATTACAATAATATAGGAAAAAAATCTTCAATAGCAATAAATGTAAACTATTATAGTGACTGAACCAGCAATATTTTCTGTCTCTGTATGTGATATCATGGGGCTTATTGCCAGTTCACAGTTGATAAAAGTCTTTACAGTTTTATCTCTTGAAGAGTCTGAAGTTGTATCTCTATATTTCAGTCTGAAAGATATGATATCTTTTGTTCAATGATTACAAGCACACTATCGGAAGTTAGGTTAAAAGTCATATTCTATGCTATATTTTATTATTTGCCAAGGGATAGCAGGGTAGAACCCTTGTCCACTGCAACAACATCCTTATGCATACCCACATTTATCTTGAGGAAATAACCTCTGAGATTGCACACCACACAATTATGGAGGTTCTTGGCATAAGAATCCATGTCCACCATGCTTGCGTGGGAGGTATAACCTCATTGCAGATGAATGTGGGTGGGGCATCCAGTATGTTGTCAGTAGTTTGCGGACTTTACAGCCCAGGATGATTCCACTATAAAATGACAAAATCATATATGACCCAGCCATTGAAAGCATACACCTTTTTAACAACTGATTAATGAATTTTTCAGGCCAAAAACATCGCTTCCTTGCTATTTATGGAGCTAATTTTGCTAACACCTATAAGCCCATATTTAAAAAGATGAAAATTTTACCATTGCCTGCATTGTATGTTTTTAAGTTGTCTTTGTTTGTAAAAAAGAACATTAAGCTTTTTCCAATGAAAAGCATTGTTTGTTAAAATCATAAAATGGAAAAACCTCTACAGAAATTATCACCTTTTAAAAAAAATGTATATTCCATAGCCATTAACACATTTAGCCATTTATCAGAGAAAACTAAAGACAAGCCTCTTTAAAAATTCAAAAAATATATTTTTAATGCTCTCAGCCTAAATGCAATTTAAGAAATAAAAGACATTTTTAAATTAAAAGAATTTTGTTGTTTTCATTATTTAAATATATTTCTATATTGGCATATGGTTTCCACCTTACAATGGTTACTCAATAACATATTTTACAATTTTGAATTCACATGTAATAATAATAATATAATATAATTTTGACATTTTAATGAACATTACTTTTAATTTTATAAATATTTGCATGCCTAATTTTTGACAAAACATGTTTGGATTATATTATGGAACATGGGTAACAAAAGTTATACCATAATTATATTTTGTTACCAATGTTTGGCAAATAAATAAATGATTAATTGATAGGACTTCTTGTTATCAATCCAAACAGCAGTGAGGTTTTCACGGTTTAATTCGTCCTCATAAAAAGGAATATCTATGGGCTTTAGTACCACAAGAAAGGGTATTACAAAAATTATTATTTAACATGTTGACTTTCCATAAATGTAATGCATTTCAAATTAGAAGTTGACTTCTAATCAACAGAATGCTCATTATTCATATAATACTCCATATGGCTGGTGTACAAACATTCAAATAACATTGACAACAACTAACAAGTCAATGAACTAAAAAAACAATTTCAAGAAATGGGTACAGAGTTCAAAGCGCAGAATATAGTAGCCGATTACCTATAGTGGGATCGTGGTAATCCAAGAAGCTGTGGCTAACAAACTGGAGAGTGACCGCGGACTTGCCGACGCCCCCGTCGCCGAGCACCACGATCTTGTAGACGCGGAGGCCGCGCGACGTGCCCGCAGCCTCCGCCATGCCGCCGCATGCCTCCAGCGGGGGCCCAGGCGAGCCGCGCCCGCGGTCACTCGACACACTGCCACTTCGCGCCCGCCATCCGCACAGACCGCCCCCCAACACTACCACTGTGCGAGTTCGATTGATAAATAACTTAAAGCATACGCCATTTAACACACATTTTAGTGATTTTTTCCAGTAAGGAAATAATTATTAAATTCTCGCCAATAATCTAATTCGACAGCTGATTGAAGGCAATTTCGATTGACAATGACATTGTCAATAGCAAATGACAGTTTTACCTTGATTGATGATTGACACTGTAAATCGTTAAGTTGGCAAAACTTTGATAATACCGGAAATTAACCTATGATGAGGTTAACCGGATTCCATCGGTTGTGTCTTGTTTATGGTGCGTAATGGTTTTTCACTACATACCTAATCTAAGGGTATTACTAAACCACAGATTATTAAGACTTTGTTCTCTTAGCAGAATCTCAACGCTCTAATAAAATAAAAAATAAATAAAAAAGAGTACGTCAAAACGTCAAAATTCTAATGTCAAGATAAATTCAATCAAGCAAACTTAATAAAAATAAATAAATATAAATAAACAAACGAGAGATTTATTGTGTTCTTTATTAGAAATATAATTCGATAAAACTTGAAAACAGAAATACAGTAATAATGGCTCACATACAATTAATTGATGAATTAGTGCGAGAATATTTGCTTTATAGAGGTTTTACCAACACAGTAAAAGCATTCGATATGGACTTGAAATCGGATAAAGACAAAGGATTCAGAGTGGACAAAATAGTGGAACAAATCGTGCATTACATAAACGTATCCGATCTTAATGGTCTCAAAGAATATTGGTCACATCTTGATAGTTTAGTATTTTCTAAACTAGAAATTCATGTTCAGCCTGGTATGTTATAGCATATAAATATTGATCCGATAACTTAATTAAATTCATTGCTTGAGCGCTCTCTCTGCTAATTGCAGGCCAAATAAGTTTGTATGTATGTCTTATGGAAAAGATTTTCTGGCTTGCAATACATCATTTCCAGAGAAGTTCATGGAAACCAGAAGTCACTATGATACCTCACCTGCTGCTGGTGCTGTCGTACCTATGCAGTGAACTACAACCTCGCATTCTAAGAATATATCTCTAAATGTAAAAGTATCTTTTATATTCTGAATATTTTTTTTACAAGCGAAAACTATTATGTTTTTTATATATTTTTAGCTGTACGAAAAATAGAATACAGCCTGTACAAACTGTATCTCATAACAGCGGCCCAAAGTGCTGGCGGTGTTAGAAATGAAAAGGTAGCAGAATTCCTCTCTAAGATGCTGCCAGAACTGCAAGGGCAAAGTGAATGGAGAGACTGGTTTAGTAAGTAAGAAGTATAACTGACCAACTTTTTTCCAAGTAATGGCAAGTAGTTGATGAAACAAGTAGAAAGTTTACCTTATGATTAATGGGATACCATTACCTATAACAGAATTAAACATTTTTAGTGCAAGTTCAGCACACATCCGACAACATGTTACCCTGTGTCAATCTTTCAGAAATATACCCACAGGCGTTATGAAGTAAACTGGACAATAGTACCTCTTTAGAACTCTGTCACAAACCTCTCCACTAACTAAATTTTGAACTAATATATGTTTAACTACAAACAACTGTTCCTTATAAAAAATTACCTTCTTTATTATTTTATTCCATTCCAGTGCTACCTTATGTGCAGAAACCTGATGAGAATCCATCATTCAGTCTCTACTTCACACGTGCGTGGCAGGATAGTGTGCTAGTGTCCCTACATAATCTCTTGGCCACAGTATTCCAGTGCATGCCTCAACCTACCCTAACTAGTTATGAAAGTGATGCTGCTCTTGTGAAACGTTTGCAAGATGAAATAACTACACTTAAGGGCAAAGTAAGTAAAGTTACAATTGTAAATAAATTCATTGGGAGTTTATAAAATTTTCTCAATTCGTAAAAATTATCACTGCAGCAGCAGTTTGCAGCGTTGATGTTGCCATTTAACATGAATGTTAAATTAGAAATATTTAAAAATTAATATTATTTTTCAGTTTCAATTAATGAATAGTAGTCTTTTTTATTTAATACAAGTTGCATTGCTATCACTTGTAATGGTAAGTGATGATACAATCTAAAATGGAAGCAGACTAATCAAAAATCATTTTTCTGAATTTCTTGTTCACATGTTTAGTGAGAATAATTTTCAATTTTTTCAGACACAACCAACAGAGAAAACATCACCTGTTTGTCACCAATCACGCTTAACTCAATACTCTGAACGACTCAGTGGGCCTTTGCCATTAGTTGATGATTTCTATGCAATACCTTCAGAACAATTTGATGGAGGAGTTAGAGAGGCACGTGGCCTAAGGAGTTTACTAAGACAAATGGGTGGTAGTCCTGTTATGGGCAGAAAATCAGGAAGATCTCAGAGTCAAAACTAATCCATAACCAGTTAACCACTTTATGGAGCAAAATTCATTTGAAATTAAATAAAATTACAAGTTTTCAATAGGTATATGAATTTTCATTTCCCTGTTTTCCTACACAAATTTTCCATAAGGATTATGTGGACATATTGTGGTGTTTAATTGTTGCAAAGCAAACTGTAAGTAGCATCATTGGAATTAATGCTACTGTTTATGCTATCAATAATTTGACAACAGTAGTACATATAAATTTGATTGTGGGTTATAACCCAGTATAATAATGTTCAAATGTTTGTATAATATTAAAATGTCTACATTAAATTGGGATGTGTATTTTTTATACTAAAAAGATTATCATTATTATTAATTAGCCTGTATGTAAAATCGCATATGAAGACAGAGGATCGTGGCGCGCTAAGCACTTGGAAAGGCCATTGTCCAGCAGTGGACGGTGACAAGCTCGTGATAATTATATAAGTATTTTCAGCCCCATTATCTAAATTGATCCATTTAAAATAGATTAAAAAGAATGCAATATTGGAATTTTGCTTTAAAAAATAGTAAAATATTTATTACAAGTCATAAACATGAAATCAATTATCATCATACAATCCTTACATTGACTTTAAAGTGACATTAAAATTCTCAATTTTTAACCGACTTCAAAAAAAAGGAGGTTATCAATTCGACCCGTATGTATGTAATATTTCCAAAACTGCCCAGTTTTCGCATATGTTAGTCTGTATCAGCGTCTGAACAAATGTGCCTTTCATAAGTGTATGTATGTATTTATGTTTGTGGAGGCATATCTTCGGAACTACAAGTCCGATTTAAGTAATTCTTTTTATGTTGTACTAGGTATTGTTTAACTTAAGGCACACTGCAATTTTATCAAAATCGGTTTAGTAGTTTTTGAAATAGGGAATTTTTATTTTCGTATATCTCCGGAATTACAAGTTCAATTTAAGTGATTCTTTTTTTTTTTTTTTGTACTTGGTATTGTTTAACTTAGGAAATACTGCAAGTTTTATTAAAATCGGTTCAGTAGTTTTTGAGATAGAGATTTTTTATGCATGACCACGCATAACTTTTTACAGAATAGTCCGATTTTGAAAATTCTTTTTTTTTTGGTAAGGGTACCTACACTTTCAAAATGGTCCCATAGTCATAATGTTAGGATCTGATGATGAGATCTTGGTTAAATCGAAGGAACTCTTCAAACCTTATAGGCACATTTGCAGCGATGTCGGTAGTTGGCTGGTGAATAGTGGTACCGTAAAACGGGGTGAATAGAATTCACGGGGTAAATAGAAATATTCTTAGGAAAAAGTCTAACACCCTGTTAGACATAAACTACCAACAGTATTAGTACTTTTTAGCATTTTTTATATTGGCAATGTTTTAGTCTTTAGCCTGGCAACATTTGAATCTCTGATGTTGACATTTCAGAAGAAAAAGTAAGAAATTAAGAATTGAACTGGAACGCCGAACGTTATTTGTTGTGCTTTTTGTGCTCCTACTAACTTCTTCTTTATTATTTCATACATCGTGTTTTTGACAGTGAGCCCAGCTAATTTCATAAAGTAGTTTATACTGTACAAATTAGAAAGGTAAGTTTTTTCAAGTAGTTCCATTATAATGGTAAATTAAACAAAATTTTAACACTCGTATAAATTTCTTGATTTTGAGGTGAATAGAGACGACCAAGGGGTAAATAGAAACGACGAATGGGGTGAAAAGAAACGAGAGAGGGGCGAATAAAAATGAGAAAGGGTTTATTAGAAATGCGTAAGGGGTTTTAAGAAACGTATTTGTTAGGGTTGGCACTTTTATTCTATTAATTTTATATCACATTTTTGTAACATTATTTTTTCAATGAAATTGATACTATATTTAATCATTTATTTTTATTCATATCCAGGGTACGACGACATGCCACGTACTTATAAACCGGACCCTCGGGGTAAAAAATATTTAAAATACGACGTTAAATTATTAGAAGACGCCGTCAATGAATATTCTGCGGGTGGTAGTTCTCTTGATATTGTCGCGAATAAATATAAAATTCATAGATCAGTGTTGTATAGACACTGTACAAGACATATGAAAAGTCAGGGTGGTCAAACAGTTTTGACAAAAGAAACAGAATTAGAATTCATCAAGTATATAAATATATGTGCTGAATGGGGCTATCCCTTGGAAGCATACGATCTCAGAATTTTAGTCAAGATTTATTTAGATAAATTGGGTGTGAATGAAAAGAGGTTTAAAAATAATATGCCGGGCCCTGATTTTGTATCTTCATTTCTAAAAAGGCACAAAGATGCAATTTCACAGCGAATATCGCAAAATATTAAACGATCTCGGGCTGCTGTTTCTTCTGAAGTAATAAGCAAATATTTTGATGAATTAAAAATATCTTTGAAGGACATATCTACGTGCAATGTTATCAACTACGATGAAACAAATCTGATGACCCTGGCCGAAAGAAAATAATCACAAAGAAAGGTGTGAAATATCCAGAGCGGGTCATGAACCACACTAAGGCTGCAGTATCTATCATGATTGCATGCACAGCTGAGGGCGAATTATTGCCACCTTATGTTGTTTATAAGGCTCAACACTTATACGATACTTGGACTATTAAGGGACCTCAGGGGGCTCGATACAATAGATCGCAGTCAGGCGGTCAGAGTGATACGAGGGTATCGCACCATATCGTGTGAGGCAGCCTGTGTATTGGCGGCGACACCCCCTTGGGATTTAGATGCCGAATTGCTGTCAAGCGTGTACTGGCGGAGAGTGGATGCCCGAATTAGGGGCGACCACCCTGTGCTAGAAAGAGATCGGGAATGGCGGCGAGCGGCGGAGGCTAATCTCGTGGCTTTGTGGCGGGATCGACTACTTACCCCTACTGCCGGCCATCGCACAATCGAGGCGATCCGGCCCGTCCTCGAGCTCTGGACGAGCCGGAAACATGGGGATCTCTCCTTTCACCTTGTGCAGGTCCTCTCGGAGCATGGCTGCTTCGGGAGGTATCTGTGCAAGGTTGCAAGGAGAGAACCCACTGAAGAGTGTCATGAGTGCGGCTATGCCGAGGACTCAGCACACACTGGACTCGTGCGTCCAGTGGTCATCTCAGCGCACCGCACTCGTAGCCGTAGTGGGGCCTGACCTCTCGTTGCCCACCGTCATCCACGCTATGGTGAGCAATGAAAGGTCTTGGAACGCCGTTGCCTCGTTCTGCGAGGAGGTGATGTTGCTGAAGGAGGCGGCGGAACGACGGCGGGAGGACGCAGCCGCGGACCCGATCCGCCGCCGAAGGGCAGGACGCAGACGTCGTGCACACGATCGACGTCTGCCTCCCTAACGAGTTGCTCCGGGCAGTGGGTTTGAGGAACCCATTGCCTGTCGAGAGTTATCCTCGGGTCGGGGGGCGCACCGCATGTTCCTGGTGCGCCCCAGACTAATTTAGGGAATTCACCGATTCCCCAGTTGAGGGTCTGCCTCGGTGGACGCCGCTCGCTGAGTTGCGGAAGATTCATGTTGCTCCCGTGACCCAGCTACCAGGCGACGCGATGGAACATCGCTGGGTTTTAGTGGGTATTTCAGCTGCGCAGCCGGGGAGTCCCACATACCCCTCCGGAAACAGCGCAGCTATGGCCGCTCTATTTCCGGGGGGGATGCGTAAACGCATTTCCCAGCGTAAAAAAAAAAAAAAAAAAAAAAAAATAGATCGCAGTCAGGGTGGTTTGATGGAACCATTTTCGAAGACTGGATAAAGTCTGTAATTATACCCCACTTTAAGGGAAAGCCTGGAAAAAAGGTTTTAATTGGTGACAATTTGTCATCACATCTTTCACTAGATCTGATAAAACTCTGTCATGAAGTTTTATATTTTTGCCAGCAAATTCAACCCATCTCACCCAACCGTTGGATGTGGCCTTTTTCAGGCCTATGAAAATTGCTTGGCGAAATATATTGTACCAATGGAAAAAAACCGATGGTCGCCAACAAGCAATAATCCCAAAAGGATGTTTTCCTTATTTACTGTCCATGCTTTTAGATGCCTTAAAGGAGAATACTAAAGATAATATTTTAGCAGGTTTCAAAAAAACGGGAATAAATCCATTGGACCCCACACAGGTACTGAAACGATTACCTGGATATGAAAGAGTTAGCCACCAGATAGAAACTATCAATGAATCTGTTTTAACAATACTAAAAGACATGCGTTATGGATCAATGAATGCCGTTGAATCTAAAAGAAAAAGAAAAATAGAAGTCGAACCTGGAAAAAGCGTCAGTATTGAAGAAAGTTATGCTGAAACAGAAAATGAGGAGAATAAAGTACCAAAGAAAAAGAAAATGAAGAGTAAGTAACAAGTTGCTAAAAACAAAGAAGGAAATAATGATAACAAACAAAAAGGGCAAGTAACAAAAAAAGGAAAGGGTGTTGGGAAAAAATCAAAACCACCACTACTGCCAAATGTGTCAGATGAAACTGGATCGATAGCTACTAATTATTCCAAATATGAGATAGTTGAACCAAGCACTAGCAAATATACAGAAGATAAAGCTAATATTTTCAATGACCACTTAGGCATAGAAAATAAACCAATTATTTTTGGAGATGATATTTTGACAACTCATTATGAAACGATTGATAATGTTTTGATAGCTTCAAACAATGAAACCAATAACAAAATTCAAGTTCTATCTGATATCACGGTTGCAGATGATGACCTACTACAAATATTCTCGTATTATAATTATAATATGAAGGTTATTATGCCTGATACTAAACTAAAAGTCTCAGAAAAGCATACAATTGTTAATAAAGGTATAAATAAAAAAGAAAAACAACGATATTATTACAAAAATGACGAGGATATATTGTCAGCCTTAATGTCTGATACTGATTGATATAAATAAGTGTAAATTATTTTCTAAGAATTTTACGTTTTGTTGATTTTTATGATGAAAATATTTAAGTTGAAGTATTAAAATGTTTGTTTATTAGTGATTTTGTCTGATAGAAGTAGGTTATTTAAATCTCATTTTGTTTTTCTGTTTTAGTTAATCAAGTTGATTTTTCTGTTTTATTGATTTATGACATAAATTAATATATTTATATTCATACGCATGGACAAAGAAAAAAAGATTCAAACTGTACTAAATTATATTAAATTTATGAGTGAAAATTCTGACGCTAAAATTATTTTTAAACTAATTATCTCACTAACTTTGTTACATTTATTTTATTTAGTATAAGGTAGGTAATAAAAAAGTTTTATAATATATGTACATTTCATTATACAGGTGACAACTAACAGCTAACCAAACCTACCAACTTACATAAATAATAACTCTAAATAGGTGAGGGTACCTGTTTAAACTTGTTATTTATCTGTCTAGGAACTTACATATCTGATCACAAAGATACATTGACAACTTTTCTCTATTAACCCCATATGTTGTACTTATTGACCCCGTTTTACGGGTAAATAGAAATTCGGCACTTTTTTTACTTTTTCACGTAAGGAGGTAATATTTTAAAGTTCTAACAGTCATATGGAGGTAAAATAGCATTAGACTCCCGCTATTAAAGCAATTTTATTGTCAGAAACATATAATTTTTATTGTTTAATTTGGTTTGAACGTCCAGATTGTTCCTATTAACCCCGTTTTACGGTACTCATAGTTTAGAATGTGCGTTGTCGATAAACCACTAAAAAGTATGAAAAATTTTTTAACAGAAAATTAAAACCCATTGAAAAGTATAAAATAAATGCGTCATTTAGTTACTTTAATTTACTTAACCATATCTATGAAGTCGGTGCCACCTCTAAGCTTTCTACTTTAAAGATGATACCTAATTCACACAAATAAACTTTTCTTAAACTTGGATGGTACCGAATTTTAGATATGGTTAAGTAAATTAAAGTTAATATTCAGTGTCGGTACCATCGATACTATCAATTGGCTATTGATACTATTTATATGACGTCAACTATCGATTGTCTATCGATAGTTTAGCGATAGTCGACTATCAATTGGCAACCCTACTAATCCTACTATATAGTATATACTGAGAATTAGTCTGTGGCTTATGGCTGCTGTTTGATTTTTGCGGCTTATTCTTATTTAAAAATAAATATAGTTGTACGTTATTATAAAAAATACAAATGAAATATGAGAAGATACTTAAACGTTTATGAATCTAGATAACCATGGTGAATGATATTAGTTGTTAAAATTTTAGAAACTGACCGAAACTCAACTTGTTTACGCGGCAGCGACACACGATTGCCTCCAAAATGTCGGGGTGAGCTTTTGTACAATTCTACTCATTTTATATTATAATAATTGTGCTAACATTTATTATTTCCAACGGGGAGGAATTATCATGTTGTTGAACTTTTTCAATAAATTAAAGATTTTTAGTATTGTTTTGGTTATGATGTTTGTAATGTTCAAGATCTTCTTTCCTAAACTAATACCTACCTACATAATCTTTATTTTTTTTTATTATTTTCATGGACAAAAATATTGAGACTAACTTTGAAAATTTTGTAATTTGCTAATAATTCTTACGAAATAATTAAATATTTTTACTGTTCTTTGTTTTGTTAAACTTTTAAATTGTAGTAATAATATTATTGATTTTAATGTTCCAGAAAATCTTACACAATGAGAGAAATGAGGGCTATAGTGGAGTATTTGACTGAACATAGGGCATATAGTGAAGTCAAAGGGAGAAAAATGTGGATGGACTTGGCGAGTACCAATGTAAGTGGTATACACAGTGTCTGACGTCCGAGTGGCACATTGGGTAGTGACCCTGCTTCCGTGTCCTAGGCTGTGGGTTCAATTGCCACATCTGGAAAAATGTTTGTGTGAGCATGGATGTTTTCCAGTGTCTGGGTGTTTATCTATACAAGTATTTATGTATGATATATATAAAAATATTCATCAGTTATCATAGCACCCATAACACAAGCTACTTACGAGTACGCTTACTTCGGGGCTATATAGCGATGTATGTAATTGTCCTATAATATTTATTATGATAAATGCGAAAGTTTGTAAGTATAGATGGATGGATTGATGTTTGTTACTCTTTCACACAAAAACTACTGAATGGATTTTGATGAAATTTTACAATAACACAGCACAACAATAGCACAAATCAGAATAACCTGAATAACCTTATTATCCTGAAATTTTTATGGGAATTGGTACTAAAAATCACAAGACCTCTAGTATTCTATATTTCATGTGTTTGTTATTGAGACTTCTAATCTTGGGCTCTTAGCTTTCCAAGATTTCACTGTAAGTGCCAGGTAGATCGTTGGAATCAATAAATGGATGAAATATTCTAAATTGTACACCAAAACACAAAAACTTACAAAGAGAAAATAAACTAATTGGCAGTCAAATTTAGCAATTTGACTGCCAATTAGTTGATGAATGAATGTAGAATGAATGATTTCTTCCCGACAACAAATTGTACCCAAGGCTCAAGGAATAGGTGTAGGTTTAAAGGGTGTGCTGTTTTTCTTAAAAACTGAATTGTTCTACAAGTTCAAAATCTGTGCAGGAGTATTAAAGAGTTAACATCTGAGGAAATCTAGGTGTTAGTGTGAAACATATTTGTAATGGATTTTTCTTAGATTAATTGGTTTGTCATTTAATTTAATTATTGACATTTTATGATAAACTTATACTTATTACTTAATAAAGTAATGCCTATGTATATCCAATATATTACTTAATCCTAAAGAATCATATTATACATTTCAGATTACAAATAGAACTTGGCAGAGCTTAAAAGAGACATTTCTTAAACGCATACTTCCTGATATCCACAATCCCTACTACAAGTTATCTGTCACCCAAATATCTAGTTTCCAACAAGGGTAAGTCATACATTTTGAGAAGATATAATTTTTTTGTTAGATAAAGATATCTGAAAATATTTTTTACCTTTTGCTTAGGTTTTCTTTTAAAGCTTTCATAGTTTTAATTTTATCTAATATAATCTGGTTTCATTCTAAATGGTAGAATGGTAATGGTGAAATTTTGACATACATAGTAATAAAATAAAACAACACACAAGTTCTGTTCATGTTTTGGTGAAGGATTATTTTGTCACCACTGGCAGGGTTCTGCTTACAATCAATCATAAAAATCCCTCCACTTTATGATCTCTTGAATGTTACTGTTTTTTGATTATTTATGTTGTTTACAGACAAGACATTGACAAAAAAATGAACAACAGACTGGAAATACGGTCCACTAGTCAAAATTCTGATTTTGAAGGTATCATTTATTATTACTATTTCAGCTATATGTAGATAGATATATGTTTTATTGGTTTTTATAAAAATTCTAGGTGTCAAAGAACAAGATACAGAGAAGCCTGGGAATGATAATAACATAAATGAAGAAGAAGCAGGCGAGGATTCTAAACAGGCAGATCTCAGAGCATCCACAGAAACACTTGTACTAGACGACTGTTATGAAAATGCTGAAGAAATTAAAAAAGATCTGCAATCCTCAGATGACAATGTAGAGGATGACAGCAAAGTTAGTCAACCAACTAAATCATTAAGGGAACTCATTACATATTCAGAGCCACTGACGCCGATGCTACAAAGTGTTATTGATGACTTCGCCACAGATGACGAAGAGCGAGCATCTAGAATGCAAATTGTTGAACCGGAAGAAATACCCGAAACTGACAAAAATAGTGAGAAAACATCAAATAACGAAGCAATTGAGATTTCTGATTCAGATGGTAATGACATACAAGGAAATGCAAATCAAAAACTTGCTAACAAATCTGAAATTGCTCACCCATCATCACCTCATGAAATTCAACAAGAACAAGTGACATCTAACAATACTGATATTGATGTAATTAATGATAACGTTACAACTTCATTAACTAAAATTAACGATACAAATAACAGTACAGATGGCTCTGCAGTGAAAATTGTTGAAGATAGCAGCCCAAAAAACTCTTCTGAATCCACTCAGACTTCTGCAAACATGACAGATACACTTCTACCTGGAAATCAAGAAGCTTTTGAAGAAAACATTAAAAAAAAATCAGATAAACATAGTGAACTCTTAAATAGGAAATCGCCTCCAAGAAATGGTCGAAAAAGAGCTAGTTCTCAAGACCCAGAGTCAAAAACTAAAAAAAGACTCTTATCCAAAGTGAAGTCCATATCGGATACCGAAAAGTTAAGTGTAACTAATAGAAAAGTTTTTAACAAATCTAAGCTTTCTCTTAATAAGAACCTTCCAGAAGACAAAGGTGGAACATCTTTGATGATGGATACTGAAATATGTGAAAGTCAGATTGTGCAAGAAATGGAAGTCGCAGATAATACACAAAGTCCCGCGCTAATTCAAAATCCTTGTTTGAATAATGTAAACTTATATGCTGAACAATTTTCAAATGAGAAATATATCGATTCTGACGAAAATAAAAGGAAAGATGACAAAACAGACAAAGACCTGATAATTAAAAATAAAGACAATGAAACTATAAATTCACAAGACATAAATAAAACTCAAATTGATAAAGAACAGAAAAATAAAAATCAAGATACTGAAATCACAAACTCACAAGACATAAATAATACTCAATTTGATAAACACTACAAGACACAGAAAGACAAGACAAAGAAAACGGTTATTGAAAAATCTGCCGTAAAATACATGAACACAGAAAATGATAATGTCAATATAAAAGATAAATATGGAAACAATGAGGAAGAAATTAAAAAAAAAACTAATAATGATAACACCATTGATAATATTAAAAAATTAGATAAAAATAGGAAGATAGATGAAAAAGATACGACAAATAATAAAAATACTAAGGAATACGACAGCGAAAAATCTGCTGCTATACAAACTTGTGAACAAGATAATGCAAATGTTTTAACACTGCCGTCACATTCCGGGTCTGCTAGCGAGACTGGTAACCCAGCAATGAGGGGCGAGGAACTCATAGTAAAACAACGGAGAGATAGAGCATTAGCTAATATGTTTGGATTCACAAGTGGTAAGTAACCTTTAGGTGATCAAATTGTGGGAAACGTTAATTTGAAATCATGTAATAAGAAATATTAAAGTGATGTGCAATAAATTCGATAGATTTTTGTTAATTCCAAGGCTAATAAGCATCTTCTAGCACAAGCATGTTGCATCTTAAATCTTAATGGCCTATTTTATAAGTGTAAGCCTATTTTATACAGAGGTTTTTGAAAATGTCTATGAAACAGTTGTCTTGGTTCATCACTACAAATGCAACTTGAAAAATTAAGAGATAATAGAGAGTTGTTTTTGTTGTTGTTGTCACTACCCACGGCCAATGCCGTGGGTAGTGAATGTCTATAATGAAGTTACACCTAAATTGAATTCCTCGTTCTTTGCATGGTCAAATAATAACTAATTTGCTTTGCTTTGTCTATAATTATAATAAAACTGTAACAGCCAACTGGAATGGGGTACTATATAATCATTACTAATCAATGAGGGTTGAAAGATTAAAAAAAAATCTGTCATTCATCAAGTTATACTCGCGGAAATTGGTTCTTTAATTTACGTTAAAATGTACTATGTATGTACTCAGGTGAAAAGTGGTAAAAGCAACTCTGTAGGTATCGGGTTTGAAACCACCATAAAATTATCTTAGAGTCAGATTGAAGAAAACAGGTTTGTCGGCATAGGAAATAAAAAGCCTAGGACAAACCTAACAGCTGAAAAATTAGAAATTGGACATATGATAGTTATTATTCCGAAAATCTGCAGTAGTCCCTTAATAAGGGAATAAAATTCAAAATGTTTATTAAGTCAGAATTTATTAAAAGCAGTGGTCTTATTTGTAAGAAAGGGAGCACCACAAAGATAGTTATATAAAAAATTTAAGATATCACAATGTCTTCAGTCAAAACAACTTGAAACCTGTAATCTGTGATCGTTCAACTCATCACAAGTTGGTGTGCACACTTTCAGGCATGCGTTTAATTGGTAGATTTATTGTTCAAGACAGACCAGTCGAAAGGATACAAATATGCCCAGGTGCCTTACACACATAAAACACTCGCCATCTAGAGTATTGTGTATAGATGTATCTATGCCTTCTATATATCTTATCTAAAGCTGGCTAGCTAGTTGTCTAAAAGTTCCTGGCCACCTACGACTATTGTAGCTACTAGTACAGAAGCTTATGCAGTTGAACCACATAAGTTTTGATCCTAGATTATTTGGTTCAAGCACTACCCAAAATCTAATAGACCTATTTTCATGCAGTTTTCAGATGGATCAAGTAAATATATTATGTAATAATTAACAAGCCGATCTAACAAAATAAATTTGTATTAAAAAAACTAATTGCACGCGGACAAAGTCGTGGGCACCTGCTAGTAAAATTAATATGCATGCTTTTTTTATGTCTCTTATTTCTTAGTATAGATAGGATTGGGCAGTATTGAGACGAATATCTTAGCATTCCATGGATTCACCGTGCGGGTGCCGGGTCCATCGCGTGGCTGAGAGAAAAACTCCGAACAGAGCCCGAGACTTGTGACTCGGGTGTAGGTTTAAGGGTACCCTTAGTGACGCGCGTCAACACTCACCTCCTCTGTTCAAGTTATTCTCCCTGCCCAACCATATTCGGAAGGACCCTACTAGTGCAGCTTTGGACACTCGTTCCAATATGGAGCTTACTGCACTTCTAGTAAGGCCAAGGTCTTTTAGCAGGTTGTAGAGAGACTTCGCTGGTATACCCCTCGCACCCACTTCTACCGCGTATAAACTAACCACATAGCCATTTTTGGTTAGTTCATTAGTAAGGTCATAGTATTTATTCACTTTGAATACATGGTCTTTAGGGATGTTTGTTTCCCACGGCACTGTAAGCTCAACAAGTACTATACGTTTGATTTGTTTGGAAAAAAGAAATATGTCCGGTCTAGATGTCGTAATAGCTAAGTCTTCCGGGATTTTATAGTGCTTTTCATACGTGTCCATTAATATAGTCCAATCAGGAGCAGAGCCCAGAATTGAATAAGGCTTGCTGGTGGAATTTGTACTTGAGCCTGCTTTAACGAAGTTAGTTTGTCTTTTATTCGTCGTCAACCCTTTTTGAGCCCTAGCTACTGAAAGGCTTATAGCTTCACGTATGATTTCTAGTACTCTGTCGTGGCGGCGTGAGTAGAGACCCCTGACCAGGAGCACCTTGCATCCTACCAATAAGTGCCTTGCGGTGCCCACTGCCTCACCACAGGTATAGCAAGATTTTTCCGAGGCTTTTCCCCATCTTACTAGGTTACTCTGATCTGGGAGAGTCAGTTGAAAGGCATTAAGATAAAATTTCAATAAGGCAGGAGACCAATCGTACAGCAAGGCGCGCCACTTCAGAGCCAGAGATCCCTCTGGCTCTGAAGTCGCAGAACTCGCCTAAGTTTAACCACTCGTTTTGCATTTCTAGGTTCATGGCATGCACTTTGTAGTTGTCGTCCTCATCTTGTTTAAGAAAAGATTTTAGTATGTCTTGGTCTTCCTTTTTACGTCTTGCACCCAACCCGGTTCTATTTACCTGAGCCCCTGCCATAAAGTGTTTGTAAAATTGAAGCCTAGAGTCAAGTTTTCCGGCACCCTCGTCTTTAGGAAGTGAAGCAACTAGTTCGTCCTGGGACTTAACTAGAATGTGCGTTCTGGTAACCCTGTTTATAGAGTTCCGATGGCCTTTTTAGTTTTAACCCAAAATTATTGTAATCTCTGAATAGAGTTGAAGGGTCAGCCGAGAGTGCTAGACCAAACCAAGACTTCAATGTAATTTAAATACGTAATTGAAGTACATATGCGTATTTCGTATTTGTATTATAATTACTTCTTAAAATTAATTTGTAATGGGTATTTCCTATACCTAACGCTAAGAAATTTTGTATTAAGTGTTTTTAATAATATGGCTCAATAATTTAATACGGCTTGACGGGCTTGAAAATACATCTAAACATAAATACATTTTGTGATCTTATAAATAATATGTCAGACTTTAAAGTAGGCAACACTAAATTTTTGTAGTTGTACTTACGTTAACATACAAATGTAAAAAGTAAAATAATGTCGAATTGTCGAATATCTTGTCTCGTTAAAATGTTTGTCACTGTCTCTTTCTTACACTGTGATGTTTACGTATGAGCTAACATCTTTTATTTAATGTTTTAAATAAAAATCGTTATTAAATGGTTTACTTTGTGTTTCAAATACACGATTTAGAAATATTTTGTATTTCGTATTTTAAATATATAAGGGCTAACGCTAAAACTCGCGCGGGTGCACGCTCGCGGGTGTATAATGAAAAATAGTATGGACAGCGCGACGGAGCGCGGGCGCGGGTGGCGGATTCTCACCCGCGCGGCAGGCGGCGGGTACACGGCGCGGGCGCCCGCGACGGGCACACGCGAGCGGGTTTGTTTCTACAAATTAGTCGAGCGCCGCTAGATGCTACGGTCACACGCGCCGGAGTTTAGATACAATCATGAACATCGATACAGAGCGCGTAATAATTGAGGTACAATTTAGGCCAGTATTATGGGATATGGCAAATGAATTATCGAATTCTCCGCTGAGTAACCTACTTATCAAGAACAGGTTATGCAATCGACGTTGTTTTTGTTGAAGTCTTTTTGCCAAATAATAAATTAGTAAATAATCCATGGTAATCTACTCCACACAACTGTACACGCTCGACATCAAAATTATACTAGCAGCGCTAACTGAGACGGGCGCACACGACGGGTGCCCGCGCACGGATTTGTGGACCGCGGCGGTCGCCCGCCGCGTGCGCCCGCGCCCGCACCCGCGCGAGTTTTAACGTTAGCCCTAAGAGTTAGTATTTTGTAATTTGTATTTTACTTACGCTAAAACATTTATTTTTCCCGCCCTAAATATAGATAGTGCATTGTAAAGTAGTGTACCTACCTAAAAAAACCTACAACACTAACCCGACCCGAGCCGAGTGGCGCAGTGGGTAATGCCCTTGCTTCTACGTCCAAGGCCGTTGGTTCGATTCCCACTGAAAAAATGTTTGTGTGATGAGGATGGATGTTTCGCAGTTTCTGGGTGTTTATCTATTTGTATTATAAATATTTATATATTTATATACAATATATAATTAAATATTTTTCTTTATATCTTGTTACCCATTACACATCCTACGCTTACTATGGGGCTATGTAGCGATATGTGTATTGTGCTATAATATTTATTTACACGGTCGCCCAATAGCTTGCTATTGATAATATAGCTAACGTTACGTTGGCGCGAAAAAGAAAGCTATATTTTGATTTTCATTATTGTGCGGCGATATTTCATTTTCTCTACATGGGATATATCTGTGTATATTAGCCCTACAATACTAACTTATAATATTTTACTTGTAACATTATAAGTTTGACGACCTCCGGTGGTATGTGCAGTGGGTATATAAGGCGAAGGTTCTTAGTTCGATTCCCGGCGGGGCAGATTGAGATTTTTCTTAATTTGTCTTGGTCTGGCTGGTGGGAGGCTTTCGCCGTGGCTAGTTACCACCCTACAGACAAAGACTTACCGCCAAGCGATTTAGCGTTCCGGTACGATATCGTGTAGAAACCGATAGGGGTGTGAATTTTCATCCTACTTCTAACAAGGTAGACCGCTTCCATCTCAGATTGCATCATCCCTTAAGATCAGGTGTGATAGCAGTCTAGGGCCAACTTGTAGTCATTAAAAAAAAAATTACGGTGATGGTGCTTAATGGGTTTTAAAATCAAGGCATGGACATTTACGCTACTCTTGTAAGATTATTTCTACTAAAGCCAATGATTTGAATCTTTGCAGGTGGAACCATTAGAAGACACAGGCAAAGCACAAATCGTCGCAGGCGGAACAAGTCGCACTCTCGATCACGCACATTGTAAGTCAAGAAAACTTCATCATCATCATCATTATCAGCTTATCAGCCTATTAACGGCCCACTACAGGGCCAGGCCTCCCTCCTTTATATTATGTAAGTGTTCTTGCGTCATCAACAAGAAAACTTACATAAACTTAAATCACCACATCATTAAACAAAGTGTTGTCATAATCTTAAAAATTTACATATTTATAAAAATTCTGAACAGATATAACCTAAAAAGAAAAATATACCTCGACATTTTGCAGATAAAAGGAATAAATTTCTTCATCTATGCACAAACCGCTAAAAAGTATTTATGGTGCTCTCAATCCACGTTTTTTATTTATTTGGTCAAGGCATAAACAAACAACTACCTTGTTGGTCTAGTGGTTAGCTTATCTGGCTTCGATCAAAAGGCCCTGGGTTCGAATTCTGCGTCGGGTCACGGAATAATTCTCACTTTTTCATTCTTCTGTGAAATTCTCAGTACATTCCAAGCCCGGAGTCGGGAAGTTGATGATGTTACAGCCCTGTGCCTCGGAGAGCACGTCAAGCCATCGGTCCCGGTCACTGTCATCAACATCTGATAATGATCGTTAATATATGACACATTATCACCCTAAGTCCGCATTGGTTCAGCGTGGTGGGTGTACGCTCCATATCCCCTCTCCTATAAGGAGGGAGGCCTGGCCCTGTAGTGGGCCGTTAATAGGCTGATAATGATGATGATAAACAAAGTCAAGAGTTAAGCATAGATGTACTGGTATCGCGCAATGAGGAAGGATCTTGTTTATGTGCGAGTGCTGTCAATTCGAAAATTTCCAAATGCAATTTTGTCATACAACATGTTTTAAAAATCGGAAAATTGGAAAACAATAGTTTATTGGTCTGTGTGCTTGAAAAATTATACAAATAATATAATTATGTTTATGACTCTTTCACGCTAAAAATATTATATAGATTTTGATGAAACTTCACAACACATAGGCAACATTTTGTCCCGAAATTCCCACGGGAATGAGAACTACGCGGGTGAAACCGCGGGCGTCCCCTAGTAGATTATCATTATCTACATAAACATTTTTTTATAATAGGATAGACTTGTGCTTGACTACAATACGCCTGATAGAAAGCAGTGATGAGGTCTGAGGTCTTATCAACAAACTAATCAAAAATTAAGGTAGAAATTGCTAGGCATTTTACACCTAATTTTTTAATTAACTTGGTAATGACGAATTTATGACAATAAATTAGATTATTATGTTTAAACCTAATAAAATATTCAATATCTTTTAAATAAGATTTTATAAAAACAAAACGTAATTTTAAATTTATTAGACATAAAAAAACGTGTTGCATTTTCTACCTTTATTTTAAATTTGTTTGTTGATAAGCATTCTCTATCGAGTTTAGAGTTTTACATACCTTATTATGTTTCATATATTTACACATAGCTTATTACAGCAAGGTGAGTTCCGCGTCGAGCGAATGGACGTCCGACACGAGCTCGGAGTACGTCTCGTCGCCGCCGCGACAGAGAGGCCCGAAGGGACGGTACACTAGGAAATACTTGTAAGTTTGTTTTGCTAAGTCTATTTTTTTTTTATTTATTTATTAGGTTCGCTTACAATTACTTACACTGAAACATGATATCTTAAACTTCTTCCTTAATTTATACTAAGTGTAGTAATTACTTACAAGCAAACACAGCATGCCCAAAGTAGATAATAAAGATAACTTAAATAATACAAAACTTAACCGACAATTCAAATAGGTGCTACTTAAAAATTAATAAAAAAAAAGGTAAACAAATAAATGTGAGAAAATCATACTAATATAGTTAAAATCTTAATAATCGAACTGGCTTATCGAAATATTCGAACTATTTAGCTCTAGTTATACTAATATTGTAAATGTGAATGTAACTGTTTTAGGTCGATCACGCCTAAACTACTGAGACCATTTATATGAAATTTGGTAACAAAGATAGAGCCTAGTCTAGAACCTGAGAAAGGACATAGACTATTTTTTGTCGAACTATTACATAGAATTTCTCGCAGATGGAGTCAACTAATCACCTATGATTTGAGCCATCGAAACGACAGAAAACAAATGAATCATTGTTGAAAAACTGATAAAACCAGTGCAGTGTAGAGTTTTTCAGTATACCCCTTCTAACAAAAAAAGAATTATAAAAATCGAACTGCTCTTTAAAAAGTTATGCTTTATGCGAACCTCCTTATTTTTCCTTGGTTAAAAAAAATAATAACTTCAATATTTCTTTGTCAAAATGTTAAACAAATAAATAATTTTATAAAAAAGTGCTCCCTTTTGTTAAAATACATGGAGTATTTCTTGTTATTCCTCAGGAAACCTAAATCGGCCCCGATACTATCGTTGGAAGAGGAGGGCGGGCTATTTGTGATGTACGGCAAAAAGATATACCCAATTGTGAGAGATGGGAAAACTGTTAAAAACTATGTTACATACACAGCTGAAGGTAAGATATTATTTTAATTTTAATTTTTACGGCCATATGAATGCGCCTGCGTATTAACAAGCCTCCCTAACAGCGGAATTTATAGGGTATAAGAGAAGGTCGAGGGATTATGCCTGAATACTGATACTACAATGTTAAAGAATCTTTTATATTTGACGGCCGAGTGGCGCAGTGGGTAGTGACCCTGCTTCTGCGTCCTAGGCTGTGGGTTCGATTCCCACATCTGGAAAATGTTTGTGTTGCTTGGATGTTTTCCAGTGTCTGGGTGTTTATCTATATATTATAAGTATTTATGTATAATATATATAGAAATATTCATCAGTTACCATAGCACCCATAACACGAGCTACTTACGAGTATGTTTACTTTGGGGCTATATAGCGTAGTGTGTAATTGTCCTATAATATTTATTTATTATTATTATTTATTTATTACTGAGCTTCCAAAATCTTTCTATACTCAATCATAACTCAAACATCAAAGAATAGTGCTGCATTTCAGGAGGGCTTCTAATGAGAGAGTGTTTGACTCTGTTACAGCGACTATCACATTTTAATTTTAATAAATTGACTGGGGCTGACTTTGGCTCACTACTAAGAATTTTTGAAAATAAATAAAAACGTTTCGTTTCCGAACTCGAACTCAGGACTCTCTATCTTAAGCCATATTTACTAACCAGTGTACAACTCATCTATGTGCAGGTTACATAAGAAATCTGAACAACTTTGCAGGTTGCTATATCAATATCGCTATCATAATATATTTTTAATTACAATTTTACACATTTATTTTTCAGACGACGTAGATCAGGAGGAGTCATTTTGGAAATTGAAATATGTCGAGGAAAAGAAAAAGAATGCTGAATTAACTAAGTAATTTATTTACTAGCTTGTCCGGATATTTTGAAAATTATTGGCCATATTTATAAAATGTTTATATTAACGATTTTATATGCTATTATGTATACGATTTTTCCAGAATCTCATTAGATCCTAACATGATGACTATAGGACCATTTTGGAAGTATACTATTTTTTTAATAAAAAAAGAATTATCAAAATCTCTGTAAAAAGTTATGCTTGGTCATACATAAAAAAGAAATACTATATATAGGAATATAATATAAATATAATAATATAAGAAATAGAATATACATATCGAATTGAGAGCCTCCTCCGTTTTTTCGTCGGTTAAAAATAGGATTAGAAAACTTTAGTGTTTTACAAGCACTTTTGAAACGTCAAGTCTGTCAGTACGTAGTGACTCTACCACCGGTTCGGAAGGCGGAGAAGAGCCGGCAAGAAACTCGGCAGTTGCTCTTTTTAAAAATCAATGTTACAATTTGTATTCTAAAAATTACAATTTTGTTTATCCCGTCTTGTGTGTAGCAAGAACAGCTGATTGCTTCCAAGTATCTTTGTCATTAATGAAGTCATTAATTTTATACTAACCTTTACTTAGTAAATGGCTGTTAACACATTTGTAATTTGTGTTCCTGTGTGTGCAGGTTGCTAAATCAGGCCAAAGACAATAAACGAGATCCTAGTGTAGGAGAACCCAGCCGAGATCCGGCAATGTTGCCAACAACGACACAGTGAGTTGTATTGTTGATTACGTTTATTATTTTTAATTTTTTTTTTAAATTGACGAAAGTCGGTTTTTTTTTAATAGTATTTGTAATTTTTTTTAATAGTTTTTGATATTTATTCAATTTAAATTTATGGTAAATAAATAACTGCCTCGTTGATCTAGAGACTGCCTCGTTGGTCTAGTGGTTAGCCTAGCGAGGTCCTGGGTTCGAACCCTGGGGCGGGTCACGGAATAATTCTTAGTTTTTCATTCTTCTATGAAATTGTCTTTACATTCCAAGCCTGGAGTCGGGAAGTTGGTGGTGACACACCCTCGGCCTCGGAGAGCACGTTAAGCCGTCGGTCCTGGTCACTGTCATCAACATCTGACAGTAATTGTTAATAAATGACCCATTATCACTAAGTCCGCCAACCCGCATTGGAGCAGCGTGGTGGGTGTACGCTCCATATCCCCTCTCCTATAAGGAGGGAGGCCTGGCCCTGTAGTGGGCCTTAATAGACTGATAATTATGACAATGAAATAAAAGCTTGTATGTAAATATAAATTGATATTAACAATACGATCATACTTTATATCTAGTGTTAATAAAGATTTAAATAAAATAAATGTATTTTCCAGAAAAAATGATGACTGCATCATATTATCCGACGACACAGGAAAAGATGTAGTGAAACCTGTTCCGCCTGAAGTTCAAGGTATTTGTATTGGTCTCCAGCATTTTCCCTGTATGTCTAGATGCGAACAAAAATATAAGAGAGCGTGTAGAGAAAAAGACATAATTATGGTCGCCCAGTCTTAGTAGAATCGAAAAAAAAATTAATAACAAATATACAAATAAAATCTATTCAAAGCCTACTAAAACCTAAAAAAATAATTGCGTTTATTAATTGTAAAATGTCTTGTCTAATTGACAAAAAAGCTATATCTTCTGGGATTTTAGTGTTTTTCATAAGTGTCCATTCCATTTATTATAGTCCAATCAGATGCAGTGATTAAGATTGAGTACAGCTTGCTTGTGGATTTCCTGCTTTTACGAAGTTAATTGTCTTTTATTCGCTGTCAATCCTTTTTGAGCTCTAGCTACTTGTAAGCTTATAACTTCACGTATGATTTGAAGTACTCTATCATGGCGGCGTGAGTGACCCCTGACCAGGAGCACCTTGCATCCTACCAATAAGAGTCTTGCAGTACCTACTACCTCACCAGAAATATAGCAAGATTTTTCCCCCATCTTACTATGTTGCTCTGATCTGGGAGAGTCGGTAGAAAAGCATTAAGATTTCAATAGGGATAGAGTCACGCAAGGCGCGCCACTTCAGAGCTAGAGGGATACAGAACTCACCTAAGTTTAACCACATATTTAGCATTTCTAGATTCATTGCATGCTCTTACTAAACTCCTCCAGACAGACGTGGCATTTGCTTGGCTTTGCCCTCAGCCCATCAGTCCATGTACAGAATTCATCATGATCTTTAAACCGATAGCCCCATTAAAATATTTACAACTATATTAGCAACTATTGTAGAACCCTGGAACAGCCCCACATTGTATTGTAAGGGCTTTGTGTATTCCTTGTTTACGGCTATGGTGAATTTTAATTTTGAATAATAAGACGTGATTAAGGCAATAACTATATTGGGGAAATTATACCATCTCAAGGCAAAAGTCATGAGATCGTGCTGCACAGAGACAAATGCGTTCTCTAGGTCTATCAAGCGGATGATAATTTTCATAACTTATTTTATATTTATTTTTAGCTGAAACTGCATGTGCGAAACGTGATCCAGAGCCTAAACCAACTTCTGAAGATAAGAAAACTGTTATAATCAAGTTTATTAAACAAGATAAGGTAAATTATTTGTATAAACTGTTATACTAACTTTTTGTTATTTTTATTTTATACGAGTTATCGTTTTCTAGTGTAGTTGCTAATTCAGTATGGGTCGGCAGTCTCAGTTGCTATATATGGATGCCAGATAATTTTTTTTATAAGATGGTATGGATAAGGTTTTGTGTAAATTGTGCTAAACCCATAAACTACATCAGTGATAAGGCAGCCGTTACACAGTTGATTACTATTAAACAATTTTTATTTTCTGTAATCTTTTGTACCTTGGTTTGATAAAGTGTTATTGTTATTACTGTTGGAAGCTTGCAGCGGATTGACTTTTCGCTGCAATCATGAAATATATTATTTATTTAAATTTGTCATCATCATTATCTTTACCTGATGATGGACGTCCACTGTTGGACATAGGCCTTTTCCAACACAATAATTCCAAGCCGCCTGCGGCCAGCAGCTTCCTGCGATGTGTTTGATCTCCTCAGTCCACCTAGCTTCTGCAGATCTCCTCATTTCTGATTCGATCACGCAGAGATACTTTGAGTATTGCTCTGTCCATCGCCCGCTGAGTGACTATCCGCGACTCTAAGCTTTCTTATGAAGCCCGTAGTTAAGTAACTGCGGAATTACTTGTATCCTCCCTCCTTATAGGAGAGGGGATATGGAGCGTACACCCACCACGCGGCTCCAATGCGGGTTGGCGGGCTAAACATTGCAAATTGTTAATTTATACATATTTTTATTTGAAGGAGGTACAATTGGAAGGCCACTGGTCCCAGCTCAACCCGGTGCTGCCGCACGTGGCTCAGCTGTTCCAGCAGGAGCCCACCCCTCGCAGCAGCTTCAGCTCGAAAACCGACCTACAGCCCGCTGAGGTCCACAGTGGGATATCCACCCCCATGGAAGGTATGAGCATTTATAAACAAACATATCAGCTTAAAGGCACTGAAGCCTCAGCAGCAGGAGTATGCAAAGGAGGGCGTGAGGTTATAGGCCAAAGAAGTTAATTAAACACCTTATTTCACAAACACTAAGTATAATTGTATTTTGTTTAAACAAATCACTTAATTATAATTTACCCTTAAATCACAATTTAAGATAACCTAGCCACGTTTCACCGAGCACGTAGTTGTGCGCGTATCCGAATCTACCGACGTGTTTGCGCCTGAGCAGTTACCGGACGACTGACTTTGTTCTTCCAAAAGTCACCCACAGCCACCTCACTAGCGCTCGGTGCTACGTTTTTGGTACTAAAACTAAGTTGAAGGCTAGATACTAGATGGCGCTCCGGGTGCGCCGTCACGGCCACCCCTGACTCTCGCACGACCTCGTGTGTTAGGCGTTTTCATCGGTGGGACCTGTAACAATCAACTTCTCGTAAGCTCGTCCATTCCTGACAACTAGTACAGTGCCCAATATCATCTGCGCATAACCCCTTCAACCATTGGGAGGTTTGCAGCGTACAGCTATAAACTCTAACAGCGTGGACCGGGCGTACAAGGCCCTTTCGAACCAGCTGTGACACAACAGTGATCTGGACCGGGCATACTAGGCCCCTTCGAACCAGATTTAAACTCAAAGTAAACTGGACCGGGCATACGAGGCCCCTTCGAACCAGATTTAAACTCAAAGTAAACTGGACCGGGCATACGAGGCCCCTTCGAACCAGATTTAAACTCAAAGTAAACTGGACCGGGCATACGAGGCCCCTTCGAACCAGATACGAAGACAAATGACGTGGACCGGGCATCCGAGGCCCTTTCGACCAGCCATGCTCTGATAAAACCCAATTAGGCGCAGCTCGGGCGTTCTAGGCCCCTTCAACTGGCCCAGCCAACTGTAATTACCTATGACGTTGTTTTAACTACTTACCATCATGTATTTCGGTCACATGTTCGATAAAAACGTGATCTTGGCTAACTGACGAAGCGGTCAGAGTATCAGAGTCAGCAGATATGGTACTTTCACTTGAGACAGAGAGTGTATCTCAATCATCATCAATCGGAATTTCCCGTGCTACTCCATCTCTGTCATCCACCGTCTCGGCCTCCTCGTCAGTCATCAAGTTAGTGCTCATCTCAACTAGACCCTCATATCCCCTGGGTACTGCACGCAAGCTTTCATGAGAGTACTTATAAAGTCGATTCGACCTACTAACACTTTTTTTAACTCGAAACGATCATGATCCAGGACATTAACGACTATAAACGGGCCCTTAAATTTAGGGGACAGCTTTGTTTGATTACGCTCCCTACATTTTAAGAAAACGTAATCACCCTTCGAATACCGTTTAACTTCGGCTTTACCTTGATCAAAACGAGCTTTATCTACTTCCGCGTTTTTATCTATATTCAACGAAGCGTCTGACCTTATAGAATCTAAATTAGCGCGAGTAGATTCATCAATAGTTAGAGAAATTCTAGACAAACCGAGAGATTGTGCTCGTATGCCAAACATAAGCTCGGTAGGTGTGTATCCAGTAACCCATGATCGCGTGCTGTTTAATGCTAATTGTACGTTACCCAGCTCATCACGCCATACTTTACTACTGTCATTTTCGATGATAGTTAAAAGAGTCTTAATAGTCCGCATAACTCTTTCAACTTGTCCATTAGCTCTTGCAGAGCCCGTAGCAGTTAAATGAAATTCAATATGACGTTCTTTACAAAAAAAAAATCCTTAAAGTCTGCGCTGATGTAACACCTACCCTGATCTGCTATTATTCTCTTAGGAGCTTTAAATAGAGAAACGGTCTTTTTGAAAGCTTTTACTGCGCACGCTGAACCGCTGTCAAAAAGAAATGGAATAGTCTCACCCGATGATGTGGATAGTGTACCCCGCGGCAGTTTACATTCGCAGAAATGAACCTCTTTCCTCGATGACTGCTCTGCTCCACTCGGACGGCTTCTATCTGGGCAAGTAGTGCTGAGGTGGCCCGGTTTCCCACACGTGAAGCAAACCTTCTCCTTTTCGAGTGGCTTCGATCTAGCTATAGAGTTCTCACGGCGTTTGCGACAGTCTTCGTTTTTATGTCCTCGGTTTCCACAGAAGTGACAAGATCCAGCGAATGATCCAGTTCGTAATCGTTTAGTATCCATATTATCATTACTTTCGCTTTCGTCTAGTTTCCTCTTGAGGGATATTCCTCCAAGTACACGGCAAAGTTAGGCACGTGTTGTGATCACGTTGGAGTTAAGTTCACGGCGTATCAGGGCGTCTCTTTGACAAAGAATTGAGATAGCAAAACCCGTGATAACCTCTTCTGTCATATCGACTTTAGGTATACGCTCAATTAGATTCCAAAGACGTATAGCGGCCTCCGAAGCAGTTTCTTTGTTGCTTATTTGAAATTTTATGATTTCATCAAAATAATCTTGCATGAGCTTTGGTTTACAAAATCTGGCAGTTAGCAATTCTTTTACAGCAGGCCACTTTATCTCCGTAGTATTCACTCTAGTTAAACACGACGCTGCGCGGCCTTTTAGTGCCCGCGTTAGAGCTAGTAACAAATCAGGGCCTTCTAACTTTCGACTATTTACAATTATTTCGGTCAATCTGCACCAACCTTCTATGTCCGTTTCAGGATCATCCGGATCAAAATTAATAAGTTGAGTATTAGAGTTAACTGCATTCGCCGCGGATGTAACGGCCGCACTTTGAACCGCGGCAGTGTTCACCGACAGTAGCTTCGTCAAAAACGCTTCCATTCCGCTCCACAGGTTCTCGGGTGGATTTTCTTTTGACGTCCCTGGTTGTCCCACCGATTTTTGCGGTGATTCAATGTGAATATCTTCCATCAAAGTAGGCCCATTCGATCCCACTTCTGATAAAGGCACTGAAGCCTCAGCAGCAGGAGTATGCAAAGGAGGGCGTGAGGTTATAGGCCAAAGAAGTTAATTAAACACCTTATTTCACAAACACTAAGTATAATTGTATTTTGTTTAAACAAATCACTTAATTATAATTTACCCTTAAATCACAATTTAAGATAACCTAGCCACGTTTCACCGAGCACGTAGTTGTGCGCGTATCCGAATCTACCGACGTGTTTGCGCCTGAGCAGTTACCGGACGACTGACTTTGTTCTTCCAAAAGTCACCCACAGCCACCTCACTAGCGCTCGGTGCTACGTTTTTGGTACTAAAACTAAGTTGAAGGCTAGATACTAGATGGCGCTCCGGGTGCGCCGTCAAGCTATTATAAAAAAATTGAAAGTAAAACGAGTCTCTAGACATGGTCACTAATTACTTTCTCGTGTAATGCAGAGTATAGAAATCATTTATAGGACTGAGTATACGATTTTATAACCTCTCTAAGGAAGTATTGAACTTGCCAACATAGTCATGTTCAAAAAATGTATAGTTGTAAGGATATTACATTGGAGATCATTTAATTATATTCTGAAATGTTTTCGCTTAATTTGTTGCAGACGTGGTAAAAAAGGTTAACCAGCGGGAAAATGAAATCGCAAAAGAAATCGAGATGTAT